>JAULJL010000030.1:20466134-21666134 GCA_030761205.1 Fremontodendron californicum
ATGGTTAAGGTTTCATTCTCCACCACTAGACATCATTAAGAATCAATTTCAGATCTATCAATATCAACCAACTATCAAAGTTAACAACCGTAGATAACAACAAGCTCTGTTACCCCAATCTTTCCTTAGTTTGTCGTTAAATAGAACAAGCTCTCTATTTAATCTCTAACCATTAAACAACCTAGAATAAGCTCTCTAAATTCAATTTAATGGCAGCTTTATGATGAGAAAGATAGGTTGATCTAAGCAACAAACACATAAGCTCGGATTGTTCAACTTAGGTTATGTTCCACTTTGCAATTATTGAAAACTTGACCATAATCATTAATCACAAATTGCCACTTATGAAAAGGAAATCAAGACAATTACACGGATCAAGACTCCTAAACTAGCAATAGATAATTATCAAGATCTATCTAGTTGTACACCTAAATAAATCAAGACAACATCATGAACAATTCTTGTAGAAGAACATAAGCAACTTTGATAGAAAATTAATGATAGATAGAATCTGAAAATCAATCACAAAACATGTCTAGGGCTTTGAAATCACCCTTAACCAAATAGAAGTTTAGCCTAGCATAGGCATTGTAAACATAAACATAAAATTAAAGAGAATCTAAGAGGGAAATAAAAGAAAGAAAGAAGAAGAAGAAAATAAAGAAAAAGAAAACTAGAGAAAAGAAAGAAGAAGAAAACTTAGAGAATTTTATTACAATGGCTAATATCCTACCAATGTACAATATGATCCTCTACAATCATCCAAGGCCCTCTATTTATACACATTTTGGAGGGCTAAATGACAAGAGACAAGCTTTACAAATTTCAAAGTTAGGTATAATAGGTGGGTGCATTTTTCTAACAATTTTCGTCATATTGTATGACAATTTTGATCAGCCAACTTGATGGTAGATTTTGTCAATATTGGAGGCCTGATCTGATCACATGGTCTTCTAGAAAAATGTTCCCCTATGAGTTACTGATCCATAGCCGTTGGAATCAGCTCATTGTCTGATGTGGATAAGAAGATATGGGCAAAATACGAAAACAGGTCAGCACAGACGTCATTGCACATCAGCCAACTTGATGGTCGATGTTGTCAATATTGGAGGCCTGATCTGATCACATGGTCTTCTAGAAAAATGTTTCCCTATGAGTTACGGATCCATAGCCGTTGGAATCAGCTCATTTGCTGATGTGGATAAGAAGATATGGGCAAAATACGAAAACCGGTCAGCACAGACGTCATTGCACATCAGCCAATTTGATGGTCAATTTCGCTAGGGAAAACGACTCCGTTTCAAGAAGTGTAAAACATGAAAAAGATAGTTATGCCTCTTAAATTTGCATGGTTAAAATTTCAGCCTTATTGCTTCAGTGAAACTCCAGATATAGCTGATATGGCAAAAGGTGTCGGAACTGGAACTGAACTGGATTTGCCCTTAATTGTTGATTTAACCTAGTAATCTGAAATCACTTAAAGAAACTCGTGAAAAACACCAAATTACATAAAAATATAAAAAATCATAAACACAATTAGACCAAGCAATAATAACTCGTATTTGACACAAAACAATAATAAAACATAACTAAAAACTATATAATTATACGAGTTATCAAGTATGATTTTTGTTTCACTCGAAATTACGCACGTGTTAAGAGAAATAATATTTTTCCAAGCTTTGCTGGGTTTGCTAGGAAGTTTGGTTATTTTTATTTATTTATTTTTTATGATGATTGCCATTTACGTAATTTCAAATAAATAAATTCATAAAAAATGATTTTCTTCGAAAAATAGTTCTTTTCATATTTTTGTTTGTGTTATTTAATTATTGATGTTTATATTATGTTTTTAATTATGCCATGTGTAATTAATGTTCATATTATTTATTCTCATGTTGCATATTAATATATATTTTTTATATTCATATTTTATTTAAATAAGTTTTAATTGCATATAAAAATTAATGTTTTAGTAATAAAAAAGGCAATATTCCCGAGTTAAAATAATTCATGAGTTCTCTGTTGGGTCTGTCGGGGAGGATATCATCAATTATCATTAACGACCGAATACCCTTCTCCAAAAAATGAAAATGATTCGGTGAATTTTCTCATTAAGAAAACTTCTATCTTTTGCCGGGTTTGCCTGAGAATATAGAAAATTTTGTGTTAATAAATTACGGATTGTTATTAAAATAATACGATTGCCTCTAAAGGGAATTAATTTTAAATGCCGAACCTAAAACCAACGTCTACCGAGACTTATGATAACATGCGACCAATAAGGTACCGTTTTTAAACGGGCGTCGTGGGGGTGCTAACCCTTCCCAACACGTAACCGACTCCAGAACCCGCTTTTGTTTTCTCTTTGGATTAAAACGTAGACTTCAAAATTGGTCTTTTTAAAATGTTTTAATTAGTTTTAAAATGTTTTTATAAAAATCTATTTTTGACATGTGGCCAATCACACCTATACAAAAAAGATTGGTGGCGACTCCCATTTTGTTTTCAAAATCGTCTAGCGATCGAAAAATCGTTATGACAGCTTGGCAACTCCACTGGGGATCCACAAGAGAGTCAGGCCTAAAATTGATCACATGTCAGTTTTATTGGTTTAATTAGTATTTAATTTTAATTCCCACATTTTTTTAATAATAAGGAGAATTTTGAAAATAATAAAATGATTTTAAATATGTCCATATTCATGTGCCTACATTACTATTGTTCTCTGGTTACTTACTCTTTGATTAAATTATTACCTTACATTGTTTATTCTTTGCCTTGGTATATTATCGGGGTATTCGGAATTTGGATTATAGAGTAGGTAGTAAAAGGTTAGTTTGTACCTCCTCACACACTACACTTGCACTCGCATAACATAAATTCTACACCCGAGTTTCGTCCTTTTTAAGTGAAAGTAAAGTAAACTACGCCTTCGTGACTAACAATCCGCATGGGCTGGCGAAACATTTTCGGAGTATGATATTCCTACGCCTTCGTGATTAACAATCCACATGGGCTAAGGAATAAATACTCTAACAAACTGAACCAGTTCCTCGGATCGGGGTGCCTTACTAGTCTTCACAGGCGACAGTGAGGAACAATTTGGGGCCTTTAGAACCGAATTCAACCTCATGTAGTGAACCTAGGCGAAGCCATGCCGAATTTTCATTAGATATACAAAGTTAGGAACACATGGAGGAACATTATCAACCTTTTTTCTATTTGCTTTACATTCTACATAAGCATGGTACACCGGGTAAGGATTAACGTGCATCACCCGTAATAAGTTTAATACTTTGCCCCCAAAGGTATCGTGATGCTTGAATAAGTTGATGTTGTGGGGCAAATGTTCATTAATTTTGCCTTTGTGTCGACAATTTTTATTCTTTACTGCCTTGCGTTTCCATTCTCGAAATTAGTATTTTTGGGATTTTTGAAAAAAAATTTATACTTGTACCTTTTTATAAAAAGGAAATAAAAGTTTAAAGGGTTTTATCCCATGAAAAAAAAAATCTTCTAAAAAAAATATATGAAAAAGTAAAAAAAAAATGAAAGGAAAGGAAAAAATGAGAGTCATAAAAACTTTGTGATAGAATATTGTTGTGAACAATAATAAAATTTTCTTTTAGTTTTGACTTTTTGAGAAAAGATGAAAAAAGAAAGAAAATATGTCAAAAAAGAATAGTTGTCAAAAAATCCTTTTCTTTATACGACATTTTCATATTTTTTCTCTTTTACATGCATGCATGCATTCATTCATAAGCATACATGCAATAAATCGGGGTGGAATAAGATTATGTTTGGCTTTAAGAGCACAAAGTTAACCCTCAGAACAAAAGATACAAGATTTGAAAGCCAGCAGTGATCCCAAGATCACTCATTCGGCACTAATACAATACTTGCTCACAGATAAAGCCATGGAAAGCGAACAAGCAACGCAAACGGAACAAATGGAAAGAATGCACAAAGAACTACAAGAACAATTAGCCAGATCTCAGTAAGAAGCATGGGAACAGATAACAAAATCTCAAGAGGAGTCACGTGAGCAAATAGACAAGATGATTAAAATGATAACTAGATTGACCCGAGGAAAATGGATTGCTGAAAGATCGGTCATAAAGGGAAAACCTCGACCTCAGGAAAACAACAACGAAGATCCGATTTAACCGCCAAGTCAACAGGGCCAAGGACAATTTCAATTGAACTCGGGACTTCACTCCTCAGACCCGGTTATTGTTCAAAACCAAGATGATTCACTTGAACAAGAAATGCTGAAAAAACGTGTGGCGAAGCAAGTGGAAGACGCAGAAGTGCAACAGAAGTATGATATGTTTGAAGAGAGACTCAAAGCCATAGAAGGAATAGATGCTTTCGGGAATATGGATCTGAATGAGCTCAGCTTGGTCCCAAATTTGGTGATTCCGCCAAAATTTAAGGTCCCCGAATTTGAAAAGTATGACGGATCAAAATGCCCATCAACCCACATCACGATATTTTGTTGAAAAATGGCTAGCTACACCAACAATGACAAGCTACTAATCCACTGCTTCCAAGACAGTCTAACAGGGTCAGCTGCGAGATAGTACAATCAGTTGCATCGGGGCTGTATCAGTTCTTGGAAAGATCTGGCAAAAGCTTTCAAGACTCAGTATAAGCACATGATCGACATGGCACCAGATAGGTTAACGTTGCAGAATATGGAAAAGAAGCATACTGAAGGTTTTAAGGAATATGCCCAGCGATGGAGGGATATGGCAACACAGGTGCAACCACCACTCACTGAGAAAGAAAATACCGTATTGTTCATCGGTACATTAACGGCACCTTATTATGACAAGATGGTTGGCAATGCCTCAAGAAATTTCGCTGATATGGTTATTTCTGGTGAGATGATTGAAAATGCAATCAAAAAGAGGAAAATTGATACGGGAGATACTGCTGCTCCCAAGAAAAAAGGGTTAGCTATGGAAGAAAATAGAGAAGCACAAGCCACCAATATTAAAAATCGAGTAGCGAAGAATTTTGCTCCGCACCAACCTTATCCTGGATATCCCCTTTACTAACCGGCTATGAACAATATTTCCCATAACTCATATCCTCATCAACCATTTCCTCAGCCAATCTACCGCACAAATTTTCAACCACAAATGAATGTCGTTGTCTCCACAGCCACTTTTGTGCCTACTCCTCGACCATTGAACCGACAAAGAAACTTCAAAAATAATCAAAGAAAACCTAGAGCAGTCCGAGAAAGAGATCAGTTTGATCTACTTCCCTTTTCCTACACTGAATTGTTGCTTCAACTTGTTGAAAAACAGCTCCTTACCAAAATTCCAGTGGTACCTCTTCAACCCCCATATCAAGATTGGTATGATGAGAACGCATATTGTGATAATCATTGTGGAATTTAGGGCCATTCCACGGAAAACTGTTAGTCGTTAAAACGCAAAGTGCAAGCACTCATCAAGGCTAGAAAGTTGGAGTTTTAAACAGGGGTTAAATGTCGAAAGGGACCTGCTGCCTATTCATGTTAAGGCAAGCATGAATGCTGACAAAGGAAAGAGAGTCATGCAGGGTTAAGTGAAACGTTGAGAGATTTTTGGACTAAGGAAAAACATGTCGGTTGAGGGAATTTTGATGTTGGTAGTTTTATCTTGATAGCATTCATGAGAATGAGAACTCTTGTCACATCTAAAACATTTTCATAAAACGAATCAACTTTAATTTAAAGCATTTTTGTGCCATATCTCATTTATTTGAAAGCATGGAAGATTTTTAGAATAAGACAACACATAATTGGTGCCCTAGATCCCAAGAAAAAAAATGGTTTTCAAAATAGGAGGTGGTGAGGGACTTTGGAAAAATTGATCTGAGTTTCACATGGAAAAATTCTTTTGGAGATCAAACAAACACGATACGCTTTCAAAGAATCTAAATTTTGGTAATTTAATCAGTGTCAAGATTGAGCTATAGTTTTCGATATCACCAAATCCAGAATTCTTTGAAATGACCACAAAAAAAATATACGTCTTCCGTTCTGCCAAGGTAGTGCTTGACTCAACTTTTGAGTGAAAAGAATTAACAGAAATCATCTAAAGCCAAAATTCATGACATAACATTTCCTCTCACTCGGACAGAAAAACAGCTCTTTCGACATTAACCTTAGGAGTTTGAGTCTGAGATATTTCCAAGAATTTCACTGTCACATGAACTCATGTTTGGATGGAAAATTAAAATGGGGGCATTATTCGTAAATGCAAAAAAAAGAATGGATTGTCATAGAGATCATGGAAAAATGCAACAAAAAAAAAAGAGAAAAAAAAAGGAAAAAAAGTTTTGAGTGTAACATTGTGCATTTGAGATGTTCAGAATGATTCTAAAAAGGGAAAAAGAAAAGAAAACTTCTTTTTCAACAAATGTTTCAAGACTCTTCAAGTTGGGTGACCATGTTTGAGATGATAAGTGGCCGTCTTTCATATTCCTTTCACGAATATTGAAAATATCCGCTTGCTACCCCTTCGAGCCTAATGAACTTTTTTTTTTCAAATATACCCTGATTAGGGATCACACCCCACATTGGAGCGAATGGAATGAGAAATCTTTTCAAAGTTTAGGAACTATTGAGTTATATTACGAGGACAAGAAAAGAATGCCTCATAACTGAAGGGCAAATTTTTGGATAAATGGAGTATCAAGAAGTTTTTTTTTTTTTTTTTTAAATGATGATGAGCAAGGCAAAAGCCAAAAGAGAAACAATGAATAAAAGAAAGAAAAAATGAACAATGATGAAATGTCAAAATGAAAAAAGAAATTCTTCTCACAATGAAGTGATCCCTGGTTTAATCACCCTTAAACACATACTTTGGGCCTACATTCCCTTTCTTTCAGAACCCTAGACTAAGTTACATACCTCAAAAGTCCACTTTGATAAAACACAGTTATTTGAACTGAAGAGTCTATACCTTGAGAAATGTTCATATTCATGAGGCTTCAATCATTGTCTCCTCATCAAGTTATACTTTTGAGTTATCAAGTTCACGTTGGATGAAATTTTGAATTCTCAAATGCACGATGGAACAATCAACAAAAAAAAGAAAGCATAGAAAAGAAAGGTGAGGCTCTAAATTGAAAATCCGAAAAAGGGCAGTCTAGAGCAGAAAAAAAGACTTTTAAAGCCACCCATGGTGCCACTAGTGAGGATACAAGATTGTCAACTATGTTCAAAACTCGAGATTTGTGAGAAAGTTGACGTTGAAATTTTAAAGAACCATCCTCATCTTTCAAAGTGACCTTTCAAAAATCCTGAGTCTGTCAAAGTCAGTCTCGACACCTGTCTAAATGCCACTGTTTGGAGACAAGAAAGAGTGTCTAATTTTTTTGTATTTCGAAACGATTCTTTTTCATGAGATTCATGTTTTTAAAACTTGACAAGCCCGGACGAAGGGGCATGCACATTTTTATCACAAAACTTTCCCAGATAAAAGTTGAATGTCATATTCTGTGAGAAAAATTTGGCTCGGATGTTTTCGACAGACGAGCACATTTTGGAATAATCAATTTTGAAATAAATGAAAAGAATAAAGATTTTGTGGGGAATTTTTCAATATGGGATAATCATTTGGGGAAAGTGAATGACCAATGAAAATTGTTTTGGAAAGAGACAGGAGTTCTCATGATCAAGAAGCTGGGAATTATCAGGATAAATCATTATTATCTGAGACGAAAAAAAAAAAGACATGTCTTCAAATTTTGATGAGAAACGTTTTGTTGAAGAAAAAATTTTTTGCTAAAAGGAAAGTTGGCACATCCATTTATTGACAATATAATACAGATAGGTCAAGATAAAGATGATATGAATAGTGATGAATTGGGAAGAAGATCAATCGCAGGAATGATAAAGGATTCTGGCTTGCATTTGAGTCATTCACGAGCATCTGCATCATTCATTGCATTCGCATCATTCATGAGCATTGGAATCGTTCATTGCATTTGCATCATTCGTGGGCATCTGCATCATTTGTGTGTAACTTTTGCGCATTTGTAGAGCACGTTTACATTTTGATAAGAGTCATTTGCATCATGATATTAGGTTAATCATTACATTGCACCAACAGTGTTATAAACATCCAAGGAACTAATGTGAATAGCCAGAGAAATAAGCAACATTCAAAATTATGGATTTTTTTTTAAGAATCAGACTTTGATTTTGTCCAAGTCACCCTTAAAGTTTTTCAAATTTTGGTTTCGCCCAAATCACCACAAAAAATTGTCAATTCTAGTCTAGTCTTTGGTTTCATCCAAATCACTTTCAAGCTTTATCTTTTTCAGACTTTGGTTTCGTCCATATCATTTTCAAAGGTTGGTGTCCTATAAGTCATTGAAGAAGCCGTTTTCGTCTAAGTCATTTTCAAATTTCGCATCCTAAACAATCCTGATTTTGGTTCTGCCTAAGTCACCATCAAAATTTCAATTCTATTTCTAACTCCGGCTTCGTCCATTTCACTTTCAGATATTGGTTTATCCAAACCCTCTACACAATGCAATTTATTTTAGATTAATCTCGATCTTGGTTTCGCCCAAGTCACTTCCAGGTTTTGGTTCCATCCAAGCTAATTATGTCATGGAATTTATCTCAGAGTTAAGACTGACTCTGGTTTCGCCCAAGTCACTATCAAATGTTTCGATTAATCTTGACTTTGGTTCCGGCCAAGTCACCTTCAAGTGTTGGTTGCGTCCAAGCCACAAAGCTATGGAATTGGTCTTGAATTTGGTTTCGCCCAAGTCAACTTCTGGTGTTGATTCCGTCCAAGCCACAAAAGATATGGAATTAATCTTGACTGGTTTCGCCCAGGTCATTTCTGACTTCTGGTTTCACCCAGGTCACTTCTAACTACTAGTTTCGCCCAGATCGTTATCCGATTTCTGGTTTCGTCCAGGTCATTATTTGACTTCTAGTTTCTCCCAGGTCATCTTTCGACTTCTGGTTTCGCCCAGGTCATCTTTCGACTACTGGTTTCGTCCAGGTCATCTTTCGACCTCTGGTTTTGCCCAGGTCATCTTTCGAAAATTGGTTTCACCCAGGTCACTTTTCGAAGACTGGTTTCGTCCAGGTCATCTTTCGGCCTCTGGTTTTCTCGAGGTCGCTTTTTGGACTTCCATTGGTTTCTCCCACGTCGTCTTCCGACTTCTGGTTTCGCCCAAGTCACCCCCTGACTTTTGGTTTCGCCCAGGTCGTCCTCCGACTTTTGGTTTCGTCCAAGTCATCTTTCGACTGCTGGTTTCGCCCAGATCACTTATCGATTTTTGGTTTCGTCTAGACCATTTTAATCAACTTCTGGTTTCGCCCGTATCATTTTACCAATCCCTGGTTTCATCCAGATCATTTTAATCAATTTCTGGATTCGCCCAGATCATTTTAATCAACTTCTGGTTTCGTCCAGATCACTTTACCAATCCCTGGTTTCATCCAGATCATTTCAGTCAATTACTGGTTTCGACCATACCACTCTCCGACTTGCCCAAGTCACATCTCGATTCCTGATTTCGTCCAAGTCATTAAATCATTTCCAAAATCAGTTTTAACTTTTTAATTTTATCAAAAAAAATCTCACGATCTTTCCTCAACGATGAACTTTTGCCTATCTCAAAAATCAACCGGACAAAATTAGAGTCTATTGTTTTTTCCCTATTCTTGATTCTCAACAATGTGCAAAAAGGGGCAACTGTAGTAGCCAAATTTTGTCCGAGCTAACCCCTGGACCATGGCCTAGGCCACCAGGCCCAGCAAACCCACCAGCAAGCCCAACATCTTGTCCAAGCCCAAGCCCCCACCAAACCCAAGTCCAGCAGCAATCCCAAACCTTGACAGCCTCTGCTGCCCAAACCCTAGCCCTTGTAGCCGCCACCCCTACAACCACCTGCCATAAGCAATCACCTGTAGCATGCCACCACTGCTACACAAGCCACCATCTCCCCCACGCCATCCCCTAGCCACCACTACATGCCATCCCCTAGCCATCACCTTTGCTGCCAGGCAGCCAGCCACCCTACCCCTAGTCACCAAGCCCCACACTCAACCAGCACTACCTCAACCCCCACCACCATAAAACCAAAAAAAAACCCCAAACCCCACTCTCGGATCCTATATCCATAACCCACATACAGCCATTACCCAAAACCACCACACCATCAGCAACAACAAACACAAACCAAAAAAAAAAACACAAAAACAAAAAAAATAGAGGGAGAATCGGCCATTTGATGGTTTAGTGGGCTATGGGGCATTTTTGAAGGATTCCAGCGGTGGGAATGTAGGAGAAGGTTAGAGGAAGGAGAGGCTGAAGTTTGGGCTCCATTCGACAATGATCGGAGGAGATCGGAGAGAAGAAAAATCGCAACTTTAAGGTTAGATCTACGAATTTTGGCTCAAATTCAAGCAAAACGAAGCCTAGAATCGGAAAGAGAATGCCAAAATGAGGCTAGGGTGAAGTTTTGGAAACCATCGGAGTCCGATCACCGAAAGATACGGCGACGGATGGCGGTGCTGACGGTGGTCGCCTGTCGAAATCTGGGGAGAGATGAGTTTTTCGCCGACCATGAAGAACAATAGGAGAGGGGAGAGCATTTGGGCTAGGGGAAGCTAGAGAGAGAAAAAAATGATAGAAGAAAGAGAAAATTAGGGTTTTATAGCCAAAGAAAAAAATATTCGCACATGGACCCGATCCGACCCGGGTCGCGCGTTGACCCGTTCCAGGGAAAAGGGAGAAAGAAAGGAAAGAAAGGAAAGGAAAGGAAAGGAAAGAAGAAAGGAAAGAAAAGAAAAGAAAAGAAAAGAAGAAAGGAAAGAAAAGAAAAGAAAAGAAAATAAGAAACGAAAGAAAAGAAAAAAAAAAGGAAAGGAAAGGAAAGAAAAGAAAAGAAAAGAAGAAAGGAAAGAAAGAAAGAAAGAAAAAAAAAAGGAAAGAAAGAAAGAAAGAAAAGAAGAAAAAAAAAGAAAGAAAAGAAAAGAAAAGAAGAAAGGAAAGGAAAGGAAAAGAAAGGAAAGAAGGAAAAAGAGAAAGAAAAGAAAAGAAAAGAAGAAAGGAAAGAAAAAAAGAATAGGAAAGAAGAAAGGAAAGAAAAGAACAGAACAGAAAAGAAGAAAGGAAAGGAAAGGAAAGAAGGAAGGAAGGAAGGAAGAAGAGAAAGAAAAGGAAATAAAGGAAAGAGAAAAAAAAAGGGAATGAAAAGAAGAAGAAAGGAAAAAGGAAAGAAAAAAATATATAAAAAATAAAAAAAATAAAAGAATTAATTAATTAATTCCTTCGAAAAGTTCATCCGAGCACTTAAATCTCGGTATTCGCGCATTTCTCGAAGTTAAATTTTTATTTTATTTTATATTTGTTTATGTTTATTTCTCTATTTTTTAATTATATTTTAAGCTATTTTCATTTATTATTTTAGTAATGTTCTTTATTTATTTATTTATTTTATTATAGTTGTAATTATTATTGCCACTATGTAATTAGTTTTATTAATCTATTCTATTTAAAAATAATAATAAATAAAAAGAAAAATAAATACTTTTTCGATTTCATAAATATTTGGCGAGAATTATTTCTTAATCTTTGCCGGGTTTGCTGGGAAGGTTAGAAAATTCCATAACGCACAAATTTCTGAAGTATGATTTTTGTTTCACTCGAAATTACGCACGTGTTAAGAGAAAGAATACTTTTCCAAGCTTTGTTGGGTTTGCTGGGAAGTTCGGTTATTTTTATTTATTTATTTATTTTGACGTTTGCCATTTACGTAATTTCAAATAAATAAATTCATAAAAAATGATTTTCTTCAAAAAATAGTTCTTTTCATATTCTTGTTTGTGTTATTTAATTATTGATGTTTATATTATGTTTTTAATTATGCCATGTGATAATTAATGTTCATATTATTTCTTCTCATGTTACATATTAATATTGTTTTTTTTATATTCATATTTTATTTAAATAAGTTTTAATTGTATATAAAAATTAATGTTTAGTTAATAAAACAAGGCAATATTCCCGAATTAAAATAATTCATGAGTTCTCTGCTGGGTCTGCCAGGGAGGATATCATCAATTTATCATTAACGACGGAAACCCTTCTCCAAAAAATGAAAATGATTCGGTGAATTTTCTCATTCAGAAAACTTCTGTGTTTTGCCGGGTTTGTCGGAGAATATAGAAAATTTTGTGTTAATAAATTCCGAATTGTTATTAAAATAATACGATTGCTTCTAAAGGGAATTAATTTTAAATGCCGAACCTAAAACTAACGTCTACCGAGACTTATGATAACACACGACCAATAAGGTACCATTTTTAAACAGGCGTCGTGGGGGTGCTAACCTTTCCCCACACGTAACCGACTCCTGAACCCGCTTTTGTTTTCTCTCTGGATTAAAACGCAGACTTCAAAATTGGTCTTTTTAAATTGTTTTAATTAGTTTTAAAATGTTTTTATAAAAATCGATTTTTGACAGTTGGCCAATCACACCTAAACAAAAAAGATTGGTGGCGACTCCCATTTTGTTTTCAAAATCGTCTAGCGATCGAAAAATCATTATGACACTCTTAATTGGATCACCTTGACAAATTATGCAAAATATTTGGATGACTTGAAACACGACACGAACACATAAAAAAAAATTAAAATACAATCCGACACAAAAATAACATGAATACAACATATAAAATTTATATAAAATAAATTATTAATATATAAAAATTTATAAAATAATATAATACTTTGAAAAAAAAAAACACGAACATAAAAAATAATACGAATACGATACGAACGTACAAAGCTTTTTCTCTTTATCTTTTTTTTTTCCTATTTTTCTTTTCTTAAAAAAAAAAAAAAAATTAACTTGCCCACTTGGCAAGCCAATTTGAAGGGATTGCCCCAATTACAAACACTAATTGGTGATTCCTTTTAATAGATGGTATAAATTATTTCATCAATTTTATCCTTATAAATTATATTAATAAAATAACAATTACTCCACTAGAAAATCTTTCAAAAATCTTTTAAATAGCTTAAAAAATTTTGTTGAACAAACATTTTTTTTCTTACTTTATTAGTTGATTTGTCAATCAATTTGATTGTAAATTTAACATACTAATCACATGGTTTTTATTTTTACCCACCTTACTAATCACATGGTTAAATTATTTATTAAATTATTTTAGTAATTTAGTCACAAATTGCAACTTTAGACAAAATTGACCCAACAGAAATAAGTTGAAAATTCAATCTTTAATAATGGATAAAACTTAATCATATTTCACCCCAAGCATTTGTACTTTAATAATAGATACATATATTTCAATTAGATCTGCTCAACGGTCAGATAATTCGCCCGATATATTAGGCCAAGCTTTATAGAGTTTTTTTTAATTTGAGCCGACCTGAATCGTATCACTTTTTATATAATAAAAAATACAATTTGATTATAAAAATATAAAAATATTAATATAAAATAATTTTTTAACAATAAAACGGATCACGAGCCAGACTAATCCATGAACAAATTTAGTTTCAATATTACTCAAAGAATTAGGTTTGAATATTTCCTTTTCATCGAACTCTTATTGTCCAACTAAGAACTCTTATTGTCCAACTAAAACATTAATATTTTCCTTTATTATTGATCAATTGTCAGAAACCAAATTGTCTGATACTAAAAAGAGATAAAAGTACGTAAAATAATGAAATTATAATTGTTTATGTGCTAGGTCGGTCGGGCTAGACCTGTTCATGGGTTGGATAGTCCGTCTTGCAGGCTCGGCTCGTATTAGGTCAGGTTTGGACAGGATATTTTTAATCCAGGTCGGTCCGACCCGGCCCGAAACAGTATTGTTTTTTAATTATCATAATATTATTTTATTTAATTTTAATTAAATTTTTTTTTAATACGATGAACAGTAAACTCGAGCCTACCGGGTCAGCCCAGCCCGATCCAAGGCCGGGCCTAGGCAAAGAATCTGAAAAAAAAAAAAAAAAAAACAGGCCTCGGCTCGGCCCGGCCCATGAGCAGGTCTAGGTCGGGCCATATTCGCAAAAAAAAATTCTTGTCCAATTCTCTGAAAATTTATTTTACTGTGTTAGAAATATACTAAATATTAAAAAACATATTTTTATATTAATATATTTTATAATTAATTTTTTTATTGATTAAATAATAATTCGGATCAAATTAGTTGATCCAAATTATAAAAATTTAATTTTAAATCTAACTCAATTCAAATCGAATGAATAACTCAATCCGTGAATAGATCTAAATGAAACTAATATATAGTGGAATATATTACAAAAAATATGTCATAAACTCATCATCTAAAAAGTGAAGCAAAAAGACTTAGAAGAAAAGGAACTCAAGGTGTAAGAAAACGATTTTTCATAGAGCACTATCTCAACAAATCCAATATTGAGAAGTGTGAGCAATGAAAATTGACATATCTTTCTTCCCATTGCGCATAGGGAAGTTAATGGGCAAAAAACAATTGTTGTACCACATTATCTATCGCATGCCAACCAACAAAATTTGAAACAAATTTAAAAGATTAAAAATGAAAATATCAAATTTTTAAGCCACGAAAAAAAATAAAACTTTGCAAAAAGATCATGAAACAGATGAAATTTACTCTAAAAACTATTAATAAATGATCTTGTATAGACCTGTTTAAGGGTCGGGTTATCCATCCAAATCCGAAGGTTCATCAGATATTTGAGAGGGTTTGAACAAAAATATTAGGTCTGAAATATGGGTTTGAGGAAAAAAAAAATGAGGTATGTTTGGCCGAGCCGCGGCCCAAATTTTTTTTTTTTTAGTCTTACCTAGGCTCGGCCTATTGGCCTATTTCACTATTTATTTAATTTTAAAAAATTATTTTTATATTATTATTTATATATTTTTATAATTAAATTTAAATAAAAAAATAATTTTTTATTCAGTAAACAGTGATCCGGGTCGAGCTAGCTCAGATCACGAAAATGCCTGCCTAGGATCGGCCTAATACGGGTCGGGCCTGGCGAGCTGCCCGACCCATAAGTAAGTCTACTTGGCTCCAACATCAAAGCGCGAGCCGATCCGACTCGTTTTTTATTTATATAATATATTATTATTATATTTATTATTATTATTTAATTTATATCATATAAAAAAATCAATATATATAATATTATAGTGTAAACATTTAAAAATATGTTAAGTTATCCATATTTTAGAATTTAATAAAAGAAAAAAAATTAAATTACTAAAAAATAAATAAAAAATAACATTTTTGTTTAAATTATTTTAGAAAAAAAATATGGACTGGTCTAAACGCGTTTCGACTATCCATTTACAAATATGGACGAGTTTGGATAAAATTTGAGAGTCATATTTTGGGTCGGATCGTGCTTGAACAAATATATATGATACTAATACCATACCTAAATCCGATCCGACCGACCCAACCTGACCCAATCTATAAACATCTCTAATCTTGTGCTATTTAATGTTTGTAAAGGTAAATTCGAAATTTTTAACTTTAATGTTAGAAACAAATTTAAATTGGGTTTTTTGCAAAATAGATAATGTTGAACATATTTTATTTTCTGAAAATTATATATATGAACTAAATTGTAAAAGATTAATGTAAACACACAAATGATGGGCCAAATAGGAGATGTGGACTTTAAAAAATTGAGGCTGATTTCTCATTTAGGACAAAACTCAATGATAAAAATTGAGAATGAATTTTCCCCCAAAAAGAAGCTGCGATAAAAAAATAAAATCCAATTGGACTTTCCATCATACCAAATAAAAAGAAAATTCCTTATAATTCTCAAACACCAGAGATGATAATTTTGGATAAAATATAAATATAAAAAATAATTAAATACGATATGATATAAAAAATAATATAAATACAACATGAATATAATACGAATACATGAACGTGTCAAATTTTATATAATACGAAATTTATATAAATATATAGCACCCTAAATATAATTATAATACAAAAAATAATACAAACACAATATAAATATACGAATCTTCAAACTTATCAAACATTAAAAAAAAAAAAAAAACCCTCCATTATGTCCCCTCATCAAACTTTTTATCACTTTTTATCAGTCATTGTAGTAATTATTGTCCATATCCTCTCTTTTCTTTTTTTTTTTTTTTTTTTAATGTTTCCTACTCCTATATAAATTCTATTTCAAGCTTTGCTTTTTCTAATTTTTCTTTTGCAACTTTTTGTTTTAAGGTGTGGGCAACTTTTTCAACCAACTCCACCATTTCCATATATCATTACATGTCCTTTGGTCACTATAATAGTTAATTATAATGTGCCATAAATTAATTAATGAATATTTCTTCCTTTTTGGGTTTATTACCATGTTTATATAATTAAAATCTACCAGCTAATAGTTATGTGATCTGAGAGTTGAGTGTCAAAATTTTAATTTCAGTGATTAAAATTTAATTTTTGATAATTTTAAATATTAAAAAAATAATATTGGATTTATCATAAACTCAACATCCCAAAAGTGAAGCAAAAAGATTTAGAAGAAAAGGAACTCAAAGTGTAAGAAAACGATTTTCATTGAGCACTAGCTCAACAAATCCAATATTGAAAAGTGTGAGCAATGAAAATTGACATATCTTTCTTCCCATTGCCCATAGGGAAGTCGGTGGGCAAAAAGAAAATGTTGGACCATTATCTATAGCATGCCAACCAACAAAATTTTACTACTTCTTTTAACATACTACAAAATCAAAACTTTTTTAAAAAATTTCTCAATTTGAATGATGTAATTTTTCGTGTATAAGTGTATAGCTTCAGAATACACTTGAAAAAAGTATGGAAGAATTCATCAAGAGCTTCGCGAATATTGAATGAGCAAGGAAATAGTGTACTTTCAGACCAAGTGTTAAATAAAAATCTTTCCATAACATTTTGATTGCCTCTAGGATGTATTTACGTTATCTCGAATAAAACTGAAATCAATTCATTTTCTTTGATTATGAGGAAAATGAAAAAAAGAAAAATGTTTTTTTGTTAGAAACCAAAGTATCAATATCATATATCTCACGAGGAGATCATGTTTTGGTTCGACAATCGTGAAAAGAATGGAGATTTTTAGGAGAATCCATATTTGATGGATTTGAGGAACAAACATGGATTATGAGGAAAATGAAAGAAAATTTTTTTTTCTTAGGAAACCAAAACATCGATATCGCTTATCCCCACGAGGAGAATGTGTTTTGGTTAAACAATAGCAAAAAGAACGGAGATTTTTACGAGAATTCATGTTTGACTTATTTGATGGATGAATTTTGATTTTGAGAAAAATGAAGGGAAAAAAATATTTTTCGGAAACCGAAGCATTAATATTGTGTATCCCCATGTGGAGAACATGTTTTTGTTGGTTAATCATGAAAAGAACAGAGATTCTTATAAGAATCTATGTTTAACTCATTTGTGGGACGAACTTTTAATTTTAAGCAAAATGAATGGAAAAAAATTGTTTCTTGGGAAACTAAAGCATCAATATTGTATATTCTCACGAATAGAACATGTTTAGGTTGGCTAATCGTCGAAAGAACAGATATTCTTACTAGAATCCATTTTGATTTATTTGAGGGATGAATTTTGATTCTAAGAAAAATGAAGGGTTAAACTTTAAAATTTATTGTTAATTTTTTTTTTTATAAATAGCAATGAGATGTAGTTCGGTGACACAACTAAAATCCAACATAAGGTTGGTTTGTTTCATGAAAAATAGTTTTAAAAAAATAAATTTTAAAAGATAGATTTAATTTTATAAAATTAATATTTTTTGTTGTTTGGATAATGTTGCGATTTTTTTTTTTCATGTTTTTTAAAAAAACTGTATTACTATAAAAGGATCGATCCCTAAGTACTTAAGGAATCATTTTTTTTCTTACTTTGCTTCAACTTTTATTCTTAGGAGATCAATCCTATATTAGGGGATCGATTTTTTTCTTCAGCTTTTATACTAGAAGGAATTGATCTTTATACTTAAGGGATCGATTTTTTTTTCTTGTTTTGCTTCGGCTTCTATAAAAGAAGGGATTGATCCCTATAAATAGGGGATCAGTCTTTTTTGCTTTGCTCCAATTTTGGAAAATGTCTTAAACTTTTAAAAAACATAAGACATTTTTAGAAAATGGATAATTTTTTGTTGACCCAAAATTTATTTTTTGTTGACCAAACTATTTTTTGTGAAATAAACACAAAAATACGAAAATCATTTTTAACGAAATAAACGGACCCATAAACTCAAATTATACTACTCCTTTCATACCTCATTTCTTTTCCTGTATTGATTTTTATGTATATTAATTTTTTTTTTTAGTTTTTTTATATATTTTATAAGGTTCTACTAACGGGTTTTTTTTTATCAGAATACTACTGTTTTTATTTAACAAAATATCGTTGTTTTGAGATTAATTTCCAAAATTCGCTCGTTTTAAAATCAGCTGGGAAATCGACATCTCCCATGGCGATTTTTCAGCGTAAAATTTAAAATAAAAATTGAAAAAAGACCAAGAAAAATCGCCAAAAAATATTCAAAATATACCAAGGGAAATCGCCACTCCTCATGGAGATTTCCCTTAGTATAAATTGAATTTTTTTGTTCAATTTAACCAAGGGAAATCGCCATGGGGGTTGGTGATTCCCCTTGGTATTTTATTTAATTTTTTAAAAAAAAATTTACTTAAATTTTAAGATTTAACCGCTAGAAAAAAAAATTGAAATTATTTTTTAAAATTTTTTATTTTAAATTTAAAATTTGCAAACGGGTATAAAAAAAATTAACTTGGTTTTTTTTTAATTTTTTTAAATAAATATACTAGAATTTCATAATTTTTTAATTTTATAAAAAATAAAATAAAATATATTATTTTAATTTTACTTTTTAATTTTATAAAAATAAAAATAAAAATTTATTTCTTGCTAAAATTTTTATATAAAAAATTATATTTCTTATTAAAATTTTATATAAAAAATATATATTTCTTATTAAAATTTTATATAAAAAAATGTATTTCTTATTTAAATTTAATATAAAAAAATTTATTTCTTAAATAAATTAGATATTAAATAAAATTCTATTTCTTATTTAAATTTTATATAAATTAAAATTTTATTTCTAATTTAAATTTTATATGTGAGATCTGTAATAAACGGGTATTAAAAAAATTAAATAAAAAAATTTACCTTTGCTTATATTTATTTATTTTAAATATATATACTAAATATTATAATTTATTTAATTATTTAATTTTATAAAAAATAAAATTTAATTTTTATTAAAATTTTATAATTAATAAAATTTAATTTATTATTTTAATTTTATAAAAAATAATAATTTATTGCTTATTAAAATTTAAAAAAATTATTTCTTATTAAAATTTATATAAAAAAAATTATTTCTTATTTAAATTTATATAAAATAAAAATTTATTTCTTATTAAAATTTTATTTTAAAAAATGTATTTCTTATTTAAAATGTCAGGCAAAATAAAATTTTAATTCTTATTTAAATTTTATAAAAATTAAAATTTGATTTCTTATTTAAATTTTGTATAAATTAAATTTTGATTTCTTATATTAATTTTATACAAATTAAAAATTAATTTCTTATTTGAATTTTATATAAAATTAATTTTTATTTTTTATTTTAATTTTATGCTACATAAAATATTGGAATTGGATTCCTTCTACAATAGATGGGACTAATGATTTAGGGTTAGGGTTTCAACTATTTTTCAGTGAATCAAATGCTGCAGAAAAATTGAAATTGGATTTCTTCTACAATGGATGAGACTATGGACTAATGATTTAGGGTTAGGATTTCAGCTATTTTTCAGTCAATCAAATGCTTCAGAAAATATTGGAATTGGATTCCTGCTGCAATGGATGGGACTAATGATTTAGGGTTAGTGATAGGTTTCACCTATTTTTTCGTCAATCAAATGCTGCAGAAAATATTGGATTGAATTCCTTATGCAATGGATCGGACTAATGATTTAGGGTTAGGGATAGGTTTCAGCTATTTTCTAGTCAAGCAAATGCTGCAGAAAATATTGAAATTGGATTCCTTCTGCAATGGATGGGACTATTGGATAGTCCGGTACAAAGGATGGGATTTATCATAAGTTTTTGCATTGAATGAGTTATCAGTTTTTCAGTCAATTAACCTTAGTCAAAAAATGGGAATCAGATTCCATCCTGTACAAAAGGATGGGATTTGTCATCTGGTACAACACAATGAACCATTATAAATTCATAATACTGATGAAGGTTTACAATACCCCCTACAGTAGTTTTTCAATCAGATTTTTTTTTAGTGCTAATACCTCATTCTTAACCTTCTCTATTTCTTCTTTCTTTTGCTGAGTGATAATACCTCCATTCTCATCATTCTCAGTTTCATTACTACACAACATGAGCAAAAGAGTGATCGCATTGGTCTACTATAATGGCCAAATTCATAATACTAACGAATGTGCTACTTTTGATTGTGAACGTCCTAAAAGCTTTCGTGTTGATGAAGACGTCACATTAGAGGAACTGAAGCTGCAAATTCATACAAAAATTAAAGCTGAAAATAGAAAAAGAGTTTCAGAGATTAAGTATAGGCATCATCTTTCTATTGGTAAAGGATGTGTCGAATATAGAAAATTTTCACTTGAAGATGATGATGATGTCAGATGCATGTTTTATGCTCACGAGACATTCGCAAATGTTGGTGTACTTAAGTTATATGCTGACATAAAGGATGTTCACGATGATTGTGGACCTTCAAATGTTTGCACTACAAAAAACTTTCACACAGAAGATGATGATTCTGGGTCGTTCTATGTTCATACTAAATACGACGTTCCCACAGAAGAAGAAGTCATTCCGCTATCTCAAGCTATAACGTTTCATAATTCATTAGTCTCACAAACAATTCCTACTGCCTTCGAAGATGAGCCAGCTGGTGTTGATCCTGTTCCGCCATGTGGAGTCCATGGTGAATATATTGGTGGCTTTAGTGAGCAGGAAGAGGATGCTGAATTCACAAGTGATGACAACAGTGATTCTGACCTAGACATCATCACTGCTGAGATCAACACTCATGGAGATCTTCCCCCATATGAGGCTTCATCCCATATTCACACCCTGGATCTAGAGGCAATACAACTGCCATAATTTCCTGAGTATGCTCATACATTTGCTACGCCTTTGACTTTTGATCCATCGATAGTTGATCTGTGTGTTGGGTTACCATTTCCAACGAAAGAGGTCGTGCTTTCAACTATTATGCACTATAACATCAAAAAATCTGTAGATTACAGAGTAATTGAATCTAAGCGGACCAAATATTATGCCAAATGTCTAATGTATGGGAAATGGTGCAATTGGAGAATAAAGGCAACATTTATGAAGAAGAAACAGGCATGGGAGATTAGAACATAGTATGGGAAATGGTGTAATTGGAGAATAAGGGCAACATTTATGAAGAAGAAACAGGCATGGGAGATTAGAACATATGAAGGGCCTCATACTTGCACATCGGGGAGGATTTCACAAGATCATTGCAAGTTAGATTCTAACATGATCTGTTCATGCATTCTGTCATTGGTCTAAGCAAATCCGAGATCTCCGTTTCAGTTTTGATCGCTGAGATACGAATCTGGTATGGATACATCACCTATTATAAGAAAACGTGGAAAGCAAAGCAAAAGGCAATTGTTCGAGTTTTTGACGATTGGGATAGATCGTACAATGAGCTACCTAAATGGTTAGGTGCAATGCAACATTTCGTTCCTAGTATAATTGTGGAATTGCAAATGGTACTTGCATATCACGGTGATCGACTGGTCCAGGGTAAGAGAATATTCTATCAACTCTTTTGGACATTCAAATCTTGCATTGAAGGGTATCCGTATTGTAAACCTATTGTGCAAATAGACGGTACTTTCTTGTATGGAAAATACAAAGGAACATTATTGTTAGCTATTGCACAAGATGGAAACCGAAACATACTACCAATTGCCTTTGCCATTGTGAAGGGTGAGACGACGGAGGCTTGGTCATTCTTTCTCACTAATTTGCGTAGACATGTGACAAAGCAGCCTGGCATATGCTTGATGTCTGATCGACATGAAGCCATCAAAGCTGCGATCAGACGCGATGGCAGTGGATGGAATCCTCCGCATGCATATTCAGTGTACTGCATTCTACACATTGCAGCTAACTTTATGAAGAAGTTTAACAATAAGGAATTGCGTCGACACATTGTTAACATGGGTATCTAATCGAATCATAGTTATTTTTTCTCTTATATTTCCTTTAGTATATAAATAATACTGAAATTCACAAATCTTTTGTTTTTAATTTTATCAGGATACGAGTTGAGGCGATCGAATTTTCATTTCATGTATGAGAATCTTCGTGGAGAAAATGCAGAGACGGCTAATTGGCTTGATAGGATCCCCAAAGAGAAGTGGGCCCAATCATATGATCAAGGAAGACGTTATGACCATATGACAACCAACCTAGCTGAATCTATCAATTCGGTGTTGAAGGGAACGCATCATCTTCCCATTACTACTTTAGTGCAATCAACATATTATAGGTTGGCTGCACTTTTTGTTAAGATGGGGAACAAGCAAATTGAAATGATAGAGGGAGGGAGGGCACACATACTGTGAAACAATCACACAGGCTATGAAAGAAAATCGCAGGAAAGCTAACTCCCACTTTGTTCATAATTTTACGCTAGCAAATCAATCTTTTCTGATTGAAGAGTTAGTTGATCCACAAGAGGGTGTTCCTGCAATGAAGTACAGAGTTAAGCTTAGTGACATGTGGTGTGACTGTGGGAAGTTTCAAGCACAAAGGTTCCCTTCTTCATATTTAGTTGCTGTTTGTGCACATATCCATGTAGATTGCATGCAATATGTGGACAATGTCTATAGATTGGAAATTATATTGAATGTTTATAGACATGAGTTCCAACCAGTTGGAAATGAAGGTTATTGCCCTCAATATGATGGTCCAAAAGTGTGTCCCAATAAAGAACTACGGAGAAATCCACATGGTCGACCAAATCAAGTCGTATTCGTAATGAAATGGACCTCAGGGAGAAAGGCCAACCAAAACATTATGGATTATGCAGAAATGAAGGTCATAGCCGTCGAAAATATCAGCATCAATCTGGCACATCGGGGGAGAGTTCGCATCAACAATAAAGGAATTACATATTCATAACCTATAATATTTACATATTTTGCCATTAAGGGAAAATGTTATGCAAGTTTTTTTCTACTTATCATGTAATTTGGATTATTAGTTTATATAAAATTAAGAAATTTTATAAATTAACATTTTTAAAAATATATTGAATAATAAATTAAATTACATTTTTATAAATTAAATAACAACATTAATATTTTAGTTAGATATGCTAAAAAATTAAAAATAACAATTAATTTCCCAACAAATTTAAAATAAATAACATGAAATGCAAAACATATAAATTTATATATTACAAATTTAAAATACATTATTCTCGTTATATTGATAAAAGTACATTTATTCTAATTATTGCGTGGTGTAGAGCAACAGTGTCGAGCTTTCCTAGTGCATGGTGATTAGACGCGTCGTTCAACCTCGTAAGTGGCACGTATTCCGATCGACCACGACCTCTTGCTGTAACCGCCACTGGATCCGGTTGTATGTCATCTGTCATTTCTTCTGTATAAAAAATTTGAAACCTACTGCTGGAGGAGCCAACACCTAGTTCACCCATAAAGGGAACATGACTACTAGATGGACTCACAAATGATGTACCATCAAATGCTGACGTATGGGTTCCAAACTGATACATTGATGTTAGATATGTTGAACTTGGACTTAGGATAGGGAGCTGGTCATCTAACCTCGTCATTGGCGGTAGTGGTCGGTAACACTCATCAACGTCATATTCGGGGTGACTGACGGAATAACAATGACTGGATGGTAATCCATGATCCCGTTCAGGTTCAGGATGACTAAATGACATCCTCGGTGCAGTGAACACTGATGAGCCCGGTTGATGCGTCAGCCCACGTTGTCGGCTAGGTCTAGGAGGTTCCATATCCTGTGTAGGAGGGATTGGAGTTGAAGTTCGTCCGGTAAATGGCATACTCTAACATCCTCATACACTGACGGTGGACAAAGAAAAGGCCGACCTTCATTTTTATACCATACTATGTAATCATCAGATATGTTGAAATTATTACCAACAATCGGATAACCTGTCAGAATTCGTTGAGAACGTATATTCCACCAATGGATCCAATGTTCATGCTTCGCAGGCCAGAATTCTTCATTACACCCACGCATGTCGATCTTGTGAAGCTTATCAAGGTTTACCGGTGCTTGCGAAATTGGTTGTTACATCCCAAATTATTCCAATACCCTGTCAGTTTGGTGCCACTGTACATATGAAAAGCATATCAATGCTGTGTTTGCTTTCCATATATTACAATTATTGTAGGCATCCAATGGAAGGCATGTCATAATTTCACTTGAGGAATATGGCATCCACGGAAACTACGAATAATTATTACAAATTATTAGTTTCATATGGATTAAATACAAAAATACTTGAATGTAACAATCGAAATATTTACCTTATCATATCCTACTCGATCTAGTCGCAATCTTATACTTGCAAGATAGATCGGAGTCTCGGTAAAATCTCTACTCCTACTCCTATCCACCTGTTAAAATGTATATAAAATCTTAATAGACCTATAAAAATACAAGTTCGTACAAAATTAATAAAATAGTAAAGATTATTACCTGCTTGTAAGGGGTATATAGTCGAAACATTCATGCGCAGAGAAAGAAATGGCAGCTGATAACTCGTATAATTATATAGTTTTTAGTTATGTTTTATTATTGTTTTGTGTCAAATACGAGTTATTATTGCTTAGTCTAATTGTGTTTATGATATTTTATATTTTATGTAATTTGGTGTTTTTCACGAGTTTCTTTGAGTGATTTCAGATTACTAGGTTAAATCAACAATTAAGGGCAAATCCAGTTCAGTTCCAGTTCCGACACCTTTTGCCATATCAGCTATATATGGCGTTTCACTAAAGCAATAAGGCTGAATTTTTTACAGTGCAAAGCTAAGAGGCATATCTATCTTTTTCATGTTTTACACTTCTTGAAACGGAGTCGTTTTCCCTAGCGAAATCAACCATCAAGTTGGCTGATGTGCAATGAAGTCTGTGCTGACCTGTTTTGGTATTTTGACCATATCTTCCGATCCACATGAGAAAATGATCTGATTCCAAAGGGTATGGATCCGTAACTGATAGGGGTATATTTTTCTAGAAGAACATTTGATCAGATCGAGCCTCCAACATTGACAAAATCGACCATCAAGCTGGCTGATCAGAATTGTCATACAATATGACGAAAATTGTTAGAAAAATGCACCCACCTATTATACCTACCTTTGAAATTTATAAAGCTTGTCTCTTGTCATTTAGCTCTCCAAAATGTGTATAAATAGAGGGCCTTGGATGAGCATTAGGGGTACATTGGTAGGATATTAGCCATTGTAACAAAATTCTCTAAGTTTTCTTCTTCTTTCCTTTCTCTAGTTTTCTTTTTCTTTATTTACTTATGCTTCTTACATTTCTTTTCATTTTATTCATATCTAGTATGTGTTGCTAATCATATTGTTGAGGTGATGAGGTAAAGCTTTTGGTAAATGCTAAGGTTAGTCTCTTAAACATGAGCTAAAATGAATCATCATTTAGTATAGATAATATTTTCTTTTGGTTTAAAATCATACTTGCAAAGTAGGGATCTTGATTCATTATTGACAATGAAAATGGCACAGTAAATGCTTGGTTTCATAACCTTGATTTGTTGTAGACATATACCTTGGCATAAGGAATGCTTGGACTCTTTTTATGAGTTTTGAGAACACCAAATGAACATAATATCATATGCTATGGACGTTGGACAATTTGGACTGAATTGCTAAACCTTCCGATTGGAACCTCTCTTATGTGTGAATTCCAATTGTGTAATAAAACAAGATTAATCTTAGCATAACACCAAGAGTGGATCTCTAACCTCAACATCTTTTCTTATTGTTTTTTTATATCTTGTTTAATTTCTTTTATGTTATTTTGTTTATTTTGTTCTCTAATATCTTGTTTATCTTGTTTTGTTGTTGATTCCCTAATATCTTGTTTACTTTCTTTTTCTTATATATTTATAAACTTATACTTACTAATACGCTTCCCTGTGGTTTGACCTCGGACACCCGAGAATTTATTACTTGAACATAACCTGCACTTGGGTTTACAACTCTTAATTGAGTCTCCATCAAGTTTTTGGCGCCGTTGCCGGGGAAGCAATACTAAGTATATAAGTTTATAAGTATATTTATTTTTATTGGCTGGTTATACCGCCTAATTTTCTATATATTTATATTTATATTGTATATTAACTTTTTTTTATTTTTATTGGCTGGTTATACCGCCTAATTTTCTATATATTTATATTGTATATTAACTTTGTTTTATTTTTATTGGCTGGTTATACCGCCTAATCTGTATATTAACTTTGTTTTATGCTTGTTTGGCGACGTGATTTTAGATCTCGTTGTTTAGTTAGATTTTATTGTGAAACTTTTTCAGGTAATCTTTCTAATACAACTCCTACCATGGCTGACAATGAAAGTGTTCATGCTGAAGATGAGAACAGACAAGTACGCACCATGCGTGACTACTTGCAACCAACTCGAAGCTCATCACCCTCTTGTTTTATTTTTCCTCTCAATGCAAACAACTTTCGTTTTAAACCAGGTATGATAGCTTTGCTTCCAAATTTCCATGGGTTAGAATCAAAAAGTGCTTACTCGTTTCTAAAAGACTTCGAAAATGTATGTGTCACCTTTAATGACCAACAATGTACAAATGAAATTGTCAAGCTAAAATTATTTCCTTTTTCTTTAAAAGATAAAGCAAAAATTTGGCTTCATAATTTAAAACCAAGGTCAATTGGCACATGACAAGAATTACAAACTAAGTTTCTAAATAAATTTTTCCCAGCACATAAAACTGCTGCTTTGAAAAGACAGATTCAAAATTTCAATCAAAATCAAAATGAAGCATTTTTTCAGTGCTGGGAGCGTTTTAAAGATTTGTTAAGTTCTTGTCCACATCATGATTTTGAAAAATGGCATCTTATTAGTTTCTTTTATGAAAGTTTAACTCCCGAAACTAAACAATTTGTTGAAACAATGTGTAACGGTGAGTTTCTAGAAAAAGAACCTGAAGAAGCCTTTGACTACCTAGACCATTTGGCAGATAACTCTCAAGCCTGGCACACAGATAATTTCTCTGAAAGTTCCAATAGATCTAATCTTGTTTCTAACAGAGGTAAATATCATTTTAGTCAAGAAGATGAGATAAAAGCTAAAGTAGCTAATTTGGCCAGAAAGATTGAAGCCATGGAACTTAGAGAAGTAAAAGAAGTCAAAACGGTTAAAAATGAAGAAAGTTGTGGAATTTGTGAAATCATGGGACACCCCACTTCTGAATGTCCAAACATTCCCATTCTTAAAGAAGCGTTGCATGATCAAGTGAATTCCATAAACACATTTAAAAAGCCTTTTCATTCTCCTTACTCTGAAACGTATAACCCTGAATGGAGAAATCATCCCAACTTCAGTTGGCAGAATAATAATCATGTTCAGGTACCACAATCTCAAAAGCCGGCAACACTTTTTCCTATCAACCTTCACGTGTACAAACCTTGGAAGAGACATTGCAAGCATTCATGCAAACACAAGCAAATGTGTATAACCAAACTTCACAGGACATCAATGAGATCAGAAACACCTTGTCCACATTGACAGCTTCATTATGCACTCAAGAAAAAGGTAAGTTTCCTGCTCAACCTCAGCCTAACCCTTCTACTCAATGTCTTGTTTCTTGCTCCAATGAAACTCAACAGGAAAATGCCAGTTCTATCACAACTCTTCGAAGTGGAAAGGTAATTGACAAAAACATTCCATCAAAAGACCAAGATCCTCCTTCCCCTCCGAAAAGTAATGGTAAGGATGATGGTAAGTCTGAACTTCTTGAAAATTTGGACAAAGAAAAAGGTATGCATCCTGCTCCTTTTCCTCAAAGGTTGCAAACAATAAAGAATTTGAATCAAAATGCAGAAATTTATGAACTTTTCAAACAAGTTAAGATTAACATTCCTTTATTGGATGCAATCAAACAAGTTCCATCTTATGCTAAATTTTTGAAGGACATGTGCACAGTTAAAAGGAAACGTAATGTACAAAAGAAAGCATTTCTGACGGAAAGTGTGAGCTCAATCATTCAGCACCTTACTCCACCAAAATTCAAAGATCCTGGATATCCAACAATCTCATGCATCATTGGAAACACTAGAATAGAACGTGCATTGCTTGATCTTGGTGCTAGTGTTAATCTTTTGCCTTTTTCTGTTTATCAACAGTTAGGTTTAGGTGAACTCAAGGAAACACCTGTTACACTTCAACTAGCTGATCGTTTTGTAAAAATTCCTCGAGGGATAGTTGAAGATGTTTTGGTTCAAATTGATAATTTTTACTTCCCTGTTGATTTTATTGTTTTGGACACATATCCTGTTTCAAATCCAAATGTTCAAATTCCTGTTATATTAGGCCGTCCATTTCTTGCAACTTCTAATGCTCTGATAAATTGCAGGAATGGTAATTTGAACATTTCTTTTGGAAATATGACTTTAGAATTAAATGTGTTCAACATTTGCAAGCAACCTGGTGATGATTCAGAAGTACATGAAGTGGATTTCATTGAAGAACTTGTTCATGAACATCTCACCACTACCACATTCCATGATCCTTTAGAAGCTCATTTAATTGAATGTGAGTTTGATAATGCTTCAGAAATTTCACACACTGATTCTTTGTTAAATTCTTTTCAGGATAAGCATTGTTGGAAACAAAAGTTTGAGGAACTTCCATCATTCACAAATGTCACTGTACCATCAACTATTGAACCACCCAAGCTGGATTTAAAACCATTGTCATCCGAGCTAAAATATTCCTTTTTGGGTGAGAATGAAACTTTTCCAGTCATAATTTCTTCACATCTTGATGAACTACAAGAAGGTAAGTTGTTACAACTTTTGAAGATGCACAAAAATGCATTAGGATGGACCTTAGCTGACATAAAGGGAATAAGCCCATTAATCTGCACACATAATATTTATTTAGAGGAAAATGCTAAACCCTCTAGACAAATGCAACGAAGGCTTAATCTTAATATGAAAGAAGTAGTGAGAAATGAAGTCATTAAACTTCTAGATAATTGAATCATTTATCCTATCTCTGATAGCAAATGGGTAAGTCCTACTCAAGTCGTACCTAAGAAATCTGGAGTTATTGTAGTTAAAAATGAAAACAATGAATTAATTCCAACTAGGACTGTTACTGGTTGGCGCATGTGCATTGACTATAGGAAACTTAACTCAGTGACGAGGAAAGATCATTTCCCTTTGCCTTTCATGGATCAAATCTTAGAAAGAGTTGCAGGGCATGAGTTTTATTGTTTTCTAGATGGATATTCTGGGTATAATCAAATTGCCATTGCACTTGAGGACCAAGAGAAAACCACTTTTACATGTCCTTTTGGTACTTTTGCATATCGTAGAATGCCATTTGGATTATGTAACGCCCCTGCCACATTTCAAAGATGCATGCTTAGTATTTTTAGTGACATGATTGAACGTAATCTTGAGATTTTCATGGATGATTTTTCTGTTTCTGGTGATTCATTTGATGATTGCTTAGCCAATTTGAAAAATGTATTAATTAGGTGTGAAGAAAAAAAATCTTGTTCTTAATTGGGAAAAATGTCATTTCATGGTCACTAAAGGTATTGTACTAGGTCACATTGTTTTTGCAAAAGGGATTGAGGTAGACAAGTCAAAAATTGAATTGATTGCTAATCTACCCACACCAAAGACAGTAAAGGGCATTAGGTCATTCTTGGGACATGCAGGTTTTTATAGAAGATTCATAAAAGATTTTAGCACGATATCTAAACCTCTATGTAATCTTTTAATGAAAGACACTGCATTTGAATGGACTAAAGATTGTGAAGATGCTTTTGAAAAACTCAAAAATGTGCTCACTACTGCTCCTATTATGAGATCTCCTGATTGGTCTTTACCATTTGAAATAATGTGTGATGCTAGTGACTATGCTGTTGGTGCTGTGTTAGGACAAAAGAAAGATAATAAACCACATGTAATTTACTATGCAAGTAAAACTTTAAATAGAGTCCAAATGAATTATTCCACTACAGAAAAGGAATTACTTGCAGTTGTTTTTGCATTGGATAAATTCAGATCTTACCTTGTTGGATCGTCAATTGTTGTCTTTAGTGATCATGCAGCTTTAAAATATCTTCTCTCTAAGAAGGATGCAAAACCTAGGTTGCTGAGGTGGATCCTTTTGCTGCAAGAATTTGACATCACCATTCGAGATAAAAAAGGAGTAGAAAATGTGGTGGCTGATCATTTATCAAGACTTGTTTGTGATGAATCTTTTGGAACCTCACCAATAAATGATACTTTTCCTGATGAACAACTTCTAATTGTCTCCACGACACCTTGGTTTGCTGACATTGCTAATTTTCTTGCTACAGGAAAAATTCCTTCTCAATGGAGCTCCCAAGATAAAAGGAAGTTTCTGAATGAGGTAAAGAAGTTCTATTGGGATGACCCTTACTTGTTCAAATATTGTCCTAATCAGATTTTTCGAAGATGCATTCCCGACAATGAGGTAAGTAGTGTAATTAAGTTTTGTCATTCCGAGGCATGTGGTGGTCATTTTTCATCAAAGAAAACTGCTGCAAAAATTTTACAGTGTGGATTTTACTGGCCAACTTTATTCAAAGATGCATATAATTTTTGCAAGTCATGTGAAAGTTGTCAAAAATTAGGTTCCATTTCGAAAAGAAACATGATGCCTTTGAACCCAATTCTTGTAATTGAAATTTTTGACTGTTGGGGTATTGATTTCATGGGACCAACAATTTATGGCCGCAATTCCAAAGGGAATGGCAACATCTTGGGAATCTGATGTTAAAAGACCATGTTTGCCAGCTTGTAAGAAAACTGGATGGGAAGCATATCCTCGACTCATAAAAGGCGTTTAAGCCGTTTCTGGACGTAAAACCAGAGGAAGATGTGAGCCACAATCACAACTACAATAAATGACTTCTTAGCTTTTGGTTTGATTTGCAATAACTTCATTTCGGTTTAATTTGCGTGTTGTTCGATTTGTGTAATTATTTTTGTTTTTTTTGCATTGTTTTTTTTACGGTTGAAATTTCTTCTCTTTTTGATTTTCTTCCTGAAATCACGCAAAAATCTTTTGTTAGGTTAACATTTTCTTCTGACAGGTCAAATACACTTTCGACGACATTATTACTCTTGTCTGATTCATTACTCAGTCCTCTATATATTACACCATGTACTCATTCTCTTTCAGGCACTTGAAAAAAAAAATGGAAAGTACTTCGTCCCAGCGCATTAAAAAAATTTGTGTCTTTGGAGGTGCTTATCTAGGGAAAAATAACATATTCGCTGATGAAGCCATAAGAGTTGGAGTAATACTTGCCCAACAAAAGATCCAGTTGATTTATGGAGGCGGTAGTACGGGTTTAATGGGAGCAGTCGCTACATCAGCACACGCCGGAGGAAGTCCAGTTCTAGGAATCGTGCCAAAACTATTCACAGGTTTTTGTGGACCAACCGTAGGTAAGGAAATACAAGTCTGGAGTATCCCTGAACGGATGACAATCATGTACCATTCTGCCGATGCATTCATTGCTTTACCAGGAGGTCTGGGTACATTGGAAGAAATAGCTTGCGTGGCTTCTTGGTCATCTTTGGTCACAAATAAGAAACCCATTGGTTTGCTTAATATTAATGGTTATTTTAGTAATTTGCTTTCATATTTAGATAATGCTGTGGAAAATGGATTCATGTTTTCAGAGGCAAGGAGAACCATAATTTCTGCTACAACCATTGAAGATTTACTCAAAAAGCTCCAAGCTTATGAGTATTTACCTGCTACGGTTGTTTCGCAAACGCTCGGAAAAAGAAAAAGAGATATGGACGAGCAAGGAGTGGATTGCACTTTGTCTTTGTGACATTATCTAACATTTTGTTTGTTGTGTCTCAGTTATAATAAGTGGTTAGCAACCTCTGCAGGTAATATCTCCTAAATTCTACCTTTAGTAGGGGGTAAGGGACATATTTTGCTAATTTAAAAAAAAAATTGATGTGTTTTAAGCAATTTAGAAGTATTCATTCTGAACAAGGTCTGAGTAAGGGAGACTTGAGACATACCTTGTCAGTTTGATTTTAATCTTTTTATGTTTACTTGTTAATTTTTGTTTAGTATTTTAGGATTATTTAAGTTGCATGAGTTTGTTTTGTTTTGAGTCTTAGTTATTCCTATTCTTATGTTATTAGTTATTTTCTCTTACACATGATTCTTTCATTTGGGTTAATAGACTTACATTGAGGACAATGTAAGAATTAAGTGTGGGGGGAATGATTTAGGATTTCTTTTATTTTTTGTCTACTATTTTTTTTATGAGTCTTTATTATTATTATTTTTAGTGTGTTTTAGTTCCTTTTTAATACAATGATGAGATATGAATTGCATAAGTCTAAACTGGTTACTAGTGAGAAGATTTTCATGAGAATTAAGCTTGATACTAATTTTTATGAGCCAATGTTGATATGATATGTTGATTGAGAAAGAAGCATGTTTAGACTTGATATTGACTTGTATAATCATCCTTGTGAGTTTTTGAGCCTATAATGATTGACGCATTATACAAATCAATCTAATTTCTTTCTTGAGTGCTCTTATGATTACATGATTCTCTATAACTTGCTTTAAACCGTTTGAGACTATATTGATACATGTGACAACATGAATATGATAGAGGCATTAGGATTATAACCAGAGCCAAACAGCCATCCATTATTAATGTTCTAAGAGAACATCCCTACTAGTGAGCCAATTTGAGCCTACATTAAATATGCTATTTTATTGGTAACCAGAACTTACACCTAGCCTAAATATACTTATATCCTTACCCTTGTTCTAAAGATGGATTATATATTTTGAGACATATTGCAAAAACAAGGGATACTTTTTGAAAAATTGGGTTAGAACGAAAGATAAGTGTGGGGGAGGAGAGAGGCAAAAGTCAAGAGAAAAAGAAAGGGATCATTGTCAAATACATTCCCATATTAAAAAAAAAAAAATCTTCTCTTGAACTTCTAGTTAAAGTAAAGAAAAAGATGTTACAAAGTTGGTTAGAATGAAGCAAAGGCTCAACATGAATATTTAGCCTATGTTATTATGTGCTTTATAAGAGTTTTGAGAAGTTTTATTTGTATGATCGTATTATGTCTCTAAACTCTATGAACTCTTTGGAACCTTTGTGATATCTTTATCCTTTTGTTTTTTAACCACATTATAACCCTTTGGCCCCATTACAACCTTGAATAAAGACCTCTTGATTTATGAAGTTGTACGATCTAAATAGTGGAGAATAGGTGGACAAGCAAGCATATGGTAGAAGTGTTTTCATGAGATTGATTGAGTGTAAACACTTTACCACTACTTTAAAGAGTGAAAATCATGAGAGTATCCCATGTGAGAGGTTGAGATTAAGTTGAATATGCACTATTTTGATTGAAATATGTTATGTTAATATTGGCTTAACTCATTTATTTACATTCAAGCATGAATTTTTGTGAAATTCTTTGAGCTATTGATTAGTTTATAAGACTTGTTCAAAGATTGTCTCTAATTTATATTGAAAGGATTAGGAGTAAATATTTTTAGAGTATGTAGTTTACTTATATTTTAGTTTTTCAATGTTTGTGGGTATCGTTCTAGCAAACACTCACGAGACTAAACTCGTCCACTAGGGACACCTAGGGGTTTAAAGGCTTGTGTCACATGCTAAGTGCCACCGTGATTTCCTACGAAAATGGATTAGATTAGATTTTCTTATTTTATTTTTATTGAGTCGTTGCTAGGGACTAGCAACAATCTAAGTGTGGGGGTGTGATAACTCGTATAATTATATAGTTCTTAGTTATGTTTTATTATTGTTTTGTGTCAAATACGAGTTATTATTGCTTAGTCTAATTGTGTTTATGATATTTTATATTTTTATGTAATTTGGTGTTTTTCACGAGTTTCTTTGAGTAATTTCAGATTACTAGGTTAAATCAACAATTAAGGGCAAATCCAGTTCAGTTCCAGTTCCGACACCTTTTGCCATATCAGCTATATCTGGAGTTTCACTAAAGAAATAAGGCTGAATGTTTTACAGTGAAAAGTTAAGAGGCATATCTATCTTTTTCATGTTTTACACTTCTTGAAACGGAGTCGTTTTCCCTAGCGAAATCAACCATCAAGTTGGCTGATGTGCAATGACGTCTGTGCTGACCTGTTTTGGTATTTTGACCATATCTTCCGATCCACATGAGCAAATGATCTGATTCCAACGGATATGGATCCGTAACTGATAGGGGTATATTTTTCTAGAAGACCATTTGATCAGATCGAGCCTCCAACATTGACAAAATCGACCATCAAGCTGGCTGATCAGAATTGTCATACAATATGACGAAAATTGTTAGAAAAATGCACCCACCTATTATACCTACCTTTGAAATTTATAAAGCTTGTCTCTTGTCATTTAGCTCTCCAAAATGTGTATAAATAGAGGGCCTTGGATGAGCATTAGGGGTACATTGGTAGGATATTAGCCATTGTAACAAAATTCTCTAAGTTTTCTTCTTCTTTCCTTTCTCTAGTTTTCTTTTTCTTTATTTACTTATGCTTCTTACATTTCTTTTCATTTTATTCATATCTAGTATGTGTTGCTAATCATATTGTTGAGGTGATGAGGTAAAGCTTTTGGTAAATGCTAAGGTTAGTCTCTTAAACATGAGCTAAAATGAATCATCATTTAGTATAGATAATATTTTCTTTTGGTTTAAAATCATACTTGCAAAGTAGGGATCTTGATTCATTATTGACAATGAAAATGGCACAGTAAATGCTTGGTTTCATAACCTTGATTTGTTGTAGACATATACCTTGGCATAAGGAATGCTTGGACTCTTTTTATGAGTTTTGAGGACACCAAATGAACATAATATCATATGCTATGGACGTTGGACAATTTGGACTGAATTGCTAAACCTTCCGATTGGAACCTCCCTTATGTGTGAATTCCAATTGTGTAATAAAACAAGATTAATCTTAGCATAACACCAAGAGTGGATCTCTAACCTCAACATCTTTTCTTATTGTTTTTTTATATCTTGTTTAATTTCTTTTATGTTATTTTGTTTATTTTGTTCTCTAATATCTTGTTTATCTTGTTTTGTTGTTGATTCCCTAATATCTTGTTTACTTTCTTTTTCTTATATATTTATAAACTTATACTTACTAATACGCTTCCCTGTGGTTCGACCTCGGACACCCGAGAATTTATTACTTGAACATAACCTGCACTTGGGTTTACAACTCTTAATTGAGTCTCCATCAGCAGCCGATACCAAGCCCATGATTGTAGAAGCACTAAACATCCACCTATGTCATGACTTTTTGGAACTGTAGCCTAGCACAGTTCTCTATATAAAACCGCCAAACACGCAGAACCCCAACTATAATTTGCCTCATGCTCTAAATCACGTAGTAATGGAAGATACATTAAATGTACCCGACTGCTCCATTTGTCAGGCATTAGTAATCCTCCAATCAAACGTAAAATATATGCTCTAGCAGCATATTGTATCTGCTTCAATTGCATGTAATGGAAGATTTTGAAAGGATTTCAACCAATTTATTCTCACTGTTGAGCCAGATACATACTCATCTGGAGGTATCGAGCTCAATAGATTTTGACACTCTTCATTTCAATCTAGCAAGCTTGCGCCTGTAACTGCATCGCCATGGACCGGAAGTCCAAGTTGAAGCGCAACATCTTCTAGAGTTACCATGCATTCACCAAATGGAAAATGAAAAGTGTGCGTCTCGGGTCTCCATCGTTCGATTAACGACTGATTAAGTCGGGTTGTATCAAAAATCGTCGAATTTGAGTTGCGTGATAAAATCTGGCTCTTCTAAGTGGTCGATAATAGATGGATGCGAGTCCTCCAATGTAAATTTCCTTGAACGTAACACGCGACGAGTATCCTGTTGATAATTAATTAAATTAAATAAAATAATTATAAAAATTATAAAAATTAATATATTATAAAACTATAATAATTAAAAAATTAAACAATATAAAAAATTAAAAATTTCTAAAACTATAAAATAAAAAAACAATAATAATATAAAATTTTAAAATTATTTATATAATTATTAAATAATTAAATAATATAAAAAATAAAAAACTATAAAATGATAAAACAATAATAATTGAAAAAATGATAAAACTATAATAATTAAAACATTAAACAATATAAAAATTATAAAACTATTAAATGACAAAATAACAATAATTAAAAAATTACTGAAAATTGATAATGTAATATAAATAATATTACAACAATTTACTTACCTCTTTAAATATAACCGAGGATATGTGATGTTCTTGCAACCTCAATAGTGATGATGAAGCCATTTTTAAATATTGTTGTAGAAAAAAATTTGTTGTAGAAAAAAGAAAGAAATGTAAATTAAGTTGTAGAAAATATGAGGAGGGTATTTATAGAAGAGTAGGGTGTTGTGGGAGAATTTTGAAGGCAATGGTCAAGTTACCATTGCCTTCAAAAATTTTGATTTTTTTTTTCTAAAGGTTAAATCTTAAAATTTTGTATTTTGATTTTTTTTTTTCAAATGGTTAAATGTTAAAATTTAAGTAAAAATAATAATAATAATAATAATAATAAAAGATTGAGGGAAATCGTCACCCCCCATGACGATTTGTATTGATTTTTTTCAATTTTTTAAAAATTTTACGTTGAAAAATCACCATGAGGGATGACGATTTCCCAGCTGATTTTAAAACGAAAGATTTTGAGAATTAATTTTAAAAAAGTTGTATTTCGATAAATTTAAAAAAAAGTGCAATATTCTGATAAAAAACCTCTACTAACGAGTATTTTAAAGATATTTTTAAGAAATACTATTTATAATAATAATATTATATTAAATATAATAATTATAATTTTTTATTTTTATTTTTAATACATTAAGTGAAGATATTATTATATAAAATAATTTTAAAAAGTATCTTTATGGTATTCGTTAGCAAAATTTTTTTTATAAATTCAAATTTTTTTATGTGCAATGCTTTTCAATATAAATAAACCAATTTAAAACATAAAAAACTAAAAATATTAGGGTTTTTTTTTTTTTTAAAAATATTTGAAACGTCTAAATAAAAAAAATAGAGTAATAATAAATTTTTTAATAATATATAGACTTAATAATTTTGTATACAATATAAAAATAAACACGAACACATCACATTTAATAAATATAAAAACGATATAATAAATACGATATGATATATTTAAACATGATTAATACGATAAATATAACACGTTTAATATATGTATCATATTTTTATTTAAAATTTTAAAACGTTTAATAATATATGTTACATTTATATTTACACGACTGACAAAAAAACACGAAAGACAAAATGCAAACACAAATTACCAAATCTAATAATATTTTCACAAATTTAAAAGTGCATTTTCTACCACGCATATTTTTCTTACAAACATCGAGAATCTTGGTGGATTAGTAAAATCAACAAAATAAATAGTAATTAATAAAAAATTTAGAGGATAAAGTTGGAAAAGCCTAATAAATAAGTTCTACTAGATTGAGATTTACTTACCAAAAACTTTAAATAAAAAATAAAAAATAAAAATATTTCCTTTTTCTTTTTCTGTCTCATCCAATTATCTTATTTTAAATACAACGGATTACACAATGCGAAAAAAATAATTTTTAATTAAAAATAATATAAAATAAGATATAAAAAATAACATAAACACGATACGAATATATAAATATATCAAAATTTATATAATATAAATTATTAACGTTTTAAAAATTTATAAAAATATAAAATATATTCAACATAATTATGATAAAAATCATAAAAAAATATATATACAAATATAAAAATGATCAGATTCAATCTCAAAGTCTCACACTCACTTTCTTTTAGACCGAATAACTTTAAACACGAAACGACACAAATATAAACACGATTCTAAATTATAACATATAAAAAATGTGAACACGCATCAATACCAGATTTACCTTCCTTGTTCAAACGCTCCTTCACTCTCCCCCCATTCACACTCCATCCCTTTCCATATATATATATATATATATATATATATATATATATATGATAAAATCTTAAATTTTCCTCTTAAAAATTGCTTAATCCTTTTCCAATGTCATAAAATTCCCAGAAAAACATGGCTGCCAAACGTTTCTTACTTCTTTTCTTCTTCCTCTTTTGTTTATCTTGTTTCCCATCTCACGCCCGCTTCATCACCGGCCGTTCATCCCCAACAGATCTCGTTTCCGATGGAATCTCCACCGTCAAAAACCCACCTTACCTCCTCCTCGAGCCGCTGGTTTCGGCGGAGGAATCGTGTGAACAGACGTATGGGTTCTTACCATGCACCACCACGGTTCTTGGGAACTTATTTTTGATCATTGTTTATGGATACCTTATGTTTTTAGCAGCTACTTATTTGTCCAATGGAAGTGAGCTTTTGCTTGAGATCCTCGGCCCAGGGATTGTCGGAGGATTGTTCTTGCCTATTCTTGGAGCTCTTCCCGATGCAATGCTTATTCTTGGTAACTTTAAAGTTTTCTTCTTTCCTTGGAATATTTTATTATGTTGTTTGGTTGACGATAAAATCTTTTAATGGCTTAATGCTCTATCTTTTTGAAGAGAAACTTATGTTTAGTTATCCGTTGTTTGATTGATCAGAAAATTTGGATCTTGTCTTTTTCCTATGAAAGGAATCTGAAAACCCAGATCTTAATTTAGTTAATATTAAAATTATTCCAAATTTAAGATTCGAGTTTGGAAAATTAGCAAATTTCGGGTTGAATTTTCTGTTTACTGTTTACTGTTTACCCTTTTCCCTTTTTTTCTTTGTTTGAAGGATTATTCTTATGTGAAAGTTTGATTCTTTTCTTAGTGTACTTATATTGTCATATTATATGTAATTTTATTTTCATTTTTTTTTTATGGTTGTCTGTGTTTTTTTTTTTTTTTTTTTTTTGGAATATCCTTGGTGCTTGGAGCTTTTATTCATAAATTTCTGCTATTGGATATTATACTTAGATCTCATTTAGCATTGCTTCTGATATAATTTTTAAGGTTAAAAGCTGCTTTTCATCGCAAACGCAATGTTAAACAGATAAAAAAATTTGATTTCTGCTGTTAAAACTATGGTTTGAAAAGTCAAACTAAAAAGTCAAAAAATATAGTTCTTGGACTTTAAAAGCTGGCTTTTGGATAAAATGATTTTATTATCCTCATATCTCTACACTTTTATTATTTTAAACATATCATTTTTTGACATTTCAATTTTCTACAATATTTTTCCACTGCAATGTTAAACACTTAAAAAAAATTTAAACCATAGTTTTTTACCATATTTTTTTCTAACTTAAATTTTTTTTCAACTGCTAAACTAGTCCTTAAACTTTTTGCATATGGATCAGGGTGGGCACTGGGCAGAGTCAATTTTGTTGTCTCTTGCAGGAGATTTCAGCAACCTTTTTTTTTTTTTTACTCTTTTAAAAATTGGGTTTTATCAACCAAAAAAAACAAAAAAAAGGTTGAAGTAAACTTCAACAAGTTTTTATTCTTACCAATGACTAATGAGCTATAATCATACTAATAATTATACTCTATATTAGCCGGATTCTTCATTTTCTCTAGAATATTCGTATCTGATACTTATATCCGGCACATATTTGGATATGGGTTCGGGGGTGTGATCTTCCAAATATATAGAAAACTTAAAAAAATTGAGTATATTTGTGTTGGACATATACCCGTATTCGACACTCACTCCTGAATCTTGGTAACATAGATCATACTACTAACTTTTATATAAAATAATGAAATAAATCAAAACATTTACTTAATAGCTATGTTACTTTGACTCTACATTTTTTTTTAAGTATCTGTGTCCGATACCCGTGTCCGACACATATTCAGATATGTGTATGAGGATATAACCCTCCAAATACATGTAAAAACTTATAAAAAATTGAACATACCCGTATCGGACACATACCCGTATCCGACGCTCACACACGAGTCCGAGTAACCTAGCTTAATAGTTTTACGTCTAGAATGGTTCTAATTGGTTTGTCTTTTTTTTCTTCCCAGTATCTGGACTTTCCGGAACCGCAGAAACTGCTCAAAGTCAGGTCTCTGTTGGAATGGGGTTGCTAGCTGGGTCAACTGTCATGCTTCTCACGGTGATATGGGGATCCTGTGTTGTTGTTGGCAGGTGTGATCTTCGTAATGCAGTTGCAGTTGATGGAACAAATACAAAAGGATTTAACCTAAAAGGTGCACAACTCTGCTTAACATTATTCTTAGATAGTTAGCTATTACGGGTTGAGGAGTTGTTATAGCATGCGTTATGCAGTCACCAAGCCCATTTGACTGAGTTCTTGACCTTTTCTTTCATTGAAACTTCCCTTGGATTTCATAGTGAAAACCTATATTACTCCGACTCTTCATTTTTTTTGAAGTACCTATATCCGAAGCATATCCAGACATGGGTATGGGATATGATCCTCTAAGGACCTTCCAAATACATGGAAATCTTGGAAAAAATTAAACATACCCGTGTCAGACATATACTCGTGTCCTACAACCCAAGTCCGAGTAACATAGGTTTGAACTAGTATATTTCAAAATGTGATTATATTTTTTTAGGTGGATGCCCAATCCAAGAGCTTTATCCTTTTTCTGATTTAGCTAACCTAAAGTTTGTCCCATATTGCAGAGACTGGTGTCAGTGCTGATATTTGGACTTGCTATGCTGCAAGGATAATGGCTATATCTGTTATCCCATTTGTTATTGTTCAACTACCCCAAGCTCTCAATTCAACTTCAGGAAGACACTTAGCAGTTTTGATTGCACTTATCGTATCACTCTCAATGTTGGTTTCTTATTGCGTTTATCAGGTAACAAATTTACCAGGAAGGAATTCCATCATCATATGTTCCAATACTTTTTTCTTTTTAATATTCTTTTAAACAATTTATTAGACTAGCTTTTCAACTTATTGTTAAATGTTAGTAGAAGTGAATTATTTCTATGTAAATAATGTGTGAAAATGAATTATTTTCTTCTTTCATTGGGCTATCTGGGAAAGCTCGACATGTATTCTTTACCTTGTTGCATTACAACTTGAGCTTTTGAGTCATTGTTTAGACCGAATCATGGTTAAGGTTATTGGCAAATATCTTGGATGATGATCCATAGCTACTTCACAATGGAAATATGAAACTTCAATTGATCAAAGCATATCCATTGGTACTAAGAGTTTGTAGAAAATGTAGTCTTCTAAAATGGAATGCTGTCGGTTGTCTAGGGACATGGATGCTTTCTGGTTTCTTGGTGATTTGATGCTGCTTAGCAGTAATTTGAAAGGACAGGGATGGAGTGGTTCCATGGAAAAAGCTTCATTCTCTTGGTGATGCAGTTACCAGTAATCAGTACCTATGTTGTTCCGACTTTTCATTTTTCTTGAAGTACTTGTGTCCGACCCATATCCGGACATCTCTTATTGCATGTTTGAAATTTGTTTATCTTGTAGTGAAGTCTTATGTCTATCATGTTGTTGGTAGACTTTCCATTACATGTCTTTAGTTGTCTAGATCTATGTTGCTCCAGCTTTTCATTTTTTTTGAAATTTCGTGTCCAACACATTTTTCGACATGAGTATGTGGATATGATCCTCCAAGGAGACAAGGACTCTCCAAATACATGCAAACATAGAAAAAATTGAATATATTTGTATCGGACACATTCGTATCTGACACTCACACCTGAGTCCGAAAAATATAGATCTAGATTAGAGGTGGCAATTGGGTGCGTTCGGGCAGGTTCGGGTCGGGTCGGGTTCATTCGGGTTCTGGCCCATTCGGGTTCGGGTCTGTTCGGGTTCGGGTCCGATCGGGTTCAGGTCCGTCCGGGTTCGGGTCCGTTCGGGTTCAGGCCCAGTCGGGTTCAGGTTTGTTTTACATCATTTTTATTTTATGTTTGATGTAATCATTTTTACATAATTTAAATATTTATTTTTAAAAATTATTTTATTATTTTATTATTATTTTAAAAAATAATCTTTTATTATAATATGATATTTTTAATTATATTTCTTTATTAAAATCAATATTTGTTAGCACCAAAAGAATATAAAATTAATTTTTTATATAAAATAAAATTTTAAAATAATTTATTATAAAAAATATGATATATTATAAATTAATCGTATTAATATTTAAAATAATTGATTTGATAAACTCGAATTTCAATATGTAAATATATTATAATTTATATTCACTGCAAAATAAGAGATTTTTAGGGACGAATCCTGGCATTCAACTTTAAGGCCTAAACGTGCTTGGACTACCCATTTACAAATATGGGCGAGTTTGGACAGAATTTGAGGCCTATATTTCGGATCGAACCGGGCTTGGGCAAGTGAATATGGTGTTGATGATTTAATTTAATAATATGCCTAAGAAAACTATATATATGTTGCAAAGAGCAACACATTTTTAAAAAAAATAGTTTTTATCTATTTTTTAATATAAGAAATACTATTATACTAGAGATAAGTTAAAATGAATGAATTGCTATTAATTAATTTTAATATATAAAAAATACTATTATACTATTATAAGGGTGCTCTTAAAATAACATAAATAAAAGACAAGTAATATTTTATATAAAAAAAATTTACATTTTTAAAATTGTCATGACTTTAAAATTTTTAGATAGTGAATTCATCAAGATATGGGACATTAAAGTTATAAGTACAAAATATAATTTTATTTTTGATAAAATTATTATTTTATCATATATATATAATATAAATTAAATTAAATTAAATTTTAATTAAATTATTAAAAAAAATATTAGAATAAAATTGATAAATAAAGTTCTTGTTTTATAAAAAAAAAAATTATTTAATTACAATTTGATAACTTTTTTTTAGTATTAAATTTGGATTCGGGTTCGGGCTCGGGTATTTTCGGGTTTGGGTTTTTTGGGTTTGGGTTTTTTCGGGTTCGGGTAATTTCGGGTTCGGGCTCTTTCGGGCTCGGGCCATTTCGGGTTCGGGTTTTTGACTTTTTGATTAAATCGGGTTTGAGCGGGTTCGGATTTTTCTGAGCGGGTTTTCGGGTTCGGGCTCATTTTGCCACCTCTAGTCTAGATGCTGAATGTGAGGTTTTGAATATTAAGGCATGTTGTTCTGTTTACAGATTTTTTTTTTTTTTTTTTTAATTTACTGATATTAGATTCATGAAACTTTTACTCATCTAATAGGTATATCTTATGATATATGTATTTTACAGGTCTTTCAGCCTTGGATCCAGAGAAGACGAATTGCTTTTGCGAAGCACAAACATGTCATATCAGGAATCTTAAGACACTTGAAAAACCAGGCTTTAGGAAAGCTTCTTACCGATGATGGTGAACCTAATACAGAGATCATAAGAAAGTTAGTTTTGAATTTTGACATTTAAGAAAAGCTTGCCACTTCTGCTCTATATTGCTCCGACTCTTTATTTGTCTTGAATTATTCGTGTTTGATACATATTCGAATATGGGTATGAGGAAATATGACCTTCCAAATATATAGAAAAATTTAGAAAAAAAAATTGAACATATCCGTGTCCGATAGATACCTGAATCCCACACTCACATCCAAATCCGAATAACATAGTCTACTGGTACTTCCTGCTTGTTATCATGTATTCGTAACATTTACTGAATCTCTAAACAACATTTGACAGGTTGTTCGAGACAATCGATGAGAATCGCGATGGCGGTCTTTCAACATCTGAACTGAAGGCATTTATTATAGGAATCCGTTTTGAAGAGATAGACTTGGATAAGGATGATGCTGTGAGAAAAGTAATGGCAGATTTTGATACCTCCCATGACTCTCTTGTTCAAGAGGTGGAGTTTGTAAAAGGAATCACAAAGTGGATTAATGAGGCAAAGCAAACTGGGGGTCCCTATCTTGGACCTAATTCAGGAACGTTTAAGTTTATTGACCGATTTCACCTGGTAAGTTGAGCATTGATGACTTATATTGTTTTGATTTTTCATTTTTCTTGAAGTACTCATATCCTACACCCGTGTCCGATGCATATTCGGACATAGGTATGGAGATATGACCTTCCAAATACATGGAAAAAAACTTAGAAAAAATTAAACATATCCGTGCCCTATGTTGCATCGACTTTTCATTTTTCTTGAAGTATCTATGTCCGACACTCGTGTCCGACGTATTTTTGGACATGGGTATGGAGATATGATCCTCCAAGGACCTTCCATATACATGGATATGATCCTCCAAGGACCCGTATCCGATATACTCGAGTCAGAGTAACATAGTTGATGACTTCTCTAGAGATTATAACTTAAGCAGTCTGACTTGTTCGAATTATTGTGCAAATGTGCAGCAAACCAAGAGAGAACATGATTTGTTGGGGTCGGAGGAACAAAGTGATGAGGTTGTTGAGCGTGTTGAAAACCCTAGGTGGATCTCTTTCAAAGCAGTATTAATGTTGCTGCTAGGTACCCTTATTGCAGCTGCATTTGCAGATCCACTGGTAGATGTTGTTGATAATTTTTCTGATGCAACAAGTATTCCATCTTTCTTCATCTCATTTATCGCATTGCCATTGGCTACCAATTCTAGTGAAGCTGTATCAGCCATTATCTTTGCTTCCCGCAAAAAGCAGAGGACTGCATCTTTAACATTTTCTGAGGTTAGTTTCTTCTTACCCCCACTTGTTTGTTGACCAAGTTGATAATCATCTCACTGATCATCAACCTAGTATATAAATCTATGTTGCTCCAACTCTTTATTTTTCTTGAATTACTAGTGTCCGACGCATATCCGGACATGGGTATGGGGATTTAGGAAGCACGGACACGCAATAAGGGTACGACATGATACGGACACGGTATTACGGGAATTTGTAAAAAATTAGGAAACGCTTAAGACAGAATACGATAATAAAAAATATTTTTTATATAATAATATACATTAAAAATGTAAATTTGATATTTTTCAATCAAATATTAACATGTAAATAGCTTTTTAATTTTTTTAATTTAAAACTTGGACATTAAAAACCCTATTAGAATCAGATTATTCATTGTTGATTTCATATTAGGAGAACAACGGAAAGAAAGAAAAAAAAAACCTTCATCGCGTGTCCAGACGTGTCTAGCTATTTCTAGATCATGTTATATCCGTGTCTGATTTTATTTTTATTTTTTTACGTGTATTTACGTGTCCAATATATATTCAGCTGTGTCAGAGCCGTGTTCGTGTCTGACACTTGGACACTTCCCTGACAGAAGTGTCCGTGCTACATAGATGAGAATATGATCCTCCAAGAACCCTCCAAATACATGAAAATCTTAAAACAAATTGAACATACCCGTATGAGACACTTACTCGTGTCTGACACTCATACCTTAGTTCTAGTAACATAGATATAAATTCTCACCTCCTGACTTTCATGATGCAGCTTTATGGAGCGGTAACCATGAATAACGTCCTATGCCTGTCGGTTTTCTTGGCACTTGTTTACGTCCGGGGATTGACATGGGATTTCTCATCCGAAGTGTTGGTTATTCTTATCGTTTGCATCGTGATGGGTGCCTTCGCCAGTTTCCGATCGACTTTCCCGCTGTGGACATGTTCGGTTGCTTACATCCTTTATCCATTTTCTTTGGCGCTGGTTTATGTTCTTGATTATGTCTTTGGTTGGTCATAGGCTCATGAATCTGAAGCCATTTGTTCCCAGCTTCGTGGTTTTCCTTATGTATGAACTGCTGAGTCTTTCCCTTTCACATTGCCTTTCAGAGAGACTATTCCGGATTATTGTTTTGGTGAACTAGTGATGTATTTGTATTTTGGAGCAATGTTCCTCAGTTTATCTAATAACTGCAAGTTAAATTAGGCCGAGGAAAAAAATTGAAAAAATCGATTCAAATCGTAGTGTTTGGTTCAGTTTTTATTGAATTCGATTCGAGTAATAATTAACTTTATTTGGTTCGAGTTCATTCAATTTTTAAAAAATCAAAATACTGTAAATTGATCGCAATTTTTTTTTTTTTTTCAAAATCAAACCGTTATCACTCTTAGGTTAAATAACTCCATTTATGTAAGATTTTCGTTTTCTTTTTTGGGTAATAATGACATTATTCTTATGTTACTCGAAATTTTTATTTTTCTTAAATCATTCGTATCCGATACTTAATGTCTAACATATATTTGAATATAAGTATGAAATTATGATTATCCAAATATATGAAAGAAATTTTTTTTTTAAAAAAATTGAGTATATCCGTATCAAAGATATATTCGTATTCGACACTTGTTCGTAAATTTAGGTAAGCTTCATGCTAGGCTTTAGTCAAATGAAATGTTCATTCTGAATATATATATATATATATATATATATATATATATATATATATATATATATATATATATATATATACATGCTTACATAGTGAAAAATAGATGCATGAAATGCTTGTCTAGAACAAATCAAACCAGACATTAGTTTTGCTCCTTTCAAGGATTATAAACGAATCTGGCTTTTAAGAAAGAATAAAATATATATGTAAAAGAAGTTTTGAGATGGAGGTTTAAAGAAGCAAAATTTGGGTTATTCTAATCTTTTTTATCCTTTAGGTGAGAATCTGGTTTTTCTGCAAGGAGATGAAACAAAGTCAACCAATGTAAATGACAAACACTTTTGAAATGAAAAGCTTATTATCAAAGCTTATTCTGCTTCATATCAACAGTTGATGCTGCAGGATGTTGATAATGATGCAGGATGGATTTTGACAAAAAATTTCATATATTAGCTGATAAAATCCTTGTGAAATGAAAAGACTTGACAATATTGAACACACGATTACATGAACACGACATCAAAAAAATAACTAAAACATAATACGAAAAAAAAAAAAATGAACACGATTCGAATATGTCAATCTATATAACACAAATTATTAACACATTAAAATTTATATTAATATAAAACACTTTAAACAAGATTATGACATGAAAAAAATATACGAATACAACACGGATGCACAAATTGCCAGTATTAACTAACAAGAACCCAGCACGAATCTTACTTTCCAAACTAATATATATCAGGTAACATAACATTCTGGCCCTGCAAATACAAACATTAGACAGAACACAGAAGGAAATATAGGGGAAACAAATATGACAAATTCAACATATTCTTACAGAAAAATTAAAGAAAAGAAAGAAAAAAAAATGATGAAAAACACATTATAGCTGAAAGTTAATATTACAGCATGACTGCATAATGAGAGTCTGTACAATTGTTGATAATTACAGAGCCAACAAATAAATGATTGTCTGTTAGATATCTGTTATGTTACTCCAACTCTTTATTTTTCCTGAAATACCCATATCCGACACATATTTGGACAAGAGTATGGGGATATTATCCTTCTATATGAAAAAACTTAGAAAATTTTGAGCATACCCATGTCGGACACATCCGTATCTAACACTCACCCCCGAGTCCGAGTAACATAGGATATCTGCAAGTTCATGTACAAAATACTTGACAAAATATCAATCAAGTTTATAGTAAACAGATTAGTCATAAGACATCTGGGAGAGCTTTCTCCGATTGATTCTGCCACCATCAACCATTTTATGTAATTTATTACTTTTGCTGGATTAAGTCACCCCATGTGTTGTACATACTTGGACTCTGAGGCTAATGCCTCAGATTTGCAGATGGGACATACATTCTTCACGTATAGCCACTTACTTAAGCAACCTGCATGATACTCGTGTCCACAATCAAGAGTTCCGATTTTTTCTTGGTTCTTATAATCCTCCTGCAAAAATCCAAGAGAAATAGCAAATGACATGTGTTAGGAGTGAACGGTGACAGGTGATGAAAAAGTGTGATTCAAACTTGAACAATGAAAGATATGTGCACTTTAAGCTCTTCAGCAAAGTATAATGCTAGCTCTAAGCACTCTGAATTACCTGGCAAATAATGCAAGAATCAGGTTCTTGATCAATGGGTGCCACCTCTTCCAGATTAATATTAGTTACAAATGTTGAATAAGTTCTTGTTTTCAATTTACTCATAATGGTTTTCTCGGACAATCCAGTGTTCACGTTGCCAATCCGCTCTCCCAGAGCAAGTAGTGCCTATGATCATTTGGAAAATTTTCCAGTAAACGGTCAGTAAAAGTAAAATCAAACCATGCAAGCTATGTTGCTCGGACTCTTCATTTTTCTTAAAGTATTAGTGTCCGACACCCGTGTCCGACGTATATCTGGACATGGGTATGGGAATATGACCCTCCAAATACATGGAAAAACTTAGAAAAAGTTGAATATATCCGTGTCGGACACATACCCTTATCCAACACTCACACCTGAGTCCAAGTAACATAGCATGCAAGACAAAACAACTTAATGAACTTCAACTTACCTCATAAGACATGTCCTCTATATCCAAGCGCATATCCCTGTGATGATCATTAAAATTCCCTACTTCTTCATAAAATTCTGGGAACTCCAGCACAGCAACTCCCTGCACCAAATCAACTAAAAGATATCAGCATATTTATAAACCAAAAAATAACAAAAAAAAGTCAGTGATATGTTAATTCATTTTGAATAGTTTCGGAAAAGAAAATAAACAGAAAATGATGAGAAACAAAATAACATTGCAGAAATGAAAATTAGGTACTTACATCTGGTGGAAGAACTCTCAGGTGAGGAAGATTGCGGTGTCTCAGAGTTGTCTCGGGTACAGCACCACCCTCTCGGCGAGAATGATATATCCTAAAGCCAGTAGGTGGAACTGGTCCCAGATGCCTAATCTCCAAACCATCCTGTGAAGGATTCATGGTGCTCTGTGAGGCATAATTTGCTGGAAAGCGATAAGGAACTGTTGATACTTGTGGGTGAACATTAATGCTGTGGCCTACTCCTTCCATAGGTAGTGCAGGGTAATGGGTACGGTTCCGAAGGTCAAGGGGAGAAGAATATGAAAGGTTTGTGGAACTTCTATGCCTAGTCTCCATAGGTCCACCAACATTGCTACCTGTACAAATACAAGTTAGTGAAGTGTCCAAGGCAATGAGCTTCAAGGTAAAAACATAATCCTAAATAACCTTCAATTAAATGGAAGCTGCTTTCAATAAAAAGAAATATATTTATAAAAAAAAATAATAATTGTTTATGTAAAATTGTAATTCCTAATAAACAAAGAGTTATATTAAATAGAAAATGACAACCTCAGAGGAAAGAATAGAAGGTTGGAGAAACTACCATGCATATAAGGAACACCAGGAGCTTGAGTCCAAGCTGAGGCACCTCCATCTGTTATTGTTGGCTGAAAGGGCTGACCCACGTAATTTCCTTGAAAAATATGGTTAGCACTATGCATCAAAACAGGATCCACTGCAGTTGCCCCTAATCTGTTCCTCACACTTCTTTGAGATCCTACATCTCTAATTGGTGGAGGGCCATTCCCCCTATATTGAGGAATGGTGAAGGATGCAGCATCCACTGTGCCAACCCCATCAGGATGCCTAGTATTTAATGGTCTAACTGAGGAACTAGAGCTAGACGAGGCATTAAAATGCTGAAAATTTCCTGGTATCCCTTCAGAATTCTTTCTCTTATACGAGCCTCTAACATTATCCATGAAGTGGCAATTTCTTGCATATTCATCTGCAGAAACTCCGAGGAGACTGTAGTTGCTGGAGGATGGCATCTGGTCTGTAGGTCCATGATTTACAGGAACACCGGACAAAGAGGTAGCCACATAGGGAAAGTAAAAGTTGGATGCACTTCCAATACCAAGATCAAGATTTGGAGAATGATGATGATGCTGAACACCAGGGTACTGGGGGATCCCATAGAACATACCGTTTTCATAATGCTCTGGTAAAGGATGAGTATCAAGACTAGTTGTGTTGCCTGGAGTTGTGACTGCCATCTGGATATCAGGTGGTGGGTAGTTTGTTATGCCGCCTAAAAAGATGCAGGGCTCGTGATGGAGATATCCCTGGCCTCGCTGATCCATTTCTAAATCAATCATCTGACTAGGGCAAAGCATATTTCTTTGGCCCATGTTGTTCCAATAAATTGTTGCTGCAATTTGTCCCTGCTTCAAAGTCAAAGAATAAGAAAACAACTCAGCCATGTTATAAGTTGACATCTAATATACCAAAGAAAAGAATAAGATAACTGGCCAACCATGCATTTATCCATTTACTAAAACATAAAAATGATAAATGCAACTTGAAAAATATTAACAAATCTATAAATTTTGAATCATCAAAAGAAGAAACATGACAAAATGAAACTTTGGCAAATATTCAAACTACATCTAAAAATTGGAATAGTATCTCATTCATCCAACTTAAGAACTGAAACATAAAACATGCTCATATATTTATTTGGAATTCATAATAGATGCTCCTATTTCACTAGAAACATAAAGCATTCCTTCCAAATATTATATCAAGAATATCAACAAATCCACTTTTAAATTGCAGCACTTGCAAACCAAGAAAGGGTTAATATAGCATCCAGGACAAAGGCAAGGATCTCCTAAAACATAGTAATCCTCACGCTCTCTTAGCTATTACATTTTCCACTAGTTTAACCTAGCCTAAAAAAGATTTGCTGAAAGGAAGTGAAAACTAATTTTCCACTACTGAAATAGAGACTCAAAAAGATTAAAAACAGCAGAAACAAGCTTTCCATTAAAACAAAAGTTTCTTTTGACATCTTCACAACTATCAAAGTTCCAAATGCTAATCTTCCCATACATACTATCATTCATCTCCTTCCTCCTTATCATCAACCACACAATAAAACACCATCACCATGATCTAACCTTTAACTTTTCCTGAAAATTAAATGCTAAAAAAAACCTTCCTCACTACCAAAATAGGCATAAAATAATAACCCATCATCAAAAACTTCCATTCAACAGAATCGCCTATACCAAGCTATGTGAATGGGGAAATTTCCAATATTTACCCAGCCGTAGAACTATATTAAAGATGTTGATAAAAAAAAATCATAATTATTGATTAAATTGAAAGAAAAAAAAGCCAAAAAAGATTTCAACTTTTTGTTCATAATTCTCCTCAATCCTAAAGAGCACCCCACAAACTATCCTACCAAGCTCCTACTTTGATTACAACTTCGAAGAAACAAAACAAAAAAAAAAACTTTTCAAAAGTATATCTTAATTTCAAACAAATTTGTCAAATTGTTAAATACCCATTATTTATTAAACAATTATCAACCAAAATTTCTTAACAACATGCAAATTCAAAGAAGAAGGAGGAGAAAGGAAGAAAGATGGGTCTTTTTTCTCTGCCATACCTTATAATCATGAACAAAATCACAGCCCAGAAGGAGAACACCAGCTTATCTTAAAGAAACCCTGAAAGAACCCAAGAAAAAAATCAAAATCTTTTGTTAGTTAAAACCGCATTAATCAAAATTCAGACAATGTAGAACCCTAGGGATTCAAAGACTAACCGTACAATTAAAAAAAATCTAGGAAAAAAAAAACCCTAAAAAACAAAGAAGTTAGAACAAAGAGAGACTAACCGAGTTGAAGCCAAATTAGGGAAAGAAAGAAAATGGAAGATCGAGAGATCTGAAAGACTTAAAATTATTCAAAACAAAAATACAGAGAAAAAACGAGAGAGAGAGAAAGAGACAAAGAAATATTTCTACTTTTTATAAACAGAGTACTTTGTTTTTTTTTTCCCCTTCAAAATGTAATAATAATCCTATTTAAATTATTAATTATTACTGATGTTCTTTTTCTAATTATTATTCTTTTGCATTGGTTTAATGAAGTGTAAATGAGAATTTAAATTATAAATAATTTTTCTTTTTTAATTAGACATTTTCCTAAAAAAAATAAAAATTTTAAACTATAAAAGTTGGTTTATTTAATAATATTATTACAATTAAGAAAATACACATAAGGTGATATTAAAAACAAATCATAATCATGCAAAATCCAATTTTGATAGAATTCATATTTAATTGTATAATAAATTAAATATTAAGTCATGTTAGAGTGATTATTATTACCATTAAATTAGAAAATGTATAATTAAAGTGGTAACTTGATATTTTTTTTACAAAGTAACTCGTAGTTTATTTCAGAATAAAAAAAAAAGATTATAAATATTGAGATTTGAATTTAGATTTGTTAAATGTTATATTTTAAAAATGATTACATAAATTAACTGAATTAAATTTTAAATTCAGTTATATGATAAATAAAAAAATATATGATAATATTTTATTTTCGGTTATAAAGTTTAAAAACTGTATCGACCATGTATAAAAAAATAATGCTCGTGAATTTATTAAAACTTTAATTTTTTATTATTTTTATTATTATTCCTAAAAAGACTCGTGAATTTACTAAAATTCTAGTTTTATTTGCAACACATTGCTCCAAGTCCAATAGGAGTCTTCAACTTTTGCTTATAATTTTAGGGGGAAAAATCAGTAGGATACTCCAAATTCGGGGTCCAAGAGTTTTATAAAACGTTCTTGATGGAAAAAAATGTGAATGAAAGATCCTACTGAATTGAATTGAGTCCATGAATCTAAGAAATAGTGAGAATTCTTGATCTCTCTCAATATCTCTCTCAATTCGAAAATTCAGAATTTGAATTGATGTCCTTTCATTGATTCCTCTTAAATTGCATTGATTTATCCTAAAGATTTCATTTCAATTGGAATTTGGTTATTCACCATGTACGAGGATTCCCGCTCACCAATTCATATAATTAAAGTTTAGCACCAAATAAAAAAAATAAAAAAAGAGTTTCTTAAGGCTATTTTGTGTGAAATTTTTAATATGCATCATAGATTTTTAAGGTAATTTGTTGTAAAACAAAAAAAAAAAATAGAAGATATTAAGATCCTATATAAAATTCATGTACAATTATTATCTCCTTTTTTTAAAGTCACATGCCCATAAAGAGAAGGAAATTTAGCTAATCATAGGTCTATTCCCCACCATTTGTTTTAACAAAGGTTGGTCGGTGGTTGTACAATTAACAATATTAAACCCTAGCTAGTTGTCCTCTTTTTCAATGGAGTCCGTACTCTATGCCAAATTTAATTCCCAAGAATTACTTTTGATGTTCCTTTATTAGTTAATCTTAAGGAGAGACTACCATAAAAAATAAAAATAAAAAACACCAAGGAGAAATTATTTTTTTAAATATAACAATTTTATTGTTGTTATTGTAGTTAGATATGACAATTGTGACCATGTTAAGAAAATACGATATGGATACAATACATTTAATAAAAATGAAAATAGTGTAATAAACACGTCAAGACACGTCTAAACAAGATTAACACGTACGTTCAATAAACACATCGTATTTATATTTAGAATTTTAACATATTTAATCATTTTTGTTATATTTATATTTACATGATTGATACGAAAAAATATAAGACACAACAAGCATATACAAATTGCCAAATCTAATTCTAGTTTCTATTATTATAATTTCAATTCACTCAATATGAACTCCACTTTTGAGAGTTGAAGAAATACCCAACTTTCCTCCAAATTGTTTATTGTTTACAATAGAATAAATATTTTTTTTTTTAATTTTTACTTACTTCTTAAGAAATATTCTTAAAAAAAACTAAAATCCATGAAGGCTTTAATTGTTAAAATTCTAAGAATTTAAGGTTGAAAGCATCAATCTAAAACTATATGAATTACCTAAGCAAAGAACATCCCTCAATTATCTAAAATAAAGCTTTTAACCAAAATTTAAGATTTCTCTCTTATTATTTCAAAGGATTATTATCACTTGACATAAATATACATGATCCTTCAAATTCAACCATCCCATAAATTATATACTATATAATTTATGGTTCGAATTTAGATTTTCTATCTAAATTTTTACTTTTTTGCTTGGCCTAACCTAAATTAAAATTTGGGTAATGGATCAAAAAGTCAACCTTGCCTAAAAAATAAATCTGTCAACGGGTCGGACCGTGACCTGAAACTTTTTTCTCCTTTTATACAAGTATGATTCGATCTGTAGGCTCATTTTACTATTTAAAAATATTAAAAAAATCAATGTTTATATTAATATTTTTATATTTTTATAATTAAATTTAAATAAAAAATATTTTTTATTCAATGGACAATGATTCGAGTATGGCCAGGTCGACCTGAATTGTAAAAAAACCCTATCTAAACCCGACTCAGTTAAGGTTGGACCTATCCCTCGAACAAATCTACTCAAAAACCATGTTTTCAATATGTTTTTCGACTATTGTTATCATCCACTTTTGACCTTTTCTCTTCTTCTTTTTTTTTTTTTTCTTTTTTTTTCTGTTGTGGAATAGGATATCGCCACATTTTGTCACATTTTATTTGGATCTAATTTTTTCTGAATTGATTTTTAAAAATGTAATCTCTCATATTAATTTGGTGCATTCAAAATTTTATTTTCAAAATACTTTTCACAAATTCAATCATGATTGAAAAAATTTTATTTTCCTTATATTGATTTGTAACTTGCTATCCTGTTACCTAACGGGCAAGGATTTATCTTCACAGAAAAGATGGTTCATTCAGATCAGCTTGAAAACTCAGCTCTATTGCATTGTCAGAATTTGTGTTGTATATTTGAAAGAGGTTGACTTTCTTATTTCTCTCATTAATCTTCTTCTCGTTGAGTTCCTTTTTTCCTCGATCCATAAAAACAAAATGTAAGACTAGGATTAACGCCAACAGTTAATCATGGAAGAAAGGATTCACTGAGCAACGATCACTAACTAATACTAATAGGATAGAAAATACTAATATAGTAGAAAGAAAAGAACTCTCTTTTATGTATATACTTTCCCCGTCCGTTGCTATCATGAGTTTTAAGCAATCGATCAAATCATATATATACTCCTTCAACACAACATAGGTTGTAGAAAAAATTTTGAAAACTCACCAAAGCACGAAAGTTTTCAAAAAATGAATTCTTATTCGAAAAGTAAAAACAACATTGATAAACTCACATTAACCCGTCAATTTGAGATCCAATTCCGGAATTGGACTAATTCTTGCTATTAGTTTTAATCTTTTCAATTTCTTATTTGTTGTAACCAACATAACAAAAGAAATCAAAAAACAAAAATCTAACTGCTAAACAGTAAAAGCAAAAGCTATTGGCCTTCAACTTTATTTTTTGCGTGTGGTTTCTTGAGCAAAAGGGCATTTGATTTGGCCGCCACAAGGGTTGGGTTTGGGGGAGAATTGGCATAGAGTGGTTAGGGATGGCAATAGATAATAAAACATTGAATTTTTGACAAATTTTGATTTTTTTTTTTTGCAAATTTAAATATTACGGATTTGAATAATTTATAAATTTAAATATTAGGTCTAACTTGGAGAAAAATTGGCGTAGAGTGGAGGGAAGGGGGCCTAACAAAGGGTTTAATTTTGATGATGATGTGATAAAATACCAAAGGCATATTCTTCAATTCTTAATGCAAAAGCTTGCAATTTTCAGCACATTTTGGCATGTGGGTCCTCTAGTTCCTAGCCGCAAAATAAAACGCACAAAAAAGAAAGAAAAAAATGAAAGGGAGATCCCACTCTTCATAGATTAAATCGACTCAGATTCGAATATAAAAAAAAATTATTTGATCAGATTCAATTCGTGTTTAGCTCAAAAGTTTAATTTATTTTTTAAAATTATATTAAAATATTAAAAAATTTATTTTTATAATTAAATTTAAATAAAAAATATTTTTATTATTTAAATAATAATTCAAATCGAATTGAGCCGACAATTATCAAAAATCCATTTTTCGGATTAAACGAGTAATCCAACCCATAAACAAATCTACTAACAATCCAACATGATTTGTTTTCCTATCCCATGTGCCTTCCATTTGTCTCTCCTTCCATGAAAAAAAAATTATAACTAAATTATGTATAAAATAACAGTAAAAACTCCATTAAAATTAATATTACCCAATACCCATCTTAGATTTTTAGTATATTTTTATTGCACTAGCCACCCTCATCGAACGGCACCTTAAAAATATTAAGAATGATCGTGTACATGATTTTTTTATAAAGAGTTTGTTTTTAATATATTAGAAATAAAAAATTTTAACTCCAAAAAAAATTAAAAAACTATTATACATTTTATTTATTTTTTAAATTATTTTTTATTTTTAAGATTTATTTAATTAACTCACTTGTGGAATCTAAAAACTCTACAAATAATTTCATAAAACAATCATTAAAAATCAAATATAAAAGAAAATTTCAAAGAAGATCACTTTAGGGAGATAAATATGAGTGGGGGTATCTATGTGATTTTAATTTTTATATAGATTGAAGTAGATTTTGAGAATTTATGCAAGAGGGGGAGTAAAAGGGGAAAAAAGATGGAGGAAAAAAGGTGGAGATTTCCTCTTTTTTGTATCAAATAATCATTGAAACAACAAATAAACTATGGGTGCTAATGCTATCCACTTATCCTATATGGCATAATACATTGAATCATCTAGATTTTTGAGTCTTTGGGATTCAACGAAAATTTTTTAAATAGGTTAGGGACAATTTTGTCATTCTTTATAATGGGTTTAAGTTTTTTTTTTTTTAAGTTTTTTTTTTTAATAAAATTTTTTAGTTATTTATTTTAAATGATATATTAAAGGAATTGATTTGCACGTTCACTTGCGGATCAATTTAGGATCTGTACCCTATCCATTTGGGAAAAAAATCAAAAAATATATTTATTTTATTTATTTATTTAAATCATGTATTTAAAGGGATTGGTCCGCACGTTGACTTGAGGGTTGATTTAGAATTCTTACTCGACTAACTCGAAAAAAAAAATTTATTTTATTAATTATTTTTAGTTTTATTTAGTTTTTTATTTTTAAATGATGGATTTAAAGGGTTAGTCTGCATGTTCACTCGTTGATCAATTTAGGATTAGTTCTCGACTAACATGAAAAAAAAGTTAAAGAAAGAAAAAAAATTATTAATTTTTTTTTTAATTTTAATTATGTATTTAATTGGGTTGGTCCGTATGTTGACTCGCGGGTCGATTTTAGAATCCATACCTGATCGAAAAAAATAAAATAAAATATTTTATTAATTATTTTTAGTTTTAAGTTGTTTTTATTTTTTAAAATGATGTATTTAAAGGGGTTGATTCGTACATTGACTCGTGGGTCGGTTTAGGATTCGTACCCGACCCGCACGAAAAAAAAGTTAAAAAAATAAATTTATTTTTTAATTTTATTTTTTATTAATGTATTTAAAAGATTAGTCTGCATGTTGACTCGCGGATCAATTTAGGATTCGTACCCGATCGACTCGGAGAAAAAGTTAAAAAAAAAATTATTTTATTTTATTTTTAAATGATATATTTAAAGGAGTAGGTCTCCACGTTGAGTCGCGGGTCGATTTAAGATCCGTACCCGATCTGCTAAAAAAAAAGTAAAAAAAAAAGAAAAAACGAAATTACTGCTAACATATATGAGAAAGTCAATCCTATGAGATAATAATATACAAATCATAATTTTATTTTTTTATTTATTATTTTTTTACCTTTTATAAATAAAAATATACCGCATACATTAAAATCTAAATATTTTTAAATATATATAGAAATAACATTTAAAAATGTATTTATATTACGTAAATTATAAATAAACAATTTTCATAAATTTATTCATAATTAACAAAATATAATTATATTATTATTAAAATTAAATAAATAATTATTATTTAATAAAATATAATTTAAAATTAATTTATTATTATTAATTAATTAAAAAAATTATATAAAAAATTAAAAGTACACTGGTGAAGCCGGGTTTTTTTTTTCTAGTTAAAGAGGGAAAAAGGAGAAAATGATTGAACCAAGAGTCACTAGCTAATTTGGTAAATTAATCTCAAGTCCTTAATTAATATTGTTGAGTAATTATTATTTTAAAGGTTGAAAGAAAGCTAAGCCATTTGAGCAATGATGAAGTGGCCATCTATTTTTTATAACAAAAAGTCTAGAATTTCCACATGATAAGAAAGATTTTTATACATGATCTTAATCATTCCAATTCCACGTCTATCAAATTTCATCCTAATTTTTGTTTAACATTATACCTAGATCTGTCCAAAAGTTTACGGGCTTAACTTTACTTTTTTTTTTAATATTTTTAAATAATAAAATAAATTTACAAATCCATCCGAATCGAATTTGAATTAAAAAAAAAATTGAGACGCGACCTAATCCATAAACAAATCTACTTATTCCACGTCAATTTCAATAGTTCCATATTTACCTAACTTATCTTATGTGCCATGGAATAAAATTATTTCAAAGAAAAAGACCATCTAGCACAAGCGATACAAGGGACAAATGTATTGGATTTTTTTGTGGAATATGTTTTTTTTTTTTTTTTTTTTTTTTTTTTTTTTATATATGGAAGATTGGTTTGATGATTCGATGTGATAAAAATTATTAAGGATTTAAAAAAAAAAAATTCAGAGGTTTACTCCATGAACGAGGATCAATATGTCCGAATCAGAGTGCTTCTTTATGAGGGTCTGGGATAGTGCCCTCAAAATAATTTTAAAGGCCTTTTTTTTTTTTTTATTTGTTTTGTTTTGGCTTTAAACCAAACTTACTCAGAAGCCATTCAAAAAGCATACTAGTTTGATTTTACCCCTTAGAGAAGAGGAAAAGACTAAATGACAAATGATTTTACTCTTAGGCACCATTTGGATGGACAGTGAGATTGATTCAGGTAAGATTAAAAATAGCTATGGAGGTGAGATTAGTTACTATAGCGGTGAGATTGGATACTGTAGCAGTGAGATTAAAATCAGCAGCGGAATATGTGTTTGGATGCAAACGCAGCGGTGGCGGTGATATGAATTATAGAAAAAAGAAAAATGACCATTAAGTACATTAGATTAAAATGTGTATATATATAATAAATAATTTAAAAATATTAAAATTATATTTATATTAAATAATAAAATATAGTAAAATTATTGTTTAACATTTTAAAATATAAATAATTAAAAAATATTAAAAATATATTTATATTAAATAATAAAATATATTAAAATTATCATTTAACATGTTAAATAATAATAATTAAAAAATATTAAAATTATATTTATATTAAATAATAAAATTATCATTTAACATGTTAAATAATAATAATTAAAAATAATATTTATATTATAAAATAATATAAATAAATTAAAATTAAAAGTAATAAAAATAATAGTGGAGGGGGTAAAAATGAAATTTCCCCCCTCCATTGGGGGTCCAGTGGTCCACTGGACCCCCTAAGCTCCAGTGTATAACTGGAGCACCAGTCCAGTGGAAAGTCCACTGGACTGGTACTGGGGGTGCATCCAAATGCACCCTCGGTACGGTGGGGGGTTTCTCCCCCTACAATTTGCTCATGGGATCTCACAGCACCAGAGTGCGGTGAGATCCAAATGAGCCCTTAGTGTTTTTGTCTATTCAGCATTTTTTTTCTTGTTAAAATGGTCAAACAAGTTTTTTATTTATTAGATGCATCTAAATAGCTCGAGTGTGTGATATCAAACTTGCTAAAATGGTTAAACTTGATGTGATGATTGTTGCATTGAGAAAAAGTTAGTATTTTTATGTATTAAGCACTTTTCAACCCGCTAAAAGGTTGCAGATGCTGAGATTCAAACTCCAGACTTATTGAATTCCACTTCTTATAAGAGTGGTTACATGAACCGACTAGACTAAACTTTGGATTCAAATAATAGTATAAGGTGATGGCACTATCACTCGATTTTAAGGTATTTAGTTTAATTTATTTGGTTAATTAACAATTTTTCATGTTTGTTCATGGAAAATAATAGCATGTTATTGTCAGATTATATATGGTCAAGACAAAAAGATTATCGAACTTTATATGCTCAGATGTATGCTTATTTCATATATGTCATTTTTATAACAATATGGTAGTTCATAAATATTAATTAGTATTAGAGTTCGTTTTTGATATACTGACAGTAGAGTTTTTTAACTACACAAGCGGGGATAAGCAACTGTCATATGTCATATTGTTTAAATTTATTTTTTGATTTTTTAAATATACCTTAATGGTATGTATTATCTTATTAATCCCGCTTGTAAAATTTTAAAAATCGGCTAACGATAAATAAAATAATTTCTCTTAGTATCTATAACATTATATAATGTTGGCTACATGAAAGCAACTAATGCTTACATGTGTCATTTTAATTTTTTTTTAGCATGGAAGAAAGAAAAGAGAAAAAAAAAAAGAAAGGGGGAAGAAAAGAAAGAGAAAGGAGAGAGAAAATTTTGTTTATTCGTATTTATATTATTTTTTTGCGTGTTTAAAATATTATAAATATAAATTTTTACATGTTAATAATTCGTTTTATGTATATTTTGACATGTTCGTGTATTCGAGTAGTGTTCATGTTATTTTTTCGTGTTGTGTTTTAATTATTTTTTCTACGTTGTGTTCGTGTCGTGTCTCAATTCATTTAATATTTTGCATAGTTTGTCATTGTGATTCAATTTAGAGAAAATTTGTGTGTTCATGTTGTGTCTCAATTCATGATATATTTTGCATAATTTATCATAATGGTTCAATTTAGAAACAAAATTTGTATGTTTGTGAAGTATTCGTGCTATTTTTTGTGTTAAAAATAATATAAATTTATATATTTTTACACATTAATAATTTGTTTTATATAGATTTTGACACGTTCGTGTATTCGTGTCATGTTCACGTTATTTTTCGTGTCGTGTTTTAATTATTTTTTCATGTTGTATTTGTGTTGTGTCTCAATTTATCCCATATTTTGTTCGTATTACTTTTTTGTGTGTTTAAAGTATTATAAATTTATATATTTTTTACATGTTAATAATTCGTTTTATTTATATTTTGACACGTTCGTGTATTCGTGTCGTGTTTATTTTATTTTTCGTGTTATGTTTTAATTATTTTTCCTATGTTGTATTCGCGTCGTGTCTCAACTCATTTCATATTTTGCATAATTAGTCATAATGATTCAATTTAGGAAAAAGTTTGTGTTTGTGACATGTTCGTATTCATGTTATTTTTTGGTGTTTTCAAAGTAATATAAATTTTTACGGGTTAATAATTTATTTTATATGGATTTTGACACGTACCTGTATTTGTGTCGTGTTCATGTTATTTTTCGTGTTGTGTTTTAATTAATTTTTCTATGTTGTGTTCGTGTTATGTCTCAACTTATTCCGTATTTTGCATAATTTGTCATTGTGATTCAATTTAGAAATTTTTTTGTGTATTCGTGTCGTATCTCAATTCATAACATATTTTGTATAATTTGTCATAGTGATTCAATTTAGAGAAAAAATTATGTTCGTAACGTGTTATTTTTTGGTGTTTTCAAAGTATTAAATATTTACATAATTTTTTATGCGTTAATAATTTTTTTATATAGATTTTGACACGTTCGTGTATTCGCGTCGTGTTCATGTTCTTTTTCGTGTCGTGTCATGTTGTAATTATTTTCCCATGTTATGTTGTATTGTGTCTCACTTCATCTCATATTTTGATAATTCGATTTTAACTTTAAATTCGTTTACTTAAGATATTATAAAACATAAAAAATTATTTAAATAAATAATAATTATTTAATATGATTCAACTTTAATTTATTTATGATTTGTTAATTTAATTAAAATTTTATAAATATTTTAAAAAATCCCCCAACGAAACGGGGGTAAAAATTCTAGTTATTATATAAAATACTATATAATTGATTAATTATTAGGAAATATGCATATACTTTTTTTCTTTTTATTTAGAAGAGGATTCGAATCTTATTCTTTTTTAGTACGAAATATGCATCAACCGTTGAACCAATTGCCTGGAAAACAATATACATTATATGCTAGTTCACCAGAATATCAATTATTTCATAATATGAACTGTAACATTATTTAGAATAGTAATATACAGCTATTTCTACGCGTGTATGTCTATGTTATTTATATTATTACCTTGTAAAGGCAAATCACATAAAAAAAAGGAAAAAATCCATTCATACAAGGAATCCTAGCAATTAAACCTGCTCGAGGGTCAGGTAATTCGTTCGGTTCGTATTGGATTGGGTCTGAATAGAATTTTTTTTTATTTGAGATGACCCGGCCTGGATCACTGTTCATATAATAAAAAAATATTTTTATTTAAATTTTATTATAAAATGAATTTTTAATTATTTTTTAAATACTAAACTGGACCTATCCAAGGTCTGAGTAAAAAAATTAAAAATGTTTCGAACCGCGACCCGACCTATGAGCATGTCTAAACAAACCCTAGCAATATATATAAGTTCTTGCAAACAATAAAATTTTCATTCACAAAATCAAAACACAAAAAGGCAAAGTTCTAGCTAGGGCAAACATCAACAATGGCAAATTTCAAGCTTTGCCTCTTCACTATCTCCCTCATTGCCTTTACCTTCACTTTGCAACCATTTCATGTAACCTCTGATGAAGCAATGATAATCAATGTATGCAACAAAACACCCGACCCTAGTCTTTGCGAGACATGTCTTAACAGTGATCCGAAAGGTGCAACAGCCGATGTTAAGGGCTTGGCAATGATATCGATTACTTGCGGTACACGCGACGCCGATAAATTATATACAAATACGAATAACATGTACACGAACACGAAGGATCCTGCACTTCATAATCTTCTACATTCATGCTGGTGGAGGTTTCTAGCGGCGCGCGATAATATAGATGGCGCCGGACGTGTTCTCGGAGATAAAGGCTCCGATGCTGCCAAGCTGGCTATTACTCGAGATGTTATTCCATTCCTTACATTTTGCTCGGACTTTTTTAAGAAGAATCCAACAGTGGTTGTGCCAAAGAATATAATTGATGAGATGAGTGTTGTTAGTAATGACTGCCAGATTATATTGGGGATTTTGAGTAATATTAGGCAGTGATTCATGGTGAGAGCTGCAAGACACAAGATATGTTGAACGTGGTTGGAATAATAATAGGCTTTATTTTGTTTTGCTTTGATTTGGTTTGTATTTTGAATCATTTGTGAGAATAATAATAAAAATGAACCACGTTAGAGAAAAGATTTGATAATATTGAACACGACACGAAAAAAATTAATTAAAACACAATAAAAAATACGACACGACATGAAAAAAAATATGAACACGACGCGAATACACGAACATGTCAAAATCTATATTTCACAAATTATTAACACGTCAAAATTTATATAAATATAAAACACCTTAAATACGATTATGACACAAGAAAATACACGGATACACGAATTACCAGATCTATTAGAGATCGTCAAGAAGAGTTAAGAAATTGACAAACTATTTTTTTCTAATATATATATTTTTTAATATTTTTTACTATACCCTATATATAGGAATATGTGCCTGCTAATGAAAATTTTAAACTCCACTGATAATCTATCAAATAATTTTCTTTTATATAGAGAAAAATTATCCTATCTATCGTCAGTGTTATTTTTAGACAACATAAGCGAGATTAGCAAAATGACATATATTTCTTAAGGTATATTTAAAAAAAAAAAAACTTTTTAAAAATTAGAACATGTGGCAGCCTCTTAATCCTACTTGTGGAATTAAAAAAGCTTCATTGTCAGTGTATCATGAATAAACTCATATAAAAAAAAAAAAATATCCCATCCACATTCAATGAAAATTTAAAACTATACAAACGAAATTAAGAGAATGACACATAAAGTATATTCAAGTTTTGAGATGAAAGGTTAAAAATAGAGAGAACCAAATTAGGCATGATTTTGTTTTTGTTATGGATCCATCTTATCTAAGTGGATATATATTTGAAGGAACAAAAAGAACAAAATTAAAATATATAAAAAAAAAATGACTTGTAAAACATCATGTTTTATACATATATATTTTTCAAGTTGGTGACTTAAGAATCTGGTTTAATTTTAATAATAATAGAATGAGTATGTTTAAGGGTGTATTGAATAGAGTGTTTAATGAACAGTTCGTGAATAGTTTGATTTATATGTTCGTTTATCAACTTAAATAAATGATTATAAACATGATTTTTAAAGTTTGTTTATCAAACGAACCGAACTCGAACAAAATATGTTCAGTTCATTTATGTTCACGAATAAACTCGTTTATGAATTATTTAAAATTAATGTAATAGATTGTTTAAAATTCGTTTATTGTTCAATATAATATAATTAATAATGTTATTAATTGTATTTTATTTTATTTACTTATAATATAATTAATATTATTGGTGTTTTATTATGTTATATTTAATAATAACTTAAATTTAATAACATTTGTGTTTTATTGTTTATATTTAATAATAACATAAATTTAATTAAACTTGTATTTTATTATTTTATATTTAATAATAACTTAAAATTGACTTATTTTTTATTTGTTTGTTTGTTAAATTTGTTTTGATTTATTTATTTATTGTTCATGGACATATTTTTAATTGTTCGCAAACATGTTCGATTACATGTTCATGAACATGTTCATTTAATATTCGTGAATAAGTTCATTTAATTTAAAGGAACGAACACAAATACACTCAATTTTAAAATAAAAAAAAAGTTCGAACACAATTTTAAAATCTTCAACGAAAACAAACAAACTTAAAATAAATAAACGAACATGAATAAAAATCTACATGTTTAAGCCCGATGCATTTACAGTCCTAAGTTCAATAAAATTAATTAAGAAACTATAGGTGGTAGAGTAATTGTCCTGCCAAAATTGCACTCTTATCATTCTTTTTTAATCCCTCTTTTTTTTGGGTGATATTTGATTTATCCCTCTCTACTTGCCTTTTTTTTTTCCTATTTATTTAAATAGACAAAATCTACTTGAGACCTACCATTAATTAAGTTAATGGAACAAAAATTAGGAATCATCAATCCAAATTTGGTAAAATTAAAATCCTTGGGCACCCATATTAATTATTAAGAATAGATTCAACATTGCCTCTTCATCTAGAATGGTAATCTGTTTATTGTTATCGTGTTCGTATTTTTTTATGTGTTATAATTGTGCTTAAAATATTATATATTTAATAAATTTTGATACGTTTAATAATTCATGTTATATTAATTTTTGACATGTTCATGTATTCGTATTATATTTATGTTATTTTTTATATTGTATTTTATATCATATTTTAATTATTTTTCATATCGTATTTATATCATGTTTAAAATTGTCAAATTTATAATTTAAAACATAACTAATTTATGACTTGAAACCAAGAAAACACTTTTAACCCTGAAATACACACTATGTCTATTTTCACTGTCACAACAGATAAAATTTCCATGTTAATCCCAACTTGGTTAATCAATAATTGAATATCCGAATTAGAGATATTGCCAACAAAAATTATCTTTGATACATAAAAAGTTTGAGAATTAGAGATAAAAATGAAAACTAAAACCAGAAACAAAATATCATTAACATTGTGGGACGGTAACAAATAGGATATCCGAATTTGTTAAAAATTCAAATTTATTAAATTAATTTTTTAAGAAAAATAAAAATATAAAATTAAACAAAAATTAAATATGTAAATGAATATCGGATTCAAATATTTGAATCCGTTATTCGAATCTGAACCAAAACCAAAGCGGATTCGGATAACTGATATCCAAAGATTCATATCCGAATCTGCTGCGGATAGTAAATCTAATATTCGAATCCAAAAAATAACTTGAATAATATCAAATATCTATTTTTTTAATATCAATTACCATCTGTATTAACATTTTCATATTTCCAACTTAAGCAAAATGACTTGACAATCTTATGATAATTTTGAACATTAATAATTATTATAAACAGAAAAACAACAGCAAACCAATCTCATTTCAAATCTCCAATTTTACGATAAAAATAAAAATCTCACACCAAATTACACAATTCCACACATTACTATTAGAACTTTTAAAATATATTTGATCCCCATGAAGAGCAGCAGGAAAAAAAATGGCAATGGCTTCTTTTCCTGAAAAAGAAAATAGTTGAAATTATGTGAAATATCCCAATGGAACTTGATTTGATTATTAGTAGATTTGTTAATATTGAATATGATACGATTTCACGACACGGACACGAAAAAAATAACTAAAACATGACACAAAATATGACACGACACGAAAAAATAACACGAATACGACATGAGTACACGAATGTCTCAAAATCTATATAATACGAATTATTAACGTATCAAAATTTATATAAATATAAAATACTTTACATACGATTATGACACAATAAAATATACGAATACAACAAGGATATAGCATGTTAGTTCAGATAAAAAAGTTCATCTACAAGAAAATTTATGCAAAATAGAAAGAAAGAAACATTAAGATTTAGGATAAGAAAAAGACATACACTTGTAAAGCTAACCATGAACAACATACAAATTTATCTAGGAAAACTCAAAATTTAAGCAGAAAATTATCAAATACAAAGCAAAATTGAAATTGCAGCAGCTATGAATCATGTTTAATTAAGAAAAACTAGTTGGAAGACAGAAGATTACCTTGTCCATGCATCGAATCCAAATAGACAACCTCGTTTTTCTCCTGGAAAAAAAAAAAAAAAAAAAAAAAGAAAAAAAAAAGACAAGCTTAGTTGCTTAGTTTCAAACTTCCAAATTGAATGACATGATGATTTATGCACCAAATTTCTGAGTTCTATGTTGTTAATTGCATGAAAATTTTAGAGGAATGTATTTAGGCTTCCGTTGGTGTCCTAACAAATCTAGTGAGATTATGAGACATTGCCAAAAACAGAGGTTAACAAACAAAGCCCATAGATATAAAGTATAATTTGCTTAATTAGAGTAAAAAACAGAGGATTAGAACCAAAGCTAGCTCTTGTCTAAATAATTATCTGCTTAAAATAGGACCTAAATATGAAAAATAGTATATATATATATATAAGGATTAAGCATTTCCTAAAACAGATATTATGAAATTACCTGTCAATCGTAACAGTCTTGGAATATGATAGAAGGAACATGTTGGACTTTGTAGAAATCTTCTCCTCCTTCCACCACTTTATCTTTGAACGCCTTTCGCATTAATTCAATCTTCAGTTCTTGGAGGGTTGTGATAAACCTCAATCCATCTGGAAGCATCTTCATATTTCTACAATCTACAATCTCCAAACGCCGAAGAAAAGGCATGGCTCCTTCATCCACCTTCCACTCCTCCAAATTGGGTAAACCACGAAGGCTTAGAGAATCAAGTTTAGGAAAAAATTGTGCAGAGCAAAACATTTCTTTTCCAGTGAAAGCTCTATAATGTAATTCCAGAATCCTTAAGTTAGGCAGCTTCTCTAGTGTTGGCATTGGATCTTCCTCAAGCTTGCACCTTTTCAACTGTATGTAAGCGATATTTGAAGACAAGTAGTGGGACTCTGGTAACTTACTTATCTCCACATCTAAACTCAACTTACAAATACTATCACAGCTCGAAAGGAGGTGTGCCAAATGTCTTGGATCTATTCTTCCATCATTGATAATAGACAAGGAATGAAGATATTTACCTTCGATTATGGGTGGATTCTTGTCCAAGTCCTCCGTATTAAAATCTTCAATACTGAAAGGCCCACGAATCTCCAACTCTCTGATATTTGTCATGTTGATAAGATCTTGTACATAACAACTCTTGGTGTTGAAGTTCACAAGTGTTTGGAGGTTTCTCAAAGTACCCAACTTCAACTTTGTTTTATGATTACATTCCTCAGGGAGATATAGATGTCTTAGTTGCTCCATCCTCCATATCACATTAGGTACATGAACTCTCCCAAAAACTCTTAAATCCAAGGTTTGCAAGCACCTTAAGTTGCCCAGAGATGATGGCAACTTTGACCACAGGAAGTTAAGACCCCTTAGACTCAAGAATCTAAAATGGATGAGATTACCTATATCATCAATGGGTAACTTGTATCTTGCATAACTTCCTCCTTCGTTGTTTAGGACTCTAAGCAATTTGAAATTCTTGAACATGTATTTCCAACTTCCCTGAAATATCGAAATTATCATATCATATATCAAAAGCATCACAATGTAAAGCAGTGGATTGCAATGTTCATATTATCTAAATACCTGTTCTTTTGAAAATGCCTCATTGAAGAACAGAAGTGATCGAAGGTTTGGACTTTTAATGCACTGTATCCAAAAAAACTCATGTGCAGAAACTCTACGAACCCTTCGAATTGTGGATAACGAATCTGCATTTGATTGATCAACAATGAAGATGAAATTTTCTTGTTTTGCCTTTGACAAGCAAAGATCTCTCATGAGATCATGCATCTGAAAAGTTTTGATCTTTAAGGTAGCGACGTCTCTTTGTCGTACTTGTATCATGCACCTTTCTACAAGCTCAATTAAGTAACGTTCTGCCACATCTTCTGTTATTTCCCCTTCTTCTTGCTTTGATGAAACAATACCTTCCGCAACCCATAATTGAATCAATCTATCCACAGGTATCTCATAATCCTCCGGAAAATGGCTTAAATAAAGGAAACATGGTCTTAAATAGGGTGGCAAATCATCATAACTTAATGCTAACACATCCTCTGTTCCTTGGCCTTTGCCTCTCTTCAAGTATGATTTCACATTTTCAAACACCATTTGCCATTCATTCAATGAACACTTTGTAGCCAAAATTCCTCCCAACACAATGATGGCTAATGGCAACCCTGCACAACGTTTAACCATGTCTTTCCCTAACTCTTCCATTCTTGCATCAACTCTGTTTTCTAAGGGAAAAAAAATGAGAAAATTAGAAATGAGCGTCCTATATATATTGATTTCAATAGGTAAAAGAAGTTTCATTTCTAAATACTTTTAGTCGACAATGGGCATATATGCTACCCATGGTTCCATGGCTAGAAAGAAGTTAATTGATTAGTTGTCCTTAAAAAAAATTTCAAAATGATAGGGAGAAAAGTTAAGTGCACGACTTAAAACATCCTCATAAAAAATTTAATTAATAAACTTATCCTTAAATAATGATTCAAATTATATTTATTATATTTTACAGTAGTTTACTTGAATTCAAACATTATTATATTTTAAAGATATACTAGTGTTTGAATTCTCATGATGCTTCGATTTTATTGTCATTGATAATAAATTGAATACGATTATGACACATACAAAAATAACATAAATTTAAAGTTAAAATTGAATTATTATGATAAACTATGCAAATTATCATAACATGATAATAACTTTTAAAGAAAGGTATAAATATATATATAGTATGCAAAAAACTAAACATATAGTTTAGTAATTAATGTAATAATTATATATATATAGTATGCTTTAATTATTATTATTATTATTATTATTTTTATTTTTTATTATTATTTTTATTATTATTTTTATTTTTACTTATTACAATATTATTTTTATTACTAAAAAATAAAATTCCAATATAAAAAATATGAAGTTTACATGTGATGTGCTACGTACGCATATATAGCATAGAGTAATTAAGGAAAAAGGTAGCTTTGATTTATTTTATATTAAAATTTAGAATTTTTTTTTATAAAATTGATGTTTTGTGATTTTTAATTAATATAAATAAAAAACTTGAAAATAAATTTAGAATATAGACTAGAGTGTTTGTATATGAAAATATTAAGGTAGAATAATTCTGCAATTGTTAATTCAACAAACCTATTACCTGTAGGATCTGTTTGAGGAAATGCAATCTTTCGAAACAATTCCCACCTGTAGGATCTGTTTGAGGTAACCTCTGCTGTCTGCATGTGAAACTATCTCTTTGTTTCGAGAGGTGAGCAATATCTTGCTACTTGTCTTCCTTTTTGGAAATGCAGGTTTTAGACTATCCCAAGCCTCATCGCTCCAAATATCATCAAGTATCACCAAACATTTGTTTTCCTCCAAGAAGTTGGACAATTTATCTGCTAATTTTTCATCGCTCATCTTCCTGTCAGCTTCATCTAAAATCTTAAGACCAGATAGAATGTCTTCCCAAAGTTTTCTTCTTTGGCACTGTTGAGAAACATATACCCAAGCCAAGCGATTGAAATGACCAATAACCTGGTTATGGCGATATATTTTCTTAGCAATAGTGGTCTTCCCCAGACCACCTATTCCACATATGGAAACAACCCTGCGACCACTTTCCTCGTCGACAAGAACTGAGACCAATTCCTTGATATCAACATCCAATCCAACAATATTATCATCAACAATATGAGGATAAGGCCGCCTTGACTCTCGCCTTTCAGTTGAAGAACTTGATCCTTGATCTCCATCCCTTAATTCCAGCTTTATGCCATATGCCTGTAATCGTCGGATCAAGTCCATGATTCTTGCTATGATTTTCTCTATCTTTGACCTGGTTTCGTGGAGCGTCCGTCCCTCTTTCACGATGCAGGCGGATCTTTTGATACAATTCGAAAAACCACCTTTCTTTTTGGACCTAATCTTGAGAGCATAATCCTCGACAACATCCTCAGCATCATAAGCAAGCTCTCTGATTTCACCAACCCAAAGACGTATCCTCTCATCCTCAGCTTGTTTAGCATCTGCCTCGTTTAAGAAGATTTGCATCCATTTGAGCTCTGTTTGCAGACGATCAACTTGCTCCTCCACGCCCCATAGGTATATTCCTTCTTGAGTTAGCAGATTGCCAACTTTTGTCACAGCAGAGGCCACATCAGACCAAGCCATAATACTGAACTCTTTTTCTATGCTCAGAAAATTCTTTGAAATCTTTAATTTCTATACATTTGCAGCACTGATCTCTCAGACTATATTGTTGAGAAAAGCTTAGAGTAGATAACTCTAATTTTACCACTCAAAGAAGAAAGTTTAGATTTTAGGAAAACTCACAAATGCTCACACTTCACTCTAGACTACACTCTTTAGAGAAGAACTCTTTAGGAAAACTTAGAACTTTTATTGCTTATTGAAGCTTACTACTTGATAATTTACAAATGCAAGGGAGGGGGGTATTTATATAATACCAAGACAAACACAAGCCACACAAATATAAAATCTAAATAAATTACAACCACCCATTGTTGTTTAATAACAACCACACATTTAAATCACACAACTACAACCACACATTAAACCACACAATTGCAACCACACATTGTTGTTTAATAACAACCACACATTTAAATCACACAACTACAACCACACATTAAACCACACAATTGCAACCACACATTGTTAGGCTTTTATTTTTCCTTGGGCTGGTATTGGACAATTTAACACTCCCCCTCAATACCAGCTCTTCCTCTTTGCACCATGTTGAGTTGACGACGAAACATTTCAAATTTGTTGATACTCAAACCTTTTGTGAATAAATCTGCCATTTGATCATCTGTCTTGATCTGCTTCATTTCAATCTCTTCTTGTAGAACCTTTTCTCTGATAAAGTGATAATGCACTTCTATATGTTTGGTTCTTGCGTGAAAGACTGGATTTTCTGCCAAACGAATTGCTGACTGGTTGTCGCAATACAACGGAACTGCATAATCTACTGGTTGATGTAGATCACTCATTAGTTGTATCAGCCACGTACACTCTTGAGCTGCCATTGCTGCTGCTCGATACTCAGCTTCGGTAGTTGACAATGATACCGTTGGTTGTCTCTTACTGCACCAAGAAATTGTTCCAGAACCAAGTTTAAACATGTACCCAGTTGTTGATCTCCTGGTGTCATGATCTCCTGCATAGTCAGCATCACAATAACCAACTAACTTACAGTCTTCACCTTTCTTGTACAAAAGACCATAATCTATTGTACTTTTCACATATCTCAGTATTCGTCGAACTGCTTCTAAATGAGGCTTCTTCGGATTTTGCATATACCGACTCATCACACCAACTGTATAAGAAATGTCAGGTCGAGTCAAGGTTAAGTAGATCAGGCTACCTACCAATTGTCGATACATAGTTGCATCTTCCAAGTCTTTGCCTTCAAGTGCACACATCTTGCCATTTGGTTCCATCGGTGTTGAAATTGGCTTGCTCTCGAACATTCCAAACCTTTTTAGCAAATCTTTAGAATATTTTTGTTGACAGAGAAATATTCCTTCTTGTCTGTGATCAACCTCTAGACCAAGAAAGTGCTTGAGTTGTCCAAGTTCTTTCATTTGGAAACGAACTGATAAATTCTCCTTGGTTTGAAGAATTTCTGCCTCATAATCACCAGTTATGATTAAATCATCCACATATATCAATACGATAGCTAGCTTTCCTCCATTAGCTTTGACAAACAAGCTGGAATCTGCAGGTGTCACTGAATAACCACTATGAGTTAAAAATTCAGCAATCTTACCATACCATGCTCTAGGTGCTTGTTTCAATCCGTAAAGTGCCTTTCGCAGCTTACACACATGCTCAGGATGATTTTGGTTTTGAAATCCCAATGGTTGAATCATGTAGATTTCCCGATCTAGCTCTCCATGAAGGAATGCATTCTTCACATCCATCTGCCACAAGTTCCAGTCTTTGTTGGCTGCAAGGGCAAGTAGGACTCGTACGGTTGTAAGTCTTGCCACCGGACTAAACGTTTCATCATAGTCTAGCTCATACTTCTGAGAGAAACCACGAGCCACCAACCGTGCCTTGTACCTTTCAATCGACCCATCTGGACGATGTTTTATCTTGTAAACCCACTTGCAGGATATGGGTTTCACATCTCTTGGTTTTGGCACTAGATCCCAAGTCTGATTCTGCTCAAGCGCAGTGATCTCTTCTTTCATAGCCATAATCCACTCAGAACTCTGTGATGCTTCTTCAAACGTCTCAGGTTCTGTTGCAATTGGTTCTTCCACTATGGCTGCATTAGCATATTTGGGATTTGGCTTCCGTGCTCTTGTTGTCCTTCGGATTTGTGATTGTGGAGATGGTTCTTCCACTTCACTCGATCTAACATCTGGTTGATACACACCAGTTTGCCAAGGACTCTGGACTAACACTTGCTCGTCATCGTCATCATCACATAGGTCTTCTACTTCGTCTGAAGTTGATTGAAGTTGGACAATATACTCTCCCATTTTCTGTTGTAGCATGTCTTCAAATTCTTTTGAATCTGACAACACCTCCTTTTCTGAGGACCACCAAGAAGATGCTTCATCGAATACCACATTGCGTGAAGTGTAACATCTTCCACTCGTAGGATCACAACATTTCCACCCTTTCCTTTGGTTGTCGTATCCCACAAAGATACACCTAGTTGCTTTCTTATCAAACTTGCTACGTAAATGATCAGGAACAAATACATAACATACACAACCAAATACTCGAAAGTAGCTGACTGAAGGTTTCATTTTCCACAATTTCTCAAAGGGTGAAACAAACTCTAACCTTGGTTGAGGAAGTTTGTTGATCACATGGGCTGCGGTTCTCATAGCTTCGGCCCAAAATCTTCCGGGTACATTCTTTGCATGCAGCATACTCCGACAAATTTCTGCAAGATGCCGATTCTTTCTCTCTGCTACACCATTCTGTTGTGGTGTATTGACACAAGTATACTGATGACGTATGTTGCATTTTCGTAGGTATTGAGAGAATTCGCCTGAGCTATATTCTCCTCCATTGTCTGTGCGCAAGCAACATATCTTCTTTCCCACTTCTCCTTCAACTATCTCTTTGAACTCTTTAAACTTTGAGAAAGTGTCAGACTTTTCTTTCATAAAGAAAACCCACACATACCTGGAGAAATCATCAATAAACGTCACCATGTACCGCATTCCACTAATTGATGGTTGCTTAACGGGCCCAAATACATCAGAGTGAACTAACTCTAATGGTTCTTTTGCTTTAAACTTTGACTCCTCGTATGGCAATTGGTGTGCTTTACCATATTGGCATCCTGCACAAACTGTGTCTGTTCTTATGTCAAGCTGAGGAAGTCCCTTAAGCATCGACTTCTTCATCATCATACTTAGCTTGGAATAACTAACATGACCTAACCGCATGTGCCATAAATCTGCTGTATCGCTCCTTCTTGTCTTGTCTACATATGCTGACTCTGCTGACATCACGTAGACTGACTCCAGACGTCGTCCTTCCATCATCGGCTGTCCTGAGATTTTGAGATCACGATATACCTTCACATCCCTTGGACCAAACAGAATATGGTGACCTGACGATGTTAATTGTGCCACTGAAAGCAAATTTTTCTTCATGCCTTGGACATGGTAAACATCTTGTAGTGGTACCTGATTATGACTATATCGAGGTGCTACTACCGTCTTACCGATGTGAGTAATCGGTAATCTTGAATTATCAGCTGTCACAACAATGCGATTTCCCTTGTATTCTGACAGGTTCTGCAACTTCTGTTTATCGCCTGTCATGTGATTTGAGCAACCTGAATCGACAATCCAGTCATTCTCATAGTCAATTCGGTCAGCCGTTGTTACTGTGAGAGCTAACTCTTCCTCTTCCATAGCAAAAAATGCTTCAGCGTCCCAATCATCTTCGCTTTTCTCCTTTGTACTAGAAGTAGCAGCATTGCTCTCAGCGGGCCTTTTGTTAAACCAACAATCTTTTGCCATGTGACCTTTCTTGTCACAGTTGTAACAGTTACCTTCAAATCTTTTATTGTTGCTACGATTCTTTGAAGCTCCCCCTGGACGAGAGCTCCCTTCTCCTTGATGACTTTTTGTCTTGTCACCATACTTTTTAGATCCACCACCGACGTGCTGTTTGAATTTGCCTTTGCTTTTGTTGGTGTAGAGTGCTTCCTCTTCACTTTTCAACGAGACCCCTCCCATTTGCTTGGCCATAGATTCTTGACCAACAAGCAAATTTTCAAACTCTACAAGTGATGGTTGAGTTGGCCATCCTTGTATAGCGGCAACGAAGCTGCGATATTCGGGCCTCAAACCATGGATAATTATTCTTTTTACCCTGGTATCTCCAATAGCGGCTGTAGGATCTAAATCAGAAATTTCACGGCATAACGTTTTTACCTTGTGAAAGTATTGAGCAATCGGTATATCTCGTTGTGCAACTGATAACAATTCATTCTCAAGAAGTTGAAGTCTTGTGTCATTCTTTCTCGAAAAGAGTGCATCTAAAGTATCCCACGCTTCTTTTGGCGTTTCTAGCTTTTGTATGTGTTCCAACATTTCTTCTTCAACTGTGGTCTTAAGGGCAAACATGGCTTTACCCACTTTAATCTTCCATTTGCGCAAGGTTCCTTGAGCATCTTCTTGCTCGGGCTTCGTAACTTCACTACCACCAACGACTTCCCAAAGGTCTTGACCTTGTAGGTAAGACATCATACACGTCTTCCACGTGTTGTAATTTTTGTGATTGAGCTTCTTGATTCCTCCAACTACTTGAAGATCACCCATCGTGTCGGCAAGACTAACAATACCGAACAAGCTTGATTTTGAGACACAAACTTGTAGAGTACAAACTCCTCACAACTCAAGAACGCTCAAACCAAAAATAGTACCTGAATAACTATTTCACCGTGAACAGTACCGTATACGTGAACAGTATTGTACGTATGTCGTACACTAGAACAAATCCAGTATACGTTAACAATTACTGCAAAAGTATACAACCACACGTATGAATAGTAACCGTATCTGTGAATAGTGACCCTATACTGGAACAGTGACCGTAGCCCGTGAATAGTGCACCAGGTAGGTTCCCAGGAAAGAGAGGTGGGTCACTGATAGACACACTTAAATACCAAGTCTTTCCTAGCCAGAACTTCCCTAGACACTTTCACACTACCACACTTTATTTCCAGCAACAAGAATAATTCTTTTCTGATGTGGAAGATCAGACAATACTGCAACCACAGAGCATACTAAGAAGTAAGAACCAACACTTTCACTGCAGCGGAATAAGGACCACGAACCAATGGCTCTGATACCAATTGTTGAGAAAAGCTTAGAGTAGATAACTCTAATTTTACCACTCAAAGAAGAAAGTTTAGATTTTAGGAAAACTCACAAATGCTCACACTTCACTCTAGACTACACTCTTTAGAGAAGAACTCTTTAGGAAAACTTAGAACTTTTATTGCTTATTGAAGCTTACTACTTGATAATTTACAAATGCAAGGGAGGGGGGTATTTATATAATACCAAGACAAACACAAGCCACACAAATATAAAATCTAAATAAATTACAACCACCCATTGTTGTTTAATAACAACCACACATTTAAATCACACAACTACAACCACACATTAAACCACACAATTGCAACCACACATTGTTGTTTAATAACAACCACACATTTAAATCACACAACTACAACCACACATTAAACCACACAATTGCAACCACACATTGTTAGGCTTTTATTTTTCCTTGGGCTGGTATTGGACAATTTAACATATATAATATTGTTCAAAGTACTACACAAGGAAAATTGGATTCTTACCCCATTGCTTTGGCAACTAGTTCTAAAGAAAGGTATAACAATAACAAATAAATTTATAGAATCCAGCCTTCTTTTTCTTTATCCATTCCTTGCAGCAATGTTTAAGCAAAGAACAAAAGGGGAGACAATAAAGTTTGTTCACCAAAGAAAAATGTAATTGCCAAAGCACTACAATATTGTTCAAAGTTTAAACTATAAATTATTGCTTGTGCAACAGGTTTTAAACACACCTGGTAATATTGGATACGACACGATTACACGACACGAATATGATCAGGGAAAAATAATTAAAACAAGACTCAAAAAAATATGAACAAGACGACACGCATACACGAATGTGTCAAAATCTATATAACACAAATTATTAACACGTCAAAATTGATATTAATATAAAACATATTAAACACAATTATAATACGAGAAAATACACGAATATGACAAGGATACATGAATTGTCAAATCTAGTTTTAAGTGATTCCCATGACAGAACAAAGTACTGCACAAGAAAATTTGGATTCTTACCCCATTGCTGAGGGAATTGATTCTGGAAAAAGAAAAGCCAAAAGAATAACAAATAAATTGAAGAAATCAAGTCTTTTTCTTTAAACATTCCTTGCAAAAAGTTTAAGCAAAGAATAAAAGGGGAGACAACAAAATTTGATCATCAAAGCAGATTGTAATAATTGCCAAAACAAAATTATTCTTTTCTCATCATAAGAGGCAACGGCAAACCAATTTGTATTAAATCTGCATATTGAACCATCAGCTCACAATATTACTTATCAAAATGTATGAATTATAAACATATTTAGTAGTAACTAAAGATGAAATTTGGTTATAAAAGTGTATGGATTATCTAATTTTACTATTTAATGCTATATTAATATGTTTTTAATCATCCAATTGTGATTATTTACTTGATTATTAGTATTATTCAAGTTTAATTATTGATTCTTTTCATATATAACTAAATGGGTTACATGAACTAACTTTTACAATATCAATTAAAATTATAAAAAAAAAAGGTCTATGGTTTCTGGCTATTTCAATAACTAAAAAAGAAATCTAATGAATAAAGAGATTAGTTAGACAAAGTGTATACATAAAGGAATTGTAGTAATTGAACTAAATTTGGGGAATTTGCTTAATTACACAAATCCACCAAATACTTGAGGCATCTGTATCCTATGGCATGTGTCATTCTTCATGTATTATGTATGATTTTATAGACACTTGTAGTTGAAGAAACCCCTATAACTGCTACAAGAAATTGCCATAAAGGCAGTTTCTCTTACACTTTAGCTCAAGATTCATCCTTCAAAACATAATAAAAGTTTGAGAAATTAAATTCATCCTTCAAAACATAATATATAGTATTAACTATGTACGAATTATAAACATATTTAGTATTAACTAAAGATAGATATGGTAATTCGTGTATTCGTGTCGTATTCGTGATATAATCGTGTTTAAGGTGTTTTATATTTAGATAAATTTTGACGTGTTAATAATTTGTGTTATATAAATTTTAACATGTTCGTGTATTCGTGTTGTGTCCGTGTTTCTTTTTTGTATCATGTTTTAGTTTTTTTTTTTCATGTCGGGTTCATGTTGTGTAATTGTGTCGTGTACAATATTATCATGTCTAACTAAAGATGAATTTTGGTTATCAAAGTGTATGGATTATCTAATTTTACTACTTAATGCTATATTAATATGTTTTTAATCATCCAATTGTGATTATTTACTTGATTATTAGTATTATTCAAGTTTAATTTTGATTCTTTTCATATAACTAAATGGTTACATGAACTAACTTTTATAATATCAATTAAATTTTAATTTAAAAAAAAAAAATCTAATTGACAAGTGGTTTCTGGCTATTTCAATAACTAAAAAAGAAATATAATGATTAAAGAGATTAATTAGACAAAGTGTATACATAAAGGATTTGTAGTAATTGAAATAAATTTGGGGCATTTGCTTAATTACACATATAAGATGTTGCATGAACAAATCCAATAAATACATAAAGGAATTGTTACTTCTTGATCTTGATCTCTGGAACTGATTTTATGGGCCAGTCCTGGCTTATATATATATATATATATATATATATATATATATATATATATATAGATGAACACCAGTATTAGACAAAAACTTAATTAGAAATTATTCCATTTATCATTAGCGGAGTTTTTAGACTCAACGAACGGATTAACAAAATAATACATACTTCTTACGTATATTAAAATATTAAAAAAATTAATTCAAAAAAGAAGTGAGACATATGATAAATTTTTAATATCACTTATAAAATAAAATAAAAAATTCACTATCAATATATCAAAAATGAAATTCTTTACGTAATTATAGAAAAGAATGTAAATATCATCGGTCTCAATAAATGATATGCATATTATATTCAACCACACTTAAATTTTGAGAAATAAGACTTGATTAGGCTTGTAATGTTATGAAAAGGAAAATCTCTACCATTGAGATGATATGTTGGGCAAAAATCAATCTCATAATTTGTTGAAAATCAAGTATATATATATATATATATATAAAAGTTAGTTTTCTATACATTATCAATGTAATTTTTAAATTTTATAAACGATGTTAAGAAATTGACAAGTATTTTTTTTGTTATATTAATTTTTTAAATATATTTTACTATATCTTACAGAAACATGTATTATCTTATTAAATTTGCTGATAAAATTTTTAAAATTCCACTCACAGTATATAAAAAAATTTTCATATATATGGAGACAAGATATATAGGAGTTGGGATGGAAAAAAAGTATTGAAAATTTGAATATTAACGATCGTACAAGAGTCAAGTAGACTTGTTTAAGGATTGGACTATTTATCGGATCTGAATAAGGATTTTAGTAATTCGGATCGATCCGGCTCGAATTACTATTCATTAAAAAAAAATATTTTTTTTATGTAAATTAAAATATAAAAATATTTTTTTAATATTTAATGAACAGTAAAATGAACTTTTGAACTGATCCAGACCCGAGTTTGTATAAGAAAAAAAAAAAAACTTTGGATGCGATCCGACTCGACCCATGGACAGGTCTAGAGCCAAGACCTTCCGACAAGTAAAAACAAACTATACTTTCAAAGCCCTCGTAACGATTGGCATCTTCTTTTAGTCCTTACAAAACATCCAAGTCCCAGCTTTGAATGCTTTTGCATGCATTTTGGTTGTTCTTGTTTCAAACCCCAAATTCCTTTTCCTCTCCCTTCTAAAAAAAAAAAAAAAACAATTATAATCTCCAACGCTTTGCACCAATTTGGAACATGGGCGTGCTTTGCTGTTCTCATGCAAATTAAGTCAGGAGGGCCCTATCAAAAACTGGCTTCCAAATTACCTTAAATGTTATTGTTTGCTTGCTTTAAAAAGTAATTAAAACACGAAACGAAATACGACACGAAAACATAATATGAACACAACATGAATACACAAATATCTCAAAATTTATATAATAAAAATTATTAACGTATCAAAATTAATATAAATATAAAATACTTTAAACACGATTATAGCATAACAAATACACTAATACGATACGAATACACGAATTATCAGGTTTTACCTATCACATCTTCAATTCCAACCTTAATATAAACAGTCTCTCTCATCATAACCAAAGATATATTTCTTGATGCTTTCAACCTGTCAAAAACAAATACAGCTTTCTTTAAATTCTGCGTGAATTTGTACTATCGTCATATCTCTGAAAATAATGTTGAAGAGTTTCAGGCAATCAAGCTCATCTTACATTTTTGTCACTTATGTTTAGGATTACATGTAGCTTGGGAATAAGCAATGTAATATTGTTTTTTTTTTCCTTAATATTTCATGACATAATTTTTTTATATGATAAATTTGGAGAGAATTGAAAAGCTGTGAGAGGATCTGTCAATTGGAACCACATGCTATAACTAAAAATCTATTAACATAACTTCTTATTTAAGAAAATGGCATTGCTCCAATCACACACAAAAAAATTATCTTATTTTGATATGTGTCTTTTAGTCTATTTTTATTTTCTGTAATTGTCTTGAGATATTTCACAGCAATATATAGACTAGATTAAGGCTCATGTCTAATAACTAATTATATATGCTGAATCGATGATCTATGTATAAAGTGAGAAGAATTTTTTGAATTTGAAAAAAAAAGGGAACTTTGCTGACAAATTACAATTATACATTATACAATTCTAAGTACAATTACAAATTATAAATTATATGTAAATTTTTTGTTTAGTATTTATTTATTATATTTTTTTAGTTTATTTATATATTTTCTATTTCGGTCAAAAAAATCCTCTGAATATTTTAGTCTTGGATTAGTAATCAGTTTCGATGTTTTGGAATATGAATAGAGAAAGAGATAGAGGGTAAGCTCATTACATTAGAAAAAATTATAGGAATTAATTCCCAATAAATAATAAATAATTGAGCATGCTTCCTATCATTAAAGAATCCTTATCATAATCAGTTAATGAGATAATGAGTAATCATATTTAACTCTACTATCATTCAGTACAAAAAAAAACTCACTTTTACCTGCATTTATAAGTGCAGATAAAAAACAATAAAACTGAGATAATGAGCAGTCATATTTAACTCTACTATCAGTACTAGAGTAGTTTAAATAAAACTTATTGAATTATCACTCAAATAATTATTAAATAGTTAAATATTTATCTTGGTATACTAAATAATCACGTAGGCCACGTTATTTTCTAACAAACAATTCATAATTTTTTTTTTTTTTTTAACAAATGTTCAATTCCTTCCCTCCTATATAGTTTTGTTTTACCAAAAGTTATGGCATTGAACTTAAAATAAATTTATATCTACATCTCACCTATCTATTATTATCACTTGAACTCAGTCCAAGATGCCAATTGACTTGCAATTACTCAAGGAAAAAGGCTTTGTCCAGTGCCTAGCAAAAGTAGATGGGGATACACCTTCCTTAATGAAACAAGTACTTACTACTTTGTTGTTAAAAATAAAGGCTATTTTGGCCCAACAATGGGACAAACTAACCGCATACTACTCACCCAATGCATATCTTTACAAATAGTCACACAGTGTCATCAAATAGCATTGTTTTATTTGTAATATTAGTAATTATATATATATATATGTATACTTATGTTAATATGTATGTATACGAGTCCTAAGTTTGAATTTCTTTAAAATTGGAAAAAAATGTAAATTTCTAAGTGTGAATTTCTTCAATATTAGGAAAAAAAAATGTTAATTGTGCCGAAAAACTAGGGATGGCAATGGAGCGGGGCGGGGTGGATTCTGCAGTATCCATCCCCGCCCAGCCATTGGACTACTTTGCCCCGCCACCCGCCCAGCTCCGCCGTAGATGTTGAAATTTCAATACCACTACCACCTCCATTGATGTCGGTTACATCCATAACCGTCCCGTCCCACTCGACCCCATTCGATATTTATTAATTATTTTTATTTTTTTTCAAATAATAAAGTATTGTAAAAAAAAATTCAATATAAATTCAATATAAACAGGTTTCTAATCTAGGAAGAGAAAAAAATAAAGTATTAGGTTTAGATTTTTAAAAAGAAAAATAAAAATAATAAGTTTAATTATATTATTTTATTATCCTTTTAAAAAGCTAAATATTTAAAGATAAAAGTGTAATTTCAGTATTCGAGGCGGGGGGAGCAGGCAATTACCACAACTACTCCATCACCGCCTTTCAAACAAAAAAAATAGCACCGCCCCGCTCCGCCTCCATTGTTAAAAAAAAAAACCTCTCCGTTCGGATCAGATCGATTAGAAATCCATCGGTCAGATCAGGTTTTGCCATCCCTACGAAAAACGGTTTTAATTTGAGATTTTAACTTTCATGTTCCATGTTCAAATTTTAGAAAGAAAAAAAAAATGAGAAATATCAAATGAGAGAGTTTTTTTTTTTAATTTAAATGAATAATCTTAATTACGAGTTTTTTTAATTTAAATGTTCAAATCTAATAAATTATCAGATGTACCCATGTACACACAAATTTCGCGTCAAAAATATGACAAGGAAAATTTGCAGTCAAATAAGAATTTTATTAATCAAGCTTTGAGGTTACAATCTCTGAAAATTCTTAAAATAAAGAAATCCTTTGATTCTTTTCTTCAACAAGATTCTGATGAGATCCGCTTCAAGGGTCTTCTAGACTTGATCTTGAAAAACGGGTTTGACCTCATTTCTTTCTATGGAACAAGATCGGAGAGCAACTTTTTGAGAAATCTTGAGATCCGCTTTAAGGGTCCTCTAGACTTGATCTTAAAAACGTGATTGATCTTCTTTCTTTTCATGAAACAAGATCAAAGAGCAGCTTTCTTAAGAACATGCACAACGTTCTTCAGAATATCTTCAATTTCTTCAATCCCTTCAAAGAATTCTTCTTGAGATTTTGGAGAGGATTTGGATCTTCAAAATCTTCTTCTTCTCTTCAGGCTTGTGAATTGTGTCATTTATGTTGAGGGGAGGTCTCTATTTATAGTGGTAGCTAGCCAGGTGAAAGAGAGTTCTAAAAGAACTTGTCCTCCTTATTTATCTCTTAATTAATTTAATTTAATTAGAGATAATATCTTCTTATTTATCTCTTAATTAATTTAATTTAATTAGAGATAAAACTTTATTATTTATCCCTTAATTAATTAAATTTAATTAGAGATAAAATTTCATTATTTATCTCTTAATTAATTTAATTTAATTAGAGATAAAATTTTATTATTTATCTCTTAATTAATTTAATTTAATTAGAGATAAAACTTCATTATTTATCTCTTAATTAATTTAATTTAGAGATAAAATAATTATGACATATGGGTGAAATTTGATTGGATGACCCACGAATCCTTGTAATTTGATTGGTCAAGCCATGTGTGTATTTAATTAATTATAAAATAATTAATTATGATGTCATAATTTCACATGGTGATGCATAATTTAATTGAAAATTCCTTTAATTAAAAGAATTTCAATTGACACGTGGCAATTTGTAATTGGTTACAATTTTTTATCCTTCTACAAATGCCCCCTTAAGACTTGGTTACGTACACGATTTTTTTAGTGTAGCAAGTGGACAAGTCTTGAAATTTAATTTGTTTTTGATGCCAAAATTTGTTTGCATCTTTGCATTATCTTGAGAAGATTTGCGTGCCTCGATTATCTCCCATGATTTTGTATGTGACAAGTGAACAAGGCTTGCAACTTAATTTGATCTTCCATCACATAAAAATGTTTAACCAATGAACCAAAGATTGGCCCACATAGAAGAACGGCCCGCATCAGATTTATAAACTTAAATTGCCAACTTAGGATAGGCCTGCTTTCAAATGTTGCAATTTGTAAAAACCAAAGCCCACTTATTCTTGATCGAAGAAACCGAACTCTTTTCAATAACTGATTCAACTTTTAACAATAACACTGCCTCATAAATGTCCACATCATTTGGACTACTATTATGGTGCAACTTTTGGTGCCATTCTTTTGCCAACAAAATTTGGGATTATATTATAATCCTTAATTAATTAACCGGCTTTATGACCTTTTTCAACTAAAATTTGATTTCTTAAGAGACCAAACACAACCCGCCTTGGACTTTAACATGTAACTCAACTAGGATTCGGTCTCTCAAATCCAAGTGCCGTTCTTGATTTGTAGTTCTTTTGGGATTTGTCTTTCAAACCATTATATAAAGCATCACCGAGTCTTTGATTTCCCATTCTTTAAAGAGCATGAAGCCTGGAGCCACAACTTTTAGCTAAGTTCTTCCTCCCGCAACTTTTTTTTAATCTCAATTTGATCTCTTTTTTTTTTATTAGTCTTGCATCTTGAAGTTATCTGGCTTGCCGCGGAACTTCTGGTCTAGCACTGCGATCTTTCTCCATGCCACAGCACAAAAACAATTATACAATGATCTCCTTCAACGATAATACGTATATCGACACCCTTATAATTGCTTTGGCATCATGCATGTTGCCTTGACATCCTGCTAATTATCACATACTTATGCATGTTGACACATCATCCTTTTGTTTTGCTTGACACCAATTACCATGCATGCTAGTTTTAATTTGCTTGTCACTTGTTAACTTAAGCATGACTTGTTGATTCTCGTGGACCACTTATCTTCTTTTCTTGGATTGAAATCCAAGAATCAACTTCTTTCACGTTTTTTTTTTTTTTTTAAGACTAACCCGACTCTTTCTGGTAACAAGGAAACACTTGGAATTTTTGTCAACTACATTGCATGTAATCAGCCGATTCCAAGCATTGAATCAATGACCTTGTGATTCCTTGGTTCTACCTCCACTCTACGTGATTTATTCATAGTTCATGGCCCTGTCATCCTACTTTCGTTTCCTTAACAGCAAGGTCATCTCCAGGATAGTTTGCACTTCTCAGTCCCTTAAGCGAACCAGTCGCAAAGCGGATGAAAGCGATCTGTCGATCCCACTTTTAGTATTTCGGGCAAGCCAGTGGATGGTACTCATTCCGGTGCTTCTAGTGACTACTTGCCTATCTCTCGTTTGTTTATAAACCGAGTGTGAAGTTTTTCTTATATCCACATATGGTTTTGCAGCCATGCACATATCCTTGAATGTTGAAATCCAAGAAACAATCCATATTTTATCATCTTGGAGATCAAACCCTTGGTTATTGCCATGCATATGGTATCTTTATTTCTTATTTGAATAGCCATGCATAGTGACACGTATCATGACACTTTGGTTTCTTGTTCTTTTTGCCACCATGACACCATGATTTTTTTTTTTTAAGTCATGCATAAATATTCCTTGACTTGTCATGCGTAAATCTTCTTGATCCACATTCAACATGAACAAAGAATTTTTTTTTTTAAATTCTTTATTTTGATTTCATGAATTGTTTTTCTCTTGTAGATTTCTTGTCATGGTGTGCTTCAAAGATCTCAACAATTATCTTGTTTCTTTCCGAGGAAGATGAAGACATTAGAAAATGATTATATCTCTTCATCGACATGCCCATATCGGGTAGATATAAATCCACTTGAAAATCATTCGATTTTCTGCTACTCCTTTCTAAGGAAGATGAAGACATTAGGAAAGGATTATATCTCTTCACCGACATGCCCATATCGGGTAGATATAAATCCACTTGGAAATCATTCGATTTTTCTGCCGCTTCGGAAGATTGGTCGACAGAACTTTCTCAAGCTTCACCATCTTCTACAAAGGCAAGATGTCTTCAATCTTATCTCCATGTCAAGGCCGCATTATTTTTGAAGAGGCATATTGGGGATATTCTTTCAAGACATTTTGAAGAACATTCCTTCAAGATTTTCAAGATTATTGGAGAACTTCCTTCAAGACTTTTGAGATTACTAGGTAATTCTCTTTGAGATTATGTAATTCTCTTCGAGATTACGTAATTCTTTTCAAGGCTATCAGAGATTATTGAGTGTTTTCATTAAGATCCTCGAGATTGCGTAATTCTCTTCGAGATTACGTAATTCTCTTCAAAACTCTCGAAGATTATTGAACGGTTTTCATCAAAATCTTTGAGATTACGTATTTCTCTTCGAGATTACGTAATTTTCTTCAAGACTCTTGAAGATTATTGAACGGTTTTCATCAAAATCTTCGAGATTGCGTAATTCTCTTCAAGACTCTCGAAGATTCCTAGAGAATCTTGTTCAAAACCTTCAAGATTATTGAAGTCCTTTGGAGAATCTTTCATCAAGATTTTCGAAGAATCCTTCTTCAAGACCTTCAAGATTATTGAAGCCCTTTAAGAACCACTTTGAGACATCCTTGATGGCCACATAGATCAAGTTTATTGGCGAACTTCCTTCAAGACTATTGGAACCTTCTGAAGACCACTTTGAAAGATCCTTGATGGCCAAAGAAGATTCATCCAAGATGTTGTTGTATCCAGATGGAGGATCAGATAGAGCATGCACCGGACTTGATGGCTAAGGAAGATCCATCCAAGATGTTGTTGTGTCAAGATGAAAGATCAACTTAGAAAAACTTCAAGCGCTTAAGCTTTGTCTTAAGACTTAATGTTAAGCATATGAAGACTTCCAAAGTGTTTTTTTTTTCGATCAATTTCATTAGTCAACGAAGCACAGGGAAGAATACTATGATCCTTGAAGATTCAGTTGATGGGAATGATCATGAAAGACATTGGAAGCAAATCAAGCCAGAAGAATTCCATGATGACACATCCCTGCCAAGAGTGAAGCTTCAGTTTTTGATCCACATTAATTCAAAAAACTTGTAGTTGAGATTGAAGATAATGTTTTAAGCACCATTGCCAACCAAGAAACTGTTTGTCTCGACATGATGATTGTTTGCTCTTCTTTTGATCGAGTTTCTTCACTTTTTGGAGATGTTTTCAAGATCTTCGATTCAATAGAAACAATCAAGTCAGTTGATTCATATTCATTGAAAGGCATGGTGGAAGACTTCTTTGCACAAGCCCAGAAGTTTAATGACCTTGAATCTTCACCTGAGATGAACTGAAAGGCTAGAAAGTTAACACTTTCAAGTTTCATGGAGAGATGAGTTCCATTGAGTCTTTTACTACCCATGAGAATGAAGCCAAAAGCTTAGATTTGTTGTGAAGTATGTTGGAAATTTCTGAAGACGACTTGGAGATTTTCGTGATACTTTCAAGTAAACAAAAGATAATATTTGAGTCAAACAAATATTGTTTTTTTGTTTGGACTGAACTTGGCAACGAAACCAAGCTGCCTACGTACCCTCGAATTTGAAGGATCAAGTCATAACGTAGTTCATCATTTTTTTTTGTGCCCTAACTTTTGCCTAAGTTGTCCTAGAAAGGATTTTCAACATAGCGGGCTCTTTTTTTTTTTTAATGTGCAGTTTAAGCTCCTGCTTAGGAGCAACATACGACAGTTTAAGCTCTTGCTTAGGAGCAACATACGACAATTTAAGCTCTTGCTTAGGAGCAACATACGACAGTTTAAGCAGTTTAAGCTCTTGCTTAGGAGCAACATACGACAGTTTAAGCTCTTGCTTAGGAGCAGTATCTTCTTTAAGCATAGTAACGCTTCAAAAACTTTCCATTGATCGGTCCAACTTTGACACTATCTTGATCAACGATCTTGTATGCACCATTGGTATAAACTTCTCGAACAACGTATGGTCCATCCCATTTTGAAAGGAACTTGTTGCCAATACGATGTGAAGTATTTATGGGTCTTCTTACAGCAAGGACTAAATCTCCAACTTGGAATGATCGCTGCTTGACTTTCTTATTAAAAGCTTTGGATAGTCGAGCTTGATAGCACTCCAAGCGTTGTTGGGCTTCCAACCTTTTCTCATCCAGTGCTTCTAATTCTTCCAAACGTAAGCGTACATTGTCTTCACTAGAAAGATCTTCCTGGATTGCAATCTTTAATGATGGAATTTGTCGCTCAAGTGGTAGAACAGCTTCTACACTGTAGACACCTAATTTTGTCCAGGCCACTAAACAGGTATGTTTTCTTCCTATATTGATGTTTCCGAGTATAAAAAGACTGTTTTCATCCTGCAGGTGGTACTCCGAGACTTAGTTTAAGAGGGCGAGCACAAAAAGTCAAACTTGAAAAAAGTCAACCCCAAAAAAGTCAACCCCAGAAAGTCAACTACTGAAAAAGTCAACCCACTTTCAAAATCAAGATTTTGAGTTCAATTGAAAAATGGAGAAAGAAGTTTGATAATCCGAGGTCTACATTGAAAGATATGGAGTTCGGAAGTTGAGATTTGGAGATTCAGTAGAAAAGAAACCCTAATCTGAGAAATTTGGGGAAAAGTGCTTAAACGATCAAACTGGTCGAAATTGAAGGTTCCAAATGAAAGATAAGCACTGACTACGGGTAATGGAGAAGTCACTTGCAAGAAAAATCGAAAGAAAAGTCAATCCGGGAGAAAACCGAGAATTAGGGTTTTAGTGGATTTCGGTGAAATCGGGAAGAATCACAGAAATGGCCCGACTTGGTAAGACCAAAGCCCCCAATGGATGAGGAATGATTAAAAAGGATGGCCCAAGGCTCAGATTGAAGAAAATCTGAAAATCGGACTTGTTTTGAGCAAAACCGGGTTTCGGAGGTTAAAGGGCAAAATTTGGGAAAAATAGCAAATGGACTCCGAAAATTCTGAAAAATTTATCAATCTCATTCTTAAATCATTTGAAGGAGATTGGCGAAAGAAAATCTTGATTCCGAGTTCGTTTGCAAAATGGCCAAATCCCGGGCTTCTTATGTAGTAATTCAAAAATATAAATCCCGAAAAAATAGCAAATGAGCTCCAAATCTTTTGAAATTTTGCAGATCTCATTTTTAAATTATTTGGAAGAGATTGGCGAAAGAAAATCTTGATTCGGAGTTCGTTTGCAAAATGGCCAAATCCCGGGCTTCTAATGTAGTAATTCAAAAAGGAAAATCCCGAAAAAATAGCAAATGGACTCCAAAAATTCTGAAATTTGGCAAATCTCATTTTTAAATTATTTGGAAGAGATTGACGAAAGAAAATCTTGATTCCGAGTTCGTTTGCAAAATGGCCAAATCTCGGGCCTCCTATGCTGTAATTCAAGCCGATAAATCCCGAAAAAATACCAAATGAGCTCCAAAAATTATGAAAACTTCCAGATCACACTTTTTAATTATTTTGAAGAGATTGGTGAAGAAAAATCTTGATTTGGAGCTCGTTTAAAAAATGGTAAAATGTAGGGGCATAAAAGGGCATTTTTGGGATGAAAAATCCAAATAAATAGCAAACGGACTCGGATAATTTTGAAAACTTCCAGAACTCAATATTTTATTATTTTGGAAGTATTAAAAAAAGAAAAATTGAATTTGGAGTCCGTTTGATATTTACTTGCATCCGGGGGGCAAAATGGTCATTTCACCCAAGCAACCGAAAAGGGCTTTTTTTGGACCTTCAAAAAATCAGAGTTGGGCTGGAAAAGAGAAGTGCTGGCATGCCCAAGCCCAAAGAAAGGAGGAAGCTTCTAATTTTTTTTAATCAAGTGGTTAAAAATCAAGAGTTAGTTAACCATTCTCTTTGATCAAGCCATGGTGATTAAACCACATAGGTTAAGAAAGATGTCAACATTATTTTTGCATAGCTGTAATTTGAGAGGGCTGAGATGCTAATCTAAAGGTGGTAATTTCATGACTTTTCATCTTGAATTATTGGCCATTTGATGGAAATTAGGTTACACAAAAATGACAACATCTTGGAGGCTATATAACCATGCATTAAGGCTAGCCCTAAAGGGGGAGAGGCAGATTTTGTTTTTTCATTTCCATTTTGGCTGATTTCTATTAGTTTTTCTTAGTTTTTATCTTCTTGGTTGAGAGCAAAAAAAAAAGAAAAGTTTAGAAAAAAATGAAAGTTTGAAGAGAAAAGCTTGAAATATTAGCTTCTTGAGGTTGCTCTTGAGCACCAACTCTTGCACTTTCATTTTCTATTCTGATTTTTTGCTATTTTAATCTCTACTTGGTGAGTTTTCATTTTAAATTAATGTTTCTTGTTCTTCCTTCATTTCCTTTCTTAAGTATTTTTTTTTTTACATTTTGTTTTTACAATAAACTCACCATGGCCAAATGGCCTACATTATTTATTTTAAGTTGTTGTTTTTGATTCATTTTACCATATTGTTTATGCTATTTTCTTTGTTTTTGATGTTTTAAATGTTATGTTATTTCATGTTCTTAAGTTATATTTAATTTGGTTGCCTTGTTTATTGCCATTTATGTCTTAGATATCATGTTTTTTTATATTTTTAATTTTCTGTTTTTATGTTGTTTAAGTTTGAGCATGTTTTAGAGTTAGCATATTAAGTGTTTGTGAAAATGCTTGTGTGATTATTTGCATGATTCTTGTTTTATATCTTAGTGAGCATGTTTTAGATTTAGTATATTAGGTGTTTGTGAAAATGCTTGTGTGATTTTTGTGTTATGACTTAGTTTTTCATGCTAGCATGCCAAGTGTTTGTGAAAATGCCATGCTTGTTGGAGCTTGGGGCCATTTGGCTACTCCATGTGTTTTGCATTGTGTGTTGCATTTTTGTCATGCTAGTTGTTAGGTTTTTGCATTTGCATGATATTTGGTTGGATTTTTGAATTAAACATGCCTTGTGTTTGTGAAAATGCCATGCATATCTTAGGTCTAGGTTACATTAAATGCCATGCAAGTTCATGTTAGGTCTAGGCCATATTATTTATGTCATGCATTTTCCTTACATTTAGGTTTAGATCCATGCATTTCATGCATTATGTTTGCTGCATTGTTTCATGCATTTCATGTTCATGCCACTTGAATAATGACTTGAGCCAATTAATGGTTCAAGATCATGCTCTCTTGAGCACACTTGTGGAAAATTAAGTTTGTCAAATTGATTACTCTACCTTTGTGATTTTTTTTACTTAGCCATTTTTTATCTAACTTTCAAAAAGTCCTAGCTACTGCTTTCAAGTCATTTTATGAGTTTCAAATATTTTTATTTTGATTTTTAAATGATTTTATCAAAGACAAAAAAAATGTGTTGGCAAAGCAGTTTTTTCAGTTTTTTTCAATAAACTCGTACATCTCTGCTTTTTCTGGGAATTCATCTTTGATCAGAAAATTAAGCCGATTTGTTTTCATCTAGTTTTAAATGTCCTGAGTCTCCAGTATTTTTTTTAGAATTTTTGGAAGTTTTAAAAATTAGGTAAAAAATCGTGGATTAAAACTGGACAGTGGAGTCAGAATTGAATTTAAAGAAAAACAAAGCAGTTTTTTTCTCCTCCAAAAACTCGTACATCTATGATTTTTTTGGGAATTCATCTTTGATCAGAAAATTAAGCCGATTTGTTTTCATGTAGTTTTACATGTCCTGAGTCTCCAGTATTTGTTTTAGAATTTTTGGAAGTTTTAAAAATTGGGTAAAAAATCGTGGATTAAAACTGGACAGTGGAGTCAGAATTGAATTTAAAGAAAAACAAAGCAGTTTTTTTTTCCTCCAAAAACTCGTATATCTATGATTTTTCTGGGAATTCATCTTTGATCAGAAAATTAAGCCGATTTGTTTTCGTGTAGTTTTACATGTCCTGAGTCTCCAGTATTTTCTTTACAATTTTTGGAATTTTTAAAAGTAGGATAAAAAATCGTGGATTAAAACTGGACAGTGGAGTCGGAATTGAATTTAAAGAAAAACAAAGCAGTTTTTTTCTCCTCCAAAAACTCGTACATCTATGATTTTTCTGGGAATTCATCTTTTATCAGAAAATTAAACCGATTTGTTTTCGTGTAGTTTTACATGTCCTGAGTCTCCAGTATTTGTTTTAGAATTTTTGGAAGTTTTAAAAATTGGGTAAAAAATCGTGGATTAAAACTGGACAGTGGAGTCAGAATTGAATTTAAAGAAAACCCATTTTTCTGATTTGGTTAATTTACTTAGAGTGGGCTGATTAGGAGGGTTAGTTACTAACTGAGGGTAATTTCTAAGCCTTTTTAAACTCTAAAAATGGTTTTTAAAGTCCCGGGTTAAGGGTAATCAAGTCCGGATTTTTTAAACTTAGGAAATTAGAGCCATTTTATAAAAAAAAAGATTTAGCCCAGTTTTTATTTTTAATTCAAGCTTTTCAAAATTGTTTTCAAACAATCACAAAGTATTTTGGTTTTAGAATATTTAATTTGACATATTTTCCTAAGGTAGGCGGATATCTTTTTAGATATACGGATTTCCTTAATTAAAGGAAAAAATACATTTCATGCATTGCATTTTTATATTCATGCATTTTATATAATATGTGATTCTTGCCATAATAATTTCTATGTGTCATGACATTTAGGTTGCATTATATTATTTGGATTTTGCTATGTCATTTTATTTATGTCATGCATATACATATTCATTTATTTTAAATGTTTTCAAAAAGATAATGGTTTTCAATAAAAATAAAGATATTCCCGAGTTAAAATAATTCATGAGTTCTCTACCGGGTTTGCTGGAGGGAATATCATCAATTATCATTATTAAAGGAATATCTTTCTTTCAAAAAAAGAGAATGATTCGGAAAGTTTTCCAAAACTAATAAAAATTTCTATATTTTGCCACGTTTGTTGGGGAATATAGGAAAATTTTGAATTTTATAAATTTCGGATCATTTTCAAATAAAAATTGAATTATTTTTCTTTAAATTGGGAATTAACTTGAAATACTAAATTTAAAACCAATTTTTACCGAGACTTGAGATAACACACGATTAATAAGGTACCGATTTATACGGGCGTTGTAGGGGTGCTAATCCTTCCCCACACGTAACCGACTCCCGAACCCGCTTCTTTGATTTCTCTGGTTTAAAACGCAGACTTGAAATTGGTTTTTAAAATATTTTAATTAATTTTTAAAATATTTTATAAAATCGGTTTTAATAGGTGGCCGATCACACCTAGCTAAAAAAGATTGGTGGCGACTCCATGTCTTTTTTAAGGTCATTTTCAAAACCTTCATTTTTCTAGAGGAATTAAGTCGACTTTTCCTCGATGTTTTTTTTAATGTCACACCTAACGAATAATAAAGTCTTGCGATGAGACTCGTCGTTATTTTTTTTTTTAGGTTGCGACAGCTTGGCGACTCCACTGGGGACATATTAGAGAGTCAAGCCTAGAATTAGTCGTGTGTTATCAAAGTCTCGGTTTTGTTGGTTTAATTGGTATTTAATTTTAATTCCCATATTTTTTTTTTATAAGGAGAATTTTGAAAATAATAAAATGTTTTTAAATATGTTCATACTCATGTGCATGCATTTTATTTTTGTTCTCTAGTATTTAAGGTTGTATATTATAATTGCTTGTCGGTTAATGCGTTACACTATTCTTGAATGTTTTAATTGCTAGGGCATTTAGAATAAGGTTTGTAGAATAGGTAGTGAATGGTTTGATATTCCTCCACACACACTACACGTGCATTTGCATAACATGAATCCTCTATCCGGATTCCGTCCTTTTAAGTGGAAGTAAAGTAACTACGCCTTCGTGATTGATCCTCCATATGGGCTAGTGAAACACTTCCGGAGTATAAAGTACCTAATGCCTTCGTGATGATCCTCCGCATGGGCATAGGAAAATATACTCTAACGAATTGAACCCGCTTTTATCGGGGTGCCTTACTAGCCTTCACCGGCGACAGTAAGGAACAATTTGGGGCCTTAGAACCGATTCACCCTCATATAGTGAACCTAGGCGAAGCCATGCCGGATTTCCGTTAGATGTGCCGAAAATAAGAACACATGGAGGGACATTTCTAAACCTTTAGTTACCTATTTTACACTCCGAATAAGTGTGGTAGATCGGGCAACGATGTACGTACATCGCCCGTAATAAATATGATACTCCGCCTCGAAGGCATCGTGATGCCTAAATAAGCAGATATTGCTGGGGCAGATATTCATTAGCTATTTTTTTTATAAAAAAAATCCTTTTTCAAGCATTTTTGCATGTTACACATTTCATGCATGTGGGAATGGAGCATGTACATTTTTGGTTGTATTATTGATCTCATTCTTTGCAATAAACAGTTGGTAATTTCATTTGATGATTTCATAAAACCGGTAGTGTCACATGAACATTTGCATATGGTACCATAGTGGGATCCACCCTGAAATTCTTTTGAAAATAATGTGATTGGTTTTTCATAAATAAAAAAAAAACGTGTTAAAAAAAATCATAAATTTGGAGGCAAATCTTGCATAATGAGATTTTTGAATAATCAAGATTTAGGTCCCACCAATTTCCTGTAATCATTGATTTCTTTGTATATACCCTTGTGTTAATTCATTTATTTTTGCATGTATCATTTTGACATCATGTTATAGTCATAGCATGCATGGTCATTCATTGTAAGATACGTTTATGACATGCACGGTCATTATCTGTATATACCTGGCATTAGATTGCATCCATAGCATACATAGTCATCATAATTTCTCTGTATATGTTCATGCATTAATCATCAGTTTATTCATGCACATAGGAATAGAGCATGTACATTCATAATTGTATTCTTAATCTCATGACATTTTCATTTGCATGAAAGGGATTCGAGATATGAGGAATGAATCGGAGGAACGATTGGGTGCTTTGGAACGCAATCAAGAGAAATATGGACATGAAATCCGAGAGGTGAAGGAACAACTTGCCAAATTGCTGAAAATGGTTGAGGATATGGGTAACAGTAAATATGAACTTTCTCAGGGCTTCGCATCATCTTCGGATCAACCAAAACCATTAGGCCCAGAACACATAATCCTTGCTGGATCCTGCGCTTGTCAATGCCACAAAGGTTGCAATCCTGATGAAATTATGGACAAAATCGTGAAAATGATTAAACCTGAGAGCCTGATACCAAAGATAGAAACCTCGGATCCTGTACCATACCTGCAAATTGTTCGAGGTCCAAGCCAGTATCCCCACCCTACCATGGTCCAATCGTCCATTGGGATGACCACTACGGGATTCCTGAATCCCACTCCATCACCAACAACTACCAGTTCATACTATTTCCCTCATCAACCACCTTATCCAGCATCTGGGATAGGAACCTCGAGCTATGTACAACCTCCAAAGGCCCCGTGTCCGAATCCATACCCTCACCATGTTGTTCCACCACATCTCCATGTAAACACTCCGGTTCGGACCTTAGTGCCACCACCAAGTGCCCCAACTCCTAGGCCATGTGTAACTAAGAAACGACCCCAGGATAAGACCCAAATGCCTTTTGATCCCATTCCAATCAGCTACCAAAAGCTCCTCCCTATACTGATCCAAAATCACATGGTTGCCTGTGTCCCATTGAAACCCCTGTTACCACCATATCCAAGGTGGTATAATCCAAATGCAAGATGTGATTATCATTGTGGAATTGTTGGCCATAACGTTGAAGACTGTATGGCATTCAAAAAGAAAATGCAAACTCTTATAACTGCCAAGTGGTTGGATCCCACGACACTGATTGATAGAGGACTGGGAAAGCGTCATTAGGATTGGGAGATTTACATCATTGAGGTGGAAAGACTTCGGTCTTATATGATGTAATAGGATTTCACTTTTTCAGTAGCCGGCTCTTATAGCCTTAGGATGTTAGAAAGAATAAAGTGCTTGTAAGGACAGTCTTAACCACTGTTCAAATTTTGTAAAACATGGTTTATACCATTGTGAATGTTGATGTGGGAATGAATTGATTATGTTTCAAATTTATGAGAGGTTGATGATTAAGTTCCTCCGATTCTTATTTCCTCCGTGATATCTCCCCTTTGCATTTTGCATCCCATCAATTATTTGTCAGGTTGCATTCATGCATTCATAATCAGCATGATTTTTCTGTATATATCTATGCATTAATTTGCTTATTACATACATCATGATTAGCATTAGGTCACATTCATGACACACATGGTTAGTATGATTTTCTTTGTATATACTCTGTATCAATCATTCATTGTTTGCATGTATCATAATTGACACCATGTTGCATTCATAGAACATATGAACATTCATTGGGAAATATGCTAAAATGCACATGATCAGTCATTGCATATATCCATGTGTTGATTTGTTTATTCTTTGTTTGCAACATGTTGGCATTGTGATTGCATTTATTACATATATGGTCAGCATGTTTCCATTATACATGTCCATACATCATATTGTTTAGGCTTCACATGCATCAAGTTGCATTCATGGCTCATTCATCATGACATACATTTGGGGGAAATAGAATAGAAGTTGGCTTGGCTTTAGGAGTCTTTGAAAGAATTTCCATTTCAAATCAGAAGAAGTACTGAGTACACTTTTAATACAAGCTGGTGCTATGGAGGATGAACAAGTTGCCCGAATGGAAAAAATGGAAAGGGAACAGAGAGAATTGCGAGAACAGCTAGCAAAATCTCAAGCAGAATCTAAGGATCAGATGACTAAACTGATGGAGCTAATATCTGCTGTAATCAAGGGAAAAGGATACACCGAAAACTTTGTCGTCGGAGAAGGGTTAGAGGTACAAAAGGGCCAAGATGAGGTCGCAATAAGTGATGCCCAGAACACTGTTAACCCCGTCAATGTCCTAAACTCAGATGATCTAGCTGAACAGGCAAAGTTAAAAAGGGTTGCAGTAAATGAGGTTGAGTTGGCAGATTCCCAAGGGAAATATCAGTTGTTAGATGAAAGGCTCTGGGCAATAGAAAGAACAGATGTATTCGGGAGTGTAGAGGCGAAAGAACGATGCTTGGTCCTCGATTTAGTCATTCCTCCTAAGTTCAAGATCCCTGACTTTGTGAAATATGACGGGACGACCGATCCATCAGCGCACATCACTATGTTCTGCCGGAAGATGACAAGTCATATAGATAATGATAAGCTTTTGATTCACTGCTTTCAAGATAGCCTCAGCGAATCCGCAATTAGGTGGTATAGTCAGTTGAGCAAGGATCAGATTCGCTCTTGGAATGACCTGGCTAGGGCTTTTCTAAACCAGTACAAGCATATGACCGACATGGCGCCTGACCGTTTCACCTTGCAAAATATGAAGAAAAGAGCTACTGAAAGCTTCAAAGAATATGCGCAACGGTGGATGAGCCTGGTCGTCCAAGTACAACCGCCTTTAACTCAGAAGGAAACCACTATCCTTTTCGTGAATACACTACAGGCCCCATACTACGATAGACTTGTCGGCAACACCGTGAAGAATTTTTCGGACATGGTAATTTCAGGGGAGATGATTGAGAATGCTATCAAGGATGGGAAAATTGAAGGAGAAAGAACATCCAATACCAAGAACAAGGGGGCATCTGAAAATAAAAAGGAAGATACCAAAGTCGTGGAAGACTTTGCCCCACCTCCCCAATTCTCCTCGTATCAGCCATTTAACTCTACCCTGAACAATGTCTCTCAAGGTTTTTATCCCTACCAACCAATGACTGCAACTACACCAGAATTTACATCTGTCTATCAATCGAACATCCTTGGGAATAATCGAAGGGGGCATAAAAAGCGAAAAATAAATCAGGTTGACCCGATTCCTGTGACATACAGTGAGCTACTACCTCAACTCATCCAGAATCACCTTGTGACACCTATGCAAATAGCGCCTCTGAAGCCCCCTTATCCGAGCTGGTATGATGCTAATGAGTGTTGTGGGTACCATTCTGGCAATCAAGGTCACTCAACAGAGAACTGCCCCGCTTTGAAGTACAAGGTCAGGGATCTCATCAAGGCTGGTTCGATAAGTTTTGAAGATGGGGAAGTCAAGTGTCATAAGAAACATTGTGCATGATCATATTAGGTTTTTGACACATGTAGTTCTATACACTGTGATGAGGAAAGCATTTGTCTCATGTTAATTAAATGAATTTTGTATTTTAAATGCTTTGTGTTTGTTGTATTTCAACAATAACTTGAATTTGCAAAAACAAGCATTAAGGGAATTTTTAGTGATGGATAGTCTCAAGAAGATTGATGATCATTGTTAGAAATGACCCAATACCTTCAGCCCTCTCTTTTAGGCTTTCCTAGGCCTAAATCTTTTGAATGGAGACCACTTAAAAGACCTAATGCTTCAAGGAATATGAATGATTTGACTTCATAAAACCATTGTCATCACAGAATAAGCAAAGACGTAGATCTTAGTCTAGGCTATGAACAAAGGAACGAACTTTTTCAAATTTTTCGAATTCTTTAAAATTCAAACAAATAAGACATTCTTTCAAGAGTCTAGATTTTGATAATTTGGTGTGTGTCAAGATTGTGCTAAAACCATTCATGACCTTTCCCAATAACCACAAAACACTAATTGCCCAAACATCACTTCATGATTGACATCCTGGGGCACAATGATTAAACTAGATTATCCCTTGTCCCAGAGAAAACCCGTTTTTGGGTCATATTTTCCTTGTCTCTTCAAAGAACTTAGATTGGAAACTCAACCTTTTCAAAATAGACCTAGACTTGCTATGTTCCTCGTTGATACAAATTCGCATGGTTAATCAAATTGGGGCATCATATGTGGAAATGATGGATACATAGTGAAGAAGGATGGGCTAATGCATGAATCATTGGGGGCATGCGACGAAAAAAACAAAAAAAAAAAGAAAAAAGAAAAAGAAAAATTGTGATATCATGCATATGAGAATTCGGATGATTCCAAAGTGCAAAATGAAATTTTGATTATCTATTCCCCTGGGGATTGCTTTTCGAAGTAAATATTCGTGTTTGACATGAGGAATGGCCATCTTTCATATCCCTTTCGCACAAAAAGAAATTATCCATAGTCACCCCTTTTGAGCCAAAAGAATTTTTTTCTTCTTTGAACCCTGATCAAGGATCACCCTCTACACTGGGGGGCAAATACGAGGAAAGATCTTTTTAAAGATCATTGATAAATTAGTCCTAGCTCAAAGACAGATGCAAAGCAAATGGAGCCCCGAATAAAGACGGGCTCACTATGTTGAAAAAGAAGGGGGCAAAATGAAAGCAAAAAAAAAAATGTGTGAAAGACATGGCAAATTGAAAGCCAAGAGCAAGGAAGAAAAAGAGCAAAGTCAAAAGGAAAGAAATGTCCAAGAAGGGACAAATGCTTCAAAGAGAATCCTCCTCAAGAAATGATCTTTGATCTGATTACCCTCAAACACATATTTTGGGCCTATTTATCCTTTCTTTCTGAACCCTGAGCCATGGCCTACATTATATGCTTTAAAAGTCCATTTTGATCAAGCATGAATATTTAATTTGAAGGGTTTTTCCTCAGATTTTATCCCATTTCATCGAATTATCATGTCACTAAGGAAGAATTTATAATTCTCAAGTGTATGGTAGAACAAAAACAAACAAAAAACAAAAAAAGAAGAAAAATTGAAAAGAATGGGATTTTAGCACGAAAACCCAAAAATGGGCGGTCTAGAGTAGAATAAGAATTTTTGATGCCATCTATGATAGTGCCGATACCCCAAAAAGAGAAGGTCATCTTAAAAAAAGGTGGTCATCGAGGAACATCTAGGAATTCCTGAACCCCCCAAATTGTCAGCTCTCATTCGGAGGATTGTCTTCAAAAATTGAATCTTTTTTTTCCTCCAAGATCAAACTTTTCGATTTAAACATCCCGGCTGATAACTCGTATAATTATATAGTTTTTAGTTATGTTTTATTATTGTTTTGTGTCAAATACGAGTTATTATTGCTTAGTCTAATTGTGTTTATGATATTTTATATTTTTATGTAATTTAGTGTTTTTCACGAGTTTCTTTGAGTGATTTCAGATTACTAGGTTAAATCAAGAATTAAGGGCAAATCCAATTCAGTTCCAGTTCCGAAACCTTTTGCCATATCAGCTATATCTGGAGTTTCACTGAAGCAATAAGGCTAAATTTTTGACAGTGCAAATCTAAGAGGCATATCTATCTTTTTCATGTTTTACACTTCTTGAAACGGAGTCATTTTCCCTAGCGAAATCGACCATCAAGTTGGCTGATGTGCAATGACGTCTGTGCTGACATGTTTTGGTATTTTGACCATATCTTCCGATCCACATGAGCAAAGGATCTGATTCCAACGGCTATGGATCCGTAACTGATAGGGGTATATGTTTCTAGAAGACCATTTTATCAGATCGAGCCTCCAACATTGACAAAATCGACCGTCAAGCTGGCTGATCAGAATTGTCATACAATATGACGAAAATTGTTAGAAAAATGCACCCACCTATTATACCTACCTTTGAAATTTGTAAAGCTTGTCTCTTGTCATTTAGCCCTCCAAAATGTGTATAAATAGAGGGCCTTGGATGAGTATTGGGACACATTGATACATTGGTAGGATATTAGCCATTGTAATAAAATTCTCTAAGTTTTCTTCTTCTTTCCTTTCTCTAGTTTTCTTTTTCTTTACTTATGTTTCTTACATTTCTTTTCATTTTATTCATATCTAGTATGTGTTGCTAATCATATTGTTGAGGTGATGAGGTGAAGCTTTTGGTAAATGCTAAGGTTAGTCTCTTAAACATGAGCTAAAATGATTTATCATTTATAAACACTAGTATAGATAATATTTTCTTTTGGTTTAAAATCATACTTGCAAAGTAGAGATCTTGATTCATTATTGACAAGGAAAATGGCACAGTAAATGCTTGGTTTCATAACCTTGATTTGTTGTAGACATATACCTTGGCATAATGAATGCTTGGACTCTTTTTATGAGTTTTGAGGACACCAAATGAACATAATATCATATGCTATGGACGTTGGACAATTTGGACTGAATTGCTAAACCTTCCGATTGGAACCTCCCTTATGTGTGGATTTCAATTGTGTAATAAAACAAGATTAATCTTAGCATAACACCAAGAGTGGATTCTCTAACCTCAACATCTTTTCTTATTGTTTTTTATATCTTGTTTAATTTCTTTTATATTTTGTTTATTTTGTTCTCTAATATCTTGTTTATCTTATTTTGTTGTTGATCTCCTAATATATTGTTTACTTTCTTTTTCTTATATATTTATAAACTTATACTTACTAGTACGCTTCCCTGTGGTTCAACCTCGGACACTCGAGAATTTATTACTTGAACATAACCTGCACTTGGGTTTACAACTCTTAATTGAGTCTCCATCAAGTTTTTGGCGCCGTTGCCGGGGAGGCAATACTAAGTATATAAGTTTATAAGTGTATTTATTTTTATTGGCTGGTTATACCGCCTATATTTATTTTTATTGGCTGGTTATACCGCCTAATTTTCTATATATTTATATTTATATTGTATATTAACTTTGTTTTATTTTTATTGGCTGGTTATACCGCCTAATCTGTATATTAACTTTGTTTTATGCTTGTTTGGCGACGTGATTTTAGATCTCGTCGTTTAGTTAGATTTTATTGTGAAACTTTTTCAGGTAATCTTTCTAATACAACTCCTACCATGGCTGACAATGAAAGTGTTCATGCTGAAGATGAGAACAGACAAGTACGCACCATGCGTGACTACTTGCAACCAACTCGAAGCTCATCACACTCTTGTTTTATTTTTCCTCTCAATGCAAACAACTTTCGTTTTAAACAAGGTATGATAGCTTTGCTTCCAAATTTCCATGGGTTAGAATCGGAAAGTGCTTACTCGTTTCTAAAAGACTTCGAAGATGTATGTGTCACCTTTAATGACCAACAATGTACAAATGAAATTGTCAAGATAAAATTATTTCCTTTTTCTTTAAAAGATAAAGCAAAAATTTGGCTTCATAATTTAAAACCAAGGTCAATTGGCACATGGCAAGAATTACAAACTGAGTTTCTAAAGAAATTTTTTCCAGCACATAAAACTACTGCTTTGAAAAGACAGATTCAAAATTTCAATCAAAATCAAAATGAAGCATTTTTTCAGTGCTGGGAGCGTTTTAAAGATTTGTTAAGTTCTTGTCCACATCATGGTTTTGAAAAATGGCGTCTTATTAGTTTCTTTTATGAAAGTTTAACTCCCGAAACTAAACAATTTGTTGAAACAATGTGTAACGGTGAGTTTCTAGAAAAAGAACCTGAAGAAGCCTTTGACTACCTAGACCATTTGGCAGATAACTCTCAAGCCTGGCACACAGATAATTCCTCTGAAAGTTCCAATAGATCTAATCTTGTTTCTAACAGAGGTAAATATCATTTTAGTCAAGAAGATGAGATAAAAGCTAAAGTAGCTAATTTGGCTAGAAAGATTAAAGCCATGGAACTTAGAGAAGTAAAAGAAGTCAAAACGGTTAAAAATGAAGAAAGTTGTGGAATTTGTGAAATCATGGGACACCCCACTTCTGAATGTCCAAACATTCCCATTCTTAAAGAAGCGTTGCATGATCAAGTAAATTCCATAAACACATTTAAAAAGCCTTTTCCTTCTCCTTACTCTGAAACGTATAACCCTGAATGGAGAAATCATCCCAACTTCAGTTGGCGGAATAATAATCATGTTCAGGTACCACAATCTCAAAAGCTGGGCAACACTTTTTCCTATCAACCTTCACGTGTACAAACCTTGGAAGAGACATTGCAAGCATTCATGCAAACACAAGCAAATGTGAATAACCGGACTTCACAGGACATCAATGAGATCAAAAACACCTTGTCCACATTGACAGCTTCATTACGCACTCAAGAAAAAGGTAAGTTTCCTGCTCAACCTCAGCCTAACCCTTCTACTCAATGTCTTGTTTCTTGCTCCAATGAAACTCAACAGGAAAATGCCAGTTCTATCACAACTCTTCGAAGTGGAAAGGTAATTGACAAAAACATTCCATCAAAAGACCAAGATCCTCCTTCCCCTCCGAAAAGTAATGGTAAGGATGATGGTAAGTCTGAACTTCTTGAAAATTTGGACAAAGAAAAAGGTATGCATCCTGCTCCTTTTTCTCAAAGGTTGCAAACAATAAAGAATTTGAATCAAAATGCAGAAATTTATGAACTTTTCAAACAAGTTAATATTAACATTCCTTTATTGGATGCAATCAAACAAGTTCCATCTTATGCTAAATTTTTGAAGGACATGTGCACAGTTAAAAGGAAACATAATGTACAAAAGAAAGCATTTCTGACGGAAAGTGTGAGCTCAATCATTCAGCACCTTACTACACCAAAATTCAAAGATCCTGGATGTCCAACAATCTCATGCATCATTGGAAACACTAGAATAGAACGTGCATTGCTTGATCTTGGTGCTAGTGTTAATCTTTTGCCTTTTTCTGTTTATCAACAGTTAGGTTTAGGTGAACTCAAGGAAACACCTGTTACACTTCAACTAGCTGATCGTTCTGTAAAAATTCCTCGAGGGATAGTTGAAGATGTTTTGGTTCAAATTGATAATTTTTACTTCCCTGTTGATTTTATTGTTTTGGACACACATCCTGTTTCAAATCCAAATGTTCAAATTCCTGTTATATTAGGCCGTCCGTTTCTTGCAACTTCTAATGCTCTGATAAATTGCAGGAATGGTATGTTGAACATTTCTTTTGGAAATATGACTTTAGAATTAAATGTGTTCAACATTTGCAAGCAACCTGGTGATAATTCAGAAGATAAGCATTGTTGGAAACAAAAGTTTGAGGAACTTCCATCACTCACAAATGTCACTGTACCATCAACTATTGAACCACCCAAGCTGGATTTAAAACCATTGCCATCCGAGCTAAAATATTCCTTTTTGGGTGAGAATGAAACTTTTCCAGTCATAATTTCTTCACATCTTGATGAACTACAAGAAGGTAAGTTGTTACAACTTTTGAAGATGCACAAAAATGCATTAGGATGGACCTTAGCTGACATAAAGGGAATAAGCCCATTAATCTGCACACATAATATTTATTTAGAGGAAAATGCTAAAACCTCTAGACAAATGCAACGAAGGCTTAATCCTAATATGAAAGAAGTAGTGAGAAATGAAGTCATTAAACTTCTAGATAATGGAATCATTTATCCTATCTCTGATAGCAAATGGGTAAGTCCTACTCAAGTCGTACCTAAGAAATCTGGAGTTACTGTAGTTAAAATGAAAACAATGAATTAATTCCAACTAGGACTGTTACTGGTTGGCGTATGTGCATTGACTATAGGAAACTTAACTCAGTGACGAGGAAAGATCATTTCCCTTTGCCTTTCATGGATCAAATCTTAGAAAGTGTTGCAGGGCATGAGTTTTATTGTTTTCTAGATGGATATTCTGGGTATAATCAAATTGCCATTGCACTTGAGGACCAAGAGAAAATCACTTTTACATGTCCTTTTGGTACTTTTGCATATCGTAGAATGCCATTTGGATTATGTAACGCCCCAGCCACATTTCAAAGATGCATGCTTAGTATTTTTAGTGACATGATTGAACGTAATCTTGAGATTTTCATGGATGATTTTTCTGTTTCTGGTGATTCATTTGATGATTGCTTAGCCAATTTGAAAAATGTATTGATTAGGTGTGAAGAAAAAAATCTTGTTCTTAATTGGGAAAAATGTCATTTCATGGTCACTAAAGGTATTGTACTAGGTCACATTGTTTCTGCAAAAGGGATTGAGGTAGACAAGTCAAAACTTGAATTGATTGCTAATCTACCCACACCAAAGACAGTAAAGGACATTAGGTCATTCTTGGGACATGCAGGTTTTTATAGAAGATTCATAAAAGATTTTAGCACGATATCTAAACCTCTATGTAATCTTTTAATGAAAGACACTGCATTTGAATGGACTAAAGATTGTGAAGATGCTTTTGAAAAACTCAAAAATATGCTCACTACTGCTCCTATTATGATATCTCCTGATTGGTCTTTACCATTTGAAATAATGTGTGATGCTAGTGACTATGCTGTTGGTGCTGTGTTAGGACAAAGGAAAGATAATAAACCACATGTAATTTACTATGCAAGTAAAACTTTAAATAGAGCCCAAATGAATTATTCCACTACAGAAAAGGAATTACTTGCAGTTGTTTTTGCATTGGATAAATTCAGATCTTACCTTGTTGGATCATCAATTGTTGTCTTTAGTGATCATGCAGCTTTAAAATATCTTCTCTCTAAGAAGGATGCAAAACCTAGGTTGCTGAGGTGGATCCTTTTACTGCAAGAATTTGACATCACCATTCGAGATAAAAAAAAGAGTAGAAAATGTGGTGGCTGATCATTTATCAAGACTTGTTTGTGATGAATCTTTTGGAACCTCACCAATAAATGATACTTTTCCTGATGAACAACTTCTAATTGTCTCCACGACACCTTGGTTTGCTGACATTGCTAATTTTCTTGCTACAGGAAAAACTCCTTCTCAATGGAGCACCCAAGATAAAAGGAAGTTTCTGAATGAGGTAAAGAAGTTCTATTGGGATGACCCTTACTTGTTCAAATATTGTCCTGATCAGATTTTTCGAAGATGCATTCCCGACAATGAGGTAAGTAGTGTAATTAAGTTTTGTCATTCTGAGGCATGTGGTGGTCATTTTTCATCAAAGAAAACTGCTGCAAAAATTTTACAGTGTGGATTTTACTGGCCAACTTTATTCAAAGATGCACATAATTTTTGCAAGTCATGTGAAAGTTGTCAAAAATTAGGTTCCATTTCGAAAAGAAACATGATGCCTTTGAACCCAATTCTTGTAATTGAAATTTTTGACTGTTGGGGTATTGATTTCATGGGACCATTTCCACCATCTTTTGGTTTCTTATACATTTTAGTTGCAATAGATTATGTTTCAAAGTGGATAGAGGCAATTCCATGTTGAAATAATGATCACAAAACAGTGATTAAATTTTTAAAAGAAAATATTTTGAGTCGATTTCGAATTCCTCGATCTATCATAAGTGATGGGGGAACACATTTTTGCAACAAGGTTTTTGAAACATTAATGAAGAAATATGCCATTACACACAAAGTTGCAACCCCTTATCACCCACAGACAAATGGACAGGTAGAATTAGCAAATAGGGAGATTAAACAAATTTTGGAAAAGACGGTTAATCCAAATCGCAAAGATTGGTCTCTTAGACTTAACGATGCATTATGGGCCTATCGAACAACTTTTAAAACAGCATTGGGCATGTCTCCTTATAAGCTAGTTTATGGAAAACCTTGTCATTTACCTGTGGAACTTGAGCATAAAGCATATTGGGCCATTAAAATGTTCAACTCAAACCTTGATGACGCTTCTAATTTACGGAAATTACAAATAAATGAACTTGAGGAACTCAGAAATGATGCATATGAGAATTCTAAAATTCATAAAGAAAGAACTAAATCCTTTCATGACAAGTTAATTTCAAGAAAAACATTTGATGTTGGGCAAAAAGTTCTACTTTATAATTCTAGACTTCACATATTTCCTGGTAAGTTGAGATCAAGATGGACTGGCCCATTTGTGGTTAAGCATGTGTATCATTATGGAGCAGTTGACATTGAGAATCCTCAAAATGGTAACGTATTCAAGGTAAATGGACAAAGACTCAAACTCTTTTTGGAAAATCATGTTACTCAAGAAGAGGTTGTTTTTCTTTCTGATCCTTATTTTGAAAATAACTAGATGTAAATATAATTTTTACTAATCTTCAAAAAAAAAAATACATTTTTTTACCCCGGTTAAATGGCGGATAACGGTACTCCGTGATTATTTAAGTCGGTCCCATCAGCTACCCACAAAACTGATATTGTATATAAATTTCTCTTTCAATTTCTTTTTCATTTTTTTCAGGATGGATGATATTCTCAAAAGATTGCAGAAACGATTTCCTCCTTTTCCTCGAAATATTTTACTGAAGCTTTACCAAGTTCGATTTGAAAGATTAAGAATGCTTATGCACAAAGGGATTCCTGAAGACATACGTTGGATAATTGAAGCCAAGGTACGTGAAGATGAATATCTTCCTGTTTTGCATTTACCAGGTACAGGTAGAAGCACTTTTGTAAAGAAGCGACGAGCAAAGCTCATGAGTTCAAATTGCCACAAATGTGCACGATGGACGTGTAACGGTAAATGTCGTTCTATTGGGATTTCGTCCTCTAATCGAGATGATAAAATTGAATTCATTAAGGATGGACTGAGTAAGGAGAATTTGGGTAATATCCAACTTTCTCTTGAGACGCATCCTAGTGGAGACGTACAAAGAGAAATTCTTGATTTATGGCCGCAATTCCAAAGGGAATGGCAACATCTTGGGAATCTGATGTTAAAAGACCCTGTTTGCCAGCTTGTAAGAAAACTGGATGGGAGGCATATCCTCGACTCATAGAAGGCGTTTAAGCCGTTTCTGGACGTAAAACCAGAGGAAGATGCCAAATACACTTTCGGCGACATTATTACTTTTGACTTTTACGGTTGATTTTTCTTCTCTTTGTGATTTTCTTCCTGAAATCACGCAAAAATCTTTTGTTAGGTTAACATTTTCTTCTGACAGGTCAAATACACTTTCGGCGACATTATTACTCTTGTCTGATTCACTACTCAGTCCTCTATATATTACACCATGTACTCATTCTCTTTCAGGCACTCGAAAAAGAAAAAAAATGGAAAGCACTTCGTCCCAGCGCATTAAAAAAATTTGTGTCTTTGGAGGTGCTTATCCAGGGAAAAATAACATATTCGCTGATGAAGCCATAAGAGTTGGAGTAATACTTGCCCAACAAAAGATCCAGTTGATTTATGGAGGCGGTAGTACGGGTTTAATGGGAGCAGTCGCTACAGCAGCACACGCCGGAGGAAGTCCAGTTCTAGGAATCGTGCCAAAACTATTCACAGATTTTTGTGGACCTACCGTGGGTAAGGAAATACAAGTCTGGAGTATCCCTGAACGGATGACAATCATGTACCATTCTGCCGATGCATTCATTGCTTTACCAGGAGGTCTGGGTACATTGGAAGAAATAGCTTGCGTGGCTTCTTGGTTATCTTTGGTCACAAATAAGAAACCCATTGGTTTGCTTAATATTAATGGTTATTTTAGTAATTTGCTTTCATATTTAGATAATGCTGTGGATAATGGATTCATGTTTTCAGAGGCAAGGAGAACCATAATTTCTGCTACAACCATTGAAGATTTACTCAAAAAGCTACAAGCTTATGAGTGTTTATCTGCTACGGTTGTTTCGCAAACGCTCGAAAAAAGAAAAAGAGATATGGACGAGCAAGGAGTGGATTGCACTTTGTCTTTGTGACATTATCTAACATTTTGCTTGTTGTGTCTCAGTTATAATAAGTGGTTAGCAACCTCTGCAGGTAATATCTCCTAAATTCTACCTTTAAAATTTGACATTGGGGACAATGTCATATTTTAGTAGGGGGTAAGGGACATATTTTGCTAAAAAAAAAAATTGTTGTGTTTTAAGACATTTAGAAGTATTCATTCTGAACAAGGTCTGAGTAAGGGAGAATTGAGACATACCTTGTCAGTTTGATTTAATCTTCTTCTTCAAAAAAAAAAAAAAAAAAAAAAAGCATGTTTAGACTTATTGTGTTTTGTTAGTTACTTTCAATACTATAATGAGATATGAATTGCATAAGTCTAAAACAGATTTATTAATGAGAAGATTTTCATGAGAATTGAGCTTGATATCAACCTTTTTATGAGCCAATGTTAATATGATATGTTGATTGAGAAAGAAGCATGTTTAGACTTAATCTGACTTGTATAATCATCCTTGTGAGTTTTTGAGCATATAATGATTGATGCATTATACAAATCAATCTAATTTCTTTCTTGAGTGCTCTTATGATTACATGATTCTCTAAAACTTGCTTTAAACCGTTTGATACTATATTGATACATGTGACAACATGAATATGATAGAGGCATTAGGATTATAACCAGAGCCAAACAGCCATCCCTTATTAATGTTCTAAGAGAACATCCCCACTAGTGAGCCAATTTGAGCCTACATTAAATATACTGTTTTATTGGTAACCACAACTTACACCTAGCCTAAATATACTTATATCCTTACCCTTGTTCTAAAGATGGATTTTTATATTTTGAGACATATTGCAAAAAAAAAAAAAAGGGATATTTTTAGTTGAAAATTTGGGTTAGAAACAAAAGATAAGTGTGGGGGAAGAAAAGAAAAGAAAAAGTCAAGAGAAAAAGAAAGGGATCATTGTCAAATACATTCCCATATTAAAAAAAAAAAATCTTCTCTTGAACTTCTAGAAAAAGATGTTACAAAGTTGGTTAGAATGATGCAAAGGCTCAACATGAATATTTAGCCTATGTTATTATGTGCTTTATAAGAGTTTTGAGAAGTTTTATTTGTATGATCTTATTATGTCTCTAAAATCTATGAACTCTTTGGAACCTTTGTGATATCTTTATCCTTTTGTTCTTTAACCACATTATAACCCTTTGGCCCCATTACAACCTTGAATAAAGACCTCTTGATTTATGAAGTTGTATGATCTAAATAGTGGAGAATAGGTGGACAAGCAAGCATATGGTAGAAGTGTTTTTATGAGATTGATTGAGTGTAAACACTTTACCACTACTTTAAAGAGTGAAAATCAAGAGAGTATCCCATGTGAGAAGTTGAGATTAAGTTTGAATATACACTATTTTGATTGAAATATGTTATGTTAATATTGGCTTAACTCAAACTATTTACATTCAAGCAAGATTTTTTGTGAATTTCTTTAAGCTATTGATTAGTTTTTAAGACTTGTCCAATGATTATCTCTAATTTATATTGGAAGGATTAGTTATAATTATTATTTTTAGTTTTTCTTATGTCTTCAATGTTTGTGGGTATCGTCCTAGTAAACCCTCACGAGACTAAACTCGTCCACTAGGGACACCTAGGGGTTTAAAGGCTTGTGTCACATGCTAAGTGCCACCGTGACTTCCTACGAAAATGGATTAGATTAGATTTTCTTATTTTATTTTTATTGAGTCGTTGCTAGGGACTAGCAACAATCTAAGTGTGGGGGTGTGATAACTCGTATAATTATATAATTTTTAGTTATGTTTTATTATTGTTTTGTGTCAAATACGAGTTATTATTGCTTAGTCTAATTGCGTTTATGATATTTTATATTTTTATGTAATTTAGTGTTTTTCACGAGTTTCTTTGAGTGATTTCAGATTACTAGGTTAAATCAAGAATTAAGGGCAAATCCAATTCAGTTCTAGTTCCGACACCTTTTTCCATATCAGCAATATCTGGAGTTTCACTGAAACAATAAGGCTGAATTTTTGACAGTGCAAATCTAAGAGGCATATCTATCTTTTTCATGTTTTACACTTCTTGAAACGGAGTCGTTTTCCCTAGCGAAATCGACCATCAAGTTGGCTGATGTGCAATGACGTCTGTGCTGACATGTTTTGGTATTTTGACCATATCTTCCGATCCACATGAGCAAAGGATGTGATTCCAACGGCTATGGATCCATAACTGATAGGGGTATATGTTTCTAGAAGACCATTTTATCAGATCGAGCCTCCAACATTGACAAAATCGACCGTCAAGCTGGCTGATCAGAATTGTCATACAATATGACGAAAATTGTTAGAAAAATGCACCCACCTATTATACCTACCTTTGAAATTTGTAAAGCTTGTCTCTTGTCATTTAGCCCTCCAAAATGTGTATAAATAGAGGGCCTTGGATGAGTATTGGGATACATTGATACATTGGTAGGATATTAGCCATTGTAATAAAATTCTCTAAGTTTTCTTCTTCTTTCCTTTCTCTAGTTTTCTTTTTCTTTACTTATGTCTCTTACATTTCTTTTCATTTTATTCATATCTAGTATGTGTTGCTAATCATATTGTTGAGGTGATGAGGTGAAGCTTTTGGTAAATGCTAAGGTTAGTCTCTTAAACATGAGCTAAAATGATTTATCATTTATAAACACTAGTATAGATAATATTTTCTTTTGGTTTAAAATCATACTTGCAAAGTAGAGATCTTGATTCATTATTGACAAGGAAAATGGCACAGTAAATGCTTGGTTTCATAACCTTGATTTGTTGTAGACATATACCTTGGCATAATGAATGCTTGGACTCTTTTTATGAGTTTTGAGGACACCAAATGAACATAATATCATATGCTATGGACGTTGGACAATTTGGACTGAATTGCTAAACCTTCCGATTGGAACCTCCCTTATGTGTGGATTTCAATTGTGTAATAAAACAAGATTAATCTTAGCATAACACCAAGAGTGGATTCTCTAACCTCAACATCTTTTCTTATTGTTTTTTATATCTTGTTTAATTTCTTTTATATTTTGTTTATTTTGTTCTCTAATATCTTGTTTATCTTATTTTGTTGTTGATCTCCTAATATATTGTTTACTTTCTTTTTCTTATATATTTATAAACTTATACTTACTAGTACGCTTCCCTGTGGTTCGACCTCGGACACTCGAGAATTTATTACTTGAACATAACCTGCACTTGGGTTTACAACTCTTAATTGAGTCTCCATCACCGGCCAATCTTGACGCTTGTCAAAAAGCCTTGATATGGAAACTAAAAGAATGTTGAATTTGCTTGGTTCTCAATGAATTCATGATTTATAAAACCTGTTCCATTTGTGAGCCTAGAAGGGACATACATTTTTGTTGTGAAGTTTTCCTGAAAAAACCAAAATCTTGTTGTATCAAGCCTTGTCAATTCAAATTGAAAAACCCAAATTAATACTTAGGGAATTTTCTAACAGTGATCATCAGTCATCAAAAGATTTGTACATCATACACTGTGGAGTTAAAAAATTTGGCTTAGAAGTTTTCCTTAAATAAGCAAAATTGTTTTTCAAAAAGGGAAAATAAAAATATTTCTGAAATACCCATTTTTGATGTTGACATGAGACGAGGGTTTTTCTAACCCAAAGGTGTAGAACTGCCAGGATAGGTCCTGACTTCCAGATATGAGAAGAGGATATTGAACCCATTTCAGATCTCTGTTGATGAAAGTTTGAAAACTGTTGGGGCAAAGAGAATAGCCAAAATGAATTGAAGATATACTCTGATTTGAAGAGGAAAAATGAATTTGAAAGGCTAAGCCAAAGTCTAGAAAAACAACCGGGGGCATTTGCATCACTCATGAGCACTCATCTCTTTATCGAGCTTTTGCATCTGCACAGTGTCGGCAAGCATTTGCATCATTCATGGGTATTTGCATTGGCATTATTCCATAAGCATCTGCATTTTACCTTTACATTTACATTCTTCATGGAATTCGCATTTGTGTCATCTCAAGCAAATGCATCATTTCTAGAATCATTGCATTTTCCTTATTGTGTGGTAATTGTAGTTACACCATTCATAAACCAGTTACATGAACACAATTAGTAGGGGCATCTGCATCATTTCTCAAAGCTTCTGGTGGGGATATCCAGAATTTTACAGTTTTTAAAAGTGAACAAGTCTTCGGTGGTGATAGTTGAAGCCTCTGGTGGAGATATCCAGGGTTTTATAATTTTGAAACATGAGAAATCTTCTTCTGAAGGAGTTACTCAAAATTTTACAATGAGCAAGTCTTTGGTGGTGATAGCCAAAGCTTCTGGTGGGGATATCCAGAATTTTACAGTTTTAAAAATGAACAAGTCTTCAGTGGTGATAGTTGAAGCCTCTGGTGGAGATATCCAGGGTTTTATAATTTTGAAAACATGAGAAATTTTATTCTGAAGGAGTTACCCAGAATTTTACAATTAGCAAGTCTTTGGTGGTGATAGCCAAAGCTTCTGGTGGTGATATCCAGAATTTTGCAATTTTAAAAGTGAACAAGTCTTCAGTGGTGATAGCTGAAGCCTCTGGTGGAGATATCCAGGGTTTTATAATTTTGAAAACATGAGAAATTTTATTCTGAAGGAGTTACCCAGAATTTTACAATTAGCAAGTCTTTGGTGGTGATAGCCAAAGCTTCTGGTGGTGATATCCAGAATTTTGCAGTTTTAAAAGTGAACAAGTCTTCAGTGGTGATAGCTGAAGCCTCTGGTGGAGATATCCAGGGTTTTATAATTTTGAAAAATGAGAAATTTTATTCTGAAGGAGTTACCCAGAATTTTACAATGAGCAAGTCTTTGGTGGTGATAGCCAAAGCTTCTGGTGGGGATATCCAAAATTTTACAGTTTTAAAAGTGAACAAGTCTTCGGTGGTGATAGCTGACGCCTCTGGTTGAGATATCCAGGGTTTTATAATTTTGAAAAATGAGAAATTTTATTCTGAAGGAGTTACCCAGAATTTTACAATAACCAAGTCTTTGGCGGTGATAGCCAAAGCTTCTGGTGGTGATATCCAGAATTTTGCAGTTTTAAAAGTGAATAAGTCTTCGGTGGTGATAGGTGAAGCCTCTGGTGGAGATATCCAGGGTTTTATAATTTTGAAACATGAGAAATCTTCTTCTGAAGGAGTTACTCAAAATTTTACAATGAGCAAGTCTTTGGTGGTGATAGCCAAAGCTTCTGGTGGGGATATCCAGAATTTTATAGTTTTAAAAATTAGGAAGTCTTCGGTGGTGATAGCTGAAGCCTCTGGTGGAGATATCCAGGGTTTTATAATTTTTAAAAATGAGAAATCTTCTTTTGAAGGAGTTATCCAGAATTTTATTCAACATGTGCATCTACATCAAGAAGCATTTGCATCAATCTAAGTTAGTTAAATCTGCATCAAGAAAGTTTGCATCAAATCAAGTCATTTACATTTGCATCAAAGACATTTGCACCAATCTAAGTCATTTGCATCTACATCAAGAAGCGTTTGCATCAACAAAAGACATTTGCATTTGCATCATGAAGCATTTGCATCATCTCTTAAAGCTTTCAGGTATAATCGATTTCGTTTCCTTAAGGCGAGTCGAGCCCCGAAATCATCGTCGAGGTACTTTTTTTATTTATGAACAAGTCTTCGGTGGAGATAGCTGAAGCCTCTGGTGGAGATATCCAGAGTTTTTTTTAAAGTCCTTTGAAAAGGTAGAAAGTCTTCGGTGGTGATAGCTGAAGCTTCTGGAGATGATACCCAGAATTTTACAGTTTTAAAAATGAGCAAGACTTCGGTGGTGATAGCTGAAGCCTCTGGTGGAGATATCCAGAGTTTTAAAATCCTTTGAAAAGATAGAAAGTCTTCGGTGGTGATAGCTGAAGCTTCTGGAGGTGATACCCAGAATTTTTACATTTAAAAAAAAAATGAGCAAGTCTTTGGTGGTGATAGCCGAAGCTTCTGGAGGAGATATCCAGAATTTTAAACACAGCTGAGAACAAGACAGGTTAAGGCCCGGAGACCATCGTCGAGGACATTTCCTTTCTTGCAAATCGAATTCGTTTCCTTAAGACGAATCGAGCCTTGTTTAGGCAGGGAATTCAATTTAAGGACAAATCTTCAATTTACTGTTTTCAAAAAAAAAAATTAAAAAAAAAAAAAGAAAAAAGAGAAAAAATGAAAAAAATAGAAAATGAAAAAAGAGAATAAAAAATAAAAATTGCAAAAATGAATGAAGAAATGAAAAAGAAAACCCCTTTCCTTTCCATGTGATTTCACTGACCGTACAAAATTAGTGTTGGTTTATCTTTGCCTGATTCCTGATTCTCAGCAATAGCCAAAGAGGGGCAGCTGTAGACACCTAATTTTGTCCGAGCCACTAAACAGGTATGTTTTCTTCCTATATTGATGTTTTCGAGTATAAAAAGACTGTTTTCATCCTGCGGGTGGTACTCCGAGACTTAGTTTAAGAGGGCGAGCACAAAAAGTCAAACTTGAAAAAAAGTCAACCCCGAAAAAGTCAACCCCAGAAAGTCAACTACTGAAAAAGTCAACCCACTTTCAAAATCAAGATTTTGAGTTCAATTGAAAAATGGAGAAAGAATTTTGATAATCCGAGGTCTACATTGAAAGATATGGAGTTCGGAAGTTGGGATTTGGAGATTCAGTAGAAAAGAAACCCTAATCCGAGAAATTTGGGGAAAAGTGCTTAAACGATCAAACTGGTCGAAATTGAAGGTTCCAAATGAAAGATAAGCACTGACTACGGGTAATGGAGAAGTCACTTGCAAGAAAAACCGAAAGAAAAGTCAATCCGGGAGAAAACCGAGAATTAGGGTTTTAGTGGATTTCGGTGAAATCGGGAAGAATCACAGAAATGGCCCGACTTGGTAAGACCAAAGCCCCAATGGATGAGGAATGATTAAAAAGGATGGCCCAAGGCTCAGATTGAAGAAAATCTGAAAATCGGACTTGTTTTGAGCAAAACCGGGTTTCGGAGGTTAAAGGGCAAAATTGGAAAAATTTGGGAAAAATAGCAAATGGACTCCGAAAATTCTAAAAAATTTATCAATCTCATTCTTAAATCATTTGAAGGAGATTGGCGAAAGAAAATCTTGATTCCGAGTTCGTTTGCAAAATGGCCAAATCCCGGGCTTCTTATGTAGTAATTCAAAAAGATAAATTCCAAAAAAATAGCAAATGAGCTCCAAATCTTTTGAAATTTTGCAGATCTCATTTTTAAATTATTTGGAAGAGATTAGCGAAAGAAAATCTTGATTCGGAGTTCGTTTGCAAAATGACCAAATCCCGGGCTTCTTATGTAGTAATTCAAAAAAGAAAATCCCGAAAAAATAGCAAATGGACTCCAAAAATTCTGAAATTTGGCAAATCGCATTTTTAAATTATTTGGAAGAGATTGACGAAAGAAAATCTTGATTCCGAGTTTGTTTTCAAAATGGCCAAATCTCGGGCCTCCTATGCTGTAATTCAAGCCGATAAATCCCGAAAAAATACCAAATGAGCTCCAAAAATTATGAAAACTTCTAGATCACACTTTTTAATTATTTTGAAGAGATTGGTGAAGAAAAATCTTGATTTGGAGCTCGTTTAAAAAATGGTAAAATGTAGGGGCATAAAAGGGCATTTTTGGGAAGAAAAAATCCAAATAAATAGCAAACGGACTCGGATAATTTTGAAAACTTCCAGAACTCAATATTTTATTATTTTTGAAGTATTAAAAAAAGAAAAATTGAATTTGGAGTCCGTTTGATATTTACTTGCATCCGGGGGGCAAAATGGTCATTTCACCCAAGCAACCGAAAAGGGCTTTTTTTGGCCCTTCAAAAAATCAGAGTTGGGCTGGAAAAGAGAAGTGCTGGCATGCCCAAGCCCAAAGAAAGGAGGAAGCTTCTAATTTTTTTTAATCAAGTGGTTAAAAATCAAGAGTTAGTTAACCATTCTCTTTGATCAAGCCATGGTGATTAAACCACATAGGTTAAGAAAGATGTCAACATTATTTTTGCATAGCTGTAATTTGAGAGGGCTGAGATGCTAATCTAAAGGTGGTAATTTCATGACTTTTCATCTTGAATTATTGGCCATTTGATAGAAATTAGGTTACACAAAAATGACAACATCTTGGAGGCTATATAACCATGCATTAAGGCTAGCCCTAAAGGGGGGAGGCAGATTTTGTTTTTTCATTTCCATTTTGGCTGATTTCTATTAGTTTTTCTTAGTTTTTATCTTCTTGGTTGAGATCAAAAAAAAGAAAAGTTTAGAAAAAAAGGAAAGTTTGAAGAGAAAAGCTTGAAATATTAGCTTCTTGAGGTTGCTCTTGAGCACCAACTCTTGCACTTTCATTTTCTATTCTTATTTTTTGCTATTTTAATCTCTACTTGGTGAGTTTTCATTTTAAAATAATGTTTCTTGTTCTTCCTTCATTTCCTTTCTTAAGTATTTTTTTTTTTACATTTTGTTTTTACAATAAACTCACCATGGCCAAATGGCCTACATTATTTATTTTAAGTTGTTGTTTTTGATTCATTTTACCATATTGTTTATGCTATTTTCTTTGTTTTTGATGTTTTAAATGTTATGTTATTTCATGTTCTTAAGTTATATTTAATTTGGTTGCCTTGTTTATTGCCATTTATGTCTTAGATATCATGTTTTTTTATATTTTTAATTTTCTGTTTTTATGTTGTTTAAGTTTGAGCATGTTTTAGAATTAGCATATTAAGTGTTTGTGAAAATGCTTGTGTGATTCTTTGCATGATTCTTGTTTTATATCTTAGTGAGCATGTTTTAGATTTAGTATATTAGGTGTTTGTGAAAATACTTGTGTGATTTTTGTGTTATGACTTAGTTTTTCATGCTAGCATGCCAAGTGTTTGTGAAAATGCCATGCTTGTTGGAGCTTGGGGCCATTTGGCTACTCCATGTGTTTTGCATTGTGTGTTGCATTTTTGTCATGCTAGTTGTTAGGTTTTTGCATTTGCATGATATTTGGTTGGATTTTTGAATTAAACATGCCTTGTGTTTGTGAAAATGCCATGCATATCTTAGGTCTAGGTTACATGAAATGCCATGCAAGTTCATGTTAGGTCTAGGCCATATTATTTATGTCATGCATTTTCCTTACATTTAGGTTTAGATCCATGCATTTCATGCATTATGTTTGCTGCATTGTTTCATGCATTTCATGTTCATGCCACTTGAATAATGACTTGAGCCAATTAATGGTTCAAGATCATGCTCTCTTGAGCACACTTGTGGAAAATTAAGTTTGTCAAATTGATTACTCTACTTTTGTGATTTTTTTTACTTAGCCATTTTTTATCTAACTTTCAAAAAGTCCTAGCTACTGCTTTCAAGTCATTTTATGAGTTTCAAATATTTTTATTTTGATTTTTAAATGATTTTATCAAAGACAAAAAAAATGTGTTGGCAAAGCAGTTTTTTCAGTTTTTTTCAATAAACTCGTACATCTCTGATTTTTCTGGGAATTCATCTTTGATCAGAAAATTAAGCCGATTTGTTTTCATCTAGTTTTAAATGTCCTGAGTCTCCAGTATTGTTTTTAGAATTTTTGGAAGTTTTAAAAATTGGGTAAAAAATCGTGGATTAAAACTGGACAGTGGAGTCAGAATTGAATTTAAAGAAAAACAAAGCAGTTTTTTTCTCCTCCAAAAACTCGTACATCTATGATTTTTCTGGGAATTCATCTTTGATCAGAAAATTAAGCCGATTTGTTTTCATGTAGTTTTACATGTCCTGAGTCTCCAGTATTTGTTTTAGAATTTTTGGAAGTTTTAAAAATTGGGTAAAAAATCGTGGATTAAAACTGGACAGTGGAGTCAGAATTGAATTTAAAGAAAAACAAAGCAGTTTTTTTTTTCCTCCAAAAACTCGTATATCTATGATTTTTCTGGGAATTCATCTTTGATCAGAAAATTAAGCCGATTTGTTTTCGTATATTTTTACATGTCCTGAGTCTCCAGTATTTTCTTTAGAATTTTTGGAATTTTTAAAAATAGGATAAAAAATCGTGGATTAAAACTGGACAGTGGAGTCAGAATTGAATTTAAAGAAAAACAAAGCAGTTTTTTTCTCCTCCAAAAACTCGTACATCTATGATTTTTCTGGGAATTCATCTTTTATCAGAAACTTAAGCCGATTTGTTTTCGTGTAGTTTTACATGTCCTGAGTCTCCAGTATTTTTGTTAGAATTTTTGGAAGTTTTAAAAATTGGGTAAAAAATCGTGGATTAAAACTGGACAGTGGAGTCAGAATTGAATTTAAAGAAAACCCATTTTTCTGATTTGGTTAATTTACTTAGAGAGGGCTGATTAGGAGCGTTAGTTACTAACTTAGGGTAATTTCTAAGCCTTTTTAAACTCTAAAAATGGTTTTTAAAGTCCCGGGTTAAGGGTAGTCAAGTCCGGATTTTTTAAACTTAGGAAATTAGAGCCATTTAAAAAAAAAAGATTTAGCCCAGTTTTTATTTTTAATTCAAGCTTTTCAAAATTGTTTTCAAACAATCACAAAGTATTTTGGTTTTAGAATATTTAATTTGACATATTTTCCTAAGGTAGGCAGATATCTTTTTAGATATACGGATTTCCTTAATTAAAGGAAAAAATACATTTCATGCATTGCATTTTTATATTCATGCATTTTATATAATATGTGATTCTTGCCATAATAATTTCTTTGTGTCATGACATTTAGGTTGCATTATATTATTTGGATTTTGCTATGTCATTTTATTTATGTCATGCATATACATATTCATTTATTTTAAATGTTTTCAAAAAGATAATGGTTTTCAATAAAAATAAAGATATTCCCGAGTTAAAATAATTCATGAGTTCTCTACCGGGTTTGCTGGAGGGAATATCATCAATTATCATTAATAAAGGAATATCTTTCTTTCAAAAAAAGAGAATGATTCGGAAAGTTTTCCAAAACTAATAAAAATTTCTATATTTTGCCACGTTTGTTGGGGAATATAGGAAAATTTTGAATTTTATAAATTTCGGATCATTTTCAAATAAAAATTGAATTATTTTTCTTTAAATTGGGAATTAACTTGAAATACTAAATTTAAAACCAATTTTTACCGAGACTTGAGATAACACACGATTAATAAGGTACCGATTTATACGGGCGTTGTGGGGGTGCTAATCCTTCTCCACACGTAACCGACTCCCGAACCCGCTTCTTTGATTTCTCTGGTTTAAAACGCAGACTTGAAATTGGTTTTTAAAATGTTTTAATTAATTTTTAAAATATTTTATAAAATCGGTTTTAATAGGTGGCCGATCACACCTAGCTAAAAAAGATTGGTGGCGACTCCATGTCTTTTTTAAGGTCATTTTCAAAACCTTCATTTTTCTAGAGGAATTAAGTCGACTTTTCCTCGATGTTTTTTTTAATGTCACACCTAACGAATAATAAAGTCTTGCGATGAGACTCGTCGTTATTTTTTTTTTTAGGTTGCGACATACACCATAAACAAGTGTATACGGAGTGGCTTGTGTTGGTGTGCGATATGTAGTTCGGTAAGCCCACAGAGCTTCTCTCATCATTTCATGCCAATCTTTCTTTGAATGGTTAACAACTTTCTTGAGAAGATTGCACAAAGTCTTGTTAAAAGCTTCTGCTAATCCGTTTGCTGGAGCATGGTACATTGAAGACTTGTACTGCTTGAAGTCAAACTGTGCACATAATTTGCTCATGTCAAATTGCTTCCCATTATCAGTTATGATGTGACGAGGTACACCATACCGATAAATGATGTTTGTCCTGATGAAAGTTGAACAGTTTTTTTTTTATTTTACTTCCCTGTAAGGTGCCACTTTTGCCCACTTTGAAAAATAATCTGTAGCGGCAAGTATATACATATTCCCTAGTGAACTCTTAGGTGGTCCTACCAAATCAAGTCCCCAAGCATCGAACGGCCAAGATGTGACTGTCGGATGTAATGGTTCAGGAGGTTGATGGATGAAGTTTGCATCAAACTGACAAGCTTGACATTTCTTGGAGTAGTCCATACTATCCTTTACCATTGTTGGCCAGTAGTATCCTATTCTTTTAATTTGAAAATGCAATTTAGCTCCAGACTGATGTGCACCACAAATTCCTGAATGAGCTTCTTGTAAGGTTTTGGATACTTCATCTTCTCCTAAACATCGAAGGAAGACCCCATCAAAAGAGCGGCGATAGAACGTACCCTTGAAGTAAATAAATCGAGCAGCTCGACGTTTCACTTTTGTTTTATGCCTTGGATCATTGGGTAGCCTCCCATGCTCTAAATAATCAATCAATGATTGTCTCCAATCTTCTTTTTCAACTTTGCAAACTGAAACAACATTGGATTCTGTATTGTTATCTTTAAAATCAACTGGAGGCAAAATCCATCGTTTGCAAAGAGGGACTTTTACTTCTACACTTGGCATGGCAAGAGCTGATGCTAGATTAGCTAGAGAATCTGCTTGCTTGTTCTCTCTTCTTGGTACATGTTCCATGCTTACATTGTCAAATCATTCCAAAATCTTCTTCGCATAGTTGACATATGGTAAGAGGTCTGGCTTCTTAACTTCATAAAATGAAAGAAGTTGGTTGATGACTAATTTGAAATCCCCAAACACTTTAAGTTGAGTGATCTTCATATCCACTGCCATTTCCAATCCAATGATCAGAGCTTGGTATTCTGCTACGTTGTTGGAACAATTTTCAGTGAGAGTAAATGCATAAGGCAATACATCTCCTTCTGAAGTGACAAAGACAACACCTGCTCCAGCTCCATCTTGACGGGCAGCCCCATCGAAGAATAGTTTCCATGGCCTGGGAATTTCGATGAAAAGAGCATCTTCATCTGGGAGATCTTCAAAGAATTTCCAATCATCTGGAATCGGATGGTTTGCAAGGAAATCAGCAAGTGCTTGCCCTTTAATAGCCTTTTGTGGAATATAAGTAATATGAAACTCTTGCAGCAAAAGAGCCCATTTTGCCAATCTTCCACTGAGCACAGACTTGGACATGAGATATTTGAGAGGATCTGCTCGCGAAATAAAACGAACAGAATGAGCTTGCAAATAATGCCTCAGCTTTTTAACTGCAAACATCAATGACAAACAAGTCTTTTCAATGGGAGAATAATTTAATTCACCGCCATTAAGAGTTCTACTAAGATAGTAAAGGGCAGTTTTTTTCCTTCATCATTCTCTTGTACCAACAATGCTCCTAAGGAACGTTCTTGTGCAGTAATATAAAGGATCAACGTAGGTGCCTTCAGAATAGGTGGTCGTAACAAAAAGGTCTTAATGCTCTTAAAAGCATTACTGCAGGCCTCATCCCAGACAAAAGGGACATCCTTCTTCATTAGCCGACTAAATGGTTGACATCGACCAGTGATAACTCGTATAATTATATAGTTTTTAGTTATGTTTTATTATTGTTTTGTGTCAAATACGAGTTATTATTGCTTAGTCTAATTGTGTTTATGATCTTTTATGTAATTTGGTGTTTTTCACGTGTTTCTTTGAGTGATTTCAGATTACTAGGTTAAATCAAGAATTAAGGGCAAATCCAGTTCAGTTCCAGTTCCGACACCTTTTGCCATATCAGCTATATCTGGAGTTTCACTGAAGCAATAAGGCTGAAATTTTAACAGTGCACGTTTAAGAGGCATATATATCTTTTTCATGTTTTACACTTCTTGAAACGGAGTCGTTTTCCCTAGCGAAATCAACCATCAAGTTGGCTGATGTGCAATGACGTCTGTGCTGACAAGGTTTGGTAATTTGACCATATCGTCTGATCCACATCAGAAAATGAGCTGATTCTAACGGATATGGATCACTAACTGATAGGAGAACATTTGTCTAGAAGACCATGTGATCCGATCAAGCCTCCAATATTGACGAAATCGACCATCAAGTTGGCTGATGTGCAATGACGTCTGTGCTGACCTATTTTCGTATTTTGCCCATATCTTCTTACCCACATCAGAAAATGAGCTGATTCCAACGGCTATGGATCAGTAACTGATAGGGGAACATGTTTCTAGAAGACCATGTGATCAGATTAGGCCTCCAATATTGACAAAATCGACCATCAAGTTGGCTGATCAAAATTGTCATACAATATGACGAAAATTGTTAGAAAAATGCACCCACCTATTATACCTACCTTTGAAATTTGTAAAGCTTGTCTCTTGTCATTTAGCCCTCCAAAATGTGTATAAATAGAGGGCCTTGGATGATTGTAAGAGATCATATTGCACTTTGGTAGGATATTAGCCATTGTAATAAAATTCTCTAAGTTTTCTTCTTTCTTTTCTCTAGTTTTCTTTTTCTTTATTTTCTTCTTCTTCTTTCTTTCTTTTATTTCCTTCTTAGATTCTCTTTAATTTTATGTTTATGTTTACAATGCCTATGCTAGGCTAAACTTCTATTTGGTTAAGGGTGATTTCAAAGCCCTAGACATGTTTTGTGATTGATTTTTAGATTCTATCTATCATTAATTTTCTATCAAAGTTGCTTATGTTCTTCTACAAGAATTGTTCATGATGTTGTCTTGATTTATTTAGGTGTACAACTAGATAGATCTTGATAATTATCTATTGCTAGTTTAGGAATCTTGATCCGTGTAATTGTCTTGATTTCCTATTCATAAGTGGCAATTTGTGATTAATGATTATGGTCAAGTTTTCAATAATTACAAAGTGGAACATAACCTAAGTTGAACAATCCGAGCTTATGTGTTTGTTGCTTAGATCAACCTATCTTTCTCATCATAAAGCTACCATTAAATTGAATTTAGAGAGCTTATTCTAGGTTGTTTAATGGTTAAAGATTAAATAGAGAGCTTGTTCTATTTAACGACAAACTAAGGAAAGATTGGGATAACAGAGCTTGTTGTTATCTACGGTTGTTAACTTTGATAGTTGGTTGATATTGATAGATCTGAAATTGATTCGTAATGATGTCTAGTGGTGGAGAATGAAACCTTAACCATATTTTTCATATTTGATTCTTCTTACTTACTTGTTTTCTTACTTTTAGTTTGCTTATTTTTAAAAGTATATTTATTTTTATTGGCTGGTTATACCGCCTAATTTGTATATTAACTTTGTTTTATTTTTATTGGCTGGTTATACCGCCTAATTTAGTATATTTATTTTTATTGGCTGGTTATACCGCCTAATTTGTATATTAACTTTGTTTTATTTTTATTGGCTGGTTATACCGCCTAATTTAGTATATATATTTTTATTGGCTGGTTATACCGCCTAATTTAGTATATATATTTTTATTGGCTGGTTATACCGCCTTGCATTTTATTCTTATTATTTACTTTAGTTTAAATCTGGCTTCAAAAACCCCTTTTCTTTTATTGTTTTCTTTGAACGTAAGTTATAAACTAATAACTCATAGATTAAAACCCAATCCCTGAGGACTCGACCCTTGCTAATCATTATACTTACAATTGATCTTTTTAGTGCAAGGTTAAATAAGATACACTCTTTTGGGTGCATCAAGTTTTTGGCGTCGTTGCCGGGGATTGTTTTCTTTAGTTTATTTGTTACTTGGTTTATTCTTATTTTCAGTTCTAATGAGTTTTATTTTCTTGATAAGGGTTTTTCTTATCAAATTTTGAAAAAATAAAAATAAAAAAATTAAAAAAAATTAAAAAAAAAATTAAAAAACGATGGAATTGAGCAATCTAACACTTGAAGAGTTGGTGGCATACATGAACATGGAGAATCAACAAGCCAATCTCACCTTCCCAGTTCAACAATTTGCCATGGGAGGATGTCAAGGCCATCAAGTGTTCCAAGACCAACCGTATGATCATTACTCAAACACTTACCATGAGGGATGGTGGGATCATACTAATTATGGCTACTCGAAAAATTACCAAGAAGTAGATCCTTATGCCAATTACACTTATCCATCTAGCTTCAATCAATCATGGTCCCAAGAACCAGATCTTTTTCAACCACCACATATGACTCAAAACTCAGGTACTTCTTTAGAAGATCTTGTCTATTCTCTTGTTACTAATACTTTGCAATTTCAGCAGGAAACAAGGGCAAGCATCCAGAGTTTGGAAAAGCAAATGAGCCAATTAGCTAGTAGTATGGTGGGATGGGTAGCACAAAGATCTGAAGAACTCCCTGCCCAAACGATGATTAACCCAAAGGAGAATGCTACTATTGTGACCTTGAGGAATGAGGAACAAGATGAGGATGAGACAAAATTAGAGATGGATTCTATTCTTGAGGATAATGAAGCCACAAATCCAAATAAGAGTATTTCGGCACCTGAGGTAACGTTTAAGGTTCCACTTTTTACTAATGTTTCTTCTCCACCTTTTCCTAGTAGATTTGCAAAGTTCAAGGAGGAAGAACATGAACAACACATGCCGGAAACCTTAAACAACTTGTTTATGGATGCCATTCAACAAGTATCAAAATATGCTCCATTCCTCGATGAGATATGCACCACAAAGGATGATGGAATAATACTTGTAATGGAGAATGCATCCACTGTTGTGCAAAGAAAGCTTCCTCTCAAACGCATAAATTTGGAAAATTTCATGTATGAGCCTGACAAGCCTAAAAAGCCAAGAAGGGGTGTTGGTTAGGTTCAAAACACTAACTCAAGTGTTAATTGGGAAGGCAACCCAATTAAAGAAAAAATTGCCAACCTTCCATATTCAGATTTGCTTTCTCTTTCTTTTCCTTTTCCTTTTCCTTTTATTATTTTTATTGTTTTTATTTTTATTTTTTATGTTTATTTGTTAATTTTTTTTAGTATTTTAGGATTATTTAGGTTGCATGAGTTTGTTTTGTTTTGAGTCTTAGTTGTTCCTATTATTATGTTATTAGTTCTTTTCTCTTACACATGATTCTTTCATTTGGGTTAATAGACTTACATTGAGGACAATGTAAGAATTAAGTGTGGGGGGAATAATTTAGGATTTCTTTTATTTTTGTCTACTATTTTTTTTTATGAGTCTTTATTATTATTATTTTTAGTGTGTTTTAGTTCCTTTTTAATACAATGATGAGATATGAATTGCATAAGTCTAAACTGGTTACTAGTGAGAAGATTTTCATGAGAATTAAGCTTGATACTAATTTTTATGAGCCAATGTTAATATTATATGTTGATTGAGAAAGAAGCATGTTTAGACTTAATCTGACTTGTATAATCATCCTTGTGAGTTTTTGAGCCTATATGATTGATGCATTATACATATCAATCTAATTTCTTTCTTGAGTGCTCTTATGATTACATGATTCTCTAGAACTTGCTTTAGACCTTGTTGAGACTATATTGATGCATGTGACAACATGAATATGATAGAGGCATTAGGATTTTTAGCCAGGGCCAAACAGCCATCCCTTATTGATGTTCCAAGAGAACACACCCCTAGTGAGCCAATTTGAGCCTACATTGAATAAGCTATTTATTTGGTAACCACAACTTACACCTAGCCTAAATATAACCCTTGTTCTAAAGATGGATTATATATTTTGAGACATATTGCAAAAAAAAAAAAAACAAGGAATATTTTTAGTTAAAAATTTGGGGTTGGAAACAAAAGATAAGTGTGGGGGAAGAAAAGAAAAGAAAAAGTCAAGAGAAAAAGAAAGGGATCATTGTCAAATACATTCCCATATTAAAAAAAAAAAAATCTTCTCTTGAACTTATAGTTAAAGTAAAGAAAAAGATGTTACAAAGTTGGTTAGAATGATGCAAAGGCTCAACATGAATATTTAGCCTATGTTATTATGTGCTTTATAAGAGTTTTGAGAAGTTTTATTTGTATGATCTTATTATGTCTCTAAACTTTATGAACTCTTTGGAACCTTTGTGATATCTTTATCCTTTTGTTCTTTAACCACATTACAAACCCCTTGGCCCTATTACAACCTTGATTAAAGACCTCTTGATTTATGAAGTTGCATGATCTTTTAGTGGAGAATAGGTGGACAAGCAAGCATATGGTAGAACTATTTTCATGAGATTGATTGAGTGTAAACACTTTACCACTACTTTAAAGAGTGAAAATCATGAGAGTATCCCATGTGAGAGGTTGAGATTAAGTTGAATATGCACTATTTTGATTGAAATATGTTATGTTAATATTGGCTTAACTCAAACAATTTACATTCAAGCATGATTTTTTGTGAAATTCTTTAAGCTATTGATTAGTTTAAAAGACTTGTTCAAAGATTTCTCTAATTTGTATTGAAAGGATTAGGAGTAAATATTTTTAGTATATGTAGTTTATTTATATTTTAGTTTTTCAATGTTTGTGGGTATCGTTCTAGTAAACCCTCACGAGACTAAACTCGTCCACTAGGGACACCGAGGGGTTTAAAGGCTTGTGTCACATGCTAAGTGCCACCGTGATTTCCTACGAAAGTGGATTAGATTAGATTTTCTTATTTTATTTTTATTTTGTTTTGCTCGAGGACTAGCAAAAAGCTAAGTGTGGGGGTGTGATAACTCGTATAATTATATAGTTTTTAGTTATGTTTTATTATTGTTTTGTGTCAAATACGAGTTATTATTGCTTAGTCTAATTGTGTTTATGATCTTTTATGTAATTTGGTGTTTTTCACGTGTTTCTTTGAGTGATTTTAGATTACTAGGTTAAATCAAGAATTAAGGGCAAATCCAGTTCAGTTCCAGTTCCGACACCTTTTGCCATATCAGCTATATCTGGAGTTTCACTGAAGCAATAAGGCTGAAATTTTAACAGTGCAAATTTAAGAGGCATATATATCTTTTTCATGTTTTACACTTCTTGAAAAGGAGTCGTTTTCCCTAGCGAAATCAACCATCAAGTTGGCTGATGTGCAATGATGTCTGTGCTGACAAGTTTTGGTAATTTGACCATATCGTCTGATCCACATCAGCAAATGAGCTGATTCTAATGGATATGGATCACTAACTGATAGGGGAACATTTGTCTAGAAGACCATGTGATCCGATCAAGCATCCAATATTGACGAAATCGACCATCAAGTTGGCTGATGTGCAATGACGTCTGTGCTGACCTGTTTTCGTATTTTGCCCATATCTTCTTACCCACATCAGCAAATGAGCTGATTCTAACGGCTATAGATCAGTAACGGATAGGGGAACATTTTTCTAGAATACCATGTGATCAGATCAGGCCTCCAATATTGACAAAATCGACCATCAAGTTGGCTGATCAAAATTGTCATACAATATGACGAAAATTGTTAGAAAAATGCACCCACCTATTATACCTACCTTTGAAATTTGTAAAGCTTGTCTCTTGTCATTTAGCCCTCCAAAATGTGTATAAATAGAGGGCCTTGGATGATTGTAAGAGATCATATTGTACTTTGGTAGGATATTAGCCATTGTAATAAAATTCTCTAAGTTTTCTTCTTCTTTCTTTTCTCTAGTTTTCTTTTTCTTTATTTTCTTCTTCTTCTTTCTTTCTTTTATTTCCTTCTTAGATTCTCTTTAATTTTATGTTTATGTTTACAATGCCTATGCTAGGCTAAACTTCTATTTGGTTAAGGGTGATTTCAAAGCCCTAGACATGTTTTGTGATTGATTTTTAGATTCTATCTATCATTAATTTTCTATCAAAGTTGCTTATGTTCTTCTACAAGAATTGTTCATGATGTTGTCTTGATTTATTTAGGTGTACAACTAGATAGATCTTGATAATTATCTATTGCTAGTTTAGGAATCTTGATCCGTGTAATTGTCTTGATTTCCTATTCATAAGTGGCAATTTGTGATTAATGATTATGGTCAAGTTTTCAATAATTGCAAAGTGGAACATAACCTAAGTTGAACAATTCGAGCTTATGTGTTTGTTGCTTAGATCAACCTATCTTTCTCATCATAAAGCTGCCATTAAATTGAATTTAGAGAGCTTATTCTAGGTTGTTTAATGGTTAGAGATTAAATAGAGAGCTTGTTCTATTTAACGACAAACTAAGGAAAGATTGGGATAACAGAGCTTGTTGTTATCTACGGTTGTTAACTTTGATAGTTGGTTGATATTGATAGATCTGAAATTGATTCTTAATGATGTCTAGTGGTGGAGAATGAAACCTTAACCATATTTTTCATATTTGATTCTTCTTACTTACTTGTTTTCTTACTTTTAGTTTGCTTATTTTTAAAAGTATATTTATTTTTATTGGCTGGTTATACCGCCTAATTTGTATATTAACTTTGTTTTATTTTTATTGGCTGGTTATACCGCCTAATTTAGTATATTTATTTTTATTGGCTGGTTATACCGCCTAATTTGTATATTAACTTTGTTTTATTTTTATTGGCTGGTTATACCGCCTAATTTAGTATATATATTTTTATTGGCTGGTTATACCGCCTAATTTAGTATATATATTTTTATTGGCTGGTTATACCGCCTTGCATTTTATTCTTATTATTTACTTTAGTTTAAATCTGGCTTCAAAAACCCCTTTTCTTTTATTGTTTTCTTTGAACGTAAGTTATAAACTAATAACTCATAGATTAAAACCCAATCCCTGAGGACTCGACCCTTGCTAATCATTATACTTACAATTGATCTTTTTAGTGCAAGGTTAAATAAGATACACTCTTTTGGGTGCATCAACCAGCCAAGTTTGAGATGAAGCGTCGGATATATGCCAATCTTCCTTGCAGACTTTTAAGTTCATGCAGATTGCGCGATTCAGGCATTTTCATGATTGCATCTATTTTTGATTGATCGATCTCAATCCCACGATATCGTACGACGAACCCCAAAAACTTGCCCGAGGATACTCCGAACGCACACTTGAGCGGATTCATCTTCAATTGGTATCTGCGCAATCTCTCAAACACTTAGCGAAGATCAGCAAGATGATCAGATTTTTCTTTTGACTTCACTACCAAGTCATCAACATAACATTCAACATTTTTGTGAAGCATATCATCAAAGATCTTTTGCATTGCTCTTTGATAAGTAGCACCTGCGTTCTTTAACCCAAACGGCATAACTTTGTAACAGTATATTCCTTTTGGAGTTCGAAATGCGATAAGTTCTTCATCTCTTGGAGCCATGCGAATTTGATTATAGCCAGACGATCCATCCATAAATGACAAAGCTTCGTGGCCAGTTGTAGCATCAACCATTATTTCTGTTAAAGGGAGAGGAAAGTCGTCCTTTGGACAAGCATTGTTCAAATCTCGAAAATCTACACAAACTCGAAGTTGACCATTTTTCTTTCTCACTGGAACAATATTTGAGATCCAAGTGGGATACTTGACTTCTCTAATAAAGCTAGCTTTGATGAGCTTATTGACCTCAACTTCAATTTGGAGAATCAAGTCAGGATGAAAACATTGTTGAGCTTGTTTGATAGGTCGAACACTTTTCTTGACAGCCAGATGATGCATAGCTACTTTTGGATCAAGTCCCGGCATCTCTTTGTAAGTCCAAGCAAAGATATCTCGATACTCTATCAAAAGATCAAGATAGGCTTTTTCCTCTTCTGGTGGTAAGCAAGGATTAATAAAGACCGGTCGTGGATCTTCATCAGTATTGATGTTAACCTCCTTTAGCTCATCAATAGTAGCTTGATTTCATTCTTCAAAAGATGAAGGGGCTTCTTGAGCTTCTTCTTCTTGAGATTTTTCACCAGTTTCTCTTACAGATACATGGTTAGAAGTAAGGATTTCTGTTTCTTCAAGTTCTTCTTCCTCTGAGGATGAGACCGATTTGGTTATAACCACTGTGTGCTTTCTAGCCTTTAAAACTTCACCAGTAGTTACCTTCCATTCGCTTTGCCTTTTCATTCGAGAAGGAATTTTGCTGTGAAAATCTCTTGATTCCTTTAAAGTGAAAAAATTTCTTTTTCGGCCACAGTTAACTTCTTCGGAGTACAGACTTCCAAGCCTTGACTGAATGGAAATTGGTTTACTTACAGAAACTTCACTGCACTTTTCTCCCATTCGTTCAAAAACTGACCTTCGTGATGATTGAATGCTCAAACGATCAAACACTGAACATCGTGTTAAGCGTGCTCCCAAGCGATCAAATACTGAAAGTTCTGGTGGCTTCACTGCATCTTCTTGCTCCTCGAGAACTTCCTCCACATTTATATACCTTGAAGTTTGTTTATGAATCTTCAATTTTAATTGAGAATATCCAAGCCCCTCTCTAGAAGTTCCGATGTGATCAATTTTCTTTTGCCAGACCTGACGAATCTTGAATGAACTTTGCGGCTTTTCTTTGTTAGGCTCTTTTGTCTCATGAGCCAATTTTGCAACATCCTCTTGTTTATATCCAGCTTTGACAGGCAACCTATAAGCATTAGGATCAAAATCTTTAGCTCGATGAGTAGGAAGATCCTGATGTTCACAAAGAGGTTCTTCTACTGGCCTAACAAATCCTTTCAGTGGAGGTATAAGGCCTCTTGATTCTTCCAAGTTAGTGAGGGGAAGAGTCAAATCCTTTAAACCTTGAGCAATTTCATCTTCTCCAACTGTGGAGGAAGCCAAATTCTTTCCCTTTTGCTTTAATTCTTGCATCGGGTTGGGCATTACTTCTTCGATAAATGTATCTTTTAGATAAAACTTTGCATCTGTGAAATGTGCTTCTGTTATAGTAAATAGCTTAGCGTCTGCAAGGATCGTCTTGACTTGATCGTTTCTGCAATACTTGAGACATTGGTGCAGAGTTGAGGAGACTACACCATTTTGATGTATCCACGGTCGTCCTAACAACATGTTGTACGTCGTTTTGGCATCGATCACATGGAAAAGTGGACTTGACTCCATATCTCCAATGAAAAGTTGAAGTCTAAGTTTTCCAAGAGCTCTTTGTCCCCCTTGGTTGAATCCTTGGATCATCAAGCGGCTTTGCATCAATTCATCCAAAGGAACTCCCAATTCCTTCATTGTCATCAACGGGAGTATGTTGACAGCAGAACCATCATCGATCAAGATTCTATTGATCTTCTGTTCTCGAGTATATCCTACGACGAACAACGGCCGATTATGAGGGGTTGACCCCAGCAATAGATCTTCATCAGAAAAGTTAATTTTTGTAGCACAAGAATGATCATCAACTTCAAATGCTACTGTGTCAATGTTGTTTTCATTATCTTCATTGCCATCGTTATGATAACAAGTCATGAAAACCAAATCTTCATCTCTAAGCTGAATTGGCATGAATTCGTTTAAAGTGATTGGCCTTCTTGACTTTAAATATTATTTTCACTGGAGTTTTATTCACTATTATTCTTTTTATCTTATATATCATATTTTTAAAAGTTGTATTTTTTTTTTTGTTGGTTGTGCAATTTAAATTTTAATAAGTTTTTATTAAAAGAAAAGGACAATACTACTATCATTAAATAAATTTTTTCCCTATTTTTACTTTTCTATCATTATCATCAAGCCAAACACATTATAATGGAAATTTATATGTTTCATCCATTGTTCCATCATTTTCAATTTTTCATCACCAAACAATTATAAAGAAAAATATATATAAATTTTAATCTCTAAATTATGTCTAATTTTATCACTCCAACATTGCTATAAAATTGCAATGATTCAAGTTTTTTTGTTTTTTTTGTTTTGTTTTGTTAATGAATGTCTGAAAGGTACTTTTTAAGGTTATTATATTAGATAAATTTTGTTCAATATTCGATTCAATTCGTCAAATTTATTAGGCTCGATTTTTTTTAAAAAAAATACATTAAAATATTATTTTTAAATGTATTCAAAAATTAATTTTTTTATTTATTTATAAATGATAATATCTTAATCAAGTAGGATTGAACTTCAAAATTCTTATTCAAATTTTGATTTGAATTAGATCGAACTTAATCAAGTTGGACAAGTAACTTGATCCTTAGACAATCAAGTCTATTTGATAGTTATGATTAGATATGATAATTTTGAATACGACATAAAAATATGACATATTTAATAAATATAAAAATAATATAATAAATAGATTTATCATTTATTCAACTTTAAGTTTAACACTTTCAATCTAATACGCTACTTAGGTATAATATGACACATCTCACCTCGAATTTATCGATAATTTATTCTTAAAAAAAAACCTTAAATTTGTGTACTTTATTCTTCAACACTTGATGACCAAAAAAGTTGTGTATTTAAACATCCTTAAATTAAGCCTTATAATGTTGGTTTGGGTACTTTGCTTCTACGATTGATAATAGATAATAAAAAATTGAATATCTTATATTATTTGATTTATTTTTTATAGATTTGAATATTACGATTTGGATAATTTACGAATTCGAATATTGAATTTATTATTTACAACGGATTCGGATTTGAATCATTAGATATCCATTATTTAAATCTATTTTGATTTTGTTTCGGTTAGTATCGGATATCTGAATCTATTATCCGAATTCGTTTTATTATAACGGATAACAAATTCGAATATCCGAATCTAATATCCATTTATATATTTATTTTTTGTTTAATTTTATATTTTTATTTAAAAAATAAATTTTTTTTATATTTAACGAATTCGAATATTACTTTTGAAATTGTATATAAATTCGGATAATAATATTTATATTTAAGATAAATTAAAGGAATTTCAATATTTAAAAATTTACAAATATTCGATTAGTTGTGATTCTTATTTGTTTCTGTTTTCGTTTTTATATTTTTTTTGTGTTGTACATTTTGCTTCTGTCCGAGTGAAATGCACAACAACTAATTCTCACAACCTCTCCACGTTTCAATTAAAGGAAATTCTTTGAGGAAAAAAAAAACGAAGCGTAACTCGGAAGATTCCATCGGCTGATGACGTGATCTATTACCCAATCATTACGCCAAACATCATCGTTGATTGCAAGCCGTCTGATTCTGATTTGGAATCTGAAAAAAGATTTGATGTTGACTAGTGGGCCCCTCCCTCTTTTATCAAAGAATTTAATGGGCTCCACGGTTTTAGATCAACTGCCTATCGACCGCGACTTATTGCGGATGGATCGCACATCGGTTGACTTTGGAGTGTGGACTTGTTCACATTTAAGTTTGTGCGGCTTATCTTCAATCAAGACAAGTTTGTCACTTTTTTCAAGAAATCATAATTTTGGATAGAATATCAAAATAAAATACTATATATTTAATGAATTTTAATTTTTAAGATATTTTTTAAGATTAATTAATATATTATTTATAATAATAATATTATATTAAAAGTAAAAATTGATAATTTTATTTATTATTTTTAATACATTGAGTTAAAATATTATTATATATGATAATTTTAAAAAATACCGTTAAAATATTTATTAACAAAATTCATATTTAATAGGGTAACGATTACAGTGCGAATTGTGCGCTTCAATAATGAGTCAAACTTTATTTTTTTAAGAGAATTACAAAAAAGATTAATGATGAAAAATATTTTGTATTACTATTATAAAAAAAAAAACTTTATTAAAAAAAATGTACTAAAAATTGATTAAATAAGATGTTGTCGTTAGATTTATTTATGGATTGAGCTACTTATCAAGTTTATGATTTTGGCCAATTTGAAAATAAATTTGTTAGGCTCGAGCCAATTTGTAATATTATTTTATTAAGAAATTTTTTATTTTAATAAACGTATTACATGTATGTCTAGTACTTCGTGTATTTATATCGTGTTCGTGTTATTTCTCGTATTATAATTGTGTTTACGTTGTTATATGTTTATATAAATTTTGACACTTTAATAATTCGTGTTATATAGATTTTCACAAGTTTGTGCATTCATGTCGTGTTCGTGTAACTTTTTTGTACCGTATCATATTTTAATTATTTTTCTCGTGTCGTGTCTAACATTGCCAACATGTTGATTTTAGTGGATAAATTTTTTTAAATTTTAACCATTTATTTTAATGGTGAAACTATAAAACTATTATATTTTTTTGTCACGTCAGACGAGATTCATGTGGACTTAAGCATGATATGAACACTTTACATACTTGGTCAAGCTTGACCCGATCAACAATTGAGGCTCAAGATTCTGTCCAGGTCAATCAAATACTACTAAATGTTACAATCTAGACTTGCCCACGGGTCAAACTATCTGCTTAAGTCCGAAGGCTCGCTTGATATTTGAGAGGGCTCGGACAAAAATATTAAGTTCAAAAAATAAGTTTGGACAAAAAATAAAGCTCGTTTAAAAAACAGCTTGGGCCTTGACTCCAATATTCAAGACCCGAGCTCCACCTGGTCCGGCCTATTTTTCAATTATATAAAATATATTATGTTAATATTCATATATATATATATTGTAATTTATATCATATAAAGAATAAATATATTTATAATATTATAGTGTAAACATTAAAAATATGTTAAATTATCTGTATTTTAAAACTTAATAAAAGGAAAATAAAAATTAAATTACTAAAGATAAATTAAAAATAACATGTATTTTTTTATTTATAAAATACGGATTATCTTAGGCTATCCATTTACAAATATGGACGGATCTGTGCAGAATTTGAGACTCATATTTAGGGCTGAGTCTGACTTGTACTAGTATATATGATGTTGATGTCATATTTAAACCCGATCGAAACCTGACCCATAGACACCTCTATTACAATCCTGACTCGTTCATATAACCTTTGTTTTTTACCAAAAAAAAAACATGATATTTTTTATAGTCTATAATACTTTTTTTTATTAAGTTTTTAAAATATAGATAACTTAATATATGTTTAATATTTAAATATAATATATAATTATTTTTGAATCCGCTTAACGAATGTCAATTACAGTGAAAATTCTTACTGTGCAACCCATGAAAACCCACATTAAATGCAACAAAATTTATCTGTTTAAAAGAATTACATAGAAGGGTGATAAAGAAAAATATTTATTTATGTCATAAAAACTTATATAATTATTATATTATGAAATATGAATTAAAGCAACTTGAAATATTAAATAATTACTATATTTGTGATTAAACTAATTCATGTTAGACTATTTGTCAATTTTTCGGGTCTCTTTAAAACTCTTAGAAAATTCAGAGCTTTTAGTCTCTCTCTCTTAAAATTTATTTGTTTTATAAATATTGACTTCTATAGTTTTTATATCAGGCTGAAAAAAAAAATGACAATGCGAACAGTTTGTAGACTAAATAATTATTACTTATATTTATCTATCCCATTCGTTTGATATAATTATTATATTTATAAATAATTATTCATAATTAAAAATAATAATTATTTTATTATTATTAGCTAAGGCTTAGTTGAGGCGTGAAGTTAACTTGATATATTATTATATTTATAAATAAGTATTTTAATTAATTTTATTAAAAAAGTATATTTAGAAATATTAAAATATTAATATTCAGCTAGTTTTATATTTTAAATAATACTTTTGAAATATTAAAAATATTTAATATTGAGAAAATATGGTACTATTATTAAAAAGAATTTAATATTATTATTTTAAATATTATACTAATATTTGAGTATTAAATCTTTATTAACTAGTGTGTACCACGTGCTTTGCCGTGGTATTTTTTTTTATAATGGTTGACGATAATAAAATAATTAAGTGTAAATGTCGAAAGTAAGCAATTTTGTAAGATAGCGTAAATATATACATGATCAAAATATAGTTTTTTGTATAGGTATATGATTGAAGCTAAGTGAAAATATATACAAATTAAAATATAATTATTTGTACATTTTCATGACTAATGTTAAGAAGGAGATTGGAGAAGAGTTTAAAACAAAAGTATATTTGTCAAACCGACAAAAAATTAAGGGCCTAAGTAAATGAAATGTCACTTATTTAGGCTATTACAATTTCTATTTAATTTTTTAATTATTTTCCAAAAACAATAGTTTTTGATTCTCTTATTAAAAAAAATGTTTAGCCATAATTATTTAAAATGTAGATCGATTCGATTTATATGATGATAATCGAAACGTAATTCGTTATCTATTAAAAATGAGATATGATAAACAAAAATTAAAGACTAGTGTTATTGTATTTGGAAAGAAATTGTCATAACATGCCAACGCGAATTCGACTTGCTAGACACAAAATATGGAGTCGCCACTAATCATCTTTGTTAGGTGTGATTAGTCATCTACGAGAATCTATCCAATTTATAGTAATCCTAAGCTCAACGAATGAACATAAAAAAAGATAAGTTTTAGTCTACATTATCAGAACTAAGTTCGAGAGTACAGTTAAGTGTGATGAAGGATTAGCACCTCACAACGCTCATCCAAGAGAAGGGTATATAAATAGTCAAATATTACCCTAAATTTGTTTTAATTAATGGTCTTTAATTTATATTTAATTTGTTTATTAATTAAATATTTAAATATTGAAAATTTTCTTTAAAGTATTCTCCATCGTAAAGAATTTTCGTCACCTCAAGAGTATTCAAATGGCACTATTTGTTCCATTTAAGAGGCTCTATCGTTGGAATTAAATATTTTATGCAAATTTAATTTTAAAGAGACTAAGAATTAAAAATTGAAGATTTAAAATATTGAAAAAAAATTTAAGTTACTTTTCACCATTCGGGTTAGATACCTAAAAAATTTTCTCACTTAAAATTCTTAAAAATTTACCATTCGCAATTTTCTAAGATTTTATCGTTTGTAAATCTCAATTTACTTATTAAAGTACATTATGAGAATATATATAGTCCAACTAATTCTAATTATCCAATCACAATAAATAAAATATGCATTAAAGAAAATCAAACAAAATATTAACAAATAGAAGATATCAATGAATAAATAATCAATTAATAAAATAAATAAATCACTAGATAGAAACTTAAATCAAATATTAATTAATGAATAAGTAATTAATTAAAATAAATAATCAAATAAAATAAGAAATGAATTAAAGTAAAAGCAAAAAAAAAAAGGAAATTGAAAAAGAGAAGAAAATCGAAAATGTAAAAGAAAAAGAAAAAAAACAAATCCTTGCGATCGGGTCGAGCGGACACGCGGACCCTGTCCTGACCCGATCACTAGTTTAAAAACAATTTTTTTTTTTAACTCGTTCTTCACTCGAGTTTTACAAAAAAAATCTTTATTTCCTCTTAAAATTTTCAAGCCAAAACCCACTACATTCCCAAAAATTCCCTTCTTTTTTGAAAACAAAGCTAAAATTAGATTTAGAAACTTTGAATCTTCGTTTCTTTTAAACACAACTGCAAGCATCTAAAAAAAAAATAGTTTTTTAGACAAAAATCCCAAAGATCTAAACAGCAATTTTCCGCTTTCTTGAATCTAAAACCCAGAAGACGCCTTTCTTTTTTCTTCCTTTAGTGTTCTTTAAACACTACTTCAAGCTTTAAAATCTGAGAAAACAAAGAAAAACTCTTTTAAAATATACCTTGGGAAAATCAAAACCTTTTTTGCTGTTGGATCTGTTTGCTGGTATGCTTGGTTCTCTTTGTCTGGTCTTTTGCCAAAATCGATTTAGTGTTCTTCAAACACTTTAGAAAACCTTCGATCGGAAGAAAAATATTTTAGAAAATATCTTCTAAAAACCGAAAACCCTTTTGTTGTGATTGTGTCCCCCATTTTGATTATCTGTATTTCTCATTTTATAGAGGAATTTGGATCGGGAACCCTCTCAAAGGGATCCGATAATTCCTCTATAAAATTGATTTTATTTTCCTTTAAATCAAATTTTGAGATTGCAATTAATCCCTAATTTTAGGGCTCAAATGTTGCATGTGATTGAGGTCTGCTAAAGATGGAAATGGGAAAGTCAGATTTCAGAATTAAACCTTCACTGATTTTGGGATCTGCCATGGAAGAGAAAAGGGGAAAAAAATTAAATTAAAAAAAGAAAATAGAGAAGTGAAGAACAAAAATGGAAATAAATAAAAATAAAGAAATAAGGTAAATAGTAAAAATAAAAAATTTGTGGGCTTTTCCTCATTGGGCATAAGGCGTGGACAAACTTTAAGTTCGAGAAATAATTCAATAAAAATTGGGTGTCTACATAAATGTCCACCATAAGTTTAGAAAACCAAACTAAAGCAACATTACTACCTTTTTAAAAAAAAATTAAAAGAAAAAAGAAGAGGTACAACTGAAAATTTGCAGAGATTTAGTGTAATTGTGCAAAGTTTATTTGTTAGCTAATAACAATGTAGAATGCACTTAACACTAATAAATTAGCTTCAAAATGCCCACAATTAACACGATTAAATGAGTGCTTATTTTCTTTACAACTTTGAATAATCAAAAGTGTCATATTTGTTGTGTTTGAATGATTGATAGGGACCGCCAAAGACCTTTATAACTATGCACATACTGACAATTCCCCCAGCTGGTTCAGTTAAATATATGCTGTTAAAGATGAAAAAGTAAGATTGATATTCTACAGTAATGAAAATTGGCAATGAAATTAGCATTTTTCTTATACATAGTATCAGTTATGAGGGAGTTTTCCTAGCAGGTGGGTCATCAAATTGGCTTAGAGAGTAAGTAGATGTGAGTCTGCTGCAGCTTAGAAAGAAAATGTTGTTCTAATTTCGAGAGCCCTCAATCCTCAAAAACACAAAAAAAAAAAAAAAAAAAAAAAATTCAGTGCAGGTGAAGCAATGAACTTACTGAAATGTTGAAGGAGCTCTATCTTATATATATATATATAAAGAATGGGCATTCCATTTGTTCAGGTGTGAGGCTTTTTTCTTAAGTCAATAATGTTTATAAAAAAATTTGATGGATTCAAATCAATTGTCAAGAAAAATCAAAGACGCATTTAAAAAATGGTTCATTTTTGGTACACTGAAAGTGTAAACTATTTAACTCTACAAGTGGGTTAAGAAGTTGTCACATGTTTAACTTTTTTTTTTTTTAATTAATTAATTTTTTTTTTATTATACCCTACCACTATGTGTCACCCTATTAACCCTACTTGTGGAGTCTAAATATTTCACTGACAATGTACCAAATAATAATCTTAAAAAAAAAAAAAAAGGAAAAAAATACAAAAAAACAAAAAATGAAAAGAGAAGCACTAAGAGCAATACAAATAAAGCAAAGAATTTACTTTAATCTATTGAAGCCAATTGTAAAAAAATAAAATAAAAGATCCATTTAAAGAAATAAGAAAAATATGAAAAGAGAATCATTTGGAGGCTGGAGCGATACAAATAGATCTGTCCATGGGTTAGGTAGCTCGCCCGGCTCATATTAGACCGGATTTGAACATGATTTTTCATGATCCGGACTGAGTCGGATCACTGTTTAAGTATTAAAATATTATTTTTTATTTAAATTTAATTATAAAAATATATAAATATTAATAAAAAATATTTTTTAATTTTTTTATTAACAAATGAATAGTAACTCGAGCCAACGAGCCAACTCGAGCTCACCTAAGATCAGGCCTAGATAAGGGTTTGAAAACTTTTTCGAGTCGTGGTCCGGTCATAAACAGGTTTAGATATAAACAAAGTTTAAAACACTTTGCATGCTATAATAAAAGTCCCGCAAAACAGAGAAAACTTAAAGACGTAAAATAAAGGGGAAAAACTAATAAAATAAATATGAAACAACAGCTGTCATTATAATGTTCAATTCTTTGGGATTATTTTAATATAATGTTTATAGATAATAGATCCACTTTTAAGATGACTTTAATATGATTTAAATTATTTTTAAAATATCAAAGTTTAATTTTCTTTTAATAAAATATTTTGCCATTAGTGAATAAATTTTAATTATTCATTTTTTTTTGGTAATTTTCTCATGTTTCACGTGACAAGTTTTTGATGGCAAAAAAAAATGTGTGGTTGTAATTGATTCAGGGAAATCTAAAGGTTAAAATTTAAAACATTCTCATGACTTGCATTGAAAATGTTTGCATTGTAGTTGACATCGTTTAATAGACACAAAAATAATATAATAAATACGACATAATATGTATAACGCGATTAATACGATATATTTAATACACGTACCTTGTTACACCCATATTGTATAAGGCTAAGACCCAACACCAAGTCAAGCATAAGAGGCCCATTAGTCTAAGACCACCAGCTATACCCTCAAAAGGGAATGGCATCTGTCCCTAGATAATCTGGTTACACATGACACATGCGGGCAGACAGTTACAATAGTTGAAAGGCGGGCAGCCTCAGATTCTCTCTAACCTCAAGTATAAAAGGTGTGAGGTAAGCCAAAAAACCCTTACGTTTTGCTTTTCTCATCTTCTTCTTTGCTACTTCGCTCTTTGCTTTCTTCTCCTTAGAATCCTTGTTAACTTAAGTATCTGAGCGGGCCCCAGAGTCATAACTCCAGTGCCCTTCTGACATCTTTCTCCATTTAAGGTCTTATTTTACAGCCTTTCAGCCCTCCTTCCACCAGGAAGTCACTTTCCAGTCTAAAGCACCATCAACATACCGTATTCGTGTTTAAAATTTTGACACATTTAATAATTTTGTTGTGTTTATTTTTACATGATTGACATGAAAAAGATATGAAACACAACATGCATGCATGAATTATCAGATCTACCTTTTTGTTTCTTCTATTATTGCCAATGAAAAAACTTTATTTTTGTATATATTTTTTTAAGATTTTATTAACGAGTAGCTTAAAAATACTTTTAAGTTTAATTAACATATTATTTATAGTAATAATATTGTATTAAAGATAATAATTTATAAATTTTCCATCACTTTTAATATATTGGATAAAAATATTACTATATATATTATATAGTAGGTAACTTTAAAGAATGCTCAAAATACTCGTTAGCAAATTTTTCTTTTAATTTGAATTTATTAAAAATTGAATCTTAATCACTAAAATTAAAAATATAATAAATTAGATTCAATGTAGAAACACAAGAAACAACTTTGATAGAAATAAAGAAGAGTGGAGGTTGGATTTGTATTTTATATTGAATTCAATAGTAGTGGGCTTGTCTAACCTGGGCTTACTTTATGTTTTAAAAAAGATGACAGAAAATCAGATATTTGTAATTTTTAAAATATTTAATTTTGAATTTATTTAATTTATTCGATATTTGAATTGATTTATTATTAGCTTATTATCTAAATATTATTATCTGAATCTGCATATAATTTAGATAGTAATATCCATTGGATATCCGTATTCGCTAAATATTTGAATTTACTAAATCATTTTTTTAAAGATAAAAATATAAAATTAAATAAAAATTGAATATCTAAACGTATATCGCATATTAAATATCCAATTTTTTACTATCTATTACCATCTGTATTTCGTAGCATTTACACGTTAAGGATGATAAAGTATACAACGAAAGATGCATCTTGAAGGAAAGCTAAAGCCGAAAGCTACCCTGATGGTAATTGGTAATTGAAACTCGATGATATCGAGCTACTAAATATTAATCACGAAACCGGTCCACCTAACCTGCTAAATAGTTTATCATTCATATATTCGTATTATTTTTATATTTTATAATCGTATGTTTAAGGTATTATATATATAAATTTTGAAACGTTAATAATATATTCGGGTCGTGTTAATATTATATTTTGTATAATATTTTATATAATTTTTTTTTATGTGTTCGTAACGTGTCCAAAATCGTTAGATCTAAAATTACTGCATTTCTTTTCATTGTCAAAGACTATTTGGAAATCCCGTCTCTTGAATAGTTTGTGATGGTTTGGATAAACCATGGAGTTGGTGGCGTATTGATTTCTTGGGAACTCCCTGCGGGATCTGAACAACATGCCCCATGGATGGCCTATTTTGCTCTATATCTTGAATGCACCAACATGCAACTCTATAAGCTTTGATGACTTCTTAAATGGAGAGAAAGAAGAAAAAAAAAAAGAATAATATGTCAAGTAAATCTTTGGCTGAGTAAGATTATGTATGATCCATACTTTTAAATATTTACTTGAAATCTATTTTATAGTGTAAGAAATATCATATTTTTACTAATTTTCTAATCAATCCTTGATGAGGAAAGATTAAAAAGAGAAAATAAATATTAGTAATTAGGAACTATGTTGCTCTGACTTTTTATTTTTCTTGAAGTATTCGTGTCCGACATATATTCGGACATGGATATGAAGATATGATCCTCCAATAACCTTTTAAATACATGAAAAACTTAGAAAAATTTGAATATACTTGTATTCGATACTCACACCTGAATTCAAGTAATATAAATTAAGAACCTAAGGAAATTTAAACGTGGCTTTGAAGATGGGCATATCAGCTATCCTATTCCTAGCTCCTATACTTCCAAATTTATCATAGACATGAGAAATGAAAGAATCATGAAAAGAGGAAAAAAAAAAAAAAACTAAATCAAGGTTTATGAGTAAATTATGAAGAAAGGACAGTATAAACAAATATTTAGGGTTTTAGTTTAGTATTTATACCAGCAATTTTTTTTTCTCTAACACCAGAAACATTGCTATGAGTTATGTGCAAAAGTTTTTTTTAAGCTAATAATCACCCATGAAGCTGTCAATAATAATTATAGAACATTAGAAAGAAAAGCAAGTTTTAGCAATGGAATCTTAAATTACAACTGACTAAAAGTACAAAGTTTTAGAATTACAATGTAAAGAACACCATAATCAGAAAGCAAGTTTTAGCAATTAAAACTTAAATTACAACTGACTAAAAACATAAATTCTAGAATTACAAAGTAAAGAACACCATATATAATTAGAAAGCAAAGCAAGATGTTTGAATTGTTATTTCATTTCAGCATTAGGGCCTCCAACCTTCTTCCTCCCATTGTATGTATGTATCTAGCAAAATAGATAAACCACATATATAAGATTGGTAATACTAGTATTAATTTTATTATGTTATAAACAGTGTATTAAATCGCGGTCGCGGATTTTGTCGCGGACGCGGTCGCGGTGTCACGGTTGCGGGTGTTGCGGACGTTACGTAACGGATAACGGTTGTCGCGGACGTGATTTTTTTATAAAAAATCACATTTTCTTACAAAACAATATACTTATACATTTTGATATCATATTTTATTATTCTAATATTCATAATAATTTTTTATAAGTTTTATTTAATTTATAAAAATAAGAACTCTAATTTTAAATATAAAATTTTCTAAAAAACGTAATATGGATGATAATACCATTCAAACATTATCACACTAAATCATACAAATAAAATCATGGACAATAACAACCATAAGTTCAATAAGTAGCATCCAAATAATTCCATAATTTCAAATGTGAAGAAATATCACTACCTCCAGAGTCCCGACAGCAATTCTACACCCAAAATCAGTTTCCGATATTTTTTTTCACAATAAAGCACATTTTCGATATGGGTTCTTCAACAAAGTTAAGAGTCGCAGCCAGAGACCATGGCCACTCGCTTCAAGGTCAGGCACAAGCTTATCAAGGCGTGGTTATCAACATGGAATTACTCGTTGAACGACGTCCAAGCATGTACGTTGAAACTGGTAAGCTGCCTTATGTGGAAGTTTCAGGCGGGGAGTTATGGATTAACATCCTGCATGAGACTCATACTATACATGATGCAATCACCCGCGCTTGTTAGAAGCAAATTTGAAATTTATGTACCAACTACTTCTGGTTTTTAGCCCAACTATGTCATGACTTTTTTCTTCCAACTTTTCAAGCAAATATGATTTTCCATAATAATAAAAGTTTTGGATTCAAACCTGATTTTGATATTTCGATTTCAATGTTTTATATATCTTTTAACTTTTTGCCAAAGGCATCGTAAATGGTATGCTTGCAATTGGTATCAAAAAACATAAAAGACAGAATAGAATAAAGCAGACAAAACATAACAAAACAGGTGTCGCGGGCGTTACACCGCTTTTGAACCATTGTCGCGGCGTTACGTAACGTGTTTCGGCCGTTTCGATCGTGATTCATTTTCTCCAACGCGTAACGCCGATATCGCGGTTCGGCAACCTCATTTTCCGTTACGATGCGGCCGTTACGTAACGTAACGGCCGCATTTTAATACACTGGTTATAAACCACAAAAAATAAATAAAAAAAGAAAAAAAGAAAGAAGAAACTAGCTAGATTTGCAATTGTATGATAAAATACTCACATTATGCTTTTAAAGACACTTCATCAAACAACTTGCTTCCACTTGTTAGTGTTGGCATCCCAGAACTTGAGGAAGGGTAGAAGGACATTCTTAGCATTAGGATTAGGGTGATCCCTCTACACTGATTCCCACCATTCCTTTTGATCCACCCAGATTTCTTTGAGAGAAGGAGGAGGAGATGGTTTTCCCTCATGCAGAGGAAGATACAAAGGAATCCCCTTTAGCTTTTTACAATTAATTATTTCAATGTGTTGGAGAGAATCACAAACCATCACTCCAATTTTACTTCAAATGCCCTTCAATTCTGGTAGACTCGACAAAACCAATCTCCTTAATTTGGGAAGAGTATATTTTTTTGGTGTAAACCCAGGGTGTCCCCCATCCCAATGGTAGATAGAAGCCTAATCCCTGTCAGGTCTGGAGTGTAATGGTAAAACCCTCCCAACATTGGAGACCCAAAGATTCGAATCTTGATTCTTATCTAGAGGATTGGAGCCACTAACCACTCCAACCAACCAAATGTTGGTTGAGAAGAGTATATTTGATGGTATCCATTCCTTCTTCCTTTGATATTATTGTTTCTTCCATTTTCTCACATCGCACAACACTGATCTCTTCCAAGTTGTGTAGAATCCAATTAGCTGACAACAAATTCTTTATTTGTCCACATCCCTATAGAGTGATTTTTTTGAGGGAGGAAAATGTGCCTACTGATGACTCTCCAACTCCAACTATGACTATCAAATTCTCTAAATATTTTAGTCTTGGAGACTTAAGTCTTTGGACTTGACACTTGGATGAAAAAATAGACTTCAACTCAACATACTTCTCAATTCTACATTCCTTCAAATCAGTTGCAGCATCTTTCAATCCAATATCATTTAAACTTCTCACACCTTTGCATTCATAGAGATATAATTCCTGAATATCATCTGGAAGTATAATTGCATCTCTAGAATTAATTTTAATCCTCCAAACTGCAACCATTTTACTATAACCTAGGGAATAATCAAAGAACCCTTCATAGAACACATGACAAACCAAAACGGAGTATTTATAAAGCATTTTTCTCTGACTAGCATACATGTTCAAGTCACCCACGTTAGAGACCCAACCTTTAAAAACCTCCAACTTGTTCAACTTCTTCTTTTGTTGATGCTGGATGTATTTCCAAATACTGAAGCTGGCATAATTTTGACAATAATTCATTAGGATCTCTTTTGAACACCGAGTACCTCCAAGATTGAGATATCTAAGATTTACCAACATTTCCAAACCTTGAGGGATTTCTTCAATTAAACTGTTTTCAAGATCCAATTTCTTCAAAGCTTGAAGCTTCAACAAAGATGGCAGGTTAAATGAAGCATACTTACAATCTCAAAGCAAGAATGCTGTGAGATTCTCCAAATTAGAAATAGAGTTAGGTAAATTCCCAATAGGATTACCAGAGAGATCAAGAATTTTAAGGTTAGGAATGTGCTCAAAGAAAGATTCTGCAATTTCTCTCAACCAATTATGTGAGAGCAACAGGGTTGTGAGCTCTTGAAATTTTGGAGACTTCATATTTTGAGGAATTGTTAAGATGATATTATGCATTAAAGAAACTTTCTCCAAATCTTTACTCCATTCTTCCTCACTTGGTAGCTCTTTCAATTGCTTACCAGCTTTTACCATAATTTTTTTTCTTGTAAAACGCAAAGCATATCTCTAACAACATCATTCATCTTTACATGTGTACCCTTCTCAACCTTTTCTAGCAAACAATTTTGTTCAAGCTGTTGTGCGGAACTAGATAGAGATTACGAAAACCAATTTAAACACACTGAAAAACAACACTATTTTACGTGGTTCAGCAAGTGTGCTTACATCCACGGGAGGAGGAGCTTGAAGCTTTTGTATTAATGGAGATTGAGTATAAACATATACAGATTCAAGGTGCTATACAAGCACTGAACTCACAACTCAACACAATACCAGAATTACTCTATAAACACAGAGTATTTGCTTCAACTCTTTAATTCTCACACTCTCTCAACTCTCTTACTCTACATGGCCATTTATAGCCAAAATATCAAGGTGTGAACACTAAGCAAGTGGCAGCCACCATAGCCACCTTCCACCACCTATCTTGGTGGGAACACATTGCAAGTGGTGGCTAAAGTAGTGTTGTTTTTCAGTGTGTTTAAATTGGTTTTCGTAATCTCTATCTAGTTCCGCACAACAAATTGGTATCAGAGCCAAATTTTACGTAAAACCGAGTTTGTTCGATTCTGTCCGTTTTTCAAAAGTGCTCTGATACCAATTTGTTGTGCGGAACTAGATAGAGATTACGAAAACCAATTTAAACACACTGAAAAACAACACTATTTTACGTGGTTCAGCAAGTGTGCTTACATCCACGGGAGGAGGAGCTTGAAGCTTTTGTATTAATGGAGATTGAGTATAAACATATACAGATTCAAGGTGCTATACAAGCACTGAACTCACAACTCAACACAATACCAGAATTACTCTATAAACACAGAGTATTTGCTTCAACTCTTTAATTCTCACACTCTCTCAACTCTCTTACTCTGCATGGCCATTTATAGCCAAAATATCAAGGTGTGAACACTAAGCAAGTGGCAGCCACCATAGCCACCTTCCACCACCTATCTTGGTGGGAACACATTGCAAGTGGTGGCTAAAATAGTATTGTTTTTCAGTGTGTTTAAATTGGTTTTCGTAATCTCTATCTAGTTCCGCACAACACAAGCTTATGTAAAATGGAATGACCGCTACCCTCCATTGCCTTTCTACTTCCCATTTCACTATAAGTCCTTCTTCCATCCAATATTCAATTATCTTTTTTTTTTCGATTTCATGATCTTGAGGATATAATGCACAATACAGAAAACAATCTCAATCTTTTTGTCTTAGATGATCATAGCTGAACTTTAAACATCCAAACACTTTATCTTTCATATCCTGCATGTTTCTAATGCAAACTCTCAACTCATCCAAAGCATTTTCCCAAACTAGAGGATCCGATATTCCTCTCATAGAACTAGCTACTGTGACAATTGCAAGAGGAAGTCCATCACATTCCCCCACCACAAGTTTTATAATTGATTCTAAAGGTTGATTAGGCAACTTGTCTTGTCCAACTTTGCTTAAGAATAATTGCATCGCCTCATCTACAGAAAGACATGCCACTTGGACTTTCTTACAACCCACTGATCGAATGTAACACCCATAATTTTTATTATTTGTTATATGTGTGTAGTCTTGAATGAAGGGCTTAAATGCAAATAGAAATGCTAGAGGGACTTAAGTGTAAAAGAAAACAAAATCCTAATATGAATATCTTATTCTTCAACCTTAGACAAAAAAAGAAAGAAAAAGAAAACAGAAAAGAGGGTAGAGGGTAGAGAATAGGTCTGGAATTTGGAAGGGAAGAAAACAAATTAAGTTTTTTTGCATCATCACAATCAAAAGTAAGCTTTTATATTAGTATTTTGTTGCATGCATTGTAGAAAATCGATAAACCTTAAGCTTCCATCCATGGCCGGAGACTTTTTCGGCTACTTTTCCGACATGCAAGATAATTTTTAGAAATCTCTCAACCTAAGGGTTCTAATGGAACAAGTTTTAGTTGATTTGGTTGGGTAGTTTGTAAATTATGTTTATTTTAATTTTGGATTCAACAGTGATGAATAGCCAAATTTAGGCTATCGAAAATCCACCGTCCGGTGGCGTATTCAGTCGATTCTTAGGTCATTTGTTTAGTATGAAATGTGAACTTTAATTTGGTACTAGTGGCTTGGTTTGGGGGTTTATGAGCTAAGAGAACCGAAAGCCAAAAGGTAGTCAAATGACCATGAAACCCAGAATTCTGGGTAAAGTCATGGTGACCATCCAATTTGTGGCCTTCGAAATCTGTATTTTCGTCTACCACAATTTCTAACCTGAAATTCTATGTTGAATTAGGATATGTAAGCTTCATTTTGGTGTAAGATACACCTCTAGATTCAATTTAGATTGTGAGTTATAAGAGCTCAAAGTATGTTAAATGAACACAAATTTTTGAAATTTCAGAAAAATTAAAAAATTTATTTTTAATGTTTTAAAATTTATTCTGATTAATATTTGATATATTTTGCTATAAATTGACAGAAATTTAATTATAAGGATTTTATTTAATTTTTTCATGAATAAATAATGTTTTTATATTATATATATATATATAAAAAAAATTGATTTAAGCATCCTAAAAGCCTTGATAACCTTGATTACTTTTTAAAGGTTGAAAATGTATAGTTAAGCTATAATTAGAGGTTAGATAAAATTTGAGATGAGAGTATGACCTTTCTAGGCGAGCAAACCCGATTAATTTTGGTTAATTTGGAAGGAAGCACTAGATTCATGTGCATGAAAATATTAAATTATTAGACCTTGTGATAATTATGATTTATTTGGACTAGTAGGTCCTTAAGTATACTTCAACTAGATTTTTTTTGAGCTTGGTAGACTCAGGTTCCCGGGTAAGTGACTTACCGAATCTCCTTGTTATTTTATAAATGTATAAGTCTACATATATATATATATATATATGTTTGAAATAAACCAAATATGATTTTGTACACTTATATGAGAATGGGTCTTCATGTGGATTATTTGAATGAATATTTATGACTATGAAATCAAATTGAAAGCTATGAATTAATGATTTTGTTATGCTTGAATCTGTCTTGGAATTGTACAATGAAAATTGTGTTTAATATGAATATGATTTTGAGAAATTTTCATTGTTATTATGATTTTGGAAATCTATACGCGGAATGGTTATTGGTTATGAATATGAATCTGTAAGTGAATACGAAATTGATTACGTTCTGGACCCTGCCATTGGGGATGAATACAATGGTATTACATGCTAGTATTATAGTAACCTCTTCGAGGTTACATTATGAATATGGACCTTGCCACTAGGGTGAAAGTGGTCATAGCACAATTTGGCTACGTTTTGGACCCTGCCATTGGGGATGAATACAATGGTACTACATGCTAGCATGGTACTAAACCTCTCCGAGGTGACATTATGAATATGGACCTTGCCACTAGGGTGAAAGTGGTCATAGCCTAATGAATTTGAAATTGAAATCGAATATGTACGTGAATATGAAATTGGCTACGTTTTGGACCCTGCCATTGGGGACGAATACAATGGTGTTACGTGCTAGTATTGTACGTTATGAACATGGACCTTGCCACTAGGGTGAAAGTGGTCGTAGCCCAATAAATATGAGTTTGAATCTGTTTATGAATTCATACATGAATATGAATACGAATATGAATATGCATCCATAACCATAACCATTCCCATTATCCTTTTTCCATAGTTTGTTATGTGAATCTGAAATTGTTTTGATTATTGAAACTTGAATTATAAATGATTGTTAAATGACGAATATTTGATTTGCACTATGTATTATATATATATGGTTTGGCAATATCCTCAAGGTGAATTTTGCATGTATAGTTTTGTAACACATGATGATGACCCGAGTGATTGAGGAGGTTTGTCACTTACTGAGTATTTGTAGTCATTTATTTAATTATTATATTTTTCAGATGTTGAAGAGTAGTTGTTGGCTAAGAAATCATCGCTTGGGAAATTTAGAATCGAGAGGTCACTTCTTCACTTATGATATTTTGGAGCTTTAGGCTTACTATTTAGTTAAATAATTCGAAGGCTATTAGCTTGTTTGTATTTAAGAGCACATATTTTAGAACCTCTTATATGGATATATTGATGATGTTTTAAGACTTCAGAAAAAGTTGAAATTACTATATATTTTGAAGTTCTCAAGCAATTGTTACAAGTGAAATGGTTAGAATTTGTAACTTTACATGCTTGCAAAAGTATGTGGCGGTTGTCACGTCTTAGACTCAAGATGAGGGTGTGACATGAACAACCTCTTCCGAATGCGTTGTCAACACTAACTTGCATCCATTATTTGCTGTTGGCTCAAGGATTCCAACATCCTCCAGAGAATCTTTTCCATACATCATCCAATATTAGCAACACTAACTTGCATCCATTATTTGCTGTTGGCTCAAGGATTCCAACATCCTCCAGAGAAAATCTTTTCCATACATCATTCAATATTAGCACATACCTCCCTTATTCTTTTAACATTTTAGGTAAATTTGAAAAATATGCTCTCTAAAAGACAATAATCATTTAATGGTCTAATGTTAAATAATAATTCATAAAAAGGAAATGAAGAAATAATTTTTTTTTATTTTTAATTAAAACATTGTAAAGATAATTTTATCCTTAAAATCTCTTCTTATTAAAAAAATAGAAAGAGCCATTCTCTTCTTTCTCTTACACACAACACAAAATTTTTTTCTCTCTCTTCACTTTATCTATACCTATCCCGACTCGCTATTCTTTTTTTTTTTTGTGCTCAAAATAGGAAACGAGTTTCTCTTCAATGAAAATTCCTTCAAAGTTCAAATACATACCTCCAAGCTCCCACCAACTATTTGACAGTTTTAACTGATTTTCTTTACAATTGTCTCTGCCAACAATTTAAACATCATGGTTACAACTCCAATCACCTTCTCACAACCCAACCAAATAAGAACAAAGGAAGAAGGAAAAGAGAATAAATAAATTTATATGCAACCATTTAGGATGGGTGAAAGGAAAGTTGGAGAAAAAAGTGAAGTTTTTGGGTATTCGTGGAAGGTGGCTTAAACAGAGGAAGAAAATCATCAGAAGAGAGGGTTTATTTTATTAAGGTTATTTTTGTCTTTATAATTTTTTTAACATTTTTTTCCTTCTTTATTTCCTTTTTTAAAATTATTCTTGTCTATTATACTATTGAATATTATTTTCTTTTAAAGAGACTTTCCTGCACGTACGATTGTATCTTCATCAAGTGACAAGTTTCCCATCAATTGACATGAAATGTTTTTCTGTAGCCTTTGAATATCGAAGTCTTGGGATACATTTTCCCATATCAATTTTCCAAATTTACTTTCTTTCAACAACCCTATTGTGGACATACTTCATTATGGTTATTTTCCCAATTTCGCCCATTCCACACACTCCAACCATTCCTACTTCGTCTCCCATCAGATACTGATAAATTTATTCTCTAACATTAGTCTCACCTACTAATTCTGGTGTAGGTAGGTTAACCGCTATGTTAAAGGGATCATTAATCACCAAGCTCCTAGAGAAATGACCTTTAGCATGTACTTCTTTCAATGCTTGAGTCGTTTCATCAACAAGCTTCCCAAAGCAAGAACGAAAGAGATATTTTCCTTTATTGACTTTGGCTCCAACATGTTGAACGTGATCAAGCTTTTCCTCTACTTTTTTCAACCAAGTTTCAACTTCCTGCTTTGGCTTTTTCCCAAAATGATGCTCGTCTTGCAATTGTTGTTGAATATCTCCCTTTCAATCATGCAAATTTGATTGAGCTTGTTTCAAACCATCCACGTAATCAGTGAATTTTCTTTGGTATTTTAGAAATTTGCTAACTGGAAGGCTGATGAACTTAATAATATCAAGGATTAACCCAACGAGTTCAGCTATTAAATAGCTCTAGTTTCCCCTGCATCAAATTTAGAGTATTGATGATTTGTTCAAGAAACATTGGTAGGCTTATCCAGTTTATGAGCTAAAGAATTTGTAAAAAAAATGGATGAAGAAGGAAATTAAACTATAGCTATAATCATAAAAATACAACCAATTGGGCTTGCTTAAGTGGTTGGATTGGCCATATTCCAAGAGTAAAAGTACATAAATTTTGTTAATATAATCATGTCCAAAACTGATAAATCTTTCAAATAAAATTCACTAAAATTACAACATGAGCGGTGGACATACCACAGATCTGGCTGTTGAGACCATAGGTCCAACCACCAGATCTAGTCATTATCACAGATTAACATATATATATATATATATATATATATATATATATATATATATAAAAGATCCATGTAAAATGACTAAAAGAAAATATGTGACATACTAACATCAAATAAGTAGCAAAATTAGGAGCAGTTTCTTGAAGCTTACCTGAAATTGATTGGTCACTTGGAATAAAGCTGTGAGTGCTGGGGGCTAGCTGTCCTCCACTTCAAGGGATCCAATTACTAAGGAAGGAATCAATAACTTTTTGCTTAAAATCAGAAACAATAGGGAAAGGAACAATTGGAGCAATGCTAAGAACAATCTTCAGTTTCAATATTCTGCTTCAACTTTTTTTGAGTCAATAATCCAAGTTGGGGGTGATGGATCTAATCTTAGCCAAAATAATGGAGTTGTAGCTGGCTAGTCATGTCGACATCCGTGTCCAATTCATTTCTCACCACAATAATTGAATTTGTAAAACAATTAGAATTTGAAAAACATGCTGGAATAATGGCTCAATGGTCTTATGGTGTAAAATAATTTATAAAAAAAAAATGAATAATTAAGAAAATTGTTGTTAAAAAAATTATAAAAATCTAAATACCCTTAATAAAATAAACCTATTCTTTTTTTATTTTAAGTTTAGTTGTTCTCTTTGTGTCGTTCCTCTCTTTCTATTCCTCTGACTTGTATCCTCTCTCACAACTCTTATCAGCAGCCATTCTCATACTCTCTCTTAGCCATTCTCATTTATTCATACCCCTTATTCTTTTTTTTTCATTTATAGGTTCAGAGAAGAGTCAAGTACTCTCTTTCTTCTTTTTATGTGAATCAGTTCTCGAATTTTTTTTTTTTGCTTTGCCGATTCTCTAGAATTTCCAACTTCCCAAAAAAGACAGAAAATCCCGAAAAATCACATTCGTTTCTATTTCAAGAAAGAAAATGAGAGAAATAGAATAACCATTTTTTTATGTGTATGGAGAAACGGTGACTCATAATGACTCATTTACTATAAAATCTATCGAATCATTCGGTGTGACTCGGTGAGTACACTTGTCATCAATGCCAAATTTTTTTTTTTTTTATTGCTTTTGATTTATTTTTAATTATGGAGTCTAGATATTGCTATCTTTTGCCATTTTGAAATCAGGGTAATCTTTTATTTCATTGTTTGATTTGATTTGCTTTGTTTATTTTATTTATTTATTTATTTTTTGGGGTAAATGTGGTTGTTTTAGATCCAAAAATCCTGCTAGAATAGAGGTTTTGGTAAGTTTAGTGGTATTTTCTTGTTTCTGTTTGATACTTTGTTATAGGTGGTATTTCTTTTTTTTTTCTTTCTTTTTAATGTGATTCTTTTGTGTTTTCTGAATTGTGAGACATTGAGTATAAAAAATTTGTATTTTGATTGTTTTGATATTTGAAGATATTATTTTAGTGTTTTTTGTAGGATTTTCCTCTTTTTTTTTTCTTCTAAAAACTTACAAGGATTCCCCAAATAAAGGAAAAACAAATTTGTTTGCCATTGCTTGATTTTGATTCTTCTTATTGTTTGGTACCTTTACAGTAAATGTCTGACAGTTTTTGTGTGTGTTTATAATGTGAAAATTGAGATATTGATGACTAGTTTTTTTTGGGTTCTTTTGAGAATGGGTTCTTTATTGTCATCTGTGCATGCTAATTGTTTGCAAAAAAAAAAAAATTATGGAATAGTATTGGTAGGATTAGCAGGTCCTTTTGGAGCAGGGAATACTGTATTTACAGAAAAGGTACTCAACTTCATGCCCAGCATTGTTGTCATATAAATGGACAACTATAATGATTCTAGTCGAATTCTTGTTGGCAATTTTGCTGGTAATTCATCTTTTCTCTCATTTTCCTACTCTTGTGTGAAAATGTAGTACTATTGGAAGTTATTCTCAGGAAGTAGTTACCGCGTTAAAGCTGTCTGTTTAATCACTTAGGGTATTGTCATCTATGTTGTGTTTTTTTTACAGGGATTAAATGTTATCATGCAATGAAAATCCTTTTCCATTATACAGTTGATGACATCTGTGAGATATGTTGATCGCTTATTTGCCTTTAGTCTTGAAACATGTAAAGGTGCTACTAGTATTTACTTTTTGTAAAGCAATGCTAATATATTGTTAAGCATTTGGCCATCAGTGATTATTGAATGTATAAATTTTATGTGTCATACTCTTGAAATTTTGGAATTTGCACCATTTATCTATTCATTCATGAGTTAACTCTCTCCTACCTTTTGGAGTAAAATGTGCGCATCATGTTATGTCTGTGTTTGTGGTTTTCTTCTTTATTCCCTTGTATTTTGTTGCAACCCTTTTTTGTCATTCTTTGAACATTCAATATTCCATATATGTTGGTTCCTTTATTTGGTCAAGATATACTGTATGCATCAAAAATTTGTATGCCTGTGTATCAATAGAATGTAGGTACAGTCAATTTGGTTGTTACTATTATTTAAGTATCCTGGGTGTGAGGAATTTCAATTTGGAATTTCCTTTGGTGTCAAATTGATGTGCCAAACAAAATTTTCTTGTTTAAAGAGCTTAGCCTCTGTTCTGGCTAAGGTGCCCATAGAGCATGTAATTGGACTTCAGAAATGGCAGGGAACCCTATTAAGGAGTTAAAAGCTTTATGTGGTCTACATAAGTGGTTTTAGTATTTCTCCTTTGAATTTAGGGCCTTTTTGGTAGGTTTCTTTATGGACAACGTAGTTTGTTTGCATAAGGTTTTCTACCATTCTTTCAATTTTCATTGCGTGGTGATGGAGACTCAATTAAGAGTCGTAAACCCAAGTGCAGGTTATGTTCAAGTAATAAATTCTCGGGTGTCCGAGGTCGAACCACAGGGAAGCGTATTAGTAAGTATAAGTTTATGAATATATAAGAAAAAGAAAGTAAACAAGATATTAGGGAATCAACAACAAAACAAAATAAACAAGATATTAGAGAACAAAATAAATAACATAAAAGAAATTAAACAAAATATAAAAAAAAAACAATAAGAAAAGATGTTGAGGTTAGAGAATCCACTCTTGGTGTTATGCTAAGATTAATCTTGTTTTATTACACAATTGAAATCCACACATAAGGGAGATTCCAATCGGAAGGTTTAGCAATTCAGTCCAAATTGTCCAACGTCCATAGCATATGATATTATGTTCATTTGGTGTCCTCAAAACTCACAAAAAGAGTCCAAGCATTCCTTATGCCAAGGTATATGTCTACAACAAATCAAGGTTATGAAACCAAGCATTTACTGTGCCATTTTCATTGTCAATAATGAATCAAGATCCCTACTTTGCAAGTATGATTTTAAACCAAAAGAAAATATTATCTATACTAAATGATGATTCATTTTAGCTCATGTTTGAGAGACTAACCTTAGCATTTACCAAAAGCTTCACCTCATCACCTCAACAATATGATTAGCAATACATACTAGATATGAATAAAATGAAAAGAAATGTAAAAAGCATAAGTAAATAAAAAAAAGAAAACTAGAGAAAGGAAAGAAGAAGAAAACTTAGAGAATTTTATTACAATGGCTAATATCCTACCAATGTATCAATGTATCCTAATACTCATCCAAGGCCCTCTATTTATACACATTTTGGAGAGCTAAATGACAAGAGACAAGCTTTATAAATTTCAAAGGTAGGTATAATAGGTGGGTGCATTTTTCTAACAATTTTCGTCATATTGTATGACAATTCTGATCAGCCAGCTTGATGGTCGATTTTGTCAATGTTGGAGGCTCGATATGATAAAATGGTCTTCTAGAAAACTATACCCCTATCAGTTACGGATCCATAGACGTTAGAATCAGATCATTTTCTCATGTGGATCGGAAGATATGGTCAAAATACCAAAACAGGTCAGCACAGACGTCATTGCACATCAGCCAACTTGATGGTCGATTTCACTAGGGAAAACGACTCCGTTTCAAGAAGTGTAAAACATAAAAAAGATAGATATGCCTCTTAGATTTGCACGGTTAAAATTTCAGCCTTATTGCTTCAGTGAAACTCCAGATATAGCTGATATGGCAAAAGGTGTCAGAACTGGAACTGAACTGGATTTGCCCTTAATTGTCGATTTAACCTAGTAATCTGAAATCACTCAAAGAAACTCGTGAAAAACACCAAATTACATAAAAAAATAAAATATCATAAACACAATTAGACTAAGCAATAATAACTCGTATTTGACACAAAACAATAATAAAACATAACTAAGAACTATATAATTATACGAGTTATCACACCCCCACACTTAGATTGTTGCTAGTCCCTAGCAACGACTCAATAAAATAAGAAAATCTAATCTAATCCATTTTCGTAGGAAATCACGGTGGCACTTAGCATGTGACACAAGCCTTTAAACCCCTAGGTGTCCCTAGTGGACGAGTTTAGTCTCGTGAGGGTTTGCTAGAACGATACCCACAAACATTGAAAAACTAAAATATAAGTAAACTACATACACTAAAAATATTTACTCCTATTCCTTTCAATATAAATTAGAGACAATCTTTGAACAAATCTTATAAACTAATCAATAGCTCAAAGAATTTCACAAAAAATCATGCTTGAATGTAAATAAATGAGTTAAGCCAATATTAACATAACATATTTCAATCAAAATAGTGCATATTCAACTTAATTTCAACCTCTCACATGGGATACTCTCATGATTTTCACTCTTTAAAGTAGTGGTAAAGTGTTTACACTCAATCAATCTCATGAAAATAGTTCTACCATATGCTTGCTTGTCCACCTATTCTCCACTAAATGATCATGCAACTTCATAAATCAAGAGGTCTTTAATCAAGGTTGTAATAGGGCCAAGGGGTTTGTAATGTGGTTGAAGAACAAAAGGATAAAGATATCACAAAGGTTCCAAAGAGTTCATAAAGTTTAGAGACATAATGAGATCATACAAAGAAATTTCTCAAAACTCTTTACAAGTACATAGTCACATAGGCTAAATATTCATGTTGAGCCTTTGCTTCATTTTAACCAACTTTGTAACATCTTTTTCTTTACTTTAACTAGAAGTTCAAGAGAAGATTTTTTTTTTTGAATAAGAGAATGTATTTAACAATGATCCCTTTCTTTTTCTCTTGACTTTTTCTTTTCTTTTCTTCCCCCACACTCATCTTTTGTTTCTAACCCAAATTTTCAACTAAAAATATCCCTTGTTTTTTGCAATATGTCTCAAAATATATAATCCATCTTTAGAACAAGGGTAAGGATATAAGTATATTTAGGCTAGGTGTAAGTTGTGGTTACCAATAAAACAGCATATTTAATGTAGGCTCAAATTGGCTCACTAGTGGGGATGTTCTCTTAGAACATTAATAATGGATGGCTGTTTGGCTCTGGTTATAATCCTAATGCCTCTATCATATTCATGTTGTCACATGTATCAATATAGTCTCAAACGGTTTAAAGCAAGTTCTAGAGAATCATGTAATCATAAGAGCACTCAAGAAAGAAATTAGATTGATTTGTATAATGCATCAATCATTATAGGCTCAAAAACTCACAAGGATGATTATACAAGTCAGATTAAGTCTAAACATGCTTCTTTCTTAATCAACATATCATATTAACATTGGCTCATAAAAAGGTTGACATCAAGCTCAATTCTCATGAAAATCTTCTCACTAATAAATCTGTTTTAGACTTATGCAATTCATATCTCATCATTGTATTAAAAAGGAACTAAAACACACTAAAAATAATAATAATAATAATAATAATAATAAAGACTCATAAAAAAAATAGTAGACAAAAATAAAAGAAATCCTAAATCATTTCCCTCACACTTAATTCTTACATTGTCCTCAATGTAAGTCTATTAACTCAAATGAAAGAATCATGTGTAAGAGAAAAGAACTAATAACATAAGAATAGGAACAGCTACGACTCAAAACAAAACAAACTCATGCAACCTAAATAATCCTAAAATACTAAACAAAAATTAACAAGTAAACATAAAAGATTAAAATCAAACTGACAAGGTATGTCTCAAGTCTCCCTTACTCAGACATTGTTCAGAATGAATACTTCTAAATGGCTTAAAACACAACAAATTTTTTTTTTTTTAAATTAGCAAAATATGTCCCTTACCCCCTACTAAAATATGACATTGTCCCCAATGTCAAATTTTAAAGGTAGAATTTAGGAGATATTACCTGCAGAGGTTGTTAACCACTTATTATAACTGAGACACAACAAACAAAATGTTAGATAATGTCACAAAGACAAAGTGCAATCCACTCCTTGCTCGTCCATATCTCTTTTTCTTTTTCCGAGCGTTTGCAAAACAACCATAGCAGATAAATACTCATAAGCTTGGAGCTTTTTGAGTAAATCTTCAATGGTTGTAGCAGAAATTATGGTTCTCCTTGCCTCTGAAAACATGAATCCATTATCCACAGCATTATCTAAATATGAAAGCAAATTACTAAAATAACCATTAATATTAAGCAAACCAATGGGTTTCTTATTTGTGACCAAAGATGACCAAGAAGCCACGCAAGCTATTTCTTCCAATGTACCCAGACCTCCTGGTAAAGCAATGAATGCATCGGCAGAATGGTACATGATTGTTATCCGTTCAGGGATACTCCAGACTTGTATTTCCTTACCCACGGTAGGTCCACAAAAATCTGTGAATAGTTTTGGCACGATTCCTAGAACTGGACTTCCTCCGGCGTGTGCTGCTGTAGCGACTGCTCCCATTAAACCTGTACTACCGCCTCCATAAATCAACTGGATCTTTTGTTGGGCAAGTATTACTCCAACTCTTATGGCTTCATCAGCGAATATGTTATTTTTCCCTGGATAAGCACCTCCAAAGACACAACTTTTTTTAATGCGCTGGGACGAAGTGCTTTCCATTTTTTTTTCTTTTTCGAGTGCCTGAACGAGAATGAGTACATGGTGTAATATATAGAGGACTGAGTAGTGAATCAGACAAGAGTAATAATGTCGCCGAAAGTGTATCTGACCTGTCAGAAGAAAATGTTAACCTAACAAAAGATTTTTGCGTGATTTCAGGAAAAAAATCAAAAAGAGAAGAAAAATCAACCGTAAAAGTCAAAAGTAATAATGTCGCCGAAAGTGTATTTGGCATATTCCTCTGGTTTTACGTCTAGAAACGGCTTAAACGCCTTCTATGAGTCGAGGATATGCTTCCCATCCAGTTTTCTTACAAGCTGGCAAACAGGGTCTTTTAACATCAGATTCCCAAGATGTCGCCATTCCCTTTGGAATTGCGGCCATAAATCAAGAATTTCTCTTTGTACGTCTCCACTAGGATGCGTCTCAAGAGAAAGTTGGATATTACCCAAATTCTCCTTACTCAGTCCATCCTTAATGAATTCAATTTTATCATCTCGATTAGAGGACGGAATCCCAATAGAACGACATTTACCGTTACACGTCCATCGTGCACATTTGTGGCAATTTGAACTCATGCGCTTTGCTCGTCGCTTATTTGCAAAAGTGCTTCTACCTGTACCTGGTAAATGCAAAACAGGAAGATATTTATCTTCACGTACCTTGGCTTCAATTATCCAACGTATGTCTTCAGGAATCCCTTTGTGCATAAGCATTCTTAGTCTTTCAAATCGAACTTGGTAAAGCTTCAGTAAAATATTTCGAGGAAAATGAGGAAATCATTTCTGCAATCTTGTGAGAATATCATTCATCCTAAAAAAAATAAATAAAAAAAATAAAAAAAAATGAAAGAGAAATTGAAAGAGAAATTTATATACAATATCAGTTTTATGGGTAGCTGATGGGACCGACTTAAATAATCACGGAGTACCGTTATCCGCCATTTAATCGGGGTTAAAAAAAATGTATTTTTTTTTTAAGATTAGTAAAAATTATATTTACATCTAGTTATTTTCAAAACAAGGATCAGAAAGAAAAACAACCTCTTCTTGAGTAACATGATTTTCCAAAAAGAGTTTGAGTCTTTGTCCATTTACCTTGAATACGTTACCATTTTGAGGATTCTCAATGTCAACTGCTCCATAATGATACATATGCTTAACCACAAATGGGCCAGTCCATCTTGATCTCAACTTACCAGGAAATATGTGAAGTCTAGAATTATAAAGTAGAACTTTTTGCCCAACATCAAATATTTTTCTTGAAATTAACTTGTCATGAAAGGCTTTAGTTCTTTCTTTATGAATTTTAGAATTCTCATATGCATCATTTCTGAGTTCCTCAAGTTCATTTATGACTGGAAAAGTTTCATTCTCACCCAAAAAGGAATGTTTTAGCTCGGATGGCAATGGTTTTAAATCCAGCTTGGGTGGTTCAATAGTTGATGGTACAGTGACATTTGTGAGTGATGGAAGTTCCTCAAACTTTTGTTTCCAACAATGCTTAACCTGAAAAGAATTTAACAAAGAATCAGTGTGTGAAATTTCTGAAGCATTATCAAACTCACATTCAATTAAATAAGCTTCTAAAGGATCATGGAATGTGGTAGTGGTGAGATGTTCATGAACAAGTTCTTCAATGAAATCCACTTCATGTACTTCTGAATCATCACCAGGTTGCTTGCAAATGTTGAACACATTTAATTCTAAAGTCATATTTCCAAAAGAAATGTTCAAATTACCATTCCTGCAATTTATCAGAGAATTAGAAGTTGCAAGAAATGGACTGCCTAATATAACAGGAATTTGAACATTTGGATTTGAAACAGGATGTGTGTCCAAAACAATAAAATCAACAGGGAAGTAAAAATTATCAATTTGAACCAAAACATCTTCAACTATCCCTCGAGGAATTTTTACAGAACGATCAGCTAGTTGAAGTGTAACAGGTGTTTCCTTGAGTTCACCTAAACCTAACTGTTGATAAACAGAAAAAGGTAAAAGATTAACACTAGCACCAAGATCAAGCAATGCACGTTCTATTCTAGTGTTTCCAATGATGCATGAGATTGTTGGACATCCAGGATCTTTGAATTTTGGTGGAGTAAGGTGCTGAATGATTGAGCTCACACTTTCCGTCAGAAATGCTTTCTTTTGTACATTATGTTTCCTTTTAACTGTGCACATGTCCTTCAAAAATTTAGCATAAGATGGAACTTGTTTGATTGCATCCAATAAAGGAATGTTAATCTTAACTTGTTTGAAAAGTTCATAAATTTCTGCATTTTGATTCAAATTCTTTATTGTTTGCAACCTTTGAGGAAAAGGAACAGGATGCATACCTTTTTCTTTGTCCAAATTTTCAAGAAGTTCAGACTTACCATCATCCTTACCATTACTTTTCGGAGGGGAAGTAGGATCTTGGTCTTTTGATGGAATGTTTTTGTCAATTGCCTTTCCACTTCGAAGAGTTGTGATAGAACTGGCAGTTTCCTGTTGAGTTTCATTGGAGCAAGAAACAAGACATTGAGTAGAAGGGTTAGGCTAAGGTTGAGCAGGAAACTTACCTTTTTCTTGAGTGCGTAATGAAGCTGTCAATGTGGACAAGGTGTTTTTGATCTCATTGATGTCCTGTGAAGTTTGGTTATTCACATTTGCTTGTGTTTGCATGAATGCTTGCAATGTCTTTTCCAAGGTTTGTACACGTGAAGGTTGATAGGAAAAAGTGTTGCCCGACTTTTGAGATTGTGGTACCTGAACATGATTATTATTCCGCCAACTGAAGTTGGGATGATTCCTCCATTCAGGGTTATACGTTTCAGAGTAAGGAGAAGGAAAAGGCTTTTTAAATGTGTTTATGGAATTTACTTGATCATGCAACGCTTCTTTAAGAATGGGAATATTTGGACATTCAGAAGTGGGGTGTCCCATGATTTCACAAATTCCACAACTTTCTTCATTTTTAACCGTTTTGACTTCTTTTACTTCTCTAAGTTCCATGGCTTCAATCTTTCTAGCCAAATTAGCTACTTTAGCTTTTATCTCATCTTCTTGACTAAAATGATATTTTCCTCTGTTAGAAACAAGATTAGATCTATTGGAACTTTCAGAGGAATTATCTGTGTGCCAGGCTTGAGAGTTATCTGCCAAAAGGTCTAGGTAGTCAAAGGCTTCTTCAAGTTCTTTTTCTAGAAACTCACCGTTACACATTGTTTCAACAAATTGTTTAGTTTCGGGAGTTAAACTTTCATAAAAGAAACTAATAAGACGCCATTTTTCAAAACCATGATGTGGACAAGAACTTAACAAATCTTTAAAACGCTCCCAGCACTGAAAAAATGCTTCATTTTGATTTTGATTGAAATTTTGAATCTGTCTTTTCAAAGCAGTAGTTTTATGTGCTGGGAAAAATTTCTTTAGAAACTCAGTTTGTAATTCTTGCCATGTGCCAATTGACCTTGGTTTTAAATTATGAAGCCAAATTTTTGCTTTATCTTTTAAAGAAAAAGGAAATAATTTTAGCTTGACAATTTCATTTGTGCATTGTTGGTCATTAAAGGTGACACATACATCTTCGAAGTCTTTTAGAAACGAGTAAGCACTTTCCGATTCTAACCCATGGAAATTTGGAAGCAAAGCTATCATACCTGGTTTAAAACGAAAGTTGTTTGCATTGAGAGGAAAAATAAAACAAGAGGGTGATGAGCTTCGAGTTGGTTGCAAGTAGTCACGCATGGTGCGTACTTGTCTGTTCTCATCTTCAGCATGAACACTTTCATTGTCAGCCATGGTAGGAGTTGTATTAGAAAGATTACCTAAAAAAGTTTCACAATAAAATCTAACTAAACGACGAGATCTAAAATCACGTCGCCAAACAAGCATAAAACAAAGTTAATATACAGATAATATATTTATATAAATATAAACTTTACAATATAAATATAAATATATAGAAAATTAGGCGGTATAACCAGCCAATAAAAATAAATATACAAAATTAGGCGGTATAACCAGCCAATAAAAATAAATATACTTATAAACTTATATACTTAGTATTGCCTCCCCGGCAACGGCGCCAAAAACTTGATGGAGACTCAATTAAGAGTCGTAAACCCAAGTGCAGGTTATGTTCAAGTAATAAATTCTCGGGTGTCCGAGGTCGAACCACAGGGAAGCGTATTAGTAAGTATAAGTTTATGAATATATAAGAAAAAGAAAGTAAACAAGATATTAGGGAATCAACAACAAAACAAAATAAACAAGATATTAGAGAACAAAATAAATAACATAAAAGAAATTAAACAAAATATAAAAAAAAAACAATAAGAAAAGATGTTGAGGTTAGAGAATCCACTCTTGGTGTTATGTTAAGATTAATCTTGTTTTATTACACAATTGAAATCCACACATAAGGGAGATTCCAATCGGAAGGTTTAGCAATTCAGTCCAAATTGTCCAACGTCCATAGCATATGATATTATGTTCATTTGGTGTCCTCAAAACTCACAAAAAGAGTCCAAGCATTCCTTATGCCAAGGTATATGTCTACAACAAATCAAGGTTATGAAACCAAGCATTTACTGTGCCATTTTCATTGTCAATAATGAATCAAGATCCCTACTTTGCAAGTATGATTTTAAACCAAAAGAAAATATTATCTATACTAAATGATGATTCATTTTAGCTCATGTTTGAGAGACTAACCTTAGCATTTACCAAAAGCTTCACCTCATCACCTCAACAATATGATTAGCAATACATACTAGATATGAATAAAATGAAAAGAAATGTAAAAAGCATAAGTAAATAAAAAAAAGAAAACTAGAGAAAGGAAAGAAGAAGAAAACTTAGAGAATTTTATTACAATGGCTAATATCCTACCAATGTATCAATGTATCCTAATACTCATCCAAGGCCCTCTATTTATACACATTTTGGAGAGCTAAATGACAAGAGACAAGCTTTATAAATTTCAAAGGTAGGTATAATAGGTGGGTGCATTTTTCTAACAATTTTCGTCATATTGTATGACAATTCTGATCAGCCAGCTTGATGGTTGATTTTGTCAATGTTGGAGGCTCGATCTGATAAAATGGTCTTCTAGAAAAATATACCCCTATCAGTTACGGATCATAGACGTTGGAATCAGATCATTTGCTCATGTGGATCGGAAGATATGGTCAAAATACCAAAACAGGTCAGCACAGACGTCATTGCCTATCAGCCAACTTGATGGTCGATTTCACTAGGGAAAACGACTCCGTTTCAAGAAGTGTAAAACATGAAAAAGATATATATGCCTCTTAACTTTGCACGGTTAAAATTTCAGCCTTATTGCTTCAGTGAAACTCCAGATATAGCTGATATGGAAAAAGGTGTCGGAATTGGAACTGAACTGGATTTGCCCTTAATTGTCGATTTAACCTAGTAATCTGAAATCACTCAAAGAAACTCGTGAAAAACACCAAATTACATAAAAATATAAAATATCATAAACACAATTAGACTAAGCAATAATAACTCGTATTTGACACAAAACAATAATAAAACATAACTAAAAACTATATAATTATACGAGTTATCACGTGGATAATAAAACTGACTACTTTTTTCTGCTATGACTTTTAGAATGTTAAGAGTCCCTTCTAAAATATGTTCTTGTAATTTTTTCCCCTTTGATTGACCAACCTTGCCTTGTTTATCAGATCATGTGGTTAATGGACATCTTCAGGGAAAAGATTATGGATATCTTAGAACAATCACTAACTATTGAGGTAATATGAATGGTAGAAATAATTTTGTACTTGCCCCTTCTTTTCCTTTCTTCTCCAACGCATAATGTTAGCATAAGTTGAATTTGAAAAGTATAATTTTGTTATTATGGTGTTTGGGAGAAATTATGTGATTGTATATGTGACTAGATTATTTGTTCTTGTTTCAGAATTTTGGGTGCTTGCCTATATACAAGTTTATGTGGGAGTGCATGTTGATTGAGAATGAAGAACTTTTAGTAGCTACAATCTAGGAAGTAAGACTGACTAATTAAAGTACATAGTAATGATCAGTGATTTTAAAAACCAGTAAAAGAAACTACCCCTTCCTATTTCTATTTGGAGTGCTAGCTTATCTTTTAGGAAACTTAGAAACATTCTTTATTTAGTAAATAATTGTTAGAGAAAAACTCTTTTTGTAAAGTTGGTCTAAGTTTATTCCATCATGTTTATCTAGATGCTTATTTTTAGAACCTTTTAAGTAATAATCAATATTGGAAAAAAAATTAAAATGTTGTATTATAGTTCAAAGCAAGATTAAACACTTGAGATATTTTTTTTCTTTCTTTTTTTTATTTTTTATTTTTTATTTTGATTGTTAATGACGAGATTTAAGAATAAGGGTAGAGAAAGACATTTTAGGATAGAGTATTTAACATTTGGTTGAGTGGACTAAAGAAATTTAAGCAAATTTGGGATCAAAGAATTTTAAGAATTGTTTCTCTTGGTAGTTTCTCTTAATCAATATGGATAATGCAATGAATGAGAACACTCAATTGGTTCTCTTGTGTGATTATGTAGCATAAGACATTTAGCTCATTCTTGTTATTCTTTGTATATATAGATGAATTTAATACAGATATAAAAATATACATATAGTTTTGTTGAATGTATATATAATTATGCTTGTTCATTTGAAGGAAAAAGAACACATCTTTGGGTTTAGGGTAGAATGTCTCACAGATAAAAAAATGTAAATAAACTTTTGCTGAATGTACATATAGTTGTGCTATATGTACATACAATTATGTTATATGTACATATAAGTGGGTTTATTTTGTTGAAACATTTCTTATCAATTTTGTTAGTTTTTAGTTGTTTGTGTAGTTGATATTCTTGGCTTTTATAATAGATGTGCAACTAGGATAGGTCAAGTAATTCCATTGCATTATCTTTTTTTGCATTCTTTGGTTAAATCTTAAGAGTAAATATGCTTCTTTACTAGATTTCAGAAACAATGGATGCATGCATTTGGCCAAATATGGTACAGCTGACTGCAAAAAGAACATGTGTGCAAATTGATTTGATAGACATATGACACAATCAGGCAGCTTCAAGCCAATAGAGTAGTTTACTGTTGGAAAGCTCTTTAAGGTTTTTTCGCTTGACCCCTGTGTTTGCTAACCGAGCTGATTTGCTGGTTCCGGATTCTGAGGCTACTAGGCTTAAGCACCTTAATGGATACTTAATAATGGGTTTGAGCACCTTAATGTCTTGTCACTATTTATTTTGCTCATGCTCATATCTATAAATAAAAAGAGTTGGGTTTAGCAGACTTAAGGTGTGTGATATTCACAGATATCTGATGGATAGATATCAAATGTTAGGGTAAAATTTGTCATTGTTATAAAAATATACATATACTTTTGCCGAATGTACATATAGTTATGCTATATGTACATACTTTTGTCTTTCTATTTTCAACTATAAATTGTGAGAAAATTTTATATTTTCTTTATTATATCTTTCTATGTTTTACTTATTGTAGAATCTCAGAGATATCCAACTATTTTACTCCCTCACCTGGGGAAAAGGATGCAAATGGTCCATATGTTGGAAATAGAAAGACCTTTTCATTTATGCAACACTTGTAATTATTCACATATTATTTACAGTAATAAGACAAAAGCATAAATCTGCTTTAGTTTTTAGTATGTACATCCATATTTACACCAAAGAATTGAATACCACATTTTTATATGAATAAATTTCATATTTTAAATCCTTATATCTTTATGAATCCAAATCATTATATGAATGAGAATAACATCAATACCTCGAAACCATCCTTTTCATTAAGGTTAGATCCGTTGTGGAAGTTGATTTATGAAATATGAATAAAAGGATCAATTCTTTTTTTTTTTTTATATATAAAGGATTGATCCTTTTTTTTTATAAAGGATTGATCATTTTTACCTACTGAATTAGGCATTTTAAGCATGGATCACTGAATCATAACCAAATTAACTCATTTTCGAGAAGACCTGTCTGTAGCATATTGTGTTCACTGAATCTGAACTAAATTAACTCATTAGGTGCACAGTGAACATGATATGCAAACATAATTGTACACACATACCATTTCCAACACACTTTGATAATACATAAACAATCGAGTTTTAAACAACTAAAAAAATTCATTACAACTATAAAGCTCAAGTTCCATTACAACTATAAAACTGAGTTTAAAAATCTATTTAAACAACGATAAACATTAAAGATCAAGTTCAATTACAATTTTATTGTCGCAAATACATGAGGAGGATGCGAACTCAGGTAGCACAAATGTGCATACAAATTATTTTAAGTAGTCCGGATTTGTTGAAGTTCTTGATACATGGCAAAACGTAAGGTTTTAAACTAAATATATGGACTCTTGACAAGTGTTACCATCAACCTGCATTAATCACATGAGCAAGATATTAGTTCTTCGGTCATGTGAATGAAATCGACATGGCAAACAAAATGACATGGCATATGAATGACATGGCATGAACATGAATGTCATGTGAATGAAATTGTCATGACATGCAAAATGACATGGCATATGAATGACATGACAATATGGATGACATGGAAAAATGAATGACATGGCATAATCAACAAATTGGCACCATCACAAAATATTCATAATCACATCATGATCACATGCACATATCATTATTTGAAATGAATTATTCATGTGAGGAATCACATAAATAGCATATGTCGAAAAATATTATCGTTCTTCCCGGCAAACCCGGAAGAGCTTGGAAATAATTCTTTCATATGATATTTACATGATTCCGAGTAAAATGAAAACCATACATTTCGATTCTATAAACACATGCGTTGAACAATTCCCTAACCTCCCCAGCAAATCCGACAAAGATCGAGAACTAATTCTTGCCAAATGTTTAATAAAACGAAAAGTACGTTTTTATGACAAATTAAGTAAAAACATTTTGAAAATGCAATGCATGGAGATGTATTTCTTCCTTGAAGTAAGGACATCTGTATACCTAAAAAGGTATTCGACTACCTTAGGAAGATACTTAAATCGGATTTAGAAAAAACGGACCCGGAGGTTTTTTTTTTAAATGGCACCGGAGGTTTTTTTAAAAATAAAAACAATGTCCAGAGGATTTGAAGAATCGTAACTCGGAGGTTTTGAAAACAAATGTTCGAAGGTCTTAAAAAAAATTTTACTTCGAAAAATAGTCTTGAAAAATTGTTTTTGGATTTTTAAAACATTTCCGGGAAAATAAAGGATGGTTAGGAATTTTGAGTCCGTAATCACATAATCCAAAAAAATTGATATGCCCCAGTATATCATGAGAATAAAAACAAACTTGGTTACGGACTATTAATTAATCCGAACCAAGAATTCTCGGGGAGCTTTACATAGTAGCGTTCCTTAAAAAGACTAGCATGCTTTCCAAGAATGTCATCAATCTTAAGCAAGGAGAATAAGTATATTATTTAGAAACTTAGGATAAGGAGGGGTGCCAGCAATTACGACTATCACTATTTCATACTAGGGAAGACTACACGTTACCCGACGACAAACATTATAACTAATCACAAATGTATGAACAATTTGCATATACAACTCAACAAAGAAAACTATATAGGAGATAAAGAGGGTCATTAGACATTGTATAACAATAACAATGATCATATTTCATTCAACAATGAAGTTCGAAAACATAAGTAAATGAACTAAGCCATGTAAAGAACAATTCTAGTCATACTGAGACGAGCATCATGCAAAATAATTTATTTTTTTTCACTATAAGCACAAGAATCCTAATCTAATGAAATATGCAATGCTCAGTCAAAAGTGATGGAAAAGAACCTCTTTACTTGTCCATATGTAGAAGGTCGTATATGGTTGCAAGGGCCAAGAAAAATGGCTCTGAATCCTTTGTTCTCTTCAGTAGCCACCGTTTCTATAACCACAAGCTGCCACTACACTCTTTTCTTCATCGGATGATTCATCATCATAAATACCATTGTTCCTTAACCCCAAATCATGCTTTACCCATTCTGTCCCTGGGTTCAGCTTAGCATGTTGAGCCCCCAATCTAAAAATATACTCTGAATCAGAAATCACACTCTCATCCTCTTCTTTTTGCAATTTCCCTGAATACACATCCTCGCTGTTTCTTCTAGCTGGTAGGGTTCATTTGATGCAATGGCTTAAATGGTCCTTCAGAATCCCACTAAGTATCAGCAATGGCAGAGAACTTGGCGAGTTTAGGTTCCTTTAAAGAAAAGGGAGTTGAGAAACCCTTATTGAACATTTGGAAGGAATCGAAACCACCGAGGTTGGCATAGGAGCATTGAAGAAGTCATTAGAAAATATGCTTAAAAATTGGAGAGTTGAATGAGAACCCCCTTGAAGCTCTCCATTCTTACTTTTATTTCTTCTTTTTTTTTTTTTTACCTGTAGCTCCCACAAGATCTCCATTCCCTTGGAAGCTCTCTCCTCTTTTCTTTACTTTATTCCCTTTTTATTCTTTCCTAGCAGTAGCCACCAACCTTATGGAAAAACCACAGCTTTTTTTTTTTAGCTTTCTTTAGCCGCCATCACCATTCTCCAAAATAATCGGGCCCCCTTTTAACATGTCACAAGTGGTCATGCACCCTTAAATTAAAAAAATAAATGACCTAGATTAAAATAACGAAAAAAAGGAAGGGTAATGTCTAAGTTACCCTTCCCTCCTATTTTATTCATTTTCATCAATTGTTTTTAACATTTTTAATAAAAAAAAATTATTTTAAAAATCTAAATGGGGTTAACTTTAAAGCTCAAAATTAATTTTTTTTCACCTCGGGTTTAAATTGAATTTTAAAATTGATAATTTTACGATCCGGTTTTATTTGAATAATTAAAACAAAAAAGGATATATAATTTAGAACATTTTAAAAATCTAAAATCGTGATCGTGACTTTTACGAAAAATATTACACCCGAGAGGGGACAAATCAAAATTGGTTTTAAAAGGCCCGGACAAATTAGGTGTCTACAGCTACCCCTCTTTTTGGCTATTGCTGAAAATCAGGAATCAGACAAAGATAAAATAGACAACAATGTTGTCCAATCAGTGAAATCACATGTGAAGGAGAGAAAGGTGTTTTCTTCATTTTTTTTTTTATTAATGAAAAACTATAAATAGAAGATTTTGTCCTTAAATTGAGTTCCCTGACTAATCAAGGCTCGACCCGTCTTAAGGAAACAGGTTCGATTTTAAAACAAAATATTTGACTCATTTAATAAATAAATAAAAAAACAGAACGAGTTTTAAAAATAGAAGGAAATACCTCGACGATGGTCTCGGGGCTCGACTCATTTGATAAAACATAATGAATTCGATTTAAGAAAAGGAAATACCTCGACGATGGTCTTGAGACTCGACTCATTTGATAAAATAGAATGAATTCGATTTAAAACAAAAGGAAATACCTCGACGATGGTCTCGAGGCTCGACTCATTTGATAAAATAGAATGAATTCGATTTAAAACAAAAGGAAATACCTCGACGATGGTCTCAGGGATCGACTCAATTGATAAAACACAATAAATTCGATTTAAAACAAAAAGAAAATACCTCGACGATGGTCTTGGGGCTCGACTTATTTGATAAAACATAATGAGTTCGATTTAAAACAAAAGGAAATACCTCGACGATGGTCTCGGGGCTCGAGTCACTTGATAAAACAGAATGAATTCGATTTAAAACAAAAGGAATTACCTCGACGATGGTCTCGATGCAATATTCATTTGATAAAACAGAATAAATTCGAGTTAAAAAAAATAAATACCTCAACGATGGTCTCGGGGCTCAACTCACTTGATAAAACAGAATGAATTCGATTTAAAACAAAAGGAAATACCTCGACGATGGTCTCAAGGCTCGACTCATTTGATAAAACATAATGAATTGATTTGAAACAAAAGGAAATACCTCAACGATAGTCTCGAGGCTCGACTCACTTGATAAAATAGAATGAATTCGATTTAAAACAAAAGGAAATACCTCGACGATGGTCTCGAAGCTCGACTCATTTGATAAGAAAAATATAATAAAGAAGAAATAAAATATAAAACATTTTATTGTTTTGTTTTTATAACATTAATTTAACTAAATATTTTATATGTTTATAAATTAATTATATTTTTAAAATTTTAATTTTAATTATATTATAAATTATATTTTATTTTTTGTATTTATTTATAAAAAAGAGAAATGAAAATATAAAAACGAAAAAAAATAAAGAATAAAATATCTGATTGATACGTTTTGAAGTTTAAGAACCAATATAAAATATGCCCTAAAGTTTGGGGATCATTGGTGTTATTAAGAAGGACCACATCAGTAGATGATATTTTTGTAATTTATATCTCACATACCATATGTCATTTAACGCCTATTTTAACGGTTTTGCTAACGGAAGGATCAAATTGATACAAAACTATAAGATCAATGATCTGATTGATACGTTTTGAAGTTTGAAAATCAATATAAAATATACTCTAAACTTTGAGGACTATTGGTGCTATTAACTCAGCAAAATGACTTAACAATCTTATGATAATTTTAAACATTAATAATTATTATAAACAGAAAAACAACAGCAAACAAATCTCATTTCGAATCTCCAATTTTACGATAATAATAAAAATCTCACACCAAATTACAAAATTCCACACATTATTATTATTAGAACTTTTTAAATATATTTGATCCCCATGAAGAGCAGCATGAAAAAAATGGCAATTGCTTCTTTTCCTGAAAAAGAAAAGTAGTTGAAATTCTGTGAAATATCCCAATCGAACTTGATTTGATTATTAATAGATTTGGTAATATTGAATACGATACGATTAAACAAATGAAAAAAAAAATCATCCTGCAAAACAAATTCCTAAATTTGAATCTATAAATTTTTATTATTATTATTTTTTCAATCAGAAAAGCTTATTCTCAGTTAAGTTATGCCTTAACCATTAAAGGTAAATTGCAGATATAGCAAAATGAAAAAAGATAAGTTCAATCAAATTAATTAAGAAACTATAGGTGGTAGAGTAATTGTCCTGCCAAAATTGCACTCTTATCATTCTTTTTTAGTCCCTCTTTTTTTTTTTTTTGGGTGATATTTGCTTTATCCCTCTCTACTTGCCTTTTTTTTTTCTATTTATTTAAATAGACAAAATCTACTTGAGACCTACCATTAATTAAGTTAATGGAACAAAAATTGGGAATCATCAATCCAAATTTGGTAAAATTAAAACCCTTGGGCACCCATATTAATTATTAAGAATAGATTCAACATTGCCTTGTTATCGTGTTTGCGTATCATAATTGTGTTTAAAATATTATATATTTAATAAATTTTGATACGTTTAATAATTCATGTTATATCGATTTTTGACATGTTCATGTAGTCGTATTATATTTGTGTTATTTTTTATATTGTATTTTGTATCATATTTTAAATATTTTTTCACATCGTATTTATATCGTGTTTAAAATTGTCAAATTTATAATTTAAAACATAACTAATCTATGACTTGAAACCAAGAAAACACTTTTAACACTGAAATACACACTATGTCTATTTTCACTGTAACAACTGATAAAATTTCCATGTTAATCCCAACTTGGTTAATCAGGTAGAGCAATTGACCGACAAGATATTGCCAACAAAAATTATCTTTGATACATAAAAAGTTTGAGAATTAGAGATAAAAATGAAAACTAAAACCAGAAACAAAATATCATTAACATTGTGGGACGGTAACAAATCGGATATCCGAATCTGTTAAATATTCAAATTTATTAAATTGATTTTTTTGTAAAAATAAAAATATAAAATTGAAGAAGAATTAAATATGTAAATAAATATCGGATTCAAATATTCGAATCCGTTATTCGAATCTGAACCAAAACCAAAGCGGATTTGGATAACTGATATCCAAAGATTCATATCCAAATCTGCTGCGGATAGTAAATCTAATATTCGAATCCAAAAAATGACTTGAATAATATCGAATATCCAATTTTTTACTATCAATTACCATCTGTATTAATATTTTCATATTTCCAACTTAAGCAAAATGACTTGATAATCTTATGATAATTTTGAACATTAATAATTATTATAAACAGAAAAACAACAGCAAACTAATCTCATTTCAAATCTCCAATTTTACGATAACAATAAAAATCTCACACCAAATTACACAATTCCACACATTACTATTAGAACTTTTTAAATATATTTGATCCCCATGAAGAGCAACAGAAAAAAAAATGGCAATGGCTTCTTTTCCTGAAAAAGAAAATAGTTGAAATTATGTGAAATATCCCAATGGAACTTGATTTGATTATTAGTAGATTTGTTAATATTGAATATGATATGATTTCACGACACGGATACGAAAAAAATAACTAAAACATGACACAAAAATAACAAGACACGAAAAAATAACACGAATACGACACGAGTACACGAATGTCTCAAAATCTATATAATACGAATTATTAACGTATCAAAATTTATATAAATATAAAATATTTTAAATACGATTATGACACAATAAAATACACGAATACAACAAGGATATAGCATGTTAGAATTCAGATAAAAAAGGTCATCTACAAGAAAATTTATGCAAAATAGAAAGAAAGAAACATTAAGATTTAGGATAAGAAAAAGACATACACTTGTAAAGCTAACCATGAACAACATACAAATTTATCTAGGAAAACTCAAATTTTAAGCAGAAAATTATCAAATACAAAGCAAAATTGAAATTGCAGCAGCTATGAATCATGTTTAATTAAGAAAAACTAGTTGGAAGACAGAAGATTACCTTGTCCATGCATCGAATCCAAATAGACAACCTCGTTTTTCTCCTGAAAAAAAAAAAAAAAAAGACAAGCTTGGTTGCTTAGTTTCAAACTTCCAAATTGAATGACATGATCATTTATGCACCAAAATTCTGAGTTCTATGTTGTTAATTGCATGAAAATTTTAGAGGAATGTATTTAGGCTTCCGTCGGTGTCCTAACAAATTTAGTGAGATTATGAGACATTGCCAAAAACAGAGGTTAACAAACAAAGCCCATAGATATAAAGTATAATTTGCTTAATTAGAGTAAAAAACAGAGGATTAGAACCAAAGCTAGCTCCTGTCTAAATAATTATCTGCTTAAAATAGGACCTAAATATGAAAATAGTATATATATATATATATATATATATATATATATATATATATATATATAAGGATTAAGCATTTCCTAAAACAGATATTATGAAATTACCTGGCAAGAACTATAATTAGTAGAAGTCACAGTTTTGGAATATGATAGAAGGAACATGTTGGACTTTGTAGAAATCTTCTCCTCCTTCCACCACTTTATCTTTGAACGCCTTTGGCATTGATTCAATCTTCAGTTCTTGGAGGGTTGTAATGAACCTCAATCCATCTGGAAGCATCTTCATATTTCTACAATCTACAATCTCCAAACGCCGAAGAAAAGGCATGGCTCCTTCATCCACCTTCCACTCCTCCAAATTGGATAAACCACTAAGGCTTAGAGAATCAAGTTTAGGAAAACTTAGTGCAGAGCAAAAGATTTCCTTTCTAGTGAAAGCTTCATTATACAATTCGAGGATCCTTAAGTTAGGCAGCTTCTCTAGTGTTGGCATTGGATCTTCCTCAAGCTCGCACCTTTTCAACTGTATGTAAGCGATATTTGAAGACAAGTAGTGGGACTCTGGTAACTTACTTATCCCCACTTCTAAACTCAACTTACAAATACTATCACAGCTCGAAAGGAGGTGTGCCAAATGTCTTGGATCTATTCTTTCATCATTGATAATAGACAAGGAATGAAGATATTTACCTTCGATTATGGGTGGATTCTTTTTCAAGTCCTCCGTGTTAAAATCTTCAATACTGAAGGGCCCACGAATCTCCAACACTCTAATATTTGTCATGTTGATAAGATCTTGTACATAACAACTCTTGGTGTTGAAGTTCACAAGTGTTTGGAGGTTTCTCAAAGTACCCAACTTCAACTTTGTTTGAAAACATACCTCAGGGAGATATAGATGTCTTAGTTGCTCCATCCTCCATATCACATTAGGTACATGAATTGTATCATCAACTCTTAAATCCAAGGTTTGCAAGCACCTTAAGTTGCCCAGAGATGATGGCAATATTGACCATAGGAAGGAAAGATCCCTTAGACTCAATAATCTTAAATGGATGAGATTACCTATATTACTGGGTAACTTGAATCCCGCATCCCTTCCTCTTTCGTAGTTTAGGACTCTAAGCAATTTGAAATTTTTGAACATGTATGCCCAAATTCCCCGACATTTAGGAAGTGCTATACCAAATAAAAAAAGCCCGAAAATATAAAACAGTGGATTGCAATGTTCATCTTCATCTTCATCATTATTAAGGTAATTTAGTATTGTCAGGGGCATATATTCTTTAGTTACCTCATACGGAAAGAACAGATTGAAGAACAGAAGTGATCGAAGGTTTGGACTTTTAATGCACTGTATCCTAAAAAACTCATGTGCAGAAACTCTACGAACCCTTCGAATTGTGGATAACGAATCTGCATTTGATTGATCAACAATGAAGAGGAAATTTTCTTGTTTTGCCTTTGACAAGCAAAGATCTCTCATGAGATCATGCATCTGAAATGTTTGGATCTTTAAGGTAGCGACGTCTCTTTGTCGTACTTGTATCATGCACCTTTCTACAAGCTCAATTAAGTAACGATCTGCCACATCTTCTGTTATTTCCCCTTCATCTCCTTCTTCTTGCTTTGATGAAACAATACCTTCCGCAACCCATAATTGAATCAATCTATCCACAGGTATCTCATAATCCTCCGGAAAATGGCTTAAATAAAGGAAACATGGTCTTAAATAGGGTGGCAAATCATCATAACTTAATGCTAACACATCCTCTGTTCCTTGGCCTTTGCCTCTCTTCAAGTATGATTTCACATTTGCAGACACCTTTCGCCATTCATTTAATGAATTATTCTTTGTAGCCAAAATTCCTCCTAGCACAATGATGGCTAATGGAAGCCCTGCACAATGTTTAACCATGTTCTCCCCTAACTCTTTCAAATTCGCATCAACTCTGTTTTCTAAGAAAAAAAAATGAGAAAATTAGAAATGAGCATCCTATATATATTGATTTCAATAGGTAAAAGAAGTTTCATTTCTAAATACTTTTAGTCGACAATGGGCATATATGCTACCCATGGTTCCATGGCTAGAAAGAAGTTAATTGATTAGTTGTCCTTAAAAAAAGGGAGAAAAGTTAAGTGCACGACTTAAAACATCCTTATAAAAAATTTAATTAATAAATTTATCCTTAAATAATGAATTAAATTATATTTATTATATTTTTACAGTAGTTTACTTGAATTCAAACACTATTATATTTTAAAGATATACTAGTGTTTGAATTCTCGCAATACTTCAATTTTATTGTCATTAATAATATATTGAATACGATTAAGACACACACAAAAATAACATAAATTTAAAGTTAAAATTGAATTATTATGATAAACTATGCAAATTATCATAACATGATAACAACTTTTTAAAGAAAGGTATAAATATATATATATATATATAGTATGCAAAAAACTAAACATATAGTTCAGTAATTAATGTAATAATTATATATATATATATAGTATGCTTTAATTATTATTACTTATTACAATATTATTTTTATTACTAAAAAATAAAATTCCAATATAAAAAATATGAAGTTTACATGTGATGTGCTACATAAGCATATATAACATAGAGTAATTAAGGAAAAACGTTGCTTTGATTTATTTTATATTAAAATTTAGAAATTTTTTGTAAAATTGATGTTTTGTGATTTTTAATTAATATAAAAAAATAAAAATAAATAAAAAACTTGAAAATAAATTTAGAATATAGACTAGAGTGTTTGTATATGAAAATATTAAGGTAGAATAATTCTGCAATTGTTAATTCAACAAACCTATTACCTGTAGGATCTGTTTGAGGAAATGCAATCTTTCGAAACAATTCCCAGCTTTCTTCATCTTTTAAGCACCGCAACTCATACAAGTAACCTCTGCTGTCTGCATGTGAAACTATCTCTTTGTTTCGAGAGGTGAGCAATATCTTGCTACTGCTGCCTCCTGCTGCTGGAAATGCAGGTTTTAGAATGTCCCAAGCCTCAACGCTCCAAATATCATCAAGTATCACCAAACATTTGTTTCCCTCTAAGAAGTTAGACAACTTCTCTGCTAATTCTTCATCCCTCTTCTTCCTGTCATCTTTATCTAAAATCTTAAGACCAGATAGAATGTCTTCCCAAACTTTTCTTTTTTGGCACTGTTGAGAAACACATACCCAAGCCAAGCGATTGAAATGACCAATAACCTGGCTATGGCGATATATTTTCTTAGCAAGAGTGGTCTTCCCCAGACCACCCATTCCACATATGGAAACAACCCTGCGACCACTTTCCTCGTCGACAAGAACTGAGACCAATTCCTTGATATCAACATCCAATCCAACAATATTATCATCGATAATATGAGGATAAGGCCGCCTTGACTCCAACCTTTCAGTTGAAGAACTTGATCCTTCTCCATCCCTTAATTCCAGCTTTATGCCATATGCCTGTAATCGACGGATCAAGTCGATGATTCTTGCTATGATTTTCTCTATCTTTGACCTAGTTTCGTGGAGCGTCCGTCCCTCTTTCAAGATGCAGGCGGATCTTTTGATACAATTCGAAAACCCACCTTTCTTTTTGGACCCAATCTTGAGAGCATAATCCTCGACAACATCCTCAGCATCATAAGCAAGCTCTCTGATTTCAGCAACCCAAAGACGTATCCTTTCATCCTTAGACTGTTTAGCATCTGCCTCGACTAAGGAGCTTTGCATCCATTTGAGCTCTGTTTGCAAACGATCAACTTGCTCCTCCACGCCCCATAGGTATAATCCTTCTTCAGTTAGCAGATTGCCAATTGTTGTCACAGCAGAGGCCACAGCAGACCAAGCCATAATACTGAACTCTTTTTCTATGCTCAGAAAATTCTTTAAAATCTTTAATTGCAACACTGATTTCTCTGACTATATATAAATGGCTCAAGATGTGACCATAGAAATCTTTCTGGGGAAACAATTGCAAGAAGCAGCAGATAGCAAATGTTTTAGCAGTAATTATTCAATTAGATAAAAAAATTAAAAAAGTAACATCAAGGGACAACAAAAGAAAAGTTTTTTTTTTTTTTAATCTTTTATTTAAAAAACTATATTATCTCAAGTGTGAAAAGAAGGAAGACTAACAATCAGTCTTATTTAATTGGAAAAGAAAGACTAGAAGAACGAGTGGAAGATTGACCAACTCATTTTCACTTATCTATCTATACTAATCTTTATACTTTGATCCGTTGTATAAGCTTTTTAGGTTTTATATTTATCTTTTTTTATTTCTTATTAATTGTTTATACTTTCAAAACTAATTAATCTATAGAGAGTATATCAGTATATGCATTTTAATGTAAAAATAGATGGTATTTTTCAAATAAAAATTTAAAATTAACCTATAGATGATAATTTTTTTTATATATATAAAATAATGAGACATTTTGGTTATTAGTTTATTTTATTTAATACTTAATTGGCGTTGTAGTTAGGTTTCTGATACTATGTTAAGCATTCATTCTAAAATTAATTAACAATAAATGAAGAAATCTAACTTAAATATAAAATTTTAAAATTTAATTAATGCGAGATAATATTATTCAATATAAATAATAATTTTTTATAAAAAAAATTCAAAAGGTAAATGTCTTTGTGAGGTCGATCGCTTTTAGGTTTTGTTTGGTTGAGTGAATAAAAAAAATGAAAAGATGAAAAATTAAAGATGGAGAAATGTGAAAAGATAAAAATATATATTCTTTTTCATAGCAAAAAATATTTGTTTACAAATAGAATTGAAAAATATAAAAAAAATTAAAATTAAAATCATATTATTTAATATAAATAAAAATAAAAAATAATCTTGTATATACACACGGGACTCACATCTACCAAACACACCTTAAATTAAATAATTATTTAACATCCTTACAAAAAGGGATATAAAGAGCAGAAACCAAAATCCACTATCAGTTTCGCATGTAGCTCATTGCTAAACTTGACAATTCATTATCTGTATAATATTTGTGTATTTTTTTTGTCATAATCATGTTTAAGATATTATATATTTATATAAATTTTGATACGTTAATATTTCATGCTATATAGATTTTGATACATTCGTGTTATTTTTTTCATGTCGTGTCATATTTCGTATTGTGTTTTAATTATCTTTGCATATCGTATTTGTATCGAGTAATCATATCATATCCAAAATTATCAAATCTACTCATTGCTATATCTAAATGATGCCAACACATGAATAAAAGTGAGTTTCTGAGGGTCAAATTAAAGGATTAGGTAATACCTAAAAACAAGAGAGGGAGAAAGGAAGGAAAAAAAAAAAAGGGACATGTAAAATAGTGGAGCTAAATAAGGGAAAGAAAAGTTTACAAAATGATGAGGTGAGGGAAGCATATTTGGACTACCTTTTAAAGTGAGGATTATAATAATATAAATATAATTGAAAGTTAATTTAATTTTAAAGTAACTTAATTAGCACTTTTTAAAGGAGAGAAATCTGAAAAGTAAAAACAAAACAAAATATTAAAAAGTTGGAATTTTGTTTTTCTAAAATGCTAAATTACTTATAAAATTAATTTATAAACAAGGCGTTGTTACTTGTTTTTGAACGATTAATTGAAGCATAGCCAGATTCAGATGGAGTTGACGAGGAAACTGTGAAGTCTTTCACTGTGGTTTTAAGGTTGCTTGTTCTTTCCAGTCAAGTTGGCTGCTTTTTTGGTAAAGGTGGCAGTGTAATTAAGCAAATGTCTGAAGATTTAGTTGCTTTGTCTAAACATTACTGTAAAATAAGGCTATCCCAGAATCTGGTCTGTACGACCTGGGGTTGCAAACATCTATTGGTTTCTTTCCACCATCTGAGTTTTGGAATTTTGAAGTTATTTGATATCAGAAAGCCCAACTTTTGGAGATCAAACTGGTCTTTCATTATATAAAATGTTTTTTATTTGCTATTTGATCATGGAGTGGTGGTTGTGGTAGCACGCACTAGTATACAGTGTTAAGTTATTAGTAAGTTTCTTAGAATCTGCTATTTTGCTATATTGGGATAGAAAATTTTGGACGGATCGGACTGGGTTTGGGTATCCTTCTCATAAGAACGGTCGGGCCTGATCACAAAAACTTATATTTCGGACCGAATTTGGACAAACACAAATGTTATTAGTATCCTGTCTGGGCCTGATCCATGAATAAATCTATATCGATATAAAATCGATTTATTGTATACATTTTTATAATTATATGTATGATTAATGTTTTTAGATACAACAATTTATTCGTATCCGACATGCACATAAAATTTTAAATTAATCTGACATCCTATCATTTCAATTTAGAATAATATCTTTTTTAATATATTAACAGATGACCTTTTATTATTGTCGAACAAATAGTTAAATATTTTCATATAGTTTGAAACTTAACTTGAATAATTTACATGAATAGAGCATAAAATTCAACAATTAGATTAACAAAATATAAATAATACAAAAATATATGAAAAGCATCTAAGAATAAATTAGTTTTACATTATGTAAAAAAAATAAAAAAATGATGATGTTTTTTTACCTGTATTCAAAAAACAAACCATTCCAAATTTAAAAGATAGGAGAAGAGAAAATATGAGAACTTTGAATCAAGTGTTACATATTTATAAGATTATTTATTATTATTTAAATTTTACATTTTCAAAAATGATTAAGCAAAAGAGAGTAAAAATAGATGGTATTTTAAAAATATTTAAAATTAAAAATTTACCTTAAGATGATAAATTTAATTTAATTTTTTATACAAAATAATGAGACATTGTGGCTTTTATTTTATTTTTATCTAATACTTAATTGATTTTGGAATTAGGATTATGATATAATTTTAAGCATTAAATCTAAAAGTAACTAGTAATAAATGAAAAATCCAATATAAACAGGGGAGGGAGAAAGAAAAAGATGTGACAAAAAAATTGGAAATAATTAAGAGAAAGAAAGATTAACAAAGTGATTAGGTGAGGAAGCATATTCGGACTACTTTTTAAAATGAGGATTATAATAATATGATTAAAAGTTAATTTAAATAAAAAAACATTTAATTAACTTGAATCACCACTTGTAAAAGGTATATAGAAATTTGAAAAGTAAAAACAAAACAAATTATTAAAAAGTTTGATTTACTTTATTTAAAAAAAAAAAAAAAAAGTTATCTGTCAATGTGTGAAAAGAAGTGTGAAAAGATAACATTTTGTTGTTTTTGGATTTCTTTTGTAAAAATCCTTTTTCTCAATCATTCCTACCCGAATAGAAAACTACCTGATAATATAGAAAATGAAAAATTAATAAAAAAACAGGAATAAATGAAAAAAAAAAAACTGTGGAATTTTCGTTTCAATAAATAATATTGTCTAGTGTGAATAAGTAGATTAATCTTCAAAAGTGAAAGATTATTTATTTAATTAATTAATTTAGAAAGGAGAGGACTTGGAAAATGAGTGGAAGATTGCGTTAAAATTTAAATACAATAATTGAATACTTAATACTTAATTAATACTTAATTGGCATTGGAGTTATGATTTTGATATTATGTTAATAATTTAATTTAAAATCAATTGGTAATAAATAAAAAATTTAATTTGAATATAAAATTTTAAAAATTTAATTGATGTGCAATAATATTATTCAGTATAAATAAAATTTTTTATAAAAAAATTCAAAAGGTAAAAGTCTTTTTGAGGTACATCTCTAAAAGAAAAAAAAAATTAAAATTAAAGAAATGTGAAAGATAAAATTATGTATTTTTTTTTTCATAACAATTTTTTTCCCGGTAAGAAAGATGAAAAAGTGAAAAAAAAAATATATTTTTTTCACCATTGCTTGGTAGAATTGCAAAATATAAAAAATAAATTCATTTTATTTTATCATTATACCATTTGAAAGTTAAAATAAAAAATAATAGATAATCTAGTATACACACGCAACTCACATCTACCAAACATACCTTAAATTAAATAATTATTTAAATAAAATTTAAAAAGTTGGAATTTTGTTTTTCTAAAATGCTAATATTGTCAAGTGTGAATATGTAGGTTAAATTTCAAAAGTGAAAGATTAGAAATCATCACAAGTCTTATTTAATTTAGAAGGAGAGAACTTGGAAAATGAGTGGAACACTGACCACAACTCATCTTATTTTTCTCTAAATTGGCTTTTCTAATTAAAAAAAAAAAAGCATTAGTTTTTGGTAAGAGAAAAAAAAAATCAAGTTATATGAGTATAAAATTGATTTATTTTATAATTATATGTATGAATAATCTTTTTAGGACATGCACATAAAGTTTTATGTTAATCTGACATCCTATCATTTCAATCGAGAATTGTAAACACTTAATTTTGTCCGAAAATCCTAAACTAGGTAAGTTTCTCTTTGTACTTCTCATAATGCAAAGAAACTCCTCTCATCCCACAAATGGTTCTAACAGATGAAATTTTATTATTATCGAACAAATAATTAAATATTTTCATATAGTAACTTGCATGATTTACGTGAATAGAACATAAAATTTAACGATTGGATTAACAAAATATAAATAATAAAAAATATATGAAAAGCATCTAATACTAAATTAGTTTTACATTACGTAAGTGGATCTTTCCTCAAAAAATAAAATAAAAATAAAAAATGATGATTTTTTTTTTTACCCTTATTCAAAAATCAAACCATCCCGAATTTGAAAGATAAGAGGAAAATACGAAAATTGTGAATTAAGTGTTACATATTTACAAAATTATTCATTATTGTTTAAATTTTACACTTTCAAAATTGATTAAGTTATAAAGAGTCAAAATAGATGGTATTTTAAAAACATTTAACATTAAAAATTAACCATAAGATGATAAAATTAATTTTATTTTTTATATAAAATTATTATTTCAAAATAATGAGACATTGTGGTTTTTATTTTATTTTTATCATACTTAATTGATTTCGAACATAGGATTCTGATATAATTTTAAGCATTAAATCTAAAATTAACTTATAATAAATGAAAAATCCAACATAAACAGGGGAGGCAGAAAGAAAAAGAAAAATATGTGACAAAAAAGTGGAAATAATTACGGGAAAGAAAGATTAACAAAGTGATTAGGTGAGGAAGCATATTTGTACTACTTAAGATTAACAAAGTGATTAGGTGAGGAAGCATATTTGTACTACTTTTTAAAGTGAGGATTATAATAATATAATTAAAAGTTAATAAACAAAAAACTTTTAAAAGTAACTTTAATCACCACTTTTAAAAGGTATATAGAAATTTGAAAACTAAAAACAAAAAAACTTATTAAAAAGTTGGAATTTACTTGTTCTTTTTTTAAAAAGATATGTGTCAATGTGTGAATAATAGAAAATGAAAAAAGAAAAAGAAGGAATAGAGGAAAAATATCTGTGGAATTTTGTGTTTCTATAAATAATATTGTCAAGTGTGAATACGTAGATTAATCTTCAAAAGTGAGAGAACAGAAATCATCACTAGTCTTATTTAATTTAGAAAGGAGAGGACTTGGAAAATGAGTAGAAAATTGTGTTCGAATTTAAATATAATATTTAGATTTTTTTATTAGTTTAAGATTTTTGAATAATTGGTTATCTAATTTAATATAGTCTTAGATTTTTTGTTTGAATTCTAACGATTATTTTTCCTTTCTAATATTTTTTTTATCCAGTGTCTTGTTATTTATCAAATTGTGTATTGCTTCTTTAAGTCTTTTTCAACTTGTATTATATGGGTTCATGTACAATTTTATTAACTATTCATTTGATTTATATGTAAAAACATGTTAAAATTTAAATATAATAATTGAATTATTTAACAGACAGACCACAATTCATCTTTGTTTTTCTCTAAATTGGCTTTTGCAATATAAAATGGGAGGATGAAAAAGGTTGTTAAAAGAATGAAAGAGAAAAAATCATTAGTTACACAGTATTATTTAGTTAAGAAACCGAAGTCTTATTTAATTGGAAAAGGTAAAGAAAGACTTGGAAAATGAGTGGAAGACTTACCACTTATCTATCTTTTCTCAATGAGTGGAAGACTTACCAAAATCTGAAGGATGTGGGCAAAGGAAAGCACAAAGCAGTTCATTCAAGGACTTGGGATATGATTAGATTTGATAATTCATATATTTGTGTTGTGTTCGTGTATTTTATTGTTTTATAATCGTGTTTAAAGTATTTTATATTTATATAAATTTCGATACTATAATAATTCGCATTATATAGATTTTGATATATTCGTGTATTTGTGTCGTTTTCATATTATTTTTTCGTATCATATTGTGTTTTGTATTGTGTTTTAGTTATTTTTTCCAGTGTCGTATATCCAATATTATCATATGTAGATCTTGGGATATCTATGAATCCTGGTACTTGGAATTTTGTTTTTCTAAAATGCTAATATTGTTATGTAGGTTAAATTTCAAAAACGAAAGATTAGAAATATCATCACCAGTCTTATTTAATTTAGAAAGGAGAGGACTTGGAAAATGAGCGAAACACCGACCACAACTCATCTTATTTTTCTCTAAATTGGCTTTTCTAATTTAAAAAAAAAAAAAAAAAAAAGTGGGAGGACGAAAAGGGTTGTTGATAAAGTGAAAAAAAAAAATTCATTAGTTTTTGGTAAGAGAAAAAAAAAAGTCAAGTTATGTCGGTATAAAATTGATTTTTATACATTTTTATAATTATATTTATGATTAATATTTTTAGATTTAATAATTTATTCGTATTCGATATGCACACAAATTTTTTAAGTTAATCTGACATCCTATTATTTCAATCAAGAATAGTATTTTTTTTTAATATATTAACAGATGAAATTTTATTATTGTCGAACAAATAATTAAACATTTTTATATAATTTGAAACTTAATTTGCATGATTTACGTGAATAGAGCATAAAATTAAACAACTGAATTAATAAAATATAAATAATAAAAAAATATATATGAAAAGCATCTAAGACTAAATTAGTTTTATATTATGTAAGTGGATCTCTCCTCAATCAATGAGAAAACATAATAAAAAATGATAATGTTTTTTACCCTTATTCAAAAAACAAACCATCCCAAATTTGAAAGATAGGAGGAGAGGAAATATGAGAACTCTGAATCAAGTGTTACATATTTACAAGATTATTTATCATTATTTAAATTTTACAATATTAAAAATATTAAGCTATAGAGAGTAAAAATAGATTGTATTTTAAAAACATTTAAAGTTAAGAATTAACCTTAAGATGGTAAAGTTAATTTTATTTTTATATAAAATAATTATTTCAAAATAATGAGACATTGTGGTTTTTATTTATTTTTATCTAATATTTAATTGATTTTGGAATTAGGATTCTGATATAATTTTAAGCATTAAATTTAAAATTAACTGATAATAAATGAAAAATCCAACATAAACATGGGAGGGAGAAAGAAAAATATGTGACAAAAAAATTGGCAATAATTAAGGGACAGAAAGATTAACAAAGTGATTAGGTGAGAAAGCATATTTGGACTACTTTTTAAAGTGAGGATTATAATAATATAATTAAAAGTTAATTATTGAATGAACAAAAAACCTTAAAAAAAGAAAGAAAAAAAAAAAAGAAAAAGAAAAACGGGAATAGAGGTAAAAAAGTCTGTGGAATTTTGTGTTTCTATATAATAATATTGTCAAGTGTGAATACGTAGATTAATCTTCAAAAGTGAAAGATTAGAAATTATCACCAGTCTTATTTAATTTAGAAAGGGGGAGATTTGAAAAATGAGTGGAAGATTAGTTGGAATTTAAATATAATAGTTAAATTTTTTTATTAGTTTAAGTTTTTTGAATAATTATTTATTTAATTTAATATGATTTCAGAGTTTTCAAGTTCGAATCTTGACAATCATTTTTTTAAAATTTTTTTTATTTAATGTCTTATTATTTATCAGTCTATGTGTTGCTTCTTTAATTCTTATTCAGCTTGCATTATTTGGATTCACATGCAATTTCATTACTAATTCATTTGACTTGCACATAAGAAGACGAATTAAAACTTAAATATAATAATTAAATTATTTTCTATTAATTTAAATATTTAAAATAATTGATTACCTAATTTAATAAACGGACCACAATTCATCTTTATTTTTCTCTAAATTGGCTTTTCTAATATAAAATGAGAGGATGAAAGAGCTGGTTGAAAGAATGAAAGAGAAAAAAATCATTAGTCACACAGATATTTTTTAATTAAGAAACCGAAGTCTTATTTAATTGGAAAAAGGCAAAGGAAGACTTGGAAAATGAGTGAAAGACTTGCCACTTATCTATCTTTTCTAAAGGATTAGTCTTTTTAGATTTCATATTTATCCTTTTTAAATAAAAGAAAGATTAACAAAGTGATGATCCGATCCGAACGTAGGCCTGTCTAAAGGTCAAGTGGATACAAGTTTGATCTGTATTGAATTAAATTTGGATATGATTTTTTTTAATTAGGATCAATCCGACTTAAATTATTATTTATGAATAAAAAAATATTTTAATTATAAAATTATATAAATATTAATATAAAAATAATATTTAAATATATTATAAACAGTAAAATTAATTTTCGAACTGATTTAGATCCAATCCGAATTAAGCTTAAATAAGAGATATAAAGAAATTGGATTGTGACCCGACCTATCCGGCCATGGACAGGACTCCAGAGGTGATGAAGCATATTTGCATTACTTTTCAAAGTGAGGCTTACAATCTATAACTTAATATAAAAACTATCTCCAATTCAACGAGAAGAGAGAATTAGATATGGTATCAAGACTTTTTCTCTCCTAGGGTTTCTCTAGTGGGGGCTTCGGTCTTGTCCTTAGTGCAAGTTTTGTTTTTTCTCTTTGACGGTTCGGTGATAGGTATCGACGATACCTTTTCCTTTGTTTTGACATAAGCAATCGAGAAAGAGACAAGAGCGTGAGCATGACAGACGTCTTGGAGGAGTTATGGAGCAAACTGGTATTGACAGATGAGGAACAGAGTGATGTGCTTGTTGATAAGGATTGGATCGCGACGACTCTGGAAGAAGGAAAGAGCTGCTTGGTGGGGAGAATTCTGACTAAAAAGAATGTGAATGTGGATGCCATGAAAACAGTTTTTACAAAGCTATGGAAAATAACGAAAGGAATCCAGATTAGTGAAGTGGGGATAAACTTTATGTTTTCCGATTTGAAGATTCAACTGCCAAGGATAGGGTCCTTATGCATCAGCCATGGTCCTTTAATAAGGCACTTCTTGTGTTTCGGGATTTTGATGGATTGAAATCGCCCAGTCAGATGAATCTGAATTGGTGTCCTTTTTGGGTTCAAATACATGGTTTACCACTGTGTTTTATGAATGAAAGGGTAGGAACGGTGGTTGGCGAATCCATAGGTGATGTGGAGGAAGTGGATGTCCGGAATGATAATATGGCATGGGATCGATGTCTAAGGGTCAGAGTCAATATAAATGTCCATAAATCTCTGAAGAGAGGAAGCAGAATTGCAGTAGATGATGGAAATAAAAAATTAGTTTTGTTTCACTATAAACGTCTACCCGATTACTGCTATGTGTGTGGCAAATTGGATCACCTTGAAGGAGATTTCGTTGATGCTTTGAATATGAAGAAAGGTGGTGGTAAAATCCACAGGGGTTATGGGACATGGCTACGAGCAGAATTGAACAAAAGTTGGACACATGATTTAACAGGCTTTGACTCAAGTTCGGGTGATGGTAAACAAGTATCCAGTGAAGGGAGGTCTGCTGCAAGTGGCCATTATGCTAAGGTTGGTAATCTGGACGATAAGTTCCAGCCAAGGACAGCCATGAACATCGATGACTTGGGGCTTAGTGGAATGAGGAAGGACAAGGGTAAATCAGTCTTTGAACAGGTGAGATCCACTGGAATTTCGCCATTCTTTGACGAGATGTCAGGAGCAAATAAAGGAATCTACCAACATTCTAGGGGAGACACAGTGGGATTTGAAATTACTAGAGAGAAAGTCAAGGCGAATGTGTTGGTGGGAATGAATGCAGAAATAAGTGATGTTGCAGTTGACAAATTTAAGTACCAAGAGGAGCGGGAAAGAGTAAACGATTCGGATATGGGCAAAATAGTGGACCTAACTCATATTAACGACATGCTGACTAGTCCTGGGGGCCACCGAATATCTATGCCAACTTCAGGAAAGTGGAAACGGAGGGGGCCAATGTCACAAAGTGACAAAATTCTTGTCGACTCAGTTGGTTTCGCTGGGAATAAAAGGGACTTATCGGATCTATTTCAGGTATGTGTATCCCCTTCTAAGAGTCATAGAGTCCAACTAAAAGGCGATGGTGAAACTTCGGATAAAATGGCGGAGACTGACTTGATGGGTCAGTCCCGCCAAGACTAATGAGTTGCATGGTGTGGAACTGCATGGGATTGGGGGCTCCTAGCGCAGTTCATGAACTGACCCGGTTGGTCAGAAATAATAAGCCTCTACTATTATTTCTTTCGGAAACTAAAAGAAATAATGGTGAAATGGAGTGGTTGAGATCGAGAATTGGATACGATTTTTGTTTTACAGTTAGTTGTGTGGGACGATGCGGAGGGTTAGCTTTGTTATGGATGGCGGATATTTCGGTATCGGTCCAGTCTTTTTCTACCTCTCATATTGATGCACATGTTAAGGAGGGGACTTTCGTTCATGAATGGCGTTTTACGAGTTTCTATGGTCAGCCGGAAACACATCGACGAGAAGAATCATGGAATTTATTGAGATTGTTGAAAAATAGAAGTCATTTGCCTTGGCTTTGTGCAGGTGATTTCAATGAAATTCTGCTTTCATCGGAGAAGGTTGGAGGTAGTTTACGTCCGGCATGGCAGATGGATAATTTCCGGGCAATTCTCGATGAATGTGGTTTTATTGACATATCGGTATCTGGACTAGCATTTACATGGATTAGAGATGGTGTTTCATGGATTATTCGGGAACGTTTGGACAGAGGGTTAGTAAACCAGGCATGGTGGGATTGCTTTCCATCAACAGTTGAATATCACTTAGGGGCCTCAACTTCAGACCATATCCCCCTTATTTTCAAACTTGAAACCAGCCGAAGGAAGAATTATAGTAATGGTGGCTTCAAATTTGAAAATATGTGGACCAGACATGAAGATTGTGAGCGGGTTGTATCGGATGGGTGGTTGACTGGTGAATATGGCAGTTTTGACAAGCTAGCTGAAGGAATTACCAGATGTGGGGTGCAATTGTCGAAATGGAACAGGGATATTTTTGGTGATCTTAGGAACAAGATCAAACAGAAGCAAAAAGAACTTGAACAGGCTTACGATGGAGAGGGAGCAGTATTAAACCGAGAGGGACAGATTAGAGCTCGAGTGGAACTTAATGAATTGTGGCAAAGGGAAGAGGTGATATGGCGGCAAAGGTCTAAGGTCCTGTGGCTAAAAGAAAGTGATAGAAATACGGGGTATTTTCATTCAGTCGCGTCCCGTAGAAGGCGAAACAATACCATTCACAGAATAATGGATCAACATGGTGTTTGGCAGTATGAGGAAGATGAAATCGAGAAGAATATACTTGACTATTTTGCTGACATTTATACTACTGCTGGAACTGACGAGAGTGCAATGCAGGAAATTCTTTTCGGCATGAATGAGGGGCTTACGGAGAATATGAGGCAGCAACTAGATGCGATTTTCACAGGTCAGGAGGTGAAAGAAGCCTTAAGTCAGATGCATCCCAGTAAGGCACCTGGTTCGGATGGTATGACAACACTTTTTTATCAACGATATTGGCATGTAGTTGGGAGTGATGTTAGCAAAGTTATCCTTGATTTCCTTAATAATGGGATGTCACTGAATCGAGTTAATCATACTAACTTGGTATTGATCCCAAAGGTGAAACATCCAGTATCAGTCAAGGATTATAGGCCAATTAGTCTATGCAATGTGGTCTATAAGATCATTTCCAAAGTATTAGCCAATAGACTTAAGCAAGTTTTGTCGGGTCTGATAAGCGCTAACCAAAGCGCCTTTGTTCCGGGTCGTATGATTTTTGACAATGCTATGGTGGCGATTGAGACGGTTCATGCAAAGAAGAACAGACGTAAAGGGAAAGTGGGTCAGATAGCGCTCAAGTTAGACATGAGCAAGGCCTACGACAGAGTTGAGTGGAACTATTTGGAGGGCATGATGAGGAAGTTGGGTTTTTCAGATAGATGGATCTCGTTGATTATGACGTGTGTTCGTACAGTACAATATTCGGTAGTTATCAACGGGAAACAAAGTGGAAGCATAGTTCCAACCAGAGGTTTACGGCAAGGAGACCCACTTTCGCCATATTTATTCCTTTTGTGTGTGGAATGCCTATCTAGTCTGTTGAATAGTACAGATATTAATGGAACTATTAAAAGAATAGCGGTGACACGTCATGCTCCGAGAGTTTCACATTTACTATTTGCGGATGATAGCATATTATTTTTCCGAGCGACTATGAGGGATTGTGAAGAAGTGATGCATATTTTGCGTGTGTATGAAAATGCCTCGGGTCAGTTGGTTAACGTTGACAAATCTGCAATTTATTTCAGTTCCAATATAGGGGATGATGAAAAGGTTTCGATCATGCAATGCCTGGGAGTACAAAAGCTTATTATTAAGGAAAAATATTTGGGGCTGCCTCTATTGTTTGGGAGATCAAGGAAGATGGAGTTTTCTGTGATTTTGGACAGATTAAAAACTAGACTTGAAGGATGGAGAAGGCAAATGTTGTCTCAAGCGGGAAGAGCGGTTTTAATACAAGCCATGGCACAAGCCATCCCCCAATATGTGATGTATTGTTTCTTATTACCTAAAACCTTCATTCATGACCTTAATATGCTGGTTGCTGGTTTCTGGTGGGGAGATACGCATAATAAGCGGAGAATCCATTGGCTCCGATGGGATGCGATGTGTGTATCGAAGCTAGATGGTGGGATGGGATTCAGGGATTTCGAATCGTTTAACCTCGCTTTATTGGCAAACAATGCTGGAGATTAATTCAAAATGATCAAACTCTATGTTACCAGGTATTGAAGGCTCGTTACTTCAACAACACTTCGTTTTTGGAGGCCACCTTAGGGAATAATCCGTCATTAGTATGGCGGAGCTTACTTGAGGGAAGAGAAGTTTTGTGCCGAGGCTCACGATGGAGAATAGGCGACGGGCTGTCCGTGGATGTGTGGAAGGATAAATGGATCAATAGGGGACCAACTTTCATGGTAAATAGGGTGCATGATCAATATTTTACACCTTTTAAAGTAGCCATGTTAATTGATCCACATAGTCGAATGTGGAGGGAGGAGATGGTGAGGGAATTGTTCTCACCTGAAGACGCCAATTTGATCCTAAAGATGCCACTGACTCGACAAGCTTCACAAGATAAACTCATTTGGAATGAGTCTTTGACTGGTACATTTACTGTTAAATCTGCTGTTTATATAGCACAGGAGTTGAAGGGGAGATTAGTTGGCATGCGACATCAAAGACAAGCTAAATGGAGGACAATCTGGATGGCTAAGGTAATGCCAAAGGTGAAGACATTTATGTGGATGTTGGTTAAAGGTTTTCTTCCAACAGCATATGAGTTATGCAGTAGAGGAATACAAGCAGAAAACATATGTGGTGTTTGCGACATGCTTTCCGAGACCTGGTATCATGTTCTCTTTGATTGTCCGTTAAGCACAAAAGTATGGGAGGATACATGTCCCGGCATAATTGATGTGGCGGTAAGAAGTACGACTGATCCTGATTTCTGGGATTCTATACTAAAGTTTACCAGCGGTGAAAGTTGTACAGCTAGATGTCTGAATATTCTGTGGCTGCTATGGAATAACCGAAATAATAGCCTCCATAATGGCAGTTGTTCGATGCCTTCAAGGATATGTCACACTGCCAGCTCGATGGAAATGGGGCTGGAACACCGGCAAGACCAAGGGAACCGGTTCCACTCAGCACGTTATCATGAGCAGGTTCGATTGGAAACACCACCTGATGGAGTGGTGAAAGTAAATGTTGATGCTTCAATGAATAAAAGAGAAGGAACCTCTGGTTTTGGAATTGTGTTGAGGGATGCAAGGGGAGCTGTGCTTGTGTCTGCAACTATTAAAGTGAGTTTACTGTCAACACCTTTGTTAGCTGAGGTTTCTGCTATTAAGGAAGGGTTGAAGCTAGCTGTGGAGTTGGGATTTTCGAACTTGATTGTTGAATCAGATTCCAAAATAGCAATCAGAGAAATTGAACAAAGGGATGCATCCATGTGGGAGTGGGGAAGTTTAATACTGGATATCTGGGACTTAGTTGTTGATTGTAATAAGGTGTTATTTCACCATGTGAGTAGAAATTGTAATAAGCTAGCTCATGAGTTAGCAAAACCAATTGGTCAAAGGGAAACTCATAGAACATGGATAGGGTCTTTACCTGCATCAATTTGTAATCCTGACTTAGTTTTATTGGAATGAAGTTACACAGTATTATTATAAAAAAAAAAAAAGAAAATTAGATATTTTGGATTAAGAGTAGATTGACACCTAAGTGTAGGTATTAAGGGGGTTGGGGGTTAGTTTGGGTATTTTATTTATTTATTTTTTGTTAGGAAAGAAAGGAAGAAAAGAAAAAAAATGAAGAAAAAATTATGTATTCGTATAGTTTTTGTGTTCGTGTTATTTTTTTTGTTCAAAATATATAAAGTTATATAATTTTTACACGTTGATAATTCGTTTTATGTAGATTTTAACACGTTCGTATATTCGTGCCATGTTCGTGTTATTTTTTTGTTTGTTCAAAATATTATAAATTATATAATTTTTACATGTTAATAACTCATTTTATATAGATTTTGACACGTTCAGAAATTCGTTCATATTCATATTATTTTTTGTGTTCGTATTTTTTTTTGTGTGTTCAAAGTATTATAAATTTATATATATTTTTACATGTTAATAATTCATTTTATGTAGATTTTGACACGTTCATGTATTTGTATTGTGTTCATGTTATATTTGCATCGTGTCGTATTTTAATGATTGTTTTCATGTATTCGTGTCGTGTTTCAATTTATCCAAATATTTTGCATAGTTTGTAATGGTGATCCAATTTAGATAAAAATTTGTGTGTTTGTGTCGTATCTCAATTCATCTCATATTTTGCACAATTCGTTATAATGATTCAATTTAGAGAAAATGTATATGTCCATAACATATTCGTATTATTTTATCATGTGTTTAAAATATTATAAAATTTTATAAGTTAATAATTCGTTTTATGTAGATTTTGACACGTTCATGTATTTGTGTCGTGTCCATGCTATATTTTGTGTCGTGTTTAAATTATTTTTTTCATGTTGTATTCGAGTGTATAATCATATTGTGTCCGAAATTGCCAAGTCTAATTGATACTATTCAAATAACTCATAAATGTGTGTCACGTATCATCATGTTCGTGTTATTTTTTCTATTATAATCGTATTCAAGGAATTATATATTTATATAAATTTTGACACGTTAATAATTTGTTTTATGTAGATTTTGACACGTTCGTGTATTTGTGTCGTGTTCATGTTATTTTTGGGTCATGTCTTGTTTTGATTATTTTCCCATGTTATGTTCGAATCATATAATTATGTTGTGTCTGAAATTGTCGGATGTAATTGACCATATTCAAATAACTCTTAATTTTAAACTAGGTGTCATAAAAAATAATTTTTTTTAAATTATTATCTTTACTAGTCTTGCTTTTTTATCTTCCAAATTTATTACAACATGTTAATTTATCCGATAATATTTCGTAACAAAGCGCGAGCATTATCTAGTATGATATAATAATATAATAAAAATTAAGTTAATTATTGAAAGGATAAGCCCATTGAACTTTGGCTCAGGGGCAGGCACCCGGTTCCTTCGAGATCTTTGCTGTTTGCTCGGGTTTGGCTGAAATGAGAACGGGCTTGGCTAAAATGATTTAATTGACCAAATCTCAAAATCCAAACCTTTAAAATTTATATATATCTTTAATGGCTTAACAATTTCGTCATATAGTTTTGAGACATAACCACAAGTTATGAATTCACTCAATAATATTACTTAAATATTAATGTATATAGTTGAGAATAGCTTGGTAACTATACCTGCTCACGGTTCGAACAGCCCGTTCAGCCCGACAAGCCTGGTCCGTAATGGATTGGACCTTAACAGGTATTTTAGTGATCCGGACCATTGAAGCATTGAAGAAAAAAAAAACATTTTTAACTTTGGTAAAAGTTAAAATTTTAGAATTCGGAGTTTAGTTCAGTTGGTTTATGCAGTCACCTTTAAGATGTGGCATTCAACAAGTTTAATATTCGAATTTTAGCATCTGCAACCCTTCCGCTGCGACCTCCTTTGAACGAAAAAAAAAAAGTTGTAATGAGTAAATTGAAATTTTAAGTAATGTGAATATATTTTAATTATGTCAAATAATTTCAATTTGACTATACTTTCTGAAAACTCAATTTAGAACCATAATTCCACCACTGAATCTCAAAATTGAAGCCTTTTCAGACAGTGAATAAAGTATAATTTTTAGGACGAAATTGAGACTTTGGTGCTTGAAAATTTTGGGTGCTATTTTGCACCTGTGAAATTCTTGATTGTGGAACAGGTTTAAGTGATTCCCATGACAGAATAGAGTACTGCACAAGGAAAACTGGATTCTAACCAAATTACTTTAGCAAGTAGTTCTAAAGAAAGGCAAAACGATAACAAATAAATTTATTGAATCCAGTATTTTTCTTTAAACATTCTTTGCAGAAAGTTTAAGCAAAGAACAAAAGGGAAGACAATAAAGTTTGTTCACCAAAGCAGATTGTAGTAATTGCCAAAATAAAATTATTCTTTTCCCATCCTAAGACAATTTGTATTAGATCTGCTTATTGGACCATCAGCTTACAATATTAGTTTTCAAATTGTATGAATTATAAACATATTTAGTATTAATTATAAAAATGAAATTTGGTTACCAAAGTGTATGAGTTCTCTAATTTTACTATTTAATGCTATATTAATATGTTTTGAATCAACCAAAAATGATTATTTACTTGATTATTAGTATTATTCAACTTTAATTGTGCAAATATAAATATTTACATATATTTATATAAAAGACATTAATTGGTATCTCTCAATTTGAGAATTTTATGCATATAAAAGTACCCATTCCTCTCCATTTTCAAAGCCTAATTGAATCTCTGAATTTGAGAAATTATTTCCAATCCCAACAACAAAATTGAGGAATTGACAACTACAGATGAATCAATTAAGACATTCTTGGTGCCTAAGATATATATCATTGATAATTTATTAAATTAATTATTTTATCTTTAATTAATAATTTTATTAAATTTAAATATCGACATTTTTATTTATTTTCTTATTAACTGAAGTCTATATTAGGGTAAATTTTCCTTAATTGATAAATTTTTTAATTAAATTTAATGTTGGGTAATTTTTATTTATATATTTCTTTATTAATCTTGAACAATTTATTAAAGTAAATTATTTTTAACCAAATTTAAATTTTATCGCATTTACTTTGAGCATCCATGGTTAATAAATTCCTTTCACGTGTGCTTCAATTGCAAAACCAGCCTTCTTCATCTTCACAACAATTTGCAAAGTACGAAATATTGAATAAAAGTTATAATGTTAAAGGTCTAAAGTCAGCATTGTGTCTCTTTATATGTCCTTTCTCTAATTTGTTTCTATGTGATGAAATTAACTTGAGGTGGCAAAATGAACCCAAACCCGAAAATCCGTCCAGAAAAACCCGAACCCGAACTCGTTCAAACCCGATTTGACCAAAAAGTCAAAAACCTGAACCCGAAAAAGCCCGAACCCGAATGGGCCCGAACCCGAATGGACCCGAACCCGAATGGGCCCGAACCCGAATGGGCCCGAACCCGAATGAGCTCGAACCCGAATGAACCCGAACCCGAATGGACCCGAACCCGAGACCGGCCTGAACCCGAACCCGAATTTAATGCTAAAAACAAAAATAATCAAATTTCAATTAATTTTTTTTTACAAAGAAATAACTTTAATTATTAATTTTATTCTAATTTTTTTAATAATTTAATTAAAATTTAATATATTATATATATGTCATAACGGTTTTTCGTCCGCTAAGACGTTTTTGAAAACACAAATGGAGTCGCCACCAATCTTTTTTGCTAGGTGTGATTGGCCACCTATTAAAACCAGTTTTAGTAAAATATTTTAAAATTAATTAAAACATTTTGTAAAACCAATTTCAAAGTCCGCGCTTTGAACCAGAGAGTAAAACATAATTGGGTTCGGGAGTCGGTTACGTGCGGGGAAGGATTAGCAACCCCGCAACGCCCGTTTAGAAAACGGTACCATTTAATCACGTGTTATCTTAAATCTTGATTTAATGGACTTGACATCGCTATTTAAAAATAATTCTCTTTTATTTTTATTTTATTTATAAAAAAAAACATGTTTATTATTTTTTGAATTTTTGGAACTGTTATTATTATTATTTTTTTTTAAAAACGAAAGTGAACATAAATTTGTTATCGAAAATACTCATTAAATATTCCCAACACTCTTGGTGGTATTTAACGAGATATTCTCACCTCGAGATATCTTAGGAATCACAACCGTGATATCCTTCGAATTCCGTCGTCGGCAATTTACATCCATTTTTTTTATTTAAATGCGTATGATGCGAATATTTAAATATCGGATGCACACGACTTAGCATATAATACATATGATTAAATACCGAACTATAAGATTAAAAATGCAAATGATAATGTTAAAAACACGAGCATGGCCACATATCGAGCGGATAACATTCACTATTTATTCATTTTTATTATTTCCATCTTTTTATGAATTTTTGTATTGAGCTTGTCGCTAAATACTCCAACCACTCGTGGTGATATTTAACGAAATTCTCTCACCTCAAGATATCTTAGGAATCACTACCGTGACGTCCTTTGAATTCCGTCGTCGGTAATTCACATTTCTTAAAACCTTTTTTCTTTTTGAAAAGTAAATTAAAATGCTTTGAATAATTATTTCAGAAATAAAAGAAATTATCTATGTAAGAATAATTCTCGAATCACTCCTTTTCGATAGTATTTCGGTTACTATTCTTACTCGGACCATTTCAAAGAACGATTGATGCTCCGACCATCCCGAGAAAGAAATCCGTTTTTAGAGAATTTTATTTCCCGTTTTTTTTTTTACCTGAAGCGGGTCGGGTGCGCGGACCCCAGGTCGACGCGCGGGTCACCGCCACCCGCTCCAGGGGTTATAAAACCCTTTCTTTTTTTTTTCTCTCTTTCCTCCCTCCTCTCTCTAAGTGTTCAACCCCCAAAATCCCAGAAACCACCCCCAACCCAAAAACCGATGCCAAACCACTGCACCATCCACCGTCCATCGTCGTCGGCCGCCGTTCGCCGGTGGCCGATCACTTCCGAAATTAGCCCAAACTGTTCCTCTTTCTCTCTTCTTTCCCTTTTTAACCTTAGATTCTTCAAAAAATACCCAGAATGACCTAGATCTAGGCCCAAAGCCGAATGGGCCCGAACCCGAATGGACCCAGACCGAAAATGATGTAAAACATACTCGAACCCAGACCAAACCCGAACCCAGACCGAACCCGAATGGGCCCGAACCCGAATGAGCCCGAACCCGAATGGGTCCGAACCCGAATGAGCCCGAACCCGAATGGACCCGAACCCGAATGAGCCCGAATCCGGATGGACCCGAACCCGAATGAGCCCGAACCCGAATGAACCCGAACCCGAATAAACCCGAACCCGAATGAACCCGACCCGAACCCGCCCAATTGCCACCTCTAAAATTAACCTTAGGTTAGGATGTGATATGTTTTTGTGTTTTTAATGTTTTTATTAAACTTATACTATATGATATATATAATTATATTATGTATGATTATAAATAATATTATAAAGATTTTTATTTTTCATAAAACCAACCAAAATATAAAATTTTCCAAAAAAATAAAATAAAAGAAACTTTAGAAATATAATAAAACGGATTGACAATACTTGATATAATCTAATTTAATTAGATAAAAGAACTGTCATAGTTTTTTTTCTTTCAAACTTTTTTTTATGAAATATCCAATTTAAAAAACAATTGAAAATAACTAGAGAGTTTCTTTCAAAATATTTTTTTATGTAATTTTTTTACGATGATGATTAATGGACAAAAAATAATTATGTAAGGCATGATTGATGTTTGTTAAGGTCAAATTAAAGGATTAAATGATACCCAGAAACAGGGGAGGGATAAAGAATCTTTATAATATAGCAATAGAAAATGACTTAACAATCTTATGATAATTTTGAACATTAATAATCATTATAAACAGAAAAACAACAGCAAACCAATCTCATGTCAATTAGACAATTTTCACATCTCCAATTTTACAATAATAATAATAATCTCACACCAAATTACAGAATTCCACACATACTATTGCAACTTTTAATTATACTAGAAATAAACTTGCGTTATGCTGCGAATGAATTTTTTTTTTTATGTAATTCTTTTGAAAATATATTTCCACTTGACTATAGTAATCAAAATGAGTTTAAATATATGTAATTTTATACCAAAATTAACAAAACCATAAAGCAAGAAGAGAATTCCAAAAGAACTAAGTAAATATGATTATCAATAGGCTATAAATCATGGTTGCGAAAATCATCAAAAAGGAACACATATAAATATTAGCAGATCTGTACAGAAGAAAAACTATAGGTGCATAAGGGTGGTGACATAGTTGTTATCAAACATAGCAAAGAAGTAATATTTCATTAACATTAGCTCGCCACTGGTAAGAATGAGAAATTGTTTGAAACAACATAGTTCATGGATATGCACATATAATGCACAATTTTTGATAAAAGCATCAAGAAAATAAAAATATTGATGCAAACATATACATAAATAATAGCATTATAATTGCTAAGATGTACAATAGTATTCATATCAATATTTTGGAAACATATAAGTCAAAATCTTCACTCTTTTAATTTCAATATTAAAAATTATGCTAATTGTATATAAGAGCAAAATAAGATAGCTAAACATAGGGTTATAAATGAACCAGGCTTGAAAGAACAGGCTTATGTTCGTGTTCGTTTATTTATTTTTGAGCTTGTTCGTGTTCGGTTCGTGTTCGTTAAGGATTTTAAAATTGTGTTCAAGCTCTATTCGTTTAAAATTAAGTGTGTTCGCGTTCGTTTATTTAATGTTCAAGAACAAGTTCATTTAAATTAAATAAACTTGTTCGTGGACATTAAATGAACATGTTCATGAATATATTCAAGAACATATTCACAAACAATTAAAATTATGTTCATGAACAATAAACAAACAAATGCAATTAATTTTAACAAGCAAACAAATAAATAAATAAATCAAAAAATCAATTTTAAATTATTATTATTAAATATAAAATAATAAAATACAAACATAATAAAAATAAATTTATTATTAAATTTAAGTTATTAAATAATACTAATTATATTATAAATAAATAAAATTAAATAAAAAAATTAAATAATTATTTTATGGTCTATTTTACAATTCGCATCTCAAAGTCATAAAATTTTTGCTTCTGACTTCTTAAAAAAATTAAGTTAACTTTACTTGAGACAAGACAAATGTTTATTTTTAAAAATAATAAAATAAAATAAAATAATTAATTATATAAATAAAAGACAAAATAATAATATTATTATTAAATTATAAACTAACAATAAACGAACATAAACGAGCTTTAAACAAACTAATAAACGAGTTTTAAACGAACCATAAACGAGTTTGTTCGTGAACATAAATGAACTGAACACACATCTGTTCGAACTCGGTTCGTTTAATAAATGAACATTAAAATTGTGTTCATAATCGTTTATTTAGCTTAATAAACGAACATAAACGAACAGAAATCGAACTGTTCACGAATAGTTCGTCGAACGCTCTGTTCGTTTACAGCCCTAGCTAAACACTAATTTTCTCCTCATTTATTGCAGCCAAATTGCTTGCACCTAATACTTTGTCTTCTTCAAGTCATTCTTTAGTCATTCCAGCTCTTGAACCCTCTTAGCTATCAATTGAACTATTGAGTTCTTATTATCCTACCATGAAAGATAAAAGGTAATGAAGATAAACACTGCGTAATTATTAAAACAAAAAGTACCATCTTGCATCAAATCGATTAACTAAGCAAAAATAAGAACAAAGATTATAATCATGGTTTAGGACCAATAAAAAAAACACAGATTGCTATCATGGTTCTTGCATCAGCAAAAATACTAAGATAAACTCTTGTGTTTTAAGTTCAAATCATGGGATATGTTTAACTTGTTTAACAATGGAATACTCATGCTAGATAGCCATGACATAGGGCATATGTTTAACTTGTAAATCAAACATTTATGACATATAACCTCTATAGTCTTACCTGAATATGAAAGAGATCCGCCTGTTGAGCATGAATCGATTTCCTTCTTGGCTTTATCTAATAAATCCATAGCATCAGAAAGGCTTTTATTTTTAGGTTTGCTGTACTCTGAACTTTAGGCAAGAAAAATGAGAAGAACAAATCAAGTTAATATACTTGAATAAAAAGCCAAAGCAATAATTTTGCCGAGTTGCATTAAAGGAAAGGTTTAACTGCTAGTAACTGAGAAGAAAACATGTCAATTGACAATAAATTAGAATAAAACAGGAAAATTGAAATAAAGAACATATCTTTTGATATGAATTATAGACAGAATATGATAAAAACAAAGTGGGTAGTTGTCAAAATTAATATAGGATCATCTAAAACTTCATGATCCAATTAGAAAACAACCCAAAATTCTTGAGAATAAAAAATTGAAAATCTGAGACCAAATTATGTGGATTAATACAAAGTAAAAAGGCTTACCAAAAAGAAGACACTCATATTTTGCTGCTTGAACATGCTGATATTGGTTTTCATACTTCATTCTAAACTGAAAAATGAGAAAATTGAGAAAAGGTAATTGTTTACCAAAAAGACAAAAGCAACTAATTTAAACTATGTAAATTATCATTCATATATTAGCACATGATCTAAAATAAAATTTTTGTCCAAGATAAAATTGGAAAATACCTAAAAAAAGATTAACAAAACTAAGACAACTGGAAGTTTTTGCCTATTCACACTTAATAAGGACTTTAAGATATTTCGTTGATTGCATATTTTAAAATCTTTGTATATACTAACAGAAGTTGATTATCAATTCAAGTACATGCATATGAATGTGTGTGTATATAATACTATGTTTGAAGAATTTAGGATTAGCATATATTGAACTTGGTAAAAAAAAAATATATAATATCTTGTTCAAGTCATCAAGAGTGTAAAGGGGTAGTTTCACTATCCATATACATTTTATAATTAGTGGTATTCCTTGGCATTTTGACCATTTTAAGTAAAATTATCTAACATCATTTATGTTGGAGGATTATGATTTTAATAAAAGCAAAGCCAAGAAAAGAAAAGATTACAAAGAAACTACCAATAAAAATAAATAAAAATAGCACATAGCTAAAGTTTGAAGTTCCCAAATAATTACATAGCAATAAAAAAGAATCATACAATAATAGAAAGCAAAATTAATTGAAAGCTTCAAAAGTACCTCACTTGTCCCAAGGAATATTGCATTTAACACAATAATGGGAAGCCTTCTCAAAATAGCAAATAGCTGGTTGTCAAAGACTCCATAAATACAATCAGCTACAGATCACCTAAGATATCATTGTCCAGAGTTATTAGAGCATATATTAATAACTATTTTAGCTAAATGAGAACTCTTTTAAAGTTCACCAAATAAAAACTATATCAAAAATAGCTCTCTATTTTTTTCTGATAATTACATTTAAAAATCAAACCCTACAATCTCCAAATAAAACCCCTTTAAAATTGAACCCAAGATTCAATGACCCTTTACATGCGGCACACACAAAACAAAATCAAAATCTCCATTCAACCCAAAAATCCAACAAATCAAGTGGGTATAAACAAAGCCTAAATTCCCACGCAAAGGAAAAAGCACCATAAAAAACCCACAATCCAAGCTCTTACATGACCTCAACAGATTAAAAAGACATTGAATCGAACCTAAAACCCTAAAATATTAAGAATTTCAGTAAAGAAAAAGATTGAGTTATTTAAAAAAAGAAAAATTGATGGGTAAAAAGGAAGAGTGGGAAGACGAAAAAAATCCATACAAAGGAGATAACATGAGAATCAGAGATAATCATAAAAATTGTATGAGAAAAAAATAAAGAAAAAGGAAAAATACCTAAAAAAAAGTATTGTGTCGTTGCTCCTGACTTAGTGTCCTTGCTCATCAGCTTCTTCGTAGGGTCTCAAATAAGAAAAGAAAAAGTATTCACAATGATCAACATGGAGTTGAATAAAGAAAATGTCCAGAACTTTAAAAATCATAAATAAAAAAAATGCATGAGAAAAGAGAAGGAAAAAAAAGAAAATATTAAAAAAAAATGTACAGTTCCTTGTTACTCACTTGATACCCTTGTTCCTCAGCTTCTTAGCAAGACACGGTGATCAACATGAAGTTGAATAAAAAAATACATATCAGATTCATTGAAAACGGGTATAAATGGGTTGGCTCAAACGAATTTGGATGGAATAAAAAGAAAATTTGATCGAAACCCATTTTCCTCTCTCTTATCTATCTAACTTATCAACCTTCATCTGATTCCCTCCCCATTTCAGTTTTTTTCAGATCAAAAGTAGATGAAGAAGAAAAAAAGAAAGCAAAGTTTAGAAGAGAAACCAACGGCTAAAAAGAAAAAATTGAGAATGAAATTCAAATGTCTAGGTTAAAGTAATAAAAAATATTGAAAATGAGAAAAAGTGATGTGTGGGTTTCACACTTCACTTTCTTCCCTTTTGTTTTTCATAATCACATACGTACTTCTTCAGCTTTTTATTCATGTAAAACAAAGAATAAAAAATTGGGAGGGAAACGTGAAAAGAGAGCATAGTTCATAGTTGATGGGTTAGATAGGACTTTTATTCTTTCATCCTTCCTTTTTTATTTTTTATCTCATCCATCCATCAAATAAAAAACCAAATCTTTCCATATCTTTATGATGTCTTTCTCTTCAACCCATTAGATTTTAGATTTAGACCAATTTAATGTGTTAAATGGTGTAGATTAAAAAAATTAAAAATTATTTTGGATAAAAAAAAAGTTAGCTTAAAAGATAAATTTAAGTAAAAATGAAAAAAATAATATGTACAATAAATTTTGGATATCATTTATTTAAATAAAATTTTATATTTTAATATTTTAAATAAATAAATTTAGAGTTAAAATCGGATCATTATGATAAATTATGCAAAATATGAGATAAATTTAGTCATGACATAAACATAATATGAGAAAATAATTAAAACAACACATGACACGAAAAATAATATGAACACGACACGAATACACAAACGTGTCAAAATCTATATAAAATATATTATTAATGTATAAAAAATGATATAAATTTATATACTTCGAACACACAAACATGTTACGAACATACAAATTTTTCTCTAAATTGAATCACTATGACAAAATTATGCAAAATATATCATGGATTGAGACACGACACGAACACACAATTTTTTTCTAAATTGAATCGCAATGACAAACTGTGCAAAATATGAAATGAATTGAGATACGACATGAACACAGCATAAGAAAAATAATTAAAACACAACACGAAAAATAACATAAATACACGAACGTGTCAAAATATACATAAAAAGAATTATTAACATGTAAAAATTTATATAAATTTATAATACTTTAAACACACAAATGAATTATTAACGTGTAAAAAAATATTTTTTATTTTTTAATATTTAATAAAATAACATTCGTATATTTTTTGTACCATAATCGTAATTAAAGTATTTTATATTTGTATAAATTTTGACATGTTAATAATTTATGTTATATAAATTTTAACATATTCGTGTCGTATTTTGACACCCTTCCTAGACTCCTCCTCATCTACAAAATTTATCTTATGGATATAATACTTTAAACACGATTCTAACACATAAAAAATTAAAAATACACGAACACGACATAAATACACGAATTACCAAATCTAAAATAACTTAGACTTTCTAACCAAATTCTCACAAACTCTTTCATTTATCTTGATCACTTTTTTTTAATTCTTTTAATATTTAGTAAAAGAACCTAAATTTTAAAAAATTAAAACTTAAATTAAAATTTAAAATAAAAAAATAAAAAGAAAGGGACAAAGTGGGGTGAACGGCACTTCACTTTGTCCCTCATTTAATGTGTTCCCAATGAAAAAAAAAAAAAAAAGCAACAAGAAGGGAAGGTGAACACAATAGGCGATGTAAATACACTTGTAAAGCTAACCATGATCAAAATACAAATTTATCTTGGAAAACTCTAATTTTAAGCAGAAAATTATCAAATACAAAGCAAAATTGAAATTGTTTAATTAAGAAAACTAGTTGGAAAATAGAAGATTACCTTGTCCGTGCATCGAATCCAAATGGACAACCCTGTTTTTGTTAGTTTCAAACTTCCAAATTGAGTGACATGATCATTTATGCACAAAATTTCAGAGTTCTATGTTGTTAATTGCATGAAAATTTTATACGAAAGTATTTAGGCTTCCGTTGGTGTCCTAACAAATCTTTGTGAAAATATGAGACATTGCCAAAAGCAGAGGTTAAGAACCAAAGCTAGTTCTTGTCTGAATAATTATTTGCTTAAAATAGAATCTACATATGCAAAATAGTTGTGAATATAAGGAGTAAGCATTTTCTAAAACAAAGATTATGAAATTACCTGTTAAATAAAAACAGTTTTGGAAAATGATAGAAGGAACATGTTGGACTTTGTAGAAATCTTTTCCTCCTTCCACCACTTAACTTTTGAACGCCTTTGACATTGATTCAATCTTCAGTTCTTGGAGGGTTGTAATGAACCTCAATCCATCTGGAAGCATCTTCATATTTCTGCAATCTACAATCTCCAAACGCCAAAGAAAAGGCATGGCTCCTTCATCCACCTTCCACTCCTCCAAATTGGATAAACCACTAAGGCTTAGAGAATCAAGTTCAGGAAAACTTAGTGCAGAGCAAAAGATTTCCTTTCTAGTGAAAGCTTCTTTATACAATTCGAGGATCCTTAAGTTAGGCAGCTTCTCTAGTGTTGGCATTGGATCTTCCTCAAGCCCGCACCTTTCCAAGTGTATGTAAGCGATATTTGAAGACAAGTAGTGGGACTCTGGTAACTCTCATCTCCACATCTAAACTCAACTTACAAATACTAAAACAGCTCCAAAGGAGGTGTTCCAAATGTCTTGGATCTATTCTTTCATCATTGATAATAGACAAGGAATGAAGATATTTACCTTTGATTATGGGTGGATTCTTGTCCAAGTCCTCCGTATTAAAATCTTCAATATTGAAGGCCCCACGAATCTCCAACTCTCTAATATTTGTCATGTTGATAAGATCTTTTACATAACAACTCTCGGTGTTGGAAGTTCACAAGTGTTTGGAGGTTTCTCAAAGTACCCAACTTCAACTTTGTTTTATGATTACATTCCTCAGGGAGATATAGATGTCTTAGTTGCTCCATCCTCCATATCACATTAGGTACATGAATTGTCCCATCAACTCTTAAATCCAAGGTTTGCAAGCACCTTAAGTTGCCCAGAGATGATGGCAACTTTGGCCTTATGAAGGTAAGACCCCTTGGACTCAAGAATCTTAAATGGATGAGGTTACCTATATCACTGGGTGACTTCCATCCCGCTTCCCCACCACTTTTTCCTTCATAGTTTAGGACTCTCATCAATTTGAAATTGTTCAACATGTATGTCCAAATTCCCTGAACTTTAGGGACTAGCGTACCAAGTAATAAAAGCCACATAATCCAAAACAGTGGATTGAAATAATCATCTTCATGATTCTCAAAGTAATTTAGTATTGTCAGGGGCACGGACTTTCTAATTGCCTCATCTGAATGAACTTATTGAAGAACAAAAGTGATCCAAGGTTTGAACTGTTAATGTGCTGTATCCAAAAAAACACATGTGTAGAAACTCTACGAATCCTCCGAATTGTGGATAAGGAATATACATTTGACTGATCAACAATGAAGAGGAAATTTTCTTGTTATGCATCTGAAAAGTTTTGATCTTTAATTTTGTAACGTCTGTTTCTCGTACTTGAATCATGCTCCTTACCCCAAGCTCGATTAAGTAACGTTCTGCAACATCTTCTGCTGTTTCCTTCTTCTTGCTTTGATGAAACAATACCTTCAGCAACCCATAATTGAATCAATCTATCCACATGTATCTCATAATCCAACGGAAAAGAAAACACGGTCTTAAATAGGGTGGCAAATCATCATAACTTAATGCTAACACATCCTTTGGTCCTTGGTTTTTGCCTCTCTTCAAGTATGATTTCACATTTGCAGATACCTTTAGCCATTCATTTAATGAATTATCCTTTGTAGCCAAATTCCCCAAACTCTTTCATTTTGGCATCTACTCTGTTTTCTGTAAAATAAGAAAATTAGGAATGACCGTCCTATATTGATTTCAATGAGTAAAAGAAGTTTAGTTTCTAGATGCTTTTACTCAACAATGGACACATATGCTACCCATGGTTTCATCGCTAGAAATAAGTTAATTAATTGAATACCACTTGGGCCTAATTGAAAGGGAAATGTTGAATATTCAGAGAAGATCAAATTTTGGAATGAATATGGATTTGAACATCCAAAGATTAGTGCTCCACCTTTACAATGTCTTAAAGTTTTTATTTTTAATAGTAGAAATTAGAAAGTAGATTAACCAAAAACATTCAGAAGTTGCTATTACTTGGAGAATGAATAAAATTCTAAAGCGTCTTATGCATAAACTACATAAAAATAAATATTTAATTCAAAAATGAGGTATACTCTTTAACGCTATGTTTGGATTGGAGGAAGAGAAGGGTAAAGAAAGGAAAGCAAGGGGAAAAGAGAAACTTTTTGCTTGTTTGGATAAAATTCTTAATTTAATAAGGGAAAGAGAGGGGAGTTGAATATCTCTTGATTTTTCTTTAAATGTTTATTTTTTATATACCCCAATTTGGGGGGAATGGAGAGAAAAGGAAAGTCAAAATGTTTTTTAACATGTGAAATACCTTTTTTTACCTTCTTCATATTATTCAATTGTTTCATATAATAGTATTTTTACTTATAATGATCTCACTTATAACGATTAAAACATCTTTACTAGATAAAATTTTAATTTGTTGAAATAGAAATTTTTTTATTAGGATAAAAATATTTATTTTTTATTTTGGTAAAATAAGTTTGTATTAGACAAATATATGTCGATATGTTATTGGTCAACATATTATCTAGTTATAAATTATTATTATTCGCTTATTATGGTTTTCTATGAACAATTTTGATTTTTGGTATAATTTTTTTCATTATATTTTACATATAATTTTGATACTATATTTTATTTTATAGAAAAGGTTATAATTAGAAAACACTATTATAATGAATCATTTTCTTTCCTTTTCACTATTTAACCAACAATGGTTATTAGGATTCCTGTCCTGTCCTGTCCTTTTCTTTTCTTTATTAATTTTAACTATCCAAATAAAAGGTACAAATATCATTTTCTTTTCTCTAAAAAACCTTTTTTTCCTTTACCTTACTTTACTTTACTTTCTTTTCCTTTACTAATGTCTATCCAAACCTAATGTAAGTAAAAGCCTGTTATGCATACTCTTATTGTAATATATATTTGAGTAGAATTTGAATGTTTTGAGTTGAACTTAGATATTTAGTGACTTACTAATGAATTAAGATTTGATATTAATAAAACTTATTTAGTAAATCATGTATAATTGATTATGACATTGTAATTTGATTATATATGGTCAAGACAAAAAGATTATCGAACTATATATATTCAAATATATGCTTATTTCATATATGTCATTTTTCTGACAATAGGGTAGTTCATAAATATTAATTAATATTAGAGTTCATTTTTGATATATTGACAGTAGAGTTTTTTAACTACACAAGCGGGGCTAAAAAATTGTCATATGTTTTATTGTTTAAATTTATTTTTTGATTTTTTTAATATACTTTAATGGTATGTGTCATCTTACTAATCCCGCTTGTGGAATTTAAAAACTCGACTAACGATAAATAAAATAATTTCTCTTAGTATTATTATATAAAATACTATATAATTGATTAATTATTAGGAAAAATGCATATACCTTTTTTCTTTTTATTTAGAGGAAGATTCGAATCTTATTCTTTTGAGTACGAAATATGCACCAACCGTTGAACCAATTGCTTGGGAAACAAATATACATTTTATGCTAGTTCAGCAGAATAGCAATTATTTCATAATATGAGTTGTAACATTATTTAGAATAGTAATATACAGCTATTTCTATGCATGTATGTCTATGTTATTTATATTATTACCTTGTAAAGGCAAATCACATAAAAAAAAGGAAAAAATCATTCATTGAAGGAAACCTAGCAATTAAACCTTTAGAAAGGGTCGGGAATCCGCCCAATTCATATTGGGCTGGGTTTGGATAGAATTTTTTCCGAATTTGACCGGCCCGATCTGAATTATTGTTTATATAATAAAAAATATTTTTTATTTAAATTTAATTATAAAAATATAAAAAATTATTATAAAAATGAGTTTTTTAATTTTTTTATTATTTTTTTAACAATAAACCGAACCCGCCCAAGGTCTAGGTAAAAAAATGAAAATAGTTTTGCACCGCGACCCGACCATGAGCAGGTTTAAGCAAACCCTAGCAATATATATAAGTTCTTGCAAACAAGAAAATTTTCATTCACAAAATCAAAACACAAAAAGGCAAAGTTCTAGCTAGGGCAAACATCAACAATGGCAAATTTCAAGCTTTGCCTCTTCACTATCTCCCTCATTGCCTTTACCTTCACTTTGCAACCATTTCATGTAACCTCTGATGAAGCAATGATAATCAATGTATGCAACAAAACACCCGACCCTAGTCTTTGCGAGACATGTCTTAACAGTGATCCGAAAGGTGCAACGGCCGATGTTAAGGGCTTGGCAATGATATCGATTACTTGCGGTACACGCGACGCTGATAAACTATATACCGATACGAATAACATGTACACGAACACGAAGGATCCTGCACTTCATAACCTTCTAGATTCATGCTGGTGGAGGTTTCTGGCGGCGCGCGATAATATAGATGGCGCCGGACGGGTTCTCGGAGATAAAGGCTCCGATGCTGCCAAGTTAGCTATTACTCGGGATGTTATTCCATTCCTTACATTTTGCTCGGACCTTTTTAAGAAGAACCCAACGGTTGTTGTGCCAAAGAATATAATTGATGAGATGAGTGTTGTTAGTAATGACTGCCAGATTATATTGGGGATTTTGAGTAATATTAGGCAGTGATTCATGGTGAGAGCTGCAAGACACAAGATATGTTGAACGTGGTTGGAATAATAAAAGGCTTTATTTTCTTTTGCTTTGATTTGGTTTGTATTTTGAATCATTTGTGAGAATAATAATAAAAATGAACCATGTTAGAGAAAAGATGTAATAATATTGGACACGACACGAAAAAAATTAATTAAAACACAATACAAAATACGACACGACACGAAAAAAAATATGGACACGACGCGAATACACGAACATGTCAAAATCTATATTTCACAAATTATTAACACGTCAAAATTTATATAAATATTAAACACCTTAAATACGATTCTGACACAAGAAAATACACGGATACACGAATTACCAGATCTGTTAGAGATCGTCAAGAATAGTTAAGAAATTGACAAACTATTTTTTTTTCTAATATATTAATTTTTTAATATTTTTTACTATACCCTATATTTAGGAATATGTGCTTGCTAATGAAAATTTTAAACTCCACTGATAATGTATCAAATAATTTTCTTTTATATATAGAGAAATTATCCTATCTATCGCCAGTGTTATTTTTAGACAACATAAGCGAGATTAGCAAGATGACATATATTTCTTAAGGTATATTTAAAAAAAAAAAAAAAACTTTTTAAAAAATAAAACATGTGGCAGCTTCTTAATCCTACTTGTGGAATTAAAAAAACTTCATTGTCAGTGTCAAGAATGAACTCATATAAAAAAATTATCCCATCCACCGTCAATGAAAATTTTAAACTATACAAACGAAATTAAGAGAATGACACATAAAGTATATTCAAGTTTTGAGATGAAAGGTTAAAAATAGAGAGAACCAAATTATGCATGATTTTGTTTTTGTTATGGATCCATCTTATCTAAGTGGATATATATTTGAAGGAACAAAAAGAACAAAATTAAAATAAAAAAAGACTTGTAAACATCATGTTTTATACATATATATTTTTCAAGTTGGTGACTTAAGAATCTGGTTTAATTTTAATAATAGTAGAATGAGTATGTTTAAGGGTGTAAATGAATAGAGTGTTCAATGAACAGTTCGTGAATAGTTTGATTTATATATTCGTTTATCAAGCTAAATAAAAGATTATAAACATGATTTTAAAGTTTGTTTATTAAACGAACCGAACTCGAACAAAGTATGTTCAGTTCATTTATGTTCACGAATAAATCATTTATGAATTATTTAAAATTCATTTAATAGATTGTATAAAATTCGTTTATTGTTCACTATTGATGCACCCAAAAGAGTGTATCTTATTTAACCTTGCACTAAAAAGATCAATTGTAAGTATAATGATTAGCAAGGGTCGAGTCCTCAGGGATTGGGTTTTAATCTATGAGTTATTAGTTTATAACTTACGTTCAAATAAAACAATAAAAGAAAAGGGGTTTTTGAAGCCAGATTTAAACTAAAGTAAATAATAAGAATAAGATGCAAGGCGGTATAACCAGCCAATAAAAATATATATACTAAATTAGGCGGTATAACCAGCCAATAAAAATAAAACAAAGTTAATATACAAATTAGGCGGTATAACCAGCCAATAAAAATAAATATACTTTTAAAAAATAAGCAAACTAGAAAAGTAAGAAAACAAGTAAGTAAGAAGAATCAAATATGAAAAATATGGTTAAGGTTTCATTCTCCACCACTAGACATCATTAAGAATCAATTTCAGATCTATCAATATCAACCAACTATCAAAGTTAACAACCGTAGATAACAACAAGCTCTGTTATCCCAATCTTTCCTTAATTTGTCGTTAAATAGAACAAGCTCTCTATTTAATCTCTAACCATTAAACAACCTAGAATAAGCTCTCTAAATTCAATTTAATGGCAGCTTTATGATGAGAAAGATAGGTTGATCTAAGCAACAAACACATAAGCTCGGATTGTTCAACTTAGGTTATGTTCCACTTTGCAATTATTGAAAACTTGACCATAATCATTAATCACAAATTGCCACTTATGAATAGGAAATCAAGACAATTACACGGATCAAGACTCCTAAACTAGCAATAGATAATTATCAAGATCTATCTAGTTGTACACCTAAATAAATCAAGACAACATCATGAACAATTCTTGTAGAAGAACATAAGCAACTTTGATAGAAAATTAATGATAGATAGAATCTGAAAATCAATCACAAAACGTGTCTAGGGCTTTGAAATCACCCTTAACCAAATAGAAGTTTAGCCTAGCATAGGCATCATAAACATAAACATAAAATTAAAGAGAATCTAAGAAGGAAATAAAAGAAAGAAAGAAGAAGAAGAAGAATATTAATTATCCAACCTCTTACTCTTTCTAAAGAAAAAGAAAACTAGAGAAAAGAAAGAAGAAGAAAACTTAGAGAATTTTGTTAAAATGGCTAATATCCTACCAATCTCCAATATGATCCCTTACAATCATCCAAGGCCCTCTATTTATACACATTTTGGAGGGCTAAATGACAAGAGACAAGCTTTACAAATTTCAAAGGTAGGTATAATAGGTGGGTGCATTTTCTAACAATTTTCGTCATGTATGACGATTTTGATCAGCCAACTTGTTGGTCGATTTTGTCAATTTTGGAGGCCTTATCTGATCACATGGTCTTCTAGACAAATGTTACCCTATCAGTTACTGATCCATAGCCGTTGGAATCAGCTCATTTGCTGATGTGGATAAGAAGATATGGGCATAATACGAAAACAGGTCAGCACAGACGTCATTGCACATCAGCCAACTTGATGGTCGATTTCTCTAGGGAAAACGACTCCGTTTCAAGAAGTGTAAAACATGAAAAAGATAGATATGCCTCTTAGCTTTGCATGGCTACAAATTTCAGCCTTATTGCTTCAGTGAAACTCGAGATATAGCTGATATGGCAAAAGGTGTCGGAACTGGAACTGAACTGGATTTGCCCTTAATTCTAGTAATCTGAAATCACTCAAAGAAACTTGTGAAAAACACCAAAATACATAAAAATATAAAAGATCATAAACACAATTAGACTAAACAATAATAACTCGTATTTGACACAAAACAATAATAAAACATAACTAAAAACTATATAATTATACGAGTTATCACACCCCCACACTTAGATTGTTGCTAGTCCCTAGCAATGACTCAATAAAAATAAAATAAGAAAATCTAATCTAATCCATTTTCGTAGGAAATCACGGTGGCACTTAGCATGTGACACAAGCCTTTAAACCCCTAGGTGTCCCTAGTGGACGAGTTTAGTCTCGTGAGGGTTTACTAGAACGATACCCACAAACATTGAAAAACTAAAATATAAATAAACTGCATATACTAAAAATATTTACTCCTAATCCTTTCAATACAAATTAGAGACAATATTTGAACAAGTCTTATAAACTAATCAATAGCTTAAAGAATTTCACAAAAAATCATGCTTGAATGTAAATTGTTTGAGTTAAGCCAATATTAGCATAACATATCTCAATCAAAATATTGCATGTTCAAATTTAATCTCAACTTCTCACATGGGATACCCTCATGATTTTCACTCTTTAAAGTAGTGGTGAAGTGTTTACACTCAATCAATCTCATGAAAACAGTTCTACCATATTCTTGCTTGTCCACCTATTCTCCACTATTTAGATCATACAACTTCATGAATCAAGAGGTCTTTAATCAAGGTTGTAATGGGGCCAAGGGGTTTGTAATGTGGTTGAAGAACAAAAGGATAAAGATATCACAAAGGTTCCAAAGAGTTCATAAAGTTTAGAGATATAAAAAGATCATACAAAGAAACTTCTCAAAACTCTTTACAAGTACATAGTCACCTAGGCCGGATATTCATGTTGGGCCTTTTCTTCATTCTAAACGACTTTGTAACATCTTTTTCTTTTTCCACAAATTCAAGAGATGATTCATATTTTTTTTTTTTTACATAGGAATGTATTTGCCAGTATTCCATTTCTTTTTCTCTTGACTTTTCTTTTCTTTTCCCCCCACACTTATTTCTTGTTTCTAACCCAAATTTTTAACTAAAAATATCCCTTGTCTTTGCAACTTGTCTCAAAACATGCTAATTCATCTTTGGAACAAAGGTAAAGATATAAGTATATTTAGGTTAGGGACAAGTTATGGTTACCAAAGAGATAGCTTATTCAATGTAGGCTCAAATTGGTTCACTAAGGGTGTGTTCTCTTGGAACATCAATAAGGGATGGCTGTTTGGCCCTGGCTAAAAATCCTAATGCCTCTATCATATTCATGTTGTCACATGTATCAATATAGTCTCAAACGGTTTAAAGCAAGTTCTAGAGAATCATGTAATCATAAGAGCACTCAAGAAAGAAATTAGATTGATTTGTATAATGCATCAATCATTATAGGCTCAAAAACTCACAAGGATGATTATACAAGTCAGATTAAGTCTAAACATGCTTCTTTCTCAATCAACATATCATATTAACATTGGCTCATAAAAAGGTTGACATCAAGCTCAATTCTCATGAAAATCTTCTCACTAATAAATCTGTTTTAGACTTATGCAATTCATATCTCATCATTGTATTAAAAAGGAACTAAAACACACTAAAAAAAATAATAATAATAATAAAGACTCATAAAAAAATAGTAGACAAAAATAAACGAAATCCTAAATCATTCCCCCCACACTTAATTCTTACATTGTCCTCAATGTAAGTCTATTAACTCAAATGAAAGAATCATGTGTAAGAGAAAAGAACTAATAACATAAGAATAGGAAAAGCTAAGACTCAAAACAAAACAAACTCATGCAACCTGAATAATCTTAAAATACTAAACAAAAATTAACAAGTAAACATAAAAAGATTAAAATCAAACTGACAAGGTATGTCTCAAGTCTCCCTTACTCAGACCTTGTTCAGAATGAATACTTCTAAATTGCTTAAAACACAACAAACTCTTTTTTTTTTTTTTTTTTTTTGAAAAGAAGAAATCAAACTGACAAGGTATGTCTCAAGTCTCCCTTACTCAGACCTTGTTCAGAATGAATACTTCTTAATTTTTTTTTTTTAAATTAGCAAAATATGTCCCTTACCCCCTACTAAAATATGACATTGTCCCCAATGTCAAATTTTAAAGGTAGAATTTAGGAGATATTACCTGCAGAGGTTGCTAACCACTTATTATAACTGAGACACAACAAGCAAAATGTTAGATAATGTCACAAAGACAAAGTGCAATCCACTCCTTGCTTGTCCATATCTCTTTTTCTTTTTCCGAGCGTTTGCGAAACAACCGTAGCAGATAAACACTCATAAGCTTGGAGCTTTTTGAGTAAATCTTCAATGGTTGTAGCAGAAATTATGGTTCTCCTTGCCTCTGAAAACATGAATCCATTATGCACAGCATTATCTAAATATGAAAGCAAATTACTAAAATAACCATTAATATTAAGCAAACCAATGGGTTTCTTATTTGTGACCAAAGATGACCAAGAAGCCACGCAAGCTATTTCTTCCAATGTACCCAGACCTCCTGGTAAAGCAATGAATGCATCGGCAGAATGGTACATGATTGTTATCCATTCAGGGACACTCCAGACTTGTATTTCCTTACCCACGGTAGGTCCACAAAAACTTGTGAATAGTTTTGGCACGATTCCTAGAACTGGACTTCCTCCGGCGTGTGCTGCTGTAGCGACTGCTCCCATTAAACCCGTACTACCGCCTCCATAAATCAAGTGGATCTTTTGTTGGGCAAGTATTACTCCAACTCTTATGGCTTCATCAGCGAATATGTTATTTTTCCCTGGATAAGCACCTCCAAAGACACAAATTTTTTTAATGCGCTGGGATGAAGTACTTTCCATTTTTTTTTCTTCGAGTGCCTGAAAGAGAATGAGTACATGGTGTAATATATAGAGGACTGAGTAGTGAATCAGACAAGAGTAATAATGTCGCCGAAAGTGTATCTGACCTGTCAGAAGAAAATGTTAACCTAACAAAAGATTTTTGCGTGATTTCAGGAAGAAAATCAAAAAGAGAAGAAAAAATCAACCGTAAAAGACAAATAAAAAAAAAACGAGAATAATTACACAAATCGAACTACACGTAAATTAAACCAAAATAAAGTTATTGCAAATCAAACCAAAAGCTGAGAAGTCATTTATTGTAGTTGTGATTGTGGCTCACATCTTCCTCTGGTTTTACGTCCAGAAACGGCTTAAACGCCTTCTATGAGTCGAGGATATGCTTCCCATCCAGTTTTCTTACAAGCTGGCAAACAGGGTCTTTTAACATCAGATTCCCAAGATGTTGCCATTCCCTTTGGAATTGCGGCCATAAATCAAGAATTTCTCTTTGTACGTCTCCACTAGGATGCGTCTCAAGAGAAAGTTGGATATTACCCAAATTCTCCTTACTCAGTCCATCCTTAATGAATTCAATTTTATCATCTCGATTAGAGGACGGAATCCCAATAGAACGACATTTACCGTTACACGTCCATCGTGCACATTTGTGGCAATTTGAACTCATGCGCTTTGCTCGTCGCTTCTTTGCAAAAGTGCTTCTACCTGTACCTGGTAAATGCAAAACAGGAAGATATTCATCTTCACGTACCTTGGCTTCAATTATCCAACGTATGTCGTCAGGAATCCCTTTGTGCATAAGCATTCTTAATCTTTCAAGTCGAACTTGGTAAAGCTTCAGTAAAATATTTCGAGGAAAAGGAGGAAATCGTTTCTGCAATCTTGTGAGAATATCATCCATAAACACTTCTATGATGTTTTCTACATAATCTGAAAATATGCTAACCATACACCTTTGGAATGTAGCTGGTGCATTACAAATACCAAATGGCATACGCCGGTATGCAAAAGTACCAAATGGACATGTGAATGTTGTTTTCTCTTGGTCCTCCGGAGCAATGGCTATCTGATTATAACCTGAAAAACCATCAAGAAAACAATAATGAGAATGGCCAGCTAACCTTTCAAGCATTTGATCAATAAACGGTAAAGGAAAGTGGTCTTTGCGAGTTGTGGAATTAAGTTTACGATAATCAATACAAACTCGCCATCCTGTTTGAATCCTAGTAGGAACAAGTTCATTCTCATTATTTGTTACCACCGTTACACCTGATTTCTTTGGAACCACTTGGACTGGGCTCACCCATTTGCTATCCGAGATAGGATAGATCACTCCAACATCTAGGAGCTTCAGTATCTCCTTTTTCACAACCTCCATCATAGGAGGGTTCAATCTTCTTTGTGCTTCTCTTGTTGGTTTAGACCCTTCCTCTAACAAAATCCGGTGCATGCACATGGATGGGCTTATTCCCTTGATATCGGCAATTGTCCAACCAATTGCTGTTTTATGCTCTCTAAGCACCTGGATAAGTCGCTCTTCTTGCAAAGGTGTGAGCTCTTTGGCAATGATGATCGGTAGTGTGTCATTTTTACCTAAGAACACATATTTCAAGTGGTTCGGTAGTGGTTTCAATTCTAAAGTTGGTGCCTGCAAAATGGAAGGTAGAAGTTTCTCATTAGATAAAGGCAAATCAATAAATGAAACATCAAACCTTGCATCTTTAGGTTGCAGCGAGTGTAAAGATTCTAGTGCCCCTTCCACCTGGTCACTCAAGGCTAGTTTAGCATTCCCCATACCGAGATGGTTGCTAATGACTATTTCTACACTATCTTCACCATCTAGCTCATAAGCTTGCTGCACTAGTGAGTCAATTATATCAATATTAAAAACAGAATGCACATCACTAGGATATCTCATGGCCTCAAAAATGTTAAAGCGAATTATTTCACCATCAAATTCCATAGTTAAAGTGCCATCATGTACATCTATTTTAGTTCTTGCTATTTTCAAGAATGGTCTCCCTAATAGAATAGGTGTGGGATTAGAAGACATCTCATCTTCCATCTCAATAACATAAAAGTCAGCGGGAAAAACCAATTCATTAACCTGTACAAGAACGTCTTCTGCAACTCCTCTTGGATAAGTGTTAGAACGGTCAGCAAGTTGTATTATAACACCGGTTTCCTCTAATGGTCCTAGATTCAATGAAGCATAAATTGAATATGGCATGACATTAATAGATGCCCCTAGATCTAGCATAGCACGCTCAAACCTGGTGTTGCCTATCTTACAAGGAATGGTAAACATACCTGGATCCTTGCATTTAGGTGGGAGTTTCTTTTGAAGAACAGCTGACACATTCTCCCCCACACTTACCTTTTCATTCCATTTCAACTTCCGTTTAGATGTGCACAACTCTTTTAGGAACTTGGCATATCTTGGCACTTGCTTGATAGCATCTAGTAAAGGAATGTTCACCTCTACTTTCCGGAAGGTTTCCAAAATTTCCTTCTCTTGCTCCTCCTTCTTGGACTTTGCTAACCTGCTAGGAAAAGGTGGAGGAGTTATATAAGAAGGAAAGGATGGTTTAGGAATTACCTTTTTTAGTGGCTCGTTGGGATGTGAAGAGGATGCCATGGTATTGTTCTCCCCTTGAGCACTATCATTTTGTGGTGTCTCTAGCTGTTTCCCACTTCTTAAATTTATAGCATTGGCATTCTCTCTTGGATTCACTATGGTTTGGGAAGGTAATTTCCCAGAATCCCTTGCTTGCATTTGACTCATGGTTGTTGCCAATTGCCCTATTTGAGTCTCCAAATTTCGAATACTTGTCTTTGTTTCCTGTTGAAATTGAATTGTATTAGTAGAAAGAGCTTTAACAAGATCTTCAAGAGAAGTACCTGAATTTTGGGTGGGTGGTAGTTGTTGTCGGGTTTGGTATGGTTGTTGCACTCTTTGCTGAAAACCCGGTGGCCTGTGGTCAAATGGTGGAGGAATAGTTTGTGATTGGTTCCCTCCATAATTGAAGTTTGGATGATCCCTCCATCCTGGATTGTAAGTGTTTAAGTAGGGATCATATTTCCTTGATTGGTTCTGAAATCCACCCATGGCATTCACATGTTCATTGGTATCCTCTTGAAGTGTTGGACACATATCAGTTTGGTGCCCTATGTTTGAACATATGCCACAAGCCTTTATTTGTTGTATTTTACCTACAGCCAATTGTTGAACAAGAGAAGTCAGTTTATCAAATTTTTGTTCAAGGGATGATATACTTACCTCATTAACTCTCTTGGGTTGTGGTGGTGGATCTTGTCTCATTGAGAACTGTTGAGAATTGGCTGCCATGTTGGAGATTAATGTTCTAGCAGCCCTGGGAGTCTTATCAACTAGAGCTCCCCCACTAGCGGCATCTATCATACTTCTCTCCATAGGCATGAGACCTTCATAGAAGTATTGGATGAGAAGTTGTTCACTTATCTGATGATGTGGACATGATGCACAAAGTTTCTTGAACCTCTCCCAATATTCATATAAGGACTCTCCGTTGTATTGCCGAATCCCACATATCTCTTTCCTAATGTTGGCAGCCTTAGATGCTGGGAAATACCTTTCCAAGAATGCTTTCTTCAAATCATTCCATGTAGTGATGGTCCCGGATGGTAGATAGTAGAGCCATTCCTTTGCTGAATCAGCTAGAGAGAATGGGAAGGCTCTCAACTTAACTTGCTCTTCCGTGACCCCTGTTGGTCTCATGCTTGAGCAAACTACATGGAATTCCTTGAGGTGCTTATTTGGATCCTCTCCTGCAAAACCATGAAAAGTTGGGAGAAGATGAATCAAACCAGATTTTAATTCAAAAGCTACCTCAAGATTAGCATATTCAATGCATAATGGTTGTTGACCCAAGTCCGGAGCGGCTAGCTCCTTGAGAGTTCGGTTGTCAGCTGCTGCCATCTCTCCTTGCTTCTCTTGGATGTTTTGGATCAACTCCTCAATTGGTTGTTGGTGAGAAGTTATAAATTCCCGAATTTTCCTAAGTCGTAAGTCTTCTTCGGGGGCTTGGAACATTCACTAATAAAAAAAAAATAAGAAAGTAAATAATTAGAACAGAAAATAAGAATAAACCAATAAACTAATAAACTAAAGAAAGCAATCCCCGGCAACGGCGCCAAAAATTTGATGCACCCAAAAGAGTGTATCTTATTTAACCTTGCACTAAAAAGATCAATTGTAAGTATAATGATTAGCAAGGGTCGAGTCCTCAGGGATTGGGTTTTAATCTATGAGTTATTAGTTTATAACTTACGTTCAAAGAAAACAATAAAAGAAAAGGGGTTTTTGAAGCCAGATTTAAACTAAAGTAAATAATAAGAATAAGATGCAAGGCGGTATAACCAGCCAATAAAAATATATATACTAAATTAGGCGGTATAACCAGCCAATAAAAATAAAACAAAGTTAATATACAAATTAGGCGGTATAACCAGCCAATAAAAATAAATATACTTTTAAAAAATAAGCAAACTAGAAAAGTAAGAAAACAAGTAAGTAAGAAGAATCAAATATGAAAAATATGGTTAAGGTTTCATTCTCCACCACTAGACATCATTAAGAATCAATTTCAGATCTATCAATATCAACCAACTATCAAAGTTAACAACCGTAGATAACAACAAGCTCTGTTATCCCAATCTTTCCTTAATTTGTCGTTAAATAGAACAAGCTCTCTATTTAATCTCTAACCATTAAACAACCTAGAATAAGCTCTCTAAATTCAATTTAATGGCAGCTTTATGATGAGAAAGATAGGTTGATCTAAGCAACAAACACATAAGCTCGGATTGTTCAACTTAGGTTATGTTCCACTTTGCAATTATTGAAAACTTGACCATAATCATTAATCACAAATTGCCACTTATGAATAGGAAATCAAGACAATTACACGGATCAAGACTCCTAAACTAGCAATAGATAATTATCAAGATCTATCTAGTTGTACACCTAAATAAATCAAGACAACATCATGAACAATTCTTGTAGAAGAACATAAGCAACTTTGATAGAAAATTAATGATAGATAGAATCTGAAAATCAATCACAAAACGTGTCTAGGGCTTTGAAATCACCCTTAACCAAATAGAAGTTTAGCCTAGCATAGGCATCATAAACATAAACATAAAATTAAAGAGAATCTAAGAAGGAAATAAAAGAAAGAAAGAAGAAGAAGAAGAATATTAATTATCCAACCTCTTACTCTTTCTAAAGAAAAAGAAAACTAGAGAAAAGAAAGAAGAAGAAAACTTAGAGAATTTTGTTAAAATGGCTAATATCCTACCAATCTCCAATATGATCCCTTACAATCATCCAAGGCCCTCTATTTATACACATTTTGGAGGGCTAAATGACAAGAGACAAGCTTTACAAATTTCAAAGGTAGGTATAATAGGTGGGTGCATTTTCTAACAATTTTCGTCATGTATGACGATTTTGATCAGCCAACTTGTTGGTCGATTTTGTCAATTTTGGAGGCCTTATCTGATCACATGGTCTTCTAGACAAATGTTACCCTATCAGTTACTGATCCATAGCCGTTGGAATCAGCTCATTTTCTGATGTGGATAAGAAGATATGGGCATAATACGAAAACAGGTCAGCACAGACGTCATTGCACATCAGCCAACTTGATGGTCGATTTCGCTAGGGAAAACGACTCCGTTTCAAGAAGTGTAAAACATGAAAAAGATAGATATGCCTCTTAGCTTTGCATGGCTACAAATTTCAGCCTTATTGCTTCAGTGAAACTCAAGATATAGCTGATATGGCAAAAGGTGTCGGAACTGGAACTGAACTGGATTTGCCCTTAATTCTAGTAATCTGAAATCACTCAAAGAAACTTGTGAAAAACACCAAAATACATAAAAATATAAAAGATCATAAACACAATTAGACTAAACAATAATAACTCGTATTTGACACAAAACAATAATAAAACATAACTAAAAACTATATAATTATACGAGTTATCAACTATAATATAATTAATAATATTATTATTATTATTTGTATTTTATTTACTTATAATATAATTAATATTATTGGTGTTTTATTATGTTATATTTAATAATAACTTAAATTTAATAATTTAATAACATTTGTGTTTTATTGTTTATATTTAATAATAACTTATGTAGACACCTAATTTTGTCCGGACCACTAAACAGGTATGTTTTCTTCCTAAATTGATGTTTCCGAGTGTAAAAAGACTTTTTTCATCCTGCAGGTGGTACTCCGAGACTTAGTTTAAAGGGGCGAGCATAAAAAGTCAAACTTGAAAAAAGTCAACCCCAGAAAAAGTCAACCCCAAAAAAGTCAAACTACTGAAAAAGCCAACCCACTTTCAAAATCAAGATTTTAAACTCAATTGAAAAATGGCGAAAGAATTTTGATAATCCGAGGTCTACATTGAAAGATATGGAGTTCGGAAGTTGGCATTTGGAGATTAAGTAGAAAGGAAACCCTAATCCGAGCAATTTGGGGAAAAGTGCTTAAACGATCAAATTGGTCGAAATTGAAGGTTCCAAATGAAAGATAAGCACTGAGTACGGGTAATGGAGAAGTCACTTGCAAGAAAAATCGAAAGAAAAGTCAATCCGGGAGAAAACTGAGAATTAGGGTTTTTAGTGGATTCGGTGAAATCGGGAAGAATCACAGAAATGGCCCGACTTGGTAAGACCAAAGCCCCCAATGGATGAGGAATGATTAAAAAGGATAGCCCAAGGCTCAGCTTGATGAAAATCTGAAAATCGGACTTGTTTTGGGCAAAATCGGGTTTCGGAGGCAAAAAGGCAAAATTGGAAAATTTGGGAAAAATAGCAAATGGACTCCGAAAATTCTGAAAATTTGTCAATATCATTCTTAAATCATTTGAAAGAGATTGGTAAAAGAAAATCTTGATTCGGAGTTCGTTTGCAAAATAGCCAAATCCCGGGCTTCTATAGTAATTCAAAAAGGAAAATCCCGCAAAAATAGCAAATGAGCTCCAAATCTTTTGAAATTTTGCAAATATCATTTTTAAATTATTTGGAAGAGATTGGCAAAATAAAATCTTGATTCGGAGTTCGTTTGCAAAATGGCCAAATCCCGAGCCTCCTATGTAATAATTCAAAAAGATAAATCCCAGAAAAATAGCAAATGGACTCCAAAAATTCTGAAATTTTGAAAATATCATTTTTAAATTATTTGGAAGAGATTGGCGAAATAAAATCTTGATTCGGAGTTCGTTTGCAAAATGACCAAATCCCGGGCCTCCTATGCAATAATTCAAGCCGATAAATCTCGAAAAAATACCAAATGAGCTCCAAAAATTATGAAAACTTCCAGATCACACTTTTTAATTATTTTGAAGAGATTGGTGAAGAAAAATCTTGATTTGGAGCTCGTTTAAAAAATGGTAAAATGTAGGGGCGTAAAAGGGCATTTTTGGAAGAAAAAATCCAAATAAATAGCAAACGGACTCAGATAATTTTGAAAACTTCCAGAACTCAATATTTTATTATTTTGGAAGTATTAAAAAAATAAAAATTTAATTTTGAGTCCGTTTGATATTTATTTGCATCCAGGGGGCAAAACGATCATTTCACCCAAGTAACCGAAAAGGGCTTCTTTGGGCCTTTCAAAAAATCAGAGTTGGGCTGGAAAAGAGAATTGCTGGCCTGCCCAGGCCCAAAGGAAGGAGGAAGCTTCTGATTTTTCAATCAAATGGCTAAAAATCAAGAGTTAGTTAGAGATTCTCTTTGATCAAGCCATGGTGATTAAGGCACATAGGCCAAGAGAGATGTCAACATTATTCTTGAACAGCTGTAATTTGAGAGAGCTAAGATGCTAATCTAAAGGTGGTAATTTCATGATTTTTCACCTTGAATTATTAGTCATTTGATGGAAAATTGGTTACAAAAAATGACAACATCCTTGGGCAATTAAAGGGCCATTCAGCCAGCACTTGTTGGGGAGGCAGAAAATTCATTTTTCATCTTCATTTTGCTGAGTTCTTTTAGTTTTTACTTAGTTTTTCTCTTATTGGTTGAAAGCAAAAAAGAAAAGTTTAGAAAAGAAAGGAAAGTTTGAAGAGATAAAGCTTGAAATATAGCTTCTTGAGGTTGCTCTTGAGCACCAACTCTTGCACTTTTTTGATTTTCCATTCTTGTTTTTGCTATTTTGATTTCTGTTTGGTGAGTTTCCATTTTAAATAAATGATTTTTATTGTTCTTTTCAAGTTCTTCCTTCATCTCCTTCTTGAATATATTTTTTTTTACATTTTTTTACAATAAACTCACCATAGCCAAATGGCCTACATTATTTAGTTAAGTTGTTGTTTTGATTTATTTTACCATATTGTTTATGTTATTTTCTTTGATCTTGGTGTTTTAAATGTTATGTTACTTCATATTCTTGAGTTATATTTTAATTTGGTTGCTTTGTTTGTTTCCATTTATGTTTTAAATATCATGTTTTTGCATTTTTAATTTTCTGTTTTCATGATGTTTAAATTTGAGCATGTTTTAGATTTAGCATATCAAGTGTTTGTGAAAATGCTTGTGTGGTCTTTGCATGATTTGAGTTTTATATCTTAGTTGAGCATGTTTTAGATTTAGTATATTAAGTGTTTGTGAAAATGCTTGTGTGGTTTTTGCATGATTTGAGTGTTATATTTTAGTTGAGCATGTTAGTATACCAAGTGTTTGTGAAAATGCCATGCTTGTTGGAGCTTGAGGCCATTTGGCTACTCCATGTGTTTTGCATTGTGTGTTGCATTTTGCCATGTTAGTTGGTAGGTTTTTGCATTTGCATGACATTTGATTTAGTTTTGTATGCTAGTATACCAAGTGTTTGTGAAAATGCCATGTTTGCTAGTTACATTAGTCTATTCGGCCACCCTTGAATTTTTGCATTTTATGTGCATTCTTGCCATGTTAGTTGATAGGTTGGCATTTGCATGATATTTAGTTGAGTTTTTGGTTTAAGCATGCTTTGTGTTTGTGAAAATGCCATGCATATTTTAGTTATTAAGTTAGGTTTATTTGCCATGCCTGTTCATGCATTTTAGGTCTAGGTTGCATTAAATGTCATGCAAGCTCATTTAGGTCTAGGCCATGCATTTTTCCATGACATTTAGGTTTAAACTCATGCATTTCATGCACTATGTTTGCTGTATTGTTTCATACATTTCATGTTCATGCCACTTGAGTAATGACTTGAGCCAATTAATGGTTCAAAGTCATGCTCTCTTGAGCACACTTGTGGAAAATTAAAGTTTGTCAAATTGATTATTCTACCTTTGTGATTTTCTTTACATAGCCAATTTTTATCTAACTTTCAAAAAGTCCTAGCTACTGTTTGTGAGATATTTTATGAGTTTCAAATATTTTTACTTTGATTTTTAAATGATTTTATCAAAGGCAAAAATGTGTTTTGACAAAACAGGTTTTTTTCACCCAGTTTTTGTACTTTTCCGATTTTTTTGGGAATTCATCTTTAATCAGAAAATTAAGTCGATTTTTTTACATGTAGTTTTTACATGTCTTGAATCTCCAGTACTTTTTCAAAAATTTTTGAATTTTTAAAAATAGGGTAAAAAATCGTGGCTTAAAACTGGACAGTGGAGTCATAATTGAATTTAAAGAAAAATCATTTTTCTGTTTTGGTTAAGTTACTTAGAGTGGGCTTATTAGGAGGGTTAGCTACTGACTTAGGGTAGTTTCTAAGCCTTTTTAAACTCTAAAATTGGTTTTTCAAGTTTCGGGTTAAGGGTAGTCAAGTCCGGATTTTTAAACTTGGAAAATTAGAGCCATTTTAAAGAAATTAGCCCAGTTTTTATTTTTAATTCAAGATTTTCAAAATTGTTTTCAAACAATCACAAAGAATTTTGGTTTTAGTATATTTAGTTTGACATATTTTCCTAAGGTAGCCGGATATCTTTTTAGATATACGAATTTCCTTAATTAAAGAAAAAAATACATTTCATGCATTGCATTTTCCATATTCATGCATTTTATATAATATGTGATTCTTGCTATGATAATTTCTATAATATTGTTATGATTTTGAGTTATGCTATATTGTTTATTATATGATTTGGAATATTTCATGATATCCTATGCTTTTTATTTAGTTATTTTTTTGTCATATTATTTAGCATATACTATGTTCATGCATTATTACTTTCATTTTTATTTTCATGCATATTATATGATAGCATTATTTCATATTCCATCTCATTTAATTTATATGCCATATCATTCATGTTTGCCATGTCATTTAAATTATTTCATTTCATATAGAATATGTTATGTTACTTAGGTTATTTTATTTCATTCAAAAAATATCATGTTACTTAGGTTATTTCATTTCATATAGAATATGTTATGTTACTTAGGTTATTTTATTTCATTTAGAATATATCATATGACTTAGGATATTGCATCTCATATAGAATATACTATGTTATCTAGGTCATTTCATTTTATTTATAATATGTCATATAACTTAGGATATTTTATTTCATTTAGAATATGCTAAGGATATTTCATTTCATTTTAGAATATGCTAAGGCATTTACATTATATCATATCATTTAGGAAGCATTATATTATTTAGATTTTGCTATGTCATTTTATTTATGTCATGCATATACATATTCATATCTTTTAAAATGTTTTCAAAAAGATAATGATTTTTCAATAAAAAAATAAAGATATTTCCGAGTTAAACTAATTCATGAGTTCTCTACTGGGTTTGCTGGAGGGAATATTATCAATTATCATTAATAAAGGAATATCTTTCTTTCAAAAAAGAGAATGATTCGGAAAGTTTTTCAAAACTAATAAAAATTTCTATATTTTGCCACGTTTGTTGGAGAATATAGGAAAATTTTGAATTTATAAATTCTGAATCATTTTCAATTAAAAATGGAATTATTTTTCTTTAAATTGGGAATTAACTTGAAATACTAAATTAAAACCAACTTTTTACCGAGATTTGAGATAACACACGATTAATAAGGTACCGTTTTATACAGGCGTTGTGGGGGTGCTAATCCTTCCCCGCACATAACCGAGTCCCAAACCCGTTTCTTTGATTTCTCTGGTTTAAAACGCAGACTTGAAATTGGTTTTAAAAATGTTTTAATTAATTTTTAAAATATTTTTATAAAATCGATTTTAATAGGTGGCCGATCACACGTAGCTCAAAAAGATTGGTGGCGACTCCATGTCTTTTTTAAGGTCATTTTCAAAACCTTCATTTTTCTAGAGGAATTAAGTCGACTTTTTCTCGGTTTCTTTTAATGTCACGCTTAACGAATAATAAAATCTTGCGATGAGACTCGTTATTTTTTAGGTTACGACAACTTAAATTTAATTAAACTTGTATTTTATTAATTTATATTTAATAATAACTTAAAATTGACTTATTTTTTATTTGTTTGTTTGTTAAATTTGTTTTGATTTATTTATTTATTGTTCATGAACATATTTTTAATTGTTTGTAAACATGTTCGATTACATGTTCATGAACATGTTCATTTAATGTTCGTGAATAAGTTCATTTAATTTAAATGAACGAACACGAATACACTCAATTTTAAACCAAAAAAAAGTTCGAACACAATTTTAAAATCTTCAAAAAAAACAAACAAACTTAAAATAAATAAACGAACATGAATAAAAATCTGCTTGTTTAAGCCCGATGCATTTACAGCCCTAAGTTCAATAAAATTAATTAAGAAACTATAGGTGGTAGAGTAATTGTCCTGCCAAAATTGCACTCTTATCATTCTTTTTTAATCCCTCTTTTTTTTTTTTTGGGTGATATTTGATTTATCCCTCTCTACTTGCCTTTTTTTTCCTATTTATTTAAATAGACAAAATCTACTTGAGACCTACCATTAATTAAGTTAATGGAACAAAAATTAGGAATCATCAATCCAAATTTGGTAAAATTAAAACCCTTGGGCACCCATATTAATTATTAAGAATAGATTCAACATTGCCTCTTCATCTAGAGTGGTAATCTGTTTATTGTTATCGTATTCATGTTTTTTTATGTGTCATAATTGTGCTTAAAATATTATATATTTAATAAATTTTGATACGTTTAATAATTCATGTTATATCGATTTTTGACATGTTCATGTATTCGTATTATTTTTATGTTATTTTTTATATTGTATTTTATATCATATTTTAATTATTTTTCATATCGTATTTGTATCGTGTTTAAAATTGTCAAATTTATAATTTAAAACATAACTAATCTATGACTTGAAACCAAGAAAACACTTTTAACACTGAAATACACACTGTCTATTTTCACTGTCACAACTGATAAAATTTCCATGTTAATCCCAACTTGGTTAATCAGATAGAGCAATTGACCGAAGAGATATTGCCAACAAAAATTATCTTTGATACATAAAAAGTTTGAGAATTAGAGATAAAAATGAAAACTAAAACCTGAAAAAAAAATATCATTAACATTGTGGGACGGTAACAAATCGGATATCCGAATCTGTTAAATATTCAAATTTATTAAATTAATTTTTTCTTAAAAATAAAAATATAAAATTAAAGAAAAATTAAATATGTAAATAAATATCGGATTCAAATATTTGAATCCGTTATTCGAATCTGAACCAAAATCAAAGCGGATTCGAATAACTGATATCCAAAGATTCATATCCGAATCTGCTGCGGATAGCAAATCTAATATTCGAATCCAAAAAATGACTTGAATAATATCGAATATCTATTTTTTTTAATATCAATTACCATCTGTATTAACATTTTCATATTTCCAACTTAAGCAAAATGACTTGACAATCTTATGATAATTTTGAACATTAATAATTATTATAAACAGAAAAACAACAGCAAACAATCTCATTTCAAATCTCCAATTTTACGATAAAAATAAAAATCTCACACCAAATTACACAATTCCACACATTACTATTAGAACTTTTTAAATATATTTGATCCCCATGAAGAGCAGCAAGGAAAAAAAATGGCAATGGCTTCTTTTCCTGAAAAAGAAAATAGTTGAAATTATGTGAAATATCCCAATGGAACTTGATTTGACTATTAGTAGATTTGTTAATACTGAATATGATACGATTTCACGACACGGATACGAAAAAAATAACTAAAACATGACAGAAAATATGACACAACACGAAAAAATAACACGAATACGACATGAGTACACGAATGTCTCAAAATCTATATAATACGAATTATTAACGTATCAAAATTTATATAAATATAAAATACTTTAAATACGATTATGACACAATAAAATACACGAATACAACAAGGATATAGCATGTTAGTTCAGATAAAAAAGTTCATCTACAAGAAAATTTATGCAAAATAGAAAGAAAGAAACATTAAGATTTAGGATAAGAAAAAGACATACACTTGTAAAGCTAACCATGAACAACATACAAATTTATCTAGGAAAACTCAAATTTTAAGCAGAAAATTATCAAATACAAAGCAAAATTGAAATTGCAGCAGCTATGAATCATGTTTAATTAAGAAAAACTAGTTGGAAGACAGAAGATTACCTTGTCCATGCATCGAATCCAAATAGACAACCTCGTTTTTCTCCTGGAAAAAAAAAAAAAGAAGACAAGCTTAGTTGCTTAGTTTCAAACTTCCAAATTGAATGACATGATGATTTATGCACCAAATTTCTGAGTTCTATGTTGTTAATTGCATGAAAATTTTAGAGGAATGTATTTAGGCTTCCGTTGGTGTCCTAACAAATCTAGTGAGATTATGAGACATTGCCAAAAACAGAGGTTAGCAAACAAAGCCCATAGACTTTGTAGAAATCTTCTCCTCCTTCCACCACTTTATCTTTGAACGCCTTTGGCATTGATTCAATCTTCAGTTCTTGGAGGGTTGTGATAAATCTCAATCCATCTGGAAGCATCTTCAGTTCAAAGCAGCTTTCAATTTCCAAATGGTGTAGAGCAGGCATGGCTCCTTCATCCACCTTCCAATCCTCCAAATGGTTGAGATCTTTAAGGCTTAGAGAATCAAGCTTAGGATAAAAGCCTAACAATGTGTGGTTGTAGTTGTGTGGTTTAATGAGTGGTTGTAGTTGTGTGGTTTAATGAGTGGTTGTAGTTGTGTGGTTTAATGAGTGGTTGTAGTTGTGTGGTTTAATGTGTGGTTGTAGTTGTGTGATTTAAATGTGTGGTTGTAGTTGTGTGGTTTAATGTGTGGTTGTAGTTGTGTGATTTAAATGTGTGGTTGTTATTAAACAACAATGGGTGGTTGTAATTTATTTAGATTTTATATTTGTGTGGCTTGTGTTTGTCTTGGTATTGTATAAATACCCCCTCCCTTGCATTTGTAAATCATCAAGTAGCAAGCTTCAATAAGCAATAAAAGTTCTAAGTTTTCCTAAGGAGTTCTTCTCTAAAGAGTGTAGTCTAGAGTAAAGTATGAGCATTTGTGAGTTTTCCTAAAATCTAAACTTTCTTCTTTGAGTGGTAAAATTAGAGTTATCTACTCTAAGTTTTTCTCAACAATTGGTATCAGAGCAAGGTTGTGAGTTACTACCATAGTTACTATTCACACGTGTCACTATATACTTTTATAGTAATTGTTAACATATACGAGATTTATTCAAGTATATGGTATACGATACTATTCACGTATACGGTACTGTTCACGGTGAAATAGTTATTCAGGTATTATTTTTGGTTTGAGCGTTCTTGAGTCGTGAGGAGTTTGTACTCTACAAGTTTGTGTCTCAAAATCAAGCTTGTTCGGTATTGTTAGAGTCTTGCCGACACGATGGGTGATCTTCAAGTAGTTGGAGGAATCAAGAAGCTCAATCACAAAAATTACAACACGTGGAAGACGTGTATGATGTCTTACCTACAAGGTCAAGACCTTTGGGAAGTCGTTGGTGGTAGTGAAGTTACGAAGCCCGAGCAAGAAGATGCTCAAAGAACCTTGCGCAAATGGAAGATTAAAGTGGGTAAAGCCATGTTTGCCCTTAAGACCACAGTTGAAGAAGAAATGTTGGAACACATACAAAAGCTAGAAACGCCAAAAGAAGCGTGGGATACTTTAGATGCACTCTTTTCGAGAAAGAATGACACAAGACTTCAACTTCTTGAGAATGAATTGTTATCAGTTGCACAACGAGATATACCGATTGCTCAATACTTTCACAAGGTAAAAACGTTATGCCGTGAAATTTCTGATTTAGATCCTACAGCTGCTATTGGAGATACCAGGGTAAAAAGAATAATTATCCATGGTTTGAGGCCCGAATATCGCAGCTTCGTTGCCGCTATACAAGGATGGCCAACTCAACCATCACTTGTAGAGTTTGAAAATTTGCTTGTTGGTCAAGAATCTATGGCCAAGCAAATGGGAGGGGTCTCGTTGAAAAGTGAAGAGGAAGCACTCTACACCAACAAAAGCAAAGGCAAATTCAAACAGCACGTCGGTGGTGGATCTAAAAAGTATGGTGACAAGACAAAAAGTCATCAAGGAGAAGGGAGCTCTCGTCCAGGGGGAGCTTCAAAGAATCGTAGCAACAATAAAAGATTTGAAGGTAACTGTTACAACTGTGACAAGAAAGGTCACATGGCAAAAGATTGTTGGTTTAACAAAAGGCCCGCTGAGAGCAATGCTGCTACTTCTAGTACAAAGGAGAAAAGCGAAGATGATTGGGACGCTGAAGCATTTTTTGCTATGGAAGAGGAAGAGTTAGCTCTCACAGTAACAACGGCTGACCGAATTGACTATGAGAATGACTGGATTGTCGATTCAGGTTGCTCAAATCACATGACAGGCGATAAACAGAAGTTGCAGAACCTGTCAGAATACAAGGGAAATCGCATTGTTGTGACAGCTGATAATTCAAGATTACCGATTACTCACATCGGTAAGACGGTAGTAGCACCTCGATATAGTCATAATCAGGTACCACTACAAGATGTTTACCATGTCCAAGGCATGAAGAAAAATTTGCTTTCAGTGGCACAATTAACATCGTCAGGTCACCATATTCTGTTTGGTCCAAGGGATGTGAAGGTATATCGTGATCTCAAAATCTCAGGACAGCCGATGATGGAAGGACGACGTCTGGAGTCAGTCTACGTGATGTCAGCAGAGTCAGCATATGTAGACAAGACAAGAAGGAGCGATACAGCAGATTTATGGCACATGCGGTTAGGTCATGTTAGTTATTCCAAGCTAAGTATGATGATGAAGAAGTCGATGCTTAAGGGACTTCCTCAGCTTGACATAAGAACAGACACAGTTTGTGCAGGATGCCAATATGGTAAAGCACACCAATTGCCATACGAGGAGTCAAAGTTTAAAGCAAAAGAACCATTAGAGTTAGTTCACTCTGATGTATTTGGGCCCGTTAAGCAACCATCAATTAGTGGAATGCGGTACATGGTGACGTTTATTGATGATTTCTCCAGGTATGTGTAGATTTTCTTTATGAAAGAAAAGTCTGACACTTTCTCAAAGTTTAAAGAGTTCAAAGAGATAGTTGAAGGAGAAGTGGAAAAGAAGATATGTTGCTTGCGCACAGACAATGGAGGAGAATATAGCTCAGGCGAATTCTCTCAATACCTACGAGAATGCAACATACGTCATCAGTATACTTGTGTCAATACACCACAACAGAATGGTGTAGCAGAGAGAAAGAATCGGCATCTTGCAGAAATTTGTCGGAGTATGCTGCATGCAAAGAATGTACCCGGAAGATTTTGGGCCGAAGCTATGAGAACCGCAGCCCATGTGATCAACAAACTTCCTCAACCAAGGTTAGAGTTTGTTTCCCCCTTTGAGAAATTGTGGAAAATGAAACCTTCAGTCAGCTACTTTCGAGTATTTGGTTGTGTATGTTATGTATTTGTTCCTGATCATTTACGTAGCAAGTTTGATAAGAAAGCAACTAGGTGTATCTTTGTGGGATACGACAACCAAAGGAAAGGATGGAAATGTTGTGATCCTACGAGTGGAAGATGTTACACTTCACGCAATGTGGTATTCGATGAAGCATCTTCTTGGTGGTCCTCAGAAAAGGAGGTGTTGTCAGATTCAAAAGAATTTGAAGACATGTTACAACAGAAAATGGGAGAGTATATTGTCCAACTTCAATCAACTTCAGATGAAGTAGAAGACCTATGTGATGATAACGATGACGAGCAAGTGTTAGTCCAGAGTCCTTGGCAAACTGGTGTGTATCAACCAGATGTTAGATCGAGTGAAGTGGAAGAACCATCTCCACAATCACAAATCCGAAGGACAACAAGAGCACGGAAGCCAAATCCCAAATATGCTAATGCAGCCATAGTGGAAGAACCAATTGCAACAGAACCTGAGACGTTTGAAGAAGCATCACAGAGTTCTGAGTGGATTATGGCTATGAAAGAAGAGATCACTGCGCTTGAGCAGAATCAGACTTGGGATCTAGTGCCAAAACCAAGAGATGTGAAACCCATATCCTGCAAGTGGGTTTACAAGATAAAACATCGTCCAGATGGGTCGATTGAAAGGTACAAGGCACGGTTGGTGGCTCGTGGTTTCTCTCAGAAGTATGAGCTAGACTATGATGAAACGTTTAGTCCGGTGGCAAGACTTACAACCGTACGAGTCCTACTTGCCCTTGCAGCCAACAAAGACTGGAACTTGTGGCAGATGGATGTGAAGAATGCATTCCTTCATGGAGAGCTAGATCGGGAAATCTACATGATTCAACCATTGGGATTTCAAAACCAAAATCATCCTGAGCATGTGTGTAAGCTGCGAAAGGCACTTTACGGATTGAAACAAGCACCTAGAGCATGGTATGGTAAGATTGCTGAATTTTTAACTCATAGTGGTTATTCAGTGACACCTGCAGATTCCAGCTTGTTTGTCAAAGCTAATGGAGGAAAGCTAGCTATCGTATTAATATATGTTGATGATTTAATCATAACTGGTGATTATGAGGCAGAAATTCTTCAAACCAAGGAGAATTTATCAGTTCGTTTCCAAATGAAAGAACTTGGACAACTCAAGCACTTTCTTGGTCTAGAGGTTGATCACATACAAGAAGGAATATTTCTCTGTCAACAAAAATATTCTAAAGATTTGCTAAAAAGGTTCGGAATGCTCGAGAGCAAGCCAATTTCAACACCGATGGAACCAAATGGCAAGATGTGTGCACTTGAAGGCAAAGACTTGGAAGATGCAACTATGTATCGACAATTGGTAGGTAGCCTGATCTACTTAACCTTGACTCGGCCTGACATTTCTTATACAGTTGGTGTGATGAGTCGGTATATGCAAAATCCGAAGAAGCCTCATTTAGAAGCAGTTCGACGAATACTGAGATATGTGAAAAGTACAATAGATTATGGTCTTTTGTACAAGAAAGGTGAAGACTGTAAGTTAGTTGGTTATTGTGATGCTGACTATGTAGGAGATCATGACACCAGGAGATCAACAACTGGGTACATGTTTAAACTTGGTTCTGGAACAATTTCTTGGTGCAGTAAGAGACAACCAACGGTATCATTGTCAACTACCGAAGCTGAGTATCGAGCAGCAGCAATGGCAGCTCAAGAGTGTACGTGGCTGATACAACTAATGAGTGATCTACATCAACCAGTAGATTATGCAGTTCCGTTGTATTGCGACAACCAGTCAGCAATTCGTTTGGCAGAAAATCCAGTCTTTCACGCAAGAACCAAACATATAGAAGTGCATTATCACTTTATCAGAGAAAAGGTTCTACAAGAAGAAATGGAGATGAAGCAGATCAAGACAGATGATCAAATGGCAGATTTATTCACAAAAGGTTTGAGTATCAACAAATTTGAAATGTTTCGTCGTCAACTCAACATGGTGCAAAGAGGAAGAGCTGGTATTGAGGGGGAGTGTTAAATTGTCCAATACCAGCCCAAGGAAAAAATAAAAGCCTAACAATGTGTGGTTGTAGTTGTGTGGTTTAATGAGTGGTTGTAGTTGTGTGGTTTAATGAGTGGTTGTAGTTGTGTGGTTTAATGTGTGGTTGTAGTTGTGTGATTTAAATGTGTGGTTGTAGTTGTGTGGTTTAATGTGTGGTTGTAGTTGTGTGATTTAAATGTGTGGTTGTTATTAAACAACAATGGGTGGTTGTAATTTATTTAGATTTTATATTTGTGTGGCTTGTGTTTGTCTTGGTATTGTATAAATACCCCCTCCCTTGCATTTGTAAATCATCAAGTAGCAAGCTTCAATAAGCAATAAAAGTTCTAAGTTTTCCTAAGGAGTTCTTCTCTAAAGAGTGTAGTCTAGAGTAAAGTATGAGCATTTGTGAGTTTTCCTAAAATCTAAACTTTCTTCTTTGAGTGGTAAAATTAGAGTTATCTACTCTAAGTTTTTCTCAACAAAACATTGTGCAGAGCAAAACATTTCCTTTACAGTGAATGCTTGATCATGTAATTGGAGGATCCTTAAGTTAGGCAGCTTCTCTAGTGTTGGCATTGGATCTTCCTCAAGCCCGCACCTTTCCAAGTGTATGTAAGCGATATTTGAAGACAAGTAGTGGGACTCTGGTAACTTACTTATCTCCACATCTAAACTCAACTTACAAATACTATCACAGCTCGAAACGAGGTGTGCCAAATGTCTTGGATCTATTCTTTCATCATTGATAATAGACAAGGAATGAAGATATTTACCTTCGATTATGGGTGGATTCTTGTCCAAGTCCTCCGTATTAAAATCTTCAATATTGAAGGCCCCACGAATCTCCATCTCTCTAATATTTGTTATGTTGATAAGATCTTTTACATAACAACTCTTGGTGTTGAAGTTCACAAGTGTTTGGAGGTTTTTCAAATTACCCAACTTCAACTTTGTTTTTTTATTACATTTCTTAGGGAGATATAGATGTCTTAGTTGCTTCATCCTCCATATCACATTAGGTACATGAACTGCCCCAACAGATCTCTTAACTCTTAAATCCAAGGTTTGCAAGCACCTTAAGTTGCCCAGAGATGATGGCAACTTTAACCATCGGAAGAAAAGACCCCTTAGACTCAAGAATCTTAAATGGATGAGATTACCTATATTACTGGGTAACTTGAATCCCGCATAACTTCCTCCTTCGTTGTTTAGGACTCTAAGCAATTTGAAATTGTTGAACATGTATGCCCAAATTCCCCGTAATTTAGCAAGAACTATACCATGTAAAAAAAGATCAGTTTAAGAGCAAGCTGTTAAATGACCCAAGTTAGCTTAGGAGTTAAACGACCCAAGCTGTTAAAAGACCCAAGCGGGGTCTTTTCTCTAATCCAATTAATGCTGAAAATGGCTAAAGGAGTTAAAGAAAAAGAAAAAAGAAAAAAAAGCATAGGAGTATTTTTCACCTCACCTTTACAGTATTTTTTATGAGATTTATTTTTAAATATTAAACTAAAAAAAAACCCCACTTTGTCAGGATATTTTTAATTTTTTTAATTAATTAATAATAATAAATTAATTTTAAATTATATTTTATTAAATTATTTATTTAAATTTTATTTCTAAATTATAATAATATTTTATTAATTATTAAAATTAAATTTATTATAATTGTTTATTTATAAATTACGTAATATAAAATGCATTTTCAAATGTTATTTATATATATTTCAAAATATTTAGGTTTTATTATATGTTGTATATTTTTATTTATAGGAGTTAAAAAAAAATAAGAAAATAAAATTTTGGTTTGTATTTTATTCTCTCGTATGATCGATTTTTTACATAGGTTAGTAGTAAGTTTGTTTTATCATTTTTTTTTACTTTTTTTTTTCTAACGGATCAGATACAGATCCTAAATCGACCCGCAACTCAACGTGCGAACCTACCTTTTTAAATATATCATTTAAAATAAAAATAATTAAAAAAATAATTATTTTTAACTTTTTTCTGAGCCGGTCGGGTATAGATCCTAAACCGACTCGCGAGTCAACGTGCGGACGATCCCCTTTATATACATCATTTAAATTTAAATAAAAATAAAAATAATTAATAAATTTATTTTTTTAAGTTTTTTCCCGAGCTAATCGGGTATGGATCCTAAACCGACTCGCGAGTCAACGTGTGGAATAACCCTTTTAAATACATTATTTAAAAATAAAATAATTAATTAAATAATTTTTAAAAAAAAAACTTTTTTTTTCGTGCGGGTCGGCTATGATCCACGAGTCAATGTGCGGATCAACCCCTTTAAATACATCATTTATAAATAAAATAAAACAAAATGAAATAAAAAACTTTAAAAAAATTTATGAAATTTTTTGAATTTTTTTTTTAAGCGAGTCGATTACGAATCCTAAATCGAATCGCGAGTGAATGTATAGGCCAACCCTTTAAATATACGAGTTAGAATTAAACTAAAAGTAATTAATAAAATAAATTTTAAATTTTTTTCTCGAGCAGATCGGGTACAGATCTTATATCGATCCGCGAGTCAATGTAGATGAACCCCTTTAAATACATTATTTTAAAAAATATAAATAAAATAAAAAACTAAACATAATTAATAAAAAAAAAAAATTCCCGATCGGGTCGGGTATGGATCCTAAATCGATCCCATATTAACATGCGGACCAATCTCTTTAAATACATAATTTAAATTTTTTAAAAATAATTAATTTTTTTCTTTTTTTAACTTTTTTTTTCATGTTGGTCGGGTACAAACCTTAAATCGATCTGCCAGTTAACATGCGGACTAATCCCTTTAAATACATCATTTAAAAAAAATAATTAATAAAACTAAAATAATTAATAAAATAATTTTTTTTTTAATTTTTTCCCGAGTAGGTCGAGTACTGATCCTAAATCGACCTGCGAGTCAATGTACAGACTAACCCCTTTAAATACATGATTTAAAAAAAATAATTAATTAAATATTTTTTTCCCAAACGGATCGGGTACGGATTCTAAATCGACCAGCGAGTAAATGTGCAGACCAATCCCTTTAAATACATTATTTAAAAATAAAATTAAAAAAAAAAACTTAAAAGTAAAAAATCTTTAAATCTTTAAAAAACTAAAAAAAAATGTTATAGAAGATGATAAAATTTTCCCTAACCTAATTCAAAAATCTTTCTTAAATCTCAACTCAAAACTCAAAAATAAATATAAATAGATTACTTTTTTATCCCACTATCAAACAAAACAAAAAAAAATCATTTTATAAAATGCCAACTGAAGGAACTCAGTTTTAATAATAAGAGATTAACTCAGTCATTTCAACATAATCAATCATTGCGTTAATTTACACTTAGATAATTTTATATAATTTTATTGTATCAAACAAGCTCTTAATTTTTAATTTATGTTTAAATAAATTTTAATATTTAATTTACACTTAAATAAATTTTTAATTTATATGCAAATGAACCATTAAGATGAATCAATTTTTTCATTTAAAATAAAATTTTATTTAAAAACAAATAAAAAAAATGTAGAGTTATTTGAGTATAATAAAAAAATAGAGAATTACTTAAAGAAAATTAAATAATTCAAGGATTTTTAATATTTTAATTTATTTTTAAGTATAAAAAACCTAATTATAGCTACATTTATAATTACTTTCATTTTTATTCATTTTGAATTTTGAAGTTTGATACTAAATTAAGATGATCAATATCAATAAAATTACTCATTATCATAAAATCAAAAACTGCATACAAACTAGAATTATTTGTTTTTTTTTCTTAATTAACATGCAATTTTATGCTATTGCTTATAATAAAATCTATAATAATACTCATTTTCAAAAAAAAAAAAAAACTATAATATATACTAACAATATTTTAAAAACTCCTTCGTTTTTTCTACTAGAGTGATAGCAAATGCCATTTATTATTCAAGTTTATATATCAATATAATTTCTGATAAAATGTGCTTGTTTCTTTTTTGACCGACATATATTGCAGGACATGTACCAAATATATTAAGAACTCTTTACTGCATATATTTATGAATTTCAAAATGAAATTTAATAAATTTGGTACATGTCCTAAGTCTGAATTTCTTCAAAATTGGAAAAAAAAATTGTAAATTTCGAAGTGTGAATTTCTTCAATATTAGAAAAAAAAATGTTAATTGTGCCGAAAAACGGTTTTAATTTGAGATTTTAACTTTTCATGTTCCATGTTCAAATTTTAGAAAAATATGAAATGAGAGAGTTTTTTTTAATTTAAATGCATGATCTCAATTACGAGTTTTTTTTTTTTTTTAATTTAAATGTTCAAACCTAATGAATTATCAGATGTACAAAAAAAAAATTAAGTTAAAAGTTTTTTTTTTTTCTTTTTTTGTATTATCCCAATCAAGCATTTTTCATTATAATAAGACATAATTAACTAAGATGTAACTGTAGATTTGTCAATTCGTGTATTGGTATCTTGCTCGCATATTTTGTCGTGTCATAATCGTGTTTAAGATATTTTATATATAATTTTTGATACGTTAATAATTTTTATTATATAAATTTTGAGACATTCGTATATTTGTGTCATGTTTGTGTTATTTTTTCGTGTCGTGTAGTGTAGTGTTTAAATTTTTTTCGTGTTGTGTCCATTATTATCAGGCCTAGATGTAAGACAAATTTATCAAATTTTTTCTTAAAAATAGCTATATTCTAACATAATCATCTAAAGATTAAAAAAAAAAATTTGAAGGGTACATGCAAATATTTATTATCTAAATATAACTAATAAGTCCATAAAAGAAATGATGGTGCAAAGGGGAAAAAAAAATGTTGGGACAACATTATTTATGTAGCTCACAAAGTAACCAATGCCATGCCTAAATGGTTTCTTTACCTTCCCCTCCTCCAATATTATGTTTGACATAAAAGGCTACAATGTTAACAGAAGAGTAACAATTATGTCCCTTCCACAAGACAAATAGGGCTATGGGTCCTTTAGAAATACTAGATATGATAATTTTGGATAAGACACAAATATGATACGAAAAAAATAATATATGATATGATCACAAACATGTTAAAATTTATATAATATAATATAAATTATTAATTCATCCAAATTTATATAATATATAATATTTTAAATATAATTATAATTAGACCTGCTCATGGCCGGGCTGCGACCCCTTTTTTTCATATTCTTTGCCCAGGCCCAGCCCTGGGTCAGGCCGACCCGATAGGCCCGAATTCACTGTTCATCGGATTAAAAAATATATTTTTTATTTTTTAATATTTTATAATTAAAATTAAATAAAAAAATATTATTATAATAAAAAAATACTGTTCCGGGCTGGGCCGAGCCAAAACAAAAATATCCTGCCCAATACGGGTCGAGCCTACCAGGCTGCCCAACCCATGAGCATGTCAAATTATAATATGTAAAAATAACACGAACATAATATAAAATTGTCAGTTATTTAACAAATACTAATAAATAATGTAAACACCCGATTTTTCCTCGAGATTCTCAACTCAATTCACGAATACTTATTCGGGCTATTAAATAACTTAGGCATGGGCCCAAAAATTTATTCGGGCTATCAAATACCTTAGACGTGGGCCCATTGAAATTTTTAGGTCCAAATTCGATTTGGGTTTGGTGCCCAACAACAAAAAACCAACATCATTTTTTATTCATTCAATTTATTTCACTTTTATTTATTGTTTTTTTATTTTATTCTATTTATTTTCCTTTTATGTTCGGTTATCTTTTTCTTCCTTCCCCTTTACTATTTCAGTTTGACAACCAACCAAATCAAATCCCTACAATTCTGATCCCGTTTCACAATCAACAAAATCAAATCCCAGAAATTACTCAGACACACACCGTGAAGATTGGATTCCAGTCTGACTTTCCTTTTTCACCCTTGTTAATTCCTCAATCATAGCAAATGCTTAGACCCTAAAATTTGGGAATTGATCTGATTTAAAGACCAAATTTGTTTTTGAAAGACAGAGATCAAAATTTTTAAAGCAGGGTTTAATTAGGGACCGGGTTAGGTGAAAATCTCATTACCAAAATCTGTGTATAAATACATGACCAGAAAAGAAACAAAAAAGGGGGGAATCGGGAAAAGACAACACAATCACACAAGCAAACAACAGAATACACAATCACACACACACAAACAAGACAGAGATTCGGCAACGACAACAGCATTAAGAACTTTCGGTTTTCTTGAGGTATATTTCTGAAAATATTTTTCTTTGTCTTTTGTTCGAATTTTTTTTTAAAGAAACAGTGTTTGATGAACACTGAAGCAAACAAGGCTTTTTGGGTTTCATCAGATTTTTTTTTTATTTTAAAAAAAAGCCAAACCGTTTCTCATATTTAAAAAAAAAAAAAATTCTTCAAAGGTTAGAATAGTTTAAAGGAAAGAAGAGTTGAGAACCTGACATTTGATTTATTTAAAAAAAAAAAAAAAAAAAGAGATTCCTGGAAGGCATATTTGAAGAATCGGGTAGATTTTTTTTTTTCAGAAAATGATGACGTTATTTAATAAAATAATAATAATTTTATTAAACGTGAAATTTTTTATAAATTTACATATCACATATTTAAAAAATCGATGTAGGATAAAAAAAACAATTTTTTATTATTATTTTTTTAAAGTCAGAGGAAGAATGAAAGCAAATTTTTTTTTTGTTTTTAAAGGTTACAGAGCCGCGCGGCAACCCGACCCACATGTAGTTTAGGTTTGTTTTTTTTTTCCTTTTTTTTTTTTTTTATTTCTATTTCTATTATTTACTTTATTATATATTTTATTATTTACTTTATTATATATTATATTATGTTACATAGTTTATATTATATTGTCTTTATTATATTTTATTTTGTATTTTATCTTATACTTTTATATTGATCTATAAATTTATTTATTATCTGTTTACTTATTTTGTTAATTAATTAATTATTTATTGTGTTTATTTATTTTATTGACTGATTAATTGTTTGTTTATTTATTTTGTTAATTCATTATTTATTTTACAAACTGTTTGTTTATTTTATTAAATGTTTTATTTATTTGTTAATATTTCACATGATTATTTATCAATTGTATTTATTTAGTTTTATTAATTTAGTTGTATTTAATTTAATTTCATTAGTTAAGAAACTCATTTTTTTTTAACAATTTAAATTAAGAATAAATCAAAACTTTCCAACGATGGATTTTCATAAGAACGAATGGTTTCTATTGAAAATTTCTGAAGTGAATAGAATTTCAAAAATCAATCTCGAATAGTGAAAAATATTTTTAGAATTTTCTAATATTTTTAATTTAAAATAATAAATATAAAATAATTTAATTTTTACAATTATTTTTCTTCCATAAGTTACTTAATAAATCCGAAGATGGAGTCTCTTCACGAGAACAAATGGTGTCCTTTGAATACTCTTGAGATGAGAAAAATTCTTTTTGGAATTTCGTCAACGAGAATACCTTAAAGAAATTTTCCGATATAAAAATATTTGAATAATAGTAAATTTAATAAATTAAAGACCATTTAATTAAGATCAACCCTAGGCTAATATTTGACTAATTAGGTACTGTCTTTCTGGATAGGCGTTGTGTGGGTGCTAATCCTTCCACACACACGTAACCGTACTCCAGAACTTAGTTCTGGTAAAGTAAACTAAGACCTATCTTTTTTATGTACCTTCATAGAGCTTAGAACTACTATAAATTGGATAGATTCTCATAGGTGAGTAATCACACCTAGCAAAGATGATTAATGAATATAAATAAAAATCTGCTTGTTTAAGCCCGATACATTACAGCCCTAAGTATGTTTCACTTAAATCATTCTTTTAATTAAGCAGCTTTTTATTCATTAATTTGATTAAACAAATGAAAAAAAATCATCCTGCAAAAACACATTCCTAAATTTGAATCTATAAATATTTATTATTATTATTTTTTCAATCAGAAAAGTTTATTCTCAGTTAAGTTATGCCTTAACCATTAAAGGTAAATTGCAGATATAGCAAAATGAAAAAAAATAAGTTCAATAAAATTAATTAAGAAACTATAGGTGGTAGAGTAATTGTCCTGCCAAAATTGCACTCTTATCATTCTTTTTTAATCCCTCTTTTTTTGGGGTGATATTTGCTTTATCCCTCTGTACTTGCCTTTTTTTTCCTATTTATTTAAATAGACCAGGTCTACTTGAGACCTACCATTAATACTATCACAGCTCGAAACGAGGTGTGCCAAATGTCTTGGATCTATTCTTTCATCATTGATAATAGACAAGGAATGAAGATATTTACCTTCGATTATGGGTGGATTCTTGTCCAAGTCCTCCGTATTAAAATCTTCAATATTGAAGGCCCCACGAATCTCCAACTCTCTAATATTTGTTATGTTGATAAGATCTTTTACATAACAACTCTTGGTGTTGAAGTTCACAAGTGTTTGGAGGTTTTTCAAATTACCCAACTTCAACTTTGTTTTTTTATTACATTTCTTAGGGAGATATAGATGTCTTAGTTGCTTCATCCTCCATATCACATTAGGTACATGAACTGCCCCAACAGATCTCTTAACTCTTAAATCCAAGGTTTGCAAGCACCTTAAGTTGCCCAGAGATGATGGCAACTTTAACCATCGGAAGAAAAGACCCCTTAGACTCAAGAATCTTAAATGGATGAGATTACCTATATTACTGGGTAACTTGAATCCCGCATAACTTCCTCCTTCGTTGTTTAGGACTCTAAGCAATTTGAAATTGTTGAACATGTATGCCCAAATTCCCCGTAATTTAGCAAGAACTATACCATGTAAAAAAAGATCAGTTTAAGAGCAAGCTGTTAAATGACCCAAGTTAGCTTAGGAGTTAAACGACCCAAGCTGTTAAAAGACCCAAGCGGGGTCTTTTCTCTAATCCAATTAATGCTGAAAATGGCTAAAGGAGTTAAAGAAAAAGAAAAAAGAAAAAAAAGCATAGGAGTATTTTTCACCTCACCTTTACAGTATTTTTTATGAGATTTATTTTTAAATATTAAACTAAAAAAAAACCCCACTTTGTCAGGATATTTTTAATTTTTTTAATTAATTAATAATAATAAATTAATTTTAAATTATATTTTATTAAATTATTTATTTAAATTTTATTTCTAAATTATAATAATATTTTATTAATTATTAAAATTAAATTTATTATAATTGTTTATTTATAAATTACGTAATATAAAATGCATTTTCAAATGTTATTTATATATATTTCAAAATATTTAGGTTTTATTATATGTTGTATATTTTTATTTATAGGAGTTAAAAAAAAAATAAGAAAATAAAATTTTGGTTTGTATTTTATTCTCTCGTATGATCGATTTTTCACATAGGTTAGCAGTAAGTTTGTTTTATCATTTTTTTTACTTTTTTTTTTCTAACGGATCAGATACAGATCCTAAATCGACCCGCAACTCAACGTGCGAACCTACCTTTTTAAATACATCATTTAAAATAAAAATAAAAATAATTAACAAAATAATTGTTTTTAACTTTTTTCCGAGCCGGTCGGGTATAGATCCTAAACCGACTCGCGAGTCAACGTGCGGACGATCCCCTTTATATACATCATTTAAATTTAAATAAAAATAAAAATAATTAATAAAATTATTTTTTTAAGTTTTTTCCCTAGCTAATCGGGTATGGATCCTAAACCGACTCGCGAGTCAACGTGTGGAATAACCCTTTTAAATACATTATTTAAAAATAAAATAATTAATTAAATAATTTAAAAAAAAAAAAACTTTTTTTTTCGTGCGGGTCGGGTATGATCCACGAGTCAATGTGCGGATCAACCCCTTTAAATACATCATTTATAAATAAAATAAAACAAAATGAAATAAAAAACTTAAAAAAAAAAAAATTATGAATTTTTTTGATTTTTTTTTTTTAAGCGAGTCGATTACGAATCCTAAATCGAATCGCGAGTGAATGTATAGGCCAACCCTTTAAATATACGAGTTAGAATTAAACTAAAAGTAATTAATAAAATAAATTTTAAATTTTTTTCTCGAGCAGATCGGGTACAGATCTTATATCGATCCGCGAGTCAATGTAGATGAACCCCTTTAAATACATTATTTTAAAAAATATAAATAAAATAAAAAACTAAAGATAATTAATAAATAAAAAAAAATTCCCGATCGGGTCGGGTATGGATCCTAAATCGATCCCGTATTAACATGCGGACCAATCTCTTTAAATACATAATTTAAATTTTTTAAAAATAATTAATTTTTTTCTTTTTTTAACTTTTTTTTTCATGTTGGTCGGGTACAAACCTTAAATCGATCTGCCAGTTAACATGCGGACTAATCCCTTTAAATACATCATTTAAAAAAAATAATTAATAAAACTAAAATAATTAATAAAATAATTTTTTTTTAATTTTTTCCCGAGTAGGTCGAGTACTGATCCTAAATCGACCTGCGAGTCAACGTACAGACTAACCCCTTTAAATACATGATTTAAAAATAATAATAATAATAAAAATAATTAATTAAATATTTTTTTCCCAAACGGATCGGGTACGGATTCTAAATCGACCAGCGAGTAAATGTAGACCAACCCCTTTAAATACATTATTTAAAAATAAAATTAAAAAAAAAACTTAAAAGTAAAAAATCTTTAAATCTTTAAAAAACTAAAAAAAATGTTATAGAAGATGATAAAATTGTCCCTAACCTAATTCAAAAATCTTTCTTAAATCTCAACTCAAAACTCAAAAATAAATATAAATAGATTACTTTTTTATCCCACTATCAAACAAAACAAAAAAAAATCATTTTATAAAATGCCAACTGAAGGAACTCAGTTTTAATAATAAGAGATTAACTCAGTCATTTCAACATAATCAATCATTGCGTTAATTTACACTTAGATAATTTTATATAATTTTATTGTATCAAACAAGCTCTTAATTTTTAATTTATGTTTAAATAAATTTTAATATTTAATTTACACTTAAATAAATTTTTAATTTATATGCAAATGAACCATTAAGATGAATCAATTTTTTCATTTAAAATAAAATTTTATTTAAAAACAAATAAAAATATAGAGTTATTTGAGTATAATAAAAAAATAGAGAATTACTTAAAGAAAATTAAATAATTCAAGGATTTTTTAATATTTTAATTTATTTTTAAGTATAAAAAACCTAATTATAGCTATATTTATAATTACTTTCATTTTTATTCATTTTGAATTTTGAAGTTTGATACTAAATTAAGATGATCAATATCAATAAAATTACTCATTATCATAAAATCAAAAACTGCATACAAACTAGAATTATTTGTTTATTTTTCTTAATTAACATGCAATTTTATGCTATTGCTTATAATAAAATCTATAATAATACTCATTTTCAAAAAAACAAAAACTATAATATATACTAACAATATTTTAAAAACTCCTTCTTTTTTCTACTAGAGTGATAGCAAATGCCATTTATTATTCAAGTTTATATATCAATATAATTTCTGATAAAATGTGCTTGTTTCTTTTTTGACCGACATATATTGCAGGACATGTACCAAATATATTAAGAACTCTTTACTGCATATATTTATGAATTTCAAAAAGAAATTTAATAAATTTGGTACATGTCCTAAGTCTGAATTTCTTCAAAATTGGAAAAAAAAATTGTAAATTTCGAAGTGTGAATTTCTTCAATATTAGAAAAAAAAATGTTAATTGTGCCGAAAAACGGTTTTAATTTGAGATTTTAACTTTTCATGTTCCATGTTCAAATTTTAGAAAAATATGAAATGAGAGAGTTTTTTTAATTTAAATCTCAATTACGAGTTTTTTTTTTTAATTTAAATGTTCAAACCTAATGAATTATCAGATGTACAAAAAAAAAAAAAAATTAAGTTAAAAGTTTTTTTTTTCTTTTTTTGTATTATCCCAATCAAGCATTTTTCATTATAATAAGACATAATTAACTAAGATGTAACTGTAGATTTGTCAATTCGTGTATTGATATCTTGTTCGTATATTTTGTCGTGTCATAATCGTGTTTAAGATATTTTATATTTATAATAAATTTTGATACGTTAATAATTTTTATTATATAAATTTTGAAATATTCGTGTATTTGTATCATGTTTGTGTTATTTTTTTGTGTCGTGTAGTGTTTAAATTTTTTTCGTGTTGTGTCCATTATTATCAGGCCTAGATGTAAGACAAATTTATCAACTTTTTTCTAAAAAAATAGCTATATTCTAACATAATCATCTAAAGATAAAAATAAAAAATTTGAAGGGTACATGCAAATATTTATTATCTAAATATAACTAATAAGTCCATAAAAGAAATGATGGTGCAAAGGAAAAAAAAAAATGTTGGGACAACATTATTTATGTAGCTCACAAAGTAACCAATGCCATGCCTAAATGGTTTCTTTACCATCCCCTCCTCCAACATTATGTTTGACATAAAAGGCTACAATGTTAACAGAAGAGTAACAATTATGTCCCTTCCACAAGACAAATAGGGCTATGGGTCCTTTAGAAATACTAGATATGATAATTTTGGATAAGACACAAATATGATACAAAAAAATAATATATAATATGATCACAAACATGTTAAAATTTATATAATATAATATAAATTATTAATTCATCCAAATTTATATAATATATAATATTTTAAATATAATTATAATATATAAAAATAACACGAAGACAATATAAATTGTCAGTTATTTAACAAATAATAATACCTAATGTAAACCACTCGATTTTTGCTCGAGATTCTCAATTCAATTCACGAATACTTAATCGGGCTATCAAATACCTTAGGCGTGGGCCCATTGAAAATTTTGGATCCAAATTAGATTTGGGTTTGGTGCCCAACAACAAAAAACCAACATCATTTTTTATTCATTCAATTTATTTCACTTTTATTTATTGTTTTTTATTTTATTCTATTTATTTTCCTTTTAAGTTCGGTTATCTTTTTCTTCCTTCCCCTTTACCATTTCAGTTTGACAACCAACCAAATCAAATCCGTACAATTCTGATCCTATTTCACAGTCAACAAAATCAAATCCCAAAAATTACTCAGACACACATCTGAAGATTGGATTCCAGTCTGACTTTCCTTTTTCACCCTTGTTAATTCCTCAATCATAGCAAATGTTTAGACCCTAAAATTTGGGAATTGATCTGATTTAAAGACCAAATTTGTTTTTGAAAGACAGAGATCAAAATTTTTAAAGCAGGGATTAATTAGGGATCGGGTTAGGTGAAAATCTCATTACCAAAATCTGTGTATAAATACATGACCAGAAAAGAAACAAAAAAGGGGGGAATCGGGGAAAGACAACACAATCACAAAAGCAAACAACAGAATACACAATCACACACACACAAACAAGACAGAGATTCGGCAACGACAACAGCATTAAGAACTTTCGGTTTTCTTGAGGTATATTTCTGAAAATATTTTTCTTTATCTTTTGTGCGAATTTTTTTAAAAGAAACACTGTTTGAAGAACACTGAAGCAAACAAGGCTTTTTGGGTTTCATCAGATTTTTTTTTTTTTAAAAAAAGCCAAACCGTTTCTCATATTTAAAAAAAAAAAAAAAAACTTCAAAGGTTAGAATAGTTTAAAGGAAAGAAGAGTTGAGAACCTGACATTTGATTTATTTTAAAAAAAAAAAAAAAGAGATTCCTGGAAGGCAGATTTGAAGAATCGGGTAGAATTTTTTTTTTTCAGAGAATGATGACGTTATTTAATAAAATAATAATAATTTTATTAAATGTGAAAATTTTTATAAATTTACGCATCACATATTTTAAAAATCGATGTAAGATAAAAAAACAATTTATTATTTTTTTTAAGTCAGAGGAAGAATGAAAGCAAATTTTTTTTTTGTTTTTAAAGGTTACAGAGCCGCGCGGCAACCCGATTAGGGCTGTAATCGAGCCGAGCCGAGCTCTAATACTGAGAAGCTCGAGTTCGAGCTCGATTCGAAACTCGAGGCTCGAAGCTCGGTTCGAGCTCGATCGAGTATCATATTTTAAGCTCGAGCTCGGCTCGAGATAAAATCGAACTATTCGAGCTTGACTCGATTAGGCTCGTTTATATACTCGAGCTCGAGCTCGAATTAAGGGTTTTTAAGTATGTATATATATATATTAAGGGTAAAATAGTAAATTAATAATAAAAATATTATAAATAAAAAAAAGCTCGATTAGGCTCGCGAGCTGCTTGAATCGGGTATTAAGATACTCGAACTCGGCTCGCTCGATAGCTCGAGCTGCTCGAGCTCGGCTCGATAATGACTGAATCAAATTCGAATTTTTTTCGAGTCGAACTCGAGTAGCTTACGAGCACAGGTGTCTCGTTTACACCCCTAAACCCGACTCACATGTAGTTTAGGTTTGTTTTTTTTCCTTTTTTTTATTTCTATTTCTATTATTTACTTTATTATATATTTTATTATTTACTTTATTATATGTTATATTATGTTACATAGTTTATATTATATTGTCTTTATTATATTTTATTATATTTTATTTTGTATTTTATCTTATACTTTTATATTGATCTATAAATTTATTTATTTATTATCTGTTTACTTATTTTGTTAATTAATTAATTAATTATTGTGTTTATTTATTTTATTGACTGATTAATTGTTTGTTTATTTATTTTGTTAATTCATTATTTATTTTACAAACTGTTTGTTTATTTTATTAAATGTTTTATTTATTTGTTAATATTTCACATGATTATTTATCAATTGTATTTATTTAGTTTTATTAATTTAGTTGTATTTAATTTAATTTCATTAGTTAAGAAACTCATTTTTTTGAACAATTTAAATTAAGAATAAATCAAAACTTTCCAACGATGGATTTTCATAAGAACGAATGGTTTCTATTGAAAATTTTTGAAGTGAATAGAATTTCAAAAATCAATCTCGAATAGTGAAAAATATTTTTAGAATTTTCCAATATTTTTAATTTAAAATAATAAATATAAAATAATTTAATTTTTACAATTATTTTTCTTCCATAAGTTACTTAATAAATCCGAAGATGGAGTCTCTTCACGGGAACAAATGGTGTCCTTTGAATACTCTTGAGATGAGAAAAATTCTTTTTGGAATTTCGTCAACGATGGAGAATACCTTAAAGAAATTTTCCGATATAAAAATATTTGAATAATAGTAAATTAAATAAATTAAACGCCATTTAATTAAGATCAACCCTAGGGTAATATTTGACTAATTAGATACTGTCTTTCTGGATGGGCGTTGTGGGAGTGCTAATCCTTCCACACACGTAACCGTACTCCAGAACTTAGTTTTGGTAAAGTAAACTAAGACCTATCCTTTTTATGTACCTTCTAGAGCTTAGAACTACTATAAATTGGATAGATTCTCATAGGTGAGTAATCACACCTAACAAAGATGATTAATGAACATAAATAAAAATCTGCTTGTTTAAGCCCGATACATTACACCCTAAGTATGTTTCACTTAAATCATTCTTTTAATTAAGCAGCTTTTTATTCATTAATTGGATTAAACAAATGAAAAAAAATCATCCTGCAAAAACACATTCCTAAATTTGAATCTATAAATATTTATTATTATTATTTTTTCAATCAGAAAAGTTTATTCTCAGTTAAGTTATGCCTTAACCATTAAAGGTAAATTGCAGATATAGCAAAATGAAAAAAAATAAGTTCAATAAAATTAATTAAGAAACTATAGGTGGTAGAGTAATTGTCCTGCCAAAATTGCACTCTTATCATTCTTTTTTAATCCCTCTTTTTTTTGGGTGATATTTGCTTTATCCCTCTGTACTTGCCTTTTTTTTCCTATTTATTTAAATAGACCAAATCTACTTGAGACCTACCATTAATTAAGTTAATGGAACAAAAATTGGGAATCATCAATCCAAATTTGGTAAAATTAAAACCCTTGGGCACCCATATTAATTATTAAAAATAGATTCAACATTGCCTCTTCATCTAGAATGGTAATCTGTTTATTGTTGTCGTGTTCGTGTTCTTTTATGTGTCATAATTGTGCTTAAAATATTATATATTTAATAAATTTTGATACGTTTAATAATTCATGTTATATCGATTTTTGACATATTCATGTATTCGTATTATATTTATGTTATTTTTTATATTATATTTTATATCATATTTATATCGTGTTTAAAATTGTTAAATTTATAATTTAAAACATAACTAATCTATGACTTGAAACCAAGAAAACACTTTTAACACTGAAATACACACTATGTCTATTTTCACTGTCACAACTGATAAAATTTCTATGTTAATCCCAACTTGGTTAATTAGGTAGAGCAATTGACCGACAAGATATTGCCAACAAAAATTATCTTTGATACATAAAAAGTTTGAGAATTAGAGATAAAAATGAAAACTAAAACCAGAAACAAAATATCATTAACATTGTGGGATGGTAACAAATCGGATATCCGAATTTGTTAAATATTCAAATTTATTAAATTAATTTTTTAAGAAAAATAAAAATATAAAATTAAACAAAAATTAAATATGTAAATGAATATCGGATTCAAATATCTGAATCCGTTATTCGAATTCGAATCAAAACCAAAGAGGATTAGGATAACGGATATCCAAAAGTTCATATCTGAATCTGCTGCGGATAGTAAATCTAATATTCGAATCCAAAAAATGACTTGAATAATATCAAATATCCAATTTGTTACTATCAATTACCATCTGTATTAACATTTTCATATTTCCAACTTAAGCAAAATGACTTGACAATCTTATTATAATTTTGAAGATTAATAATTATTATAAACAGAAAAACAACAGCAAACCAATCTCATTTCAAATCTCCAATTTTACGATAAAAATAAAAATCTCACACCAAATTACACAATTCCACAAATTACTATTAGAACTTTTTAAATATATTTGATCCCCATGAAGAGCAGCAGGAAAAAAAATTGGCACAAATTACTATTAGAACTTTTTAAATATATTTGATCCCCATGAAGAGCAGCAGGAAAAAAAATTGGCAATGGCTTCTTTTCCTGAAAATGAAAAATAGTTGAAATTATGTGAAATATCCCAATGGAACTTGATTTGATTATTAGTAGATTTGTTAATATTGAATATGATACGATTTCACGATACGGACAAAAAAAAAATTAAAACATGACACAGAATACGACACGAAAAAATAACACAAATACGACACGAGTACACAAATGTTTCAAAATCTATATAATACGAATTATTAAAGTATCAAAATTTATATAAATATAAAATATTTTATATAACTAAAATATAATACGACATGACATGAAAAAATAACACGAATACGACATGACACGAAAAAATATGATACGATTTCACGATACGGACAAAAAAAATAACTAAAACATGATACAAAATATGACACGACACGAAAAAATAACACGAATACGACACGAGATATAATACGAATTATTAACGTATCAAAATTTATATAAATATAAAATACTTTAAATACGATTATGACACAATAAAATATACGAATACAACAAGGATATAGCATGTTAGAATTCAGATAAAAAAGGTCATCTACAAGAAAATTTATGCAAAATAGAAAGAAAGAAACATTAAGATTTAGGATAAGAAAAAGACGTACACTTGTAAAGCTAACCATGAACAACATACAAATTTATATAGGAAAACTCAAATTTTAAGCAGAAAATTATCAAATACAAAGCAAAATTGAAATTGCAGCAGCTATGAATCATGTTTAATTAAGAAAAACTAGTTGGAAGACAGAAGATTACCTTGTCCATGCATCAAATCCAAATAGACAACCTCGTTTTTCTCCTGGAAAAAAGAAAGAAAAAAAAGAAAAAGACAAGCTTAGTTGCTTAGTTTCAAACTTCCAAATTGAATGACATGATCATTTATGCACCAAATTTCAGAGTTCTATATTGTTAATTGCATGAAAATTTTAGAGGAATGTATTTATGCACCAAATTTCAAACTTCCAAATTGAATGACATGATCATTTATGCACCGTTGGTGTCCTAACAAATCTAGTGAGATTATGAGACATTGCCAAAAACAGAGGTTAACAAACAAAGCCCATAGATATAAAGTATAATTTGCTTAATTAGAGTAAAAAACAGAGGATTAGAACCAAAGCTAGCTCTTGTCTAAATAATTATCTGGACCTAAATATGAAAAATAGTATATATATATATATATATATAAGGATTAAGCATTTCCTAAAACAGATATTATGAAATTACCTGGCAAGAACTATAAGTAGTAGTAGTAGTAGCCTCGGTTTTGGAATATGATAGAAGGAACATGTTGGACTTTGTAGAAATCTTCTCCTCCTTCCACCACTTTATCTTTGAACGCCTTTGGCATTGATTCAATCTTCAGTTCTTGGAGGGTTGTGATAAACCTCAATCCATCTGGAAGCATCTTCATATTTCTACAATCTACAATCTCCAAACGCCGAAGAAAAGGCATGGCTCCTTCATCCACCTTCCACTCCTCCAAATTGGGTAAACCACGAAGGCATAGAGAATCAAGTTTAGGAAAAAATTGTGCAGAGCAAAACATTTCTTTTCCAGTGAAAGCTCTATAATGTAATTCCAGAATCCTTAAGTTAGGCAGCTTCTCTAGTGTTGGCATTGGATCTTCCTCAAGCCAGCACCATTTCAACTGTATGTAAGCGATATTTGAAGACAAGTAGTGGGACTCTGGTAACTTACTTATCTCCACTTTTAAACTCAACTTACAAATACTATCACAGCTCGAAAGGAGGTGTGCCAAATGTCTTGGATCTATTCTTCCATCATTGATAATAGACAAGGAATGAAGATATTTACCTTTGATTATGGGTGGATTCTTGTCCAAGTCCTCCGTATTAAAATCTTCAATATTGAAGGCCCCACGAATCTCCAACTCTCTAATATTTGTCATGTTGATAAGATCTTTTACATAACAACTCTCGGTGTTGAAGTTCACAAGTGTTTGGAGGTTTCTCAAAGTACCCAACTTCAACTTTGTTTTATGATTACATTCCTCAGGGAGATATAGATGTCTTAGTTGCTTCATCCTCCATATCACATTAGGTACATGAACTGCCCCAGCAAAACTCTTAACTCTTAAATCCAAGGTTTGCAAGCACCTTAAGTTGCCCAGAGATGATGGCAACTTTGACCATAGGAAGATAAGACCCCTTAGACTCAAGAATCTTAAATGGATGAGATTACCTATATTACTGGGTAACTTGAATCCCGCATCACTTCCTCCTTCGTAGTTTAGGACTCTAAGCAATTTGAAATTGTTGAACATGTATTCCCAAATTCCCCGAAATTTATCAAGTAACAAAAGCACGATAATATAATACAGTGGATTGCAATGTTCATCTTCATCATTATGAACGTAATTTTGTATTGTCAGGGGCACATATTTTCTAACTACCTCATCTGGAAAGAACTCATTGAAGAACAGAAGTGATCGAAGGTTTGGACTCTTAAAGCACTGTATCCTAAAAAACTTATGTGCAGAAACTCTACGAACCCTTCGAATTGTGGATAACGGATCTGCATTTGATTGATCAACAATGAAGAGGAAATTTTCTTGTTCTGCCTTTGACAAGCAAAGATCTCTCATGAGATCATGCATTTGAAAAGTTTTGATCTTTAAGGTAGCGACGTCTCTTTGTCGTACTTGTATCATGCACCTTTCTACAAGCTCAATTAAGTAACGTTCTGCCACATCTTCTGTTATTTCCCCTTCTTCTTGCTTTGATGAAACAATACCTTCCGCAACCCATAATTGAATCAATCTATCCACAGGTATCTCATAATCCTCCGGAAAATGGCTTAAATAAAGGAAACATGGTCTTAAATAGGGTGGCAAATCATCATAACTTAATGCTAACACATCCTCTGTTATTAGATCTTTGCCTCTCTTTGATTCCACATTTTCAAACACCATTTGCCATTCATTCAATGAACATTTTGTAGCCAAAATTCCTCCCAACACAATGATGTATAATGGCAACCCTATACAACGTTTAACCATGTCTTTCCCTAACTCTTCCATTTTTGCATCAACTCTATAGCCTGTATAATACGAAAAAATTTAATTAATAAATTTATCCTTAAATAATGAATTAAATTATATTTATTATATTTTACAGTAGTTTACTTGAATTCAAACACTATTATATTTTAAAGATGTACTAGTGTTTGAATTCTCGCGTTGCTTCAATTTTATTGTCATTAATAATATATTAAATACGATTATGACACACACAAAAATAACATAAATTTAAAGTTAAAATTAAATTATTATGATAAACTATGCAAATTATCATAACATGATAACAACTTTTTAAAGAAAGGTATAAATATATATATAGTATGCAAAAAACTAAACATATAGTTCAGTAATTAATTTAATAATTATATATATATAGAGTATGCTTTAATTATTATTATTATTATTTTTTTATTATTACTTATTACAATATTATTTTTATTACTAAAAAATAAAATTCCAATATAAAAAATATGAAGTTTACATGTGATGTGCTACGTACGCATATATAACACAGAGTAATTAAGGAAAAACGTTGCTTTGATTTATTTTATATTAAAATTTAGAAATTTTTTATAAAATTGATGTTTTGTGATTTTTAATTAATATAAAAAAATAAAAATAAATAAAAAACTTGAAAATAAATTTAGAATATAGAATAGAGTGTTTGTATATGAAAATATTAAGGTAGAATAATTCTGCAATTGTTAATTCAACAAACCTATTACCTGTAGGATCTGTTTGAGGAAATGCAATCTTTCGAAACAATTCCCAGCTTTCTTCATCTTTTAAGCACTGCAACTCATACAAGTAACCTCTGCTGTCTGCATGTGAAACTATCTTTTTGTTTCGAGAGGTGAGCAATATCTTGCTACTTGTCTCCCTTTCTGGAAATGCAGGTTTTAGACTATCCCAAGCCTGGATGCTCCAAATATCATCAAGTATCACCAAACATTTGTTTCCCTCCAAGAATTTAGACAATTTCTCTGCTATTTCTTCATCTCTCTTCTCCCTGTCATCTTTATCTAAAATCTTAAGACCAGATAGAATGTCTTCCCAAACTTTTCTTTTTTGGAACTGTTGAGAAACATATACCCAAGCCAAGCGATTGAAATGACCAATAACCTGGCTATGGCGATATATTTTCTTAGCAAGAGTGGTCTTCCCCAGACCACCCATTCCACATATGGAAACAACCCTGCGACCACTTTCCTCGTCGACAAGAACTGAGACCAATTCCTTGATATCAACATCCAATCCAACAATATTATAATCGACCATATGAGGATAAGGCCGCCTTGACTCCAACCTTTCAGTTGAAGAACTTGGTCCTTCTGCATCATTTAATTGCTTTATGCCATATGCCTGTAATCGTCGGATCAAGTCGCTGATTCTTGCTATGAGTTTCTCTATCTTTGACCTAGTTTCGTGGAGCGTCCGTCCCTCTTTCAAGACGCAGGCAGATCTTTTGATACAATTCGAAAAACCAAGTTTCCTTTTGGACCCAATCTTGAGAGCAAAATCCTCAACAACATCCTCAGCATCATAAGCAAGATCTCTGATTTCAGCAACCCAAGGACGTATCCTCTCATCCTCAGCTTGTTTAGCATCTGCCTCGATTAAGAAGCTTTGCATCCATTTGAGCTCTGTTTGCAAACGATCAACTTGCTCCTCCACGCCCCATAGGTATATTCCTTCTTCAGTTAGCAGATTGCCGATTGTTGTCACAGCAGAGGCCACAGCAGACCAAGCCATAATACTGAACTCTTTTTCTATTCTCAGAAAATTCTTTGAAATCTTTAATTTCTATACATTTGCAGCACTGATCTCTCAGACTATATAATATTGTTCAAAGTACTACACAAGGAAAATTGGATTCTTACCCCATTGCTTTGGCAACTAGTTCTAAAGAAAGGTATAAAAATAACAAATAAATTTATAGAATCCATCCTTTTTTTTCTTTATCCATTCCTTGCAGCAATGTTTAAGCAAAGAACAAAAGGGGAGACAATAAAGTTTGTTCACCAAATAAAATGTAATTGCCAAAACACTACAATATTGTTCAAAATTTAAACTCCAAATTCTTGCTTGTGCAACAGGTTTTAAGCAAACCTCATAATATTTAACACGATACGATTATACATTATGAACAAGACAAGAGAAAAAATAACTAAATAAACACGACAGGAAAAAGAAAAACAAACACGACACAAATACACGAACGTGTCAAAATCTATATAACAAATTATTAACACGTCAAAACTTATATTAATATAAAATATCTTAAATACGATTATAACACGAGAAAATACATGAATATGATACGGATACACGAATTACCAAATCTAGTTTTAAGTAATTCCCATGACAGAACAAAGTACTGCACAAGAAAAATTGGATTCTTACCCCATTGCTGAGGCAATTGATTCTGAAAAAGGAGGGGGAAAAAAAAGCAAAAGAATAACAAATAAATTGAAGTAATCAAATCTTTTTCTTTAACCATTCCTTGTAGAAAGTTTAAGCAAAGAAAAAAAGGAGAGAGAATAAAAGTTGTTCATCAAAGCAGATTGTAGTAATTGCCAAACAAAATTATTCTTTTCCCATCATAAGAGGCAACGGCAAACCAATTTGTATTAAATCTGCATATTGAATCATCAGCTTACAATATTACTTATCAAAATTTATGAATTATAAACATATTTAGTATTAACTAAAGATGAATTTTGATTATTTTACTATTTAATATTTTTTAATATGTTTTTAATCATCCAATTGTGATTATTTACTTGAATATTAGTATTATTCAAGTTTAACTATTGATTCTTTCCATATACCTAAATGGGTTACATATGAACTAACTTTTACAATATCAATTAAACTTAAAAAAAAAAAAAAAAAAAATCTAACTGACAAGTGGTTTCTGGCTATTTCAATAACTAAAAAAGTAATCTAATGAATAAAGATATTAATTAGACAGTGTATACATAAAGGAATTGTAGTAATTGAAATAAATTTGGGGCATTTGCTTAATTACACATATACTTTGATCTTCAATTGTTACTTCTTGATCTTGATCTCTGGAACTGATTTTATGGGTCAGTCTTGGCGTTTATATATATATATATATGAACACCCAGTAATAGACAAAAACTTAATTAGAAATTATTTCATTTATCATTAGTGGAGTTTTTAGACTCAACGGGTTAACAGAATAATACATATTCTTTAGATATATTAAAAATATTAAAAATTTTAATTAAAAAAGAAATAAAACATATAATAAATTCTTAACATCGCCTCTAAAATTAAAAACAAAATTCACTATCAGTATATCAGTATATGAAAACCGAATCCTTGAAAAGCATCTAAACATCACCAGTCTCCATAAATGATATGCATACTATATTCAACCTCACTTAAATTTTGAGAAATAAGACTTGATTAGGCTTGTAATGTTATGAAAAGGAAAATCTCTACCATTGAGATGATATGTTGGGCAAAAACCAATCTCATAAATTTGTTGAAAATCAGTATATATATATATATATATATATATATATATAAAAGTTGGTTTTCCATACATTATCGATGAAATTTTTTAAATTTCACAAGCTAAATTAAAAAATTGATAAGTTATTTTTTGTTATATTAATTTTTTAAATATCTTTTACTATATCTTACAGAAACATATGTTATCTTACTAAATTTGCTGATAAAATTTTAAAACTTCAGTCGTAGTGTATTTGAAGAGCAAATTTGCTGATAAAATTATATATATATATATAAAGAGAGAGAGATGGAGACAAGATATATAGGAGTTGGGATGGAAAAAGGTATTTACAATTTGAATTTTAATGATCTTACAAGAACCAAGACCTTGAGACAAGTAAAAACAAACTATAATTTCAAAACCCTCATAATAATTGGCATCTTCCTTTAGTCCTTCGTCCTTACAAACTATAATTTCAAAGCTTTGAATGCTTTGGCATGCATTTTGGTTGTTCTTCTTTCAATCTTTCTTTCAAATCCCAAAACATTTCTTTTCCTTTCCCTTCTCCAAAAAAAAATAAAATAAAACAATTATAATCTCCAGAGCTTTACACCAATTTGGAACATGGGCGTGCTTTGCTGTTCTCAATCAAATTAAGTCAGGAGGGCCTGTCTACTACAATGAGAACTTTTACAACCATGAAAACACTTTAAATTCTAACCGTCAGATTTGATATAGATTAATCTAAACCACACATTTGTATGACAGGTTACGGTGGACACATGAAAAACATAAGAAAATTATAAAAAAGTTAATAATTAAAATTTATTTACAAATTATGTAAATAAAAACTTTTATTAAAAAAATGAATCTGATATTTTAAAATGATTAAAATTATATTAAAAAATGGATATATTATTAATAATGAAATTTAGTACTCAAATATTAATATAATATTTACAATAATAATATTAATTTTTTAAATAATAGTACCATATAAAATATTAAAAAATATTTGTATATTAAATATTTTTAATATTCAAAAGTATTATTTAAAATATAAAACTAGTTGAATATTAATATTTTAAATATATTTTTTAATAAAATTAATTAAAATAATTATTTATAAATATAATAATATATCAAGTTAAGTCCAACCATCAACTAAGCCTTAGTTAATAATAATAAAATAATTATTATTTATAAATATAATAATTATAAATAATTATTTATAAATATGGGATGACAGATGTCTTAACTAAGGTTGGAGTGGAGCGCCTAGAAAAATTTATTGACTGATGGTGATAGTGTTTTGTTGTTTGATTTGTATCGTGTTTTGTTGTGGATGTAATTGTGTTATGTGATCTACTGATAATTTTGTCTTTGTATTTGGGTTGTATTTTCACATAGGCCGTTTTGCTTTGATTTTTAGATTGGGTTTGGTGTCTATAGGGATTCCCTTTTATTTATTGTTTTTGGATGTCCTACTCCTTTTGGAGTTGAGCTGTATGACAAACTTTATTATGCAATAAATTAGTTGATTTAGTAAAAAAAATAAAAACCAAGTTGAGTCCAAACTTAAAATTTTTGTCCAAGACTTATCTTGTGGATAAATCTAATTTGGAAAAAAAGTTTATTTTTGCTAGAATGAGTTTAGAAATTATCTTTTCTTATTTGTAAAAAAAAAATAAAAAATTAAGTTTTCAGTTAATTTTTTGTAGACCTCAAGTGAATTTTTATTGTCGTTTAATTTTTTGTCAGCTTGATATAAAAACTGTAAATTTAATATTTATAAAACAAAATTTGAGAGGGACAAAAAGTTCTGGACTCTCTTAGAGTTTTAATGAGCTTTGAGCATATAAAGAGGGTAAAAAAATATGGTGAACAATATATCCAGTATTAACTCTTAACAAACATAAAAAATGAAAAAATATTTTGATTTAGACATCAACATTTTAGAAATGTCTATAAATCGAATCGCACTAGATTCGATTAATATTTTTAAAATCTAGCCATCTTTAAAATTATATATTTAAAATATTTTAATATTAATATTTTATATTTAAAATTTTAATTAAAATTAGACCTGACAACTAATCTAACTCATTAATAGATCTAATCACAAATATAATAATCATTTAATATTCCAAGTTGTTTTTTAATATTTTTATCATAATTTATATTTTATATTCATAATATGATAATTATATAAAAGATTTTCTGATATAGATAAATACTTTTTTTAATCACCCTTTTATGTTATTTTGTTAAACGACAACTTTTTGCTCTAATAAGACTATGTTTGGTTCACATGAATAAAGAACGGAATCCGGATTTATTCTTTTTTAAACAGTAATGCATTTGTTTGGTTCAGATTTAACTGATGAATCAGTCATTTTAGGTCATGTTCATTCTGGGCAATATATGTTTATTCTAAAGATTTTTATAGCTTTTTTGTAAAATTTTCAATATTGAACTTGCTTGTTTAACATATTTTTTTAAGCAGACTCTTTTTATTTAGAAAACTTAAAATATTTTACCAAAAAGAAAAGAAATCTTAAACTGATTAAATATTAAAAAATGTGTTCAACTGAAACAATTTTCAATTTCTGTTATATCTAAAATATGAAAGCTTTTTATCAAGTCATATTAGATTTTTCACCGTAATATTTTTAGTTTGAAACTTTGGGCTTGAAGACATGCAGATATATCAATATAACCAGAACCAAAATCAGGGGTAGGAGTAGGACAAGATATATCCAAGGTTGCAATTTTCTTGAGAAAATGTCTTTTTTGTTGTTTTTTTTTCTTTTACAGAACAACATCATGGATCTACGGTCCCTTTTTGACTTTCTAATGCCAGGATTTCTTGAAATAGAGAGACATGGATCTGTTTTTTGATTTCTTGTTTTGGATCCTTATAAGAAATGATGCCTGTTTGAATTCCCTATTGATTACATGTATCTATTTTGTCATTAATTATAGGCAAATGGGATTTTGTCATCCTTTGATGTTGGACTACGCCAGTATACTACAAATTACTTGACCAATGTAAATTGAATTCCTTGTTTTACCATAGACATCTTGTTTTTCATAATTCTTGGAACTATTTATGAAATTTGAATTTTGCATCAGTCTGGTGTTCACCTTATGCTCAGTGTTGTGAAAGAGGTTCATCCCAAAAAATTGTTCTCAGTGATGGAACCCATGTCCCTTATGGTCTCTTAATCTGATCTTCTGGTGTTGGTCCCTCTCATTTCGTGCAATCATTAAACCTTCCAAAGTCTACTGGTGGAAAAGGTATAAAAGCATTCTTTTGCACTTGCCTATTTTCTTTTGCTTAACTTTACTCTGCTTTGCCCTCCCATGTATATTTCTTGGATTAGATTAACTAATTTTATAGGGTTATGCAGGATTAGAGTTGATGAATGGTTGTATGTTCTTTCTGCAGAAGATGTATTTGCACTTGGAGATTGTGTTGGTTTCCTTGAATTGACAGATAAGTCTGTCCTTCTAGCTCTAGCTCAGGTTGGTCCATTATTCTTCTACAAATTCTTGATTCCTTGATCCATATTGTCCTTTTACTCTGTCCTATTCAATGTTTAACCTTACAACTTCCTATCATGGTGGAGATATTGGTTAATCAAAAGATTTGTCAAGAAACAAACAACTAAACTTTAGTTACAAAAAGTTTTTAAAAAATAACAGAGTTAATTCATTTCCTTATTGTTGGTGGATGATATGTTTCATAATTGATGAATTAATTGTTTTGATTTGCAGGTCGATTTAGAATTCGTATCAGACCCGCACGAAAAAAAGTTAAAAAAAGAATTTTTTAAATTTTTTACTTAATTTTTAATTAATGTATTTAAAGGGGTTGGTGAGTTGGTCCGCATGTTGACTCGTGGATCGATTTAGGATCCGTACCCGACCCGCTCAGGAAAAAAATAAACAAAAAATTTATTTTATTATTTATTTTTAGTTTTATTAATTTTTAATTATTTATTTTATTTTTAAATGATATATTTAAAGGGATTGATTTGTACGTTGACTCGCGGGTCGATTTAGGATTTGTACTCGAGCCGCTTGAGAAAAAAAGTTAAAATAAGAAATTTTTTTATTAATTAATTTTATTTTAATTTTAAATGGTATATTTAAAGGGTTGGCCCATACTTTACTCGCGAGTGGATTTAGGATCCGTAATCGACCCGCTTTAAAAAATTAAAAAAAAATATTTTATTAATTATTAATTATTTTTTAGTTTTTTATCTTATTTCATTTTTAAATGATATATTTAAAGGTGTTGATATGCAAATTGACTCGATGCTCGATTTAGGATACGTACCCGACCAACACGAAAAAATTGAAAAAAATAAATTTATTTTATTAATTTATTTTTTATTTTATTTTTAAATAATGTATTTAAAAGGGTTAGTCTGCACGTTGACTCGCAAGTCGGTTTTGGATCCGTACTCGACCGGCTCGAGAAAAAAGTTAAAAATATATATTTTAATTGAATTTAAAATATTGTATTTAAAGGGGTTGGTCCGCACATTGACTCGCTGGTTGGTTTAAGATCCGTACCTGACCGGCTCGAGAAAAAAGTTAAAAAAATATTATTTTATTAATTATTTTTATTTTTATTTTAAATGATGTATTTAAAGGCGTAGCTCCGCACGTTGAGTCGTGGATCGGTTCAGGATCAATACTTGATCCGCTCGGAAAAAAAAAAAAAACTTGCTGCTAACCTATGTGAGAAAATCAATCCTACAAAAGAATAAAATACAAATCATAATTTTATTTTTTATTTTTTATCTCCTATAAATAAAAATATATAGTATACAATAAAATCTAAATATTTTTAAATATATATATAAATAATATTTAAAAATATATTTATATTACGTATTTTATGAATAAATAATTATCATAAATTTAACTTTTATAATTAACAAAATATTATTATATTAATATTATTACAATTTAAAAGTAAATAATTATTATTTAATATAATATAATTTATTAAAATTAATTAATTATTAATTAATTAATTATAAAATTATAAAAAAATTAAAAATATCTCCGTAAGTTAGCTTAGGAGTTAAACGACCCAAGCTATTAAAAGACCCAAGCGGGGTCTTTTCTCTAATCCAATTAATGCTGAAAATGGCTAAAGGAGTTAAAGAAAAAGAAAAAAAGCATAGGAGTATTTTTCACCTCACCTTTACAGTATTTTTATGAGATTTATTTTTAAATAGTAAACTAGAAAAAAACCCCACTTTGTCAGGATATTTTTAATTTTTTTAATTAATTAATAATAATAAATTAATTTTAAATTATATTTTATTAAATTATTTATTTAAATTTTATTTCTGAATTATAATAATATTAATATAATAATATTTTATTAATTTTTAAAATTAAATTTATTATAATTGTTTATTTATAAATTACGTAATATAAAATACATTTTCAAATGTTATTTATATATATTTCAAAATATTTAGGCTTTATTATATGTTGTATATTTTTATTTATAGGAGTTAAAAAAAAAATAAGAAAATAAAATTTTGGTTTGTATTTTATTCTCTCGTATGATCGATTTTTCACATAGGTTAGCAGTAAGTTTGTTTTATCATTTTTTTTACTTTTTTTTCTTAGCGGATCGGATACAGATCCTAAATCGACCCGTAACTCAACGTGCGAACCTACCTTTTTAAATATATCATTTAAAATAAAAATAAAAATAATTAACAAAATAATTGTTTTTAACTTTTTTCCGAGCCGGTCGGGTATAGATCCTAAACCGACTTGCGAGTCAACGTGCGGACGATCTCCCTTTATATACATCATTTAAATTTAAATAAAAATAAAATTAATTAATAAAATTATTTTTTAAAGTTTTTTCCCGAGCTAATCGGGTATGGATCCTAAATCGACTCGCGAGTCAACGTGTGGAATAACCCTTTTAAATACATTATTTAAAAATAAAATAATTAATTAAATAATTTTAAAAATAAAAACTTTTTTTTCGTGCCGGTCGGGTATGATCCACGAGTCAATGTGCGGATCAACCCCTTTAAATACATCATTTATAAATAAAATAAAGCAAAATGAAATAAAAAACTAAAAAAAAAATTATGAAATTTTTTGAATTCTTTTTTTCAAGCGAGTCGATTACGAATCCTAAATCGAATCGCGAGTGAATGTATACGCCAACCCTTTAAATATATGAGTTAGAATTAAACTAAAAGTAATTAATAAAATAAATTTTAAATTTTTTTCTCGAGCAGATCGGGTATAGATCTTATATCGATCCGCGAGTCAATGTAGATGAACCCCTTTAAATACATTATTTTAAAAAATATAAAATAAAAAGAAAAAAACTAAACATAATTAATAAAATAAAAAAAAATTCCCGATCGGGTCGGGTGTGGATCCTAAATCGATCCCGTATTAACATGCGAACCAATCTCTTTAAATACATAATTTAAATTTTTTAAAAATAATTAATTTTTTTTTTAACTTTTTTTTTTTCATGTTGGTCGGGTACAAACCTTAAATCGATCTGCCAGTTAACATGCGGACTAATCCCTTTAAATACATCATTTAAAAATTAAAAAAATAAAACTAAAATAATTAATAAAATAATTTTTTTTTTAATTTTTTCTCGAGTGGGTCGAGTACTGATCCTAAATCGACCTGCGAGTCAACGTACAAGCTAACCCCTTTAAATACATGATTTTAAAAAAAAAAAAACTAAAAATAATTAATTAAATATTTTTTCCCAAAAGGATCGGGTACGGATTCTAAATCGACGAGCGAGTGAATGTGCAGACCAACCCCTTTAAATAATTTTTTGAAAATAAAATTAAAAAAAAAAGTTAAAAGTAAAAAGTAAAAAATCTTTAAATCTTTAAAAACTAAAAAAAATGTTATAGAAGATGATAAAGTTGTCCCTAACCTAATTCAAAAATCTTTCTTAAATCTCAACTCAAAAATAAATATAAATAGATTACTTTTTTATCCCACTATCAAACAAAAAAAAAATCTTTTTATAAAATGCCAACTGAAGGAACTCAGTTTTAATAATAATTGATTAACTCAGTCATTTCAACATAATCAATCATTGCGTTAATTTACACTTAGATAATTTTATATAATTTTATTGTATCAAACAAGCTCTTAATTTTTAATTTATGTTTAAATAATATTTAATATTTAATTTACATTTAAATAAATTTTTAATTTATATGCAAATGAACCATTAAGATGAATCAATTTTTTCATTTAAAATAAAATTTTATTTAAAAACAAATAAAAAAAATGTAGAGTTATTTGAGTATAATAAAAAATAGAGAATTACTTAAAGAAAATTAAATAATTCAAGGATTTTTTAATATTTTAATTTATTTTTAAGTATAAAAAACCTAATTATAGCTATATTTATAATTACTTTCATTTTTATTCATTTTGAATTTTGAAGTTTGATACTAAATTAAGATGATCAATATCAATAAAATTACTCATTATCATAAAATCAAAAACTGCATACAAACTAGAATTATTTGTTTATTTTTCTTAATTAACATGCAATTTTATGCTATTGCTTATAATAAAATCTATAATACTACTCATTTTCCAAAAAAAAAAAAAAAAACTATAATATATACTAACAATATTTTAAAAACTCCTTTTTTTTTCTACTAGAGTGATAGCAAATGCCATTTATTATTCAAGTTTATATATCAATATAATTTCTGATAAAATGTGCTTGTTTCTTTTTTGACCGACATATATTGCAGGACATGTACCAAATATATTAAGAACTCTTTACTGCATATATTTATGAATTTCAAAAAGAAATTTAATAAATTTGGTACATGTCCTAAGTCTGAATTTCTTCAAAATTGAAAAAAAAAATGTAAATTTCTAAGTGTGAATTTCTTCAATATTAGAAAAAAAATGTTAATTGTGCCGAAAAACGGTTTTAATTTGAGATTTTAACTTTTCATGTTCCATGTTCAAATTTTAAAAAAATATGAAATGAGAGAGTTTTTTTAATTTAAATGCATGATCTCAATTACGAGTTTTTTTTTTTTTTTTTTTTAATTTAAATGTTCAAACCTAATGAATTATCAGATGTACAAACAAAACAAAAAATAAGTTAAAAGTTTTTTTTCTTTTTTTGTATTATCCCAATCAAGCATTTTTCATTATAATAAGACATAATTAACTAAGATGTAACTGTAGACTTTGGTGGTGATAGCCGAAGCTTCTGGAGGAGATATCCAGAATTTTAAACACAGCTGAGAACAAGACATGTTAAGGCCCCGAGACCATCGTCGAGGTCGTTTCCTTTCTTGCAAATCGAATCCGTTTCCTTAAGACAAATTGAGCCTTGATTAGGTGGGGAATTCAATTTAAAGACAAATCTTCAATTTACTGTTTAAAAAAAAATTGAAAAAAGGAAAAATGAAAAAAATGAAAAAAATAGAAAATGAAAAAAATGAAAAAATAGAAAATGAAAAAAATGAAAAATGAAAAAGAAACCCCTTTCCCTTTCCTTCACATATGATGTCACTGACAGTACAAAATTAGTGTCGGTTTATCTTTGTCTGATTCCTGATTCTCAGCAATAGCCAAAGAGGGGCAGCTGTAGACACCTAATTTTGTCCGGGCCACTAAACAGGTATGTTTTCTTCCTATATTGATGTTTCCGAGTATAAAAAGACTGTTTTCATCCTGCAAGTGGTACTCCGAAACTTAGTTTAAGAGGGCGAGCACAAAAAGTCAAACTTAAAAAAAAAAGTCAAACCCAAAAAAGTCAACCTCGAAAAAGTCAACCCCAGAAAGTCAACTACTGAAAAAGTCAACCCACTTTCAAAATCAAGATTTTAAGTTCAATTGAAAAATGGCGAAAGAATTTTGATAATCCGAGGTCTGCATTGAAAGATATGGAGTTCGGAAGTTGGGATTTGGAGATTCAGTAGAAAAGAAACCCGAATCCAAGAAATTTGGGGAAAAGTGCTTAAACGATCAAACTGGTCGAAATTGAAGGTTCCAAATGAAAGATAAGCACTGACTACGGGTAATGGAGAGGTCACTTGCAAGAAAAACCGAAAGAAAAGTCAATCCGGGAGAAAACCGAGAATTAGGGTTTTTAGTGGATTTCGGTGAAATCGGGAAGAATCATAGAAATGGCCCGACTTGGTAAGACCAAAGCCCCCAATGGATGAAGAATGGTTAAAAATGATGGCCCAAGGCTCAGATTGAAGAAATTCTGAAAATCGGATTTGTTTTGAGCAAAACCGGGTTTCGGAGGTAAAAGGGCAAAATTGGAAAAATTTGGGAAAAATAGCAAATGAACTCCGAAAATTATGGAAAATTTGTCAATCTCATTCTTAAATCATTTGAAGGAGATTGGCGAAATAAAATCTTGATTCCGAGTTCGTTTGCAAAATGGCCAAATCCCGGGCTTCTCATGCAGTAATTCAAAAAGGAAAATCCCGGAAAAATAGCAAATGGACTCCAAAAATTCTGAAATTTGGCAAATCTCATTTTTAAATTATTTGGAAGAGATTGGCGAAAGAAAATCTTGATTCCGAGTTCGTTTGCAAAATGGCCAAATCCCGGGCCTCCTATGCAGTAATTCAAGCCGATAAATCCCGAAAAAATACCAAATGAGCTCCAAAATTATGAAAACTTCCAGATCACACTTTTTAATTATTTTGAAGAGATTGGTGAATAAAAATCTTGATTTGGAGCTCGTTTAAAAAATGGTAAAAAGTAGGGGCATAAAAGGACATTTTGGGAAGAAAAAATCCAAATAAATAGCAAACGGACTCGGATAATTTTGAAAACTTCCAGAACTCAATATTTTATTATTTTGGAAGTATTAAAAAAAGAAAAATTGAATTTGGAGTCCGTTTGATATTTACTTGCATCCGAGGGGCAAAATGGTCATTTCACCCAAGCAACCGAAAAGGGCTTTTTTTGGCCCTTCAAAAAATCAGAGATGGACTGGAAAAGAGAAGTGCTGGCCTGCCCAAGCCCAAAGGAAGGAGGAAGCTTATGATCTTTTTCAATCAAGTGGTTAAAAATCAAGAGTTAGTTAACCATTCTCTTTGATCAAACCATAGTGATTAAACCACATAGGTTAAGAAAGATGTCAACATAATTCTTGCATAGCTGTAATTTGAGAGGGCTGAGATGCTAATCTAAAGGTGGTAATTTCATGACTTTTCATCTTGAATTATTGGCCATTTGATGGAAAATAAGTTACACAAAAATGACAACATCTTTGAGGCTATATAAGCATCATTTAGGCCAACCCTAGGGGGGAGGAGGCAGATTTGGTTTTTTCTTTTCCATTTTGGCTGATTTCTCTTAGTTTTTCTTAGTTTTTATCTTCTTGGTTGAGAGCAAAAAAAGAAAAGTTTAGAAAAAAAGGAAAGTTTGAAGAGAAAAGCTTGAAATATTAGCTTCTTGAGGTTGCTCTTGAGCACCAACTCTTGCACTTTCATTTTCTATTCTTATTTTTTGCTATTTTAATCTCTACTTGGTGAGTTTTCATTTTAAAATAATGTTTCTTGTTCTTCCTTCATTTTCTTTCTTAAGTATATTTTTCTTACATTTTGTTTTTACAATAAACTCACCATGGCCAAATGGCCTACATTATTTATTTTAAGTTGTTGTTTTTGATTCATTTTACCATATTGTTTATGCTATTTTCTTTATTTTTGATGTTTTAAATATTATGTTATTTCATGTTCTTAAGTTATATTTAATTTGGTTGCTTTGTTTGTTGCCATTTATGTCTTAGATATCATGTTTTTGCATTTTTAATTTTCTGTTTTCATGTTGTTTAAATTTGAGCATGTTTTAGAGTTAGCATATTAAGTGTTTGTGAAAATGCTTGTGTGATTCTTTGCATGATTCTTGTTTTATATCTTAGTGAGCATGTTTTAGATTTGGTATATTAGGTGTTTGTGAAAATACTTGTGTGATTTTTGTGTTATGACTTAGTTTTTCATGCTAGCATACCAAGTGTTTGTGAAAATGCCATGCTTGTTGGAGCTTGGGGCCATTTGGCTACTCCATGTGTTTTGCATTGTGTGTTGTATTTTTGTCATGCTAGTTGTTAGGTTTTTGCATTTGCATGATATTTGGTTGGATTTTTGAATTAAGCATGCCTTGTGTTTGTGAAAATGCCATGCATGTCTTAGAACTAGGTTACATTAAATGTCATGCAAGTTCATGTTAGGTCTAGGCCATATTATTTATGTCATGCATTTTCCTTACATTTTGGTTTAGATCCATGCATTTCATGCATTATGTTTGCTGCATTGTTTCATGCATTTCATGACCATGCCACTTGAATAATGACTTGAGCCAATTAATGGTTCAAGGTCATGCTCTCTTGAGCACACTTGTGGAAAATTAAGTTTGTCAAATTGATTATTCTACCTTTGTGATTTTTTTATTTAGCCAATTTTTATCTAACTTTCAAAGAGTCCTAGCTACTGCTTTCAAGTCATTTTATGAGTTTCAAATATTTTTACTTTGGTTTTTAAATGATTTTATCAAAAGCAAAAATGTGTTGGCAAAGCAGTTTTTTTTTCTCCTCCAAAAACTCGTACATCTCTGATTTTTTTGGGAATTCATCTTTGATCTAAAAATTAAGAAAAATTTTTCTCGTGTAGTTTTACATGTCCTGAGTCTCCAATATGTTTTTTAGAATTTTTGGAATTTTTAAAAATAATGTAAAAAATTGTGGAATAAAACTGGACAGTGGAATCAGAATTGAATTTAAAGAAAAACAAAGCAGTTTTTTCTCCTCCAAAAACTCATACATCTCTGGTTTTTCTGGGAATTCATCTTTGATCAAAAAATTAAGCCGATTTTTTCTCGTATATTTTTACATGTCCTGAGTCTCCAGTATTGTTTTTAGAATTTTTGGAATTTTTCAAAATAGGATAAAAAATCGTGGATTAAAACTGGACAGTGGAGTCAGAATTGAATTTAAAAAAAAACCATTTTTCTGTTTTGGTTAATTTACTTAGAGTGGGCTGATTAGGAGAGTTAGCTACTGACTTAGGGTGGTTTCTAAGCCTTTTCAAACTCTAAAAATGATTTTTCAAGTTCCGGGTTAAGGGTAGCCAAGTCCGATTTTTTTTTAAACTTAGGAAATTAGAGCCATTTAAAAAAAACTTTAGCCCAATTTTTATTGTTAATTCAAGCTTTTCAAACAATCACAAAGTATTTTGGTTTTAGAATATTTAATTTGACATATTTTCCTAAGGTAACGGATATCTTTTTAGATATACGGATTTCCTTAATTAAAGGAAAAAAATACATTTCATGCATTGCATTTTTATTTTCATGCATATTATATGATAGCATTATTTTATTCCATGTCATTTAAATTATTTGCCATATCATTCATGTTTGCCATGTCATTTAGGTTGCATTATATTATTTAGATTTTGCTATGTCATTTTATTTATGTCATGCATATACATATTCATATTTTTTAAAATGTTTTAAAAAAGATAATGATTTTTCAATAAAAAATAAAGATATTCCCGAGTTAAAATAATTCATGAGTTCTCTACCGGGTTTGCTGGAGGGAATATCATCAATTATCATTAATAAAGGAATATCTTTCTTTCAAAAAAAAAAGAGAATGATTCGAAAGGTTTTCCAAAACTAATAAAAATTTCTATATTTTGCCACGTTTGTTGGGGAATATAGGAAAATTTTGAATTTATAAATTCCGGGTCATTTTCAATAAAAAAAATGAAATTATTTTTCTTTAAATTGGGAATTAACTTGAAATACTAAATTTAAAACCAACTTTTTACCGAGACTTGAGATAACACACGATTAATAAGGTACCGATTTATACGGGCGTTGTGGGGGTGCTAATCCTTCCCCACACGTAACCGACTCCCGAACCCGCTTCTTTGATTTCTCTGGTTTAAAACGCAGACTTGAAATTGGTTTTTAAAATGTTTTAATTAATTTTTAAAATATTTTATAAAACCGGTTTTAATAGGTGGCCGATCACACCTAGCTAAAAAAGATTGGTGGCGACTCCATGTCTTTTTTAAGGTCATTTTCAAAACTTTCATTTTTCTAGAGGAATTAAGTCGACTTTTCCTCGGTTTTTTAACTTCATGCTTAACGAATAATAAAGTCTTGCGATGAGACGTCGTCGTTATTTTTTTTTAGGTTGCGACAGCTTGGCGACTCCGCTGGGGACATATTAGAGAGTCAGGCCTAGAATTAGTCGTGTGTTATCAAAGTCTCGGTTTTGTTGGTTTAATTGGTATTTAATTTTAATTCCCACATTTTTTTAATAAGTAGAATTTTGAAAATAATAAAATGTTTTTAAATATGTTCATACTCATATGCATGCATTTTATTTTTGTTCTCTAGTTATTTAAGGTTGTATATTATAATTGCTTGTCGGTTAATGCGTTACACTATTCTTGAATGTTTTAATTGCTAGGGCATTTAGAATAAGTTTTGTAGAATAGGTAGTGAAAGGTTTGATATTCCTCCACACACACTACACGTGCATTTGCATAACATGAATCCTATACCCGGATTCCGTCCTTTTAAGTGGGAGTAAAGTAACTACGCCTTCGTGATGATCCTCCGTATGGGCTAGTGAAACACTTTCGGAGTATAAAGTACCGAATGCCTTCGTGATGATCCTCCGCATGGGCATAGGAAAATATACTCTAACGAATTGAACCCGCTTTTATCGGGGTGCCTTACTAGCCTTCACCGGCGACAGTGAGGAACAATTCGGGGCCTTAGAACCGATTCACCGTCATATAGTGAACATAGGCAAAGCCATGCCGGATTTCCGTTAGATATACCGAAAATAGGAACACATCGAGGGACATTTCTAAACTTTTTGTTACCTATTTTACACTCCGAATAAGTGTAGTAGATCGGGCAACGATGTACGTACATCGCCCGTAATAAATGTGATACTCCGCCTCGAAGGCATCATGATGCCTAAATAAGCAGATATTGTTGGGGCAAATGTTCATTAGCTGTTTAAAAAAAAAAAAAAATCCTTTTTCAAGCATTTTTGCATGTTGCACATTTCATGCATGTGTGAATGGAGCATGTACATTTTTGGTTGTATTATTGATCTCATTCTTTGCAATAAACAGTTGGTAATTTCATTTGATGATTTCATAAAACCGGTAGTGTCACATGAACATTTGCATATGGTACCATAGTGGGATCCACCCTGAAATTCTTTTGAAAATAATGTGATTGGTTTTTCATAAATAAAAAAAAACACAAAAAAAAAAACATGTTAAAAAAAATCATAAATTTGGAGGCAAATCTTGCATAATGAGATTTTTGAATAATCAAGATTTAGGTCCCACAAATTTCATGTAATCATTGATTTCTTTGTATATACCTTTGTGTTAATTCATTTATTTTTTTTTGCATGTATCATTTTGACATCATGTTATAGTCATAGCATGCATGATCATTCATTGTAAGATACGTTTATGACATGCATGGTCATTATTTGTATATACTTATGTATCAATTTATTCTTTCTTTACATGCATCATGGTAGCATCAAGTTGCATTCATGCATTCATAGTCAGCATGATTTTTCTGTATATATCCATATATCAATTTATTCTTTCTTTACATACATCATGTTAGCGTCAAGTTGCATTCATGCATTCATAGTCAGCATGATTTTTCTGTATATATCCATATATCAATTTATTCTTTCTCTATATGCATCATGGTAGCATCAAGTTGCATCCATGCATTCATAGTCAGAAATGATTTTCCTATATATATCCATGCATTAATTTGCTTATTCTTTACATGCATCATGTTGGCATCAGGTTGCATTCATGGCATACACAGTCATCATGAGTTCTCCGTATATGCTCACGCATTAATTTGTCATATTGGCATCAGGTTGCATTTGTGACATACACGGTCAGCATGATTTTCTTTGTATATACTCTGTGTCAGTCATTTATTCTTCACATGCATCATAATTGACATTGTGTGGCATTCATAGTGTATATGATCATTCATTGGGAAATACATTTGGAACATACATGGTCATTCATTGTATATATCCATGCATTGATCTGCTTATTCTTTACATGCATCATGTTGACTTTGGGTTGCATTCATAACAAACATAGTCAGCATAATTTCTTTGTATATGTTCATGCATTAATTTGCTTATTACATACATCATGTTAGCATTAGGTCGCATTCATGACACACATGGTTAGCATGATTTTCTTTGTATATACTCTATATCAATCATTCATTGTTTGCATGTATCATAATTGACACCATGTTGCATTCATAGGATATATGAACATTCATTGAGAAATGTGCTAAAATGCACATGATCAGTCATTGCATATATCCATGTGTTGATTTGTTTATTCTTTGTTTGCAACATGTTGGCATTGTGATTGCATTTATTACATATATGGTCAGCATGTTTCCATTGTACATGTCCATACATCATATTGTTTAGGCTTCATATGCGTCAAATTGCATTCATGGCTCATTCATCATGACACACATTTGGGGAAAATAGAATAGAAGTTGGCTTGGCTTTAGGAGTCTTTGAAAGAATTTCCATTTCAAATCAGAAGAAGTACTGAGTACACTTTTAATACAGGCTGGTGCTATGGAGGATGAACAAGTCGCCCGAATGGAAAAAATGGAAAGGGAACAGAAAGAATTGCGAGAACAGCTGGCAAAGTCTCAAGCAGAATCTAAGGATCAGATGACTAATTTGATGGAGCTGATGTCCGCCGTAATCAAGGGAAAAGGATACACCGAAAACTTTGTCGCCGGAGAAGGGTTAGAGGTACAAAAGGGCCAAGATGAGGTCGCAATAAGTGATGCCCAGAACACTGTTAACCCCGTCAATGTCCTAAACTCAGATGATCCAGCTGAACAGGCCAAGATGACTAATTTGATGGAGCTGATGTCCGCAGTAAATGAGGTTGAGTTGACAGATTCCCAAGGGAAATATCAGTTGCTAGATAAAAGGCTCCGGGCAGTAGAAAATGCAGACGTATTAGGGAGTGTGGAGGCGAAAGAACGATGCTTGGTCTTCGATTTAGTCATTCCTCCTAAGTTCAAGATCCCTGACTTTGTGAAATATGACGGGACAACTGATCCATCAGCCCACATCACTATATTCTGCCGGAAGATGACAAGTCATATAGATAATGATAAGCTTTTGATTCACTGCTTTCAAGATAGCCTCAGCGGATCCGCAATTAGGTGGTATAGTCAGTTGAGCAAGGATCAGATTCGCTCTTGGAATGACCTGGCTAGGGTTTTTCTAAACCAGTGGATGAGCCTGGCTATCCAAGTACAACCGTCCTTAACTCAGAAGGAAACCACTGTCCTTTTTGTGAATACACTGCAGGCCCCGTACTATGATATACTTGTTGGCAACATCACAAATAATTTTTCAGACATGGTAATTTCAGGGGAGATGATTGAGAATGCTATCAAGGATGGGAAAATTGAAGGAGAAAGAACATCCAATACCAAGAACAAGGGGGCATCTGAAAAGAAAAAGGAAGATACCCAAGTCGTGGAAGACTTTGCCCCACCTCCCCAATTCTCCTCATATCAGCCATTTTACTCTACCCTGAATAATGTCTCTCATGGTTTTTATCCCTACCAACCAATGACTGCAACTACACCAGAATTTACATCTGTCTATCAATCGAACACCCTTGGGGATAATCGAAAGGGGCATAAAAAGCGAAAAAGAAATCCCGTTGACCCGATTCCTATGACATACAGTGAGATACTACCTCAACTCATCCAGAATCACCTTGTGACACCCATGCAAATAGCGCCTCTGAAACCCCCTTATCCGAGCTGGTATGATGCTAATGAGTGTTGTGGGTACCATTCTGGCAATCAAGGTCACTCAACAGAGAACTGCCCCGCTTTGAAGTACAAGGTCAGAGATCTCATCAAGGCTGGTTCGATAAATTTTGAAGATGGAGAAGTCAAGTGTCATAAGAAACATTGTGCATGATCATATTAGGTTTTTGACACATGTAGTTCTATACACTGTGATGAGGAAAGCACTTGTCTCATGTTAATTAAATGAATTTTGTATTTTAAATGCTTTGTGTTTGTTGTGTTTCAACAATAACTTGAATTTGCAAAAAACAAGCATTAAGGAATTTTTAGTAATGGATAGTCTCAAGAAGATTGATGATCATTGTTAGAAATGACCCAATACCTTCAACCCTTTCTTTTAGGCTTTCCTAAGCCTAAATCTTTTGAATCGAGACCACTTGAAAGACCTAATGCTTCAAGGAATATGAATGATTTGACTTCATAAAACCATTGTCATCACAGAATAAGCAAAGACGTAGATCTTAGTCTAGGCTATGAACAAAGGAACGAACTCTTTGAAAATTTTCAAATTCTTTGAAAATCAAACAAATGAGACATTCTATCAAGAATCCAGATTTTGGTAATTTGATGTGTGTCAAGATTGTGCTAAAACCATTCATGACCTTTCCCAATAACCACAAAACACTAATTGCCCAAACATCATGATTGACATCCTGGGGCACAATGATTAAACTAGATTATCCCTTGTCCCAGAGAAAACCCGTTTTTGGGTCATATTTTCCTTGTCTCTTCAAAGAACTCAGATTGGAAACTCAGCCTTTTCAAAATAGACCTAGACTTGCTATGTTCCTCGTTGATACAAATTCTCATGGTTAATCAAATTGGGGCATCATATGTGGAAAGGATGGATACATGGTGAATAAGGATGGATTAAACGCATGAATCGTTGGGGCATGCGATGAAAAAATGAAAAATGAAAAAATTTGTGATATCATGCATATGAGAATTCGGATGATTCCAAAGTGCAAAATGAAATTCTGAATATCTATTTCCCCTGGGGATTGCTTTTCAAAGTGAATATTCGTGCTTGACATGAGGAATGGCCATCTTTCATATCCCTTCACACAAAAAAGAAATCATCCATAGTCACCCCTTTTGAGCCAAAAGAATTCTTTCTTGTTTGAACCTTGATCAAGGATCACCCTCTACACTAGGGGGCAAATGCAAGGAAAGATTTTTTTAAAGATCATTGAGAAATGTGTCCTAGCTCAAAGACAGATGCAAAGCAAATGGAGCCCCGAATAAAGACGGGCTCACTCCGTTGAAAAAGAAGGGGGGCAAAATGAAAAAAGAAAAAAAGGAAAAATGTGTGAAAGATATGGCAAATTGAAAGCCAAAAGCAAAGAAGAAAAAAAAAAAGCAAAGTCAAAAGGAAAGAAATGTCCAAGAAGGAACAAATGCTTCAAAGAGAATCCTCCTCAAAAAAATAGATCCTTGATCTGATTACCCTCAAACACATATTTTGGGCCTATTTATCCTTTCTTTCTGAACCCTAAGCCGTGGCCTACGTTACGTGCTTTAAAAGTCCATTTTGATCAAGCATGAATATTTAATTTGAAAGGTTTTTTCCTCAGATTTTATCCCATTTCATCGAATTATCATTTCACTAAGGAAGAATTTAGAATTCTCAAGTGTAAAAAAAAAAATGGAAAGAAGGGGACTCTAGGGCAAAAACCCAAAAATGGGCGGTCTAGAGTAAGATGAGAATTTTCGATGCCATCTATGAAAGTGCCGATGCCACAAAAAAGAAGATCATCATAAAGAAGTGGTCATCGAGGAACATCTAGGGATTCCTGAACCTACCAAATTGTCAGCTTTCATTCTGAGGATTGTCTTCAAAAATTGAAACTTTTTGCCTCCAAAATCAACTTTCCAGTTTAAACATCCCAGCCAATCTTGACGCTTGTCACAATACCTTGATATTGGAAACTAAAATAATGTTGAATTTGTTTGGTTCTCAATGAATTCATGATTTATAAAATCTGTTCCATTTGTGAGCCTAGAAGGGATATACATTTTTGTCATGAAATTTTCCTGGATAAGCCAGAATCTCGTTATACCAAGCTTTGCCAATCCCAGTTGGAAAAACCCAGATTGATACTTAGAGAAATTTCTAACAATGATCATCAGTCTTCAAAAGATTTATATATCACACATTGTGGGGTTAATATTTTTTGTTCTGAAGTTTTCAAAATAAGAGATTTTTTTTGAAATACCCATTTTGATGTTGACATGAGACAAGGATTTTTCTAACCCAAAGGTATAGAACTGCCAGGATAGGTCCTAACTTCCAGATATGAGAAGAAGAAATCGAACTCAGTTCAGATCTCTATTGATGAAAGTTTGAAAACTTTTGGGGCAAAGAGAATAGCCAAAATGAATTGAAGAAATACTCTGATTTGAAGAGGAAAAATGAATTTGAATGGCTAAGCCAAAGTCTAGAAAAACAACCGGGGGCATTTACATCACTCATGAGCACTCATCTCTTTATCGAGCTTTTGCATCTGCACAGTGTCGGCAAGCATTTGCATCATTCATGGGTATTTGCATTGGCATTATTCCATAAGCATCTGCATTTTACCTTTACATTTACATTCTTCATGGAATTCGCATTTGTGTCATCTCAAGCAATTGCATCATTTCTAGAATCATTGCATTTTCATTATTGTGTGGTAATTGTAGTTACACCATTCATAAACCAGTTACATGAACACAATTAGTAGGGGCATATGCATCATGAAACATGGGCATCAATCCAGGCCATTTGCATTTGCACTAAGAAATATTTTACATTTGCACCATGAAGCATGAACACCTTGTTAAAAGACATGTGCATCTGCATCATTTCTCAAAGCTTCTGGTGGGGATATCCAGAATTTTACAGTTTTAAAAGTGATCAAGTCTTCGGTGGTGATAGCTGAAGCCTCTGGTGGAGATATCCAAGGTTTTATAATTTTGAAACATGAGAAATCTTCTTCTGAATGAGTTACTCAAAAATTTTACAATGAGCAAGTCTTTGGTGGTGATAGCCAAAGCTTCTGGTGGGGATATCCAGAATTTTACAGTTTTAAAAGAACAAGTCTTCGGTGGTGATAGCTGAAGCCTCTGGTGGAGATATCCAGGGTTTTATAATTTTGAAACATGAGAAATCTTCTTCTGAAGAAGTTACCTAGAATTTTACATTGAGCAAGTCTTTGGTGGTGATAGCCAAAGCTTCTGGTGGGGATATCCAGAATTTTACAGTTTTAAAAGAACAAGTCTTCGGTGGTGATAGCTGAAGCCTCTGGTGGAGATATCCAGGGTTTTATAATTTTGAAACATGAGAAATCTTTTTATGAAGAAGTTACCTAGAATTTTACATTGAGCAAGTTTTCGGTGGTGATAGCCAAAGCTTCTGGTGGGGATATCCAGAATTTTACAGTTTTAAAAGAACAAGTCTTCGGTGGTGATAGCTGAAGCCTCTGGTGGAGATATCCAGGGTTTTATAATTTTGAAACATGAGAAATCTTCTTCTGAAGGAGTTACCCAGATTTTTACAATGAGCAAGTCTTTGGTGGTGATAGCCAGAGCTTCTAGTGGGGATATCCAGAATTTTACAATTTTAAAAGAACAAGTCTTCGGTGGTGATAGCTGAAGCCTCTGGTGGAGATATCCAGGGTTTTATAATTTTGAAACATGAGAAATCTTCTTCTGAAGGAGTTACTCAAAATTGTACAATGAGCAAGTCTTTGGTGGTGATAGCCAAAGCTTCTGGTAGGGATATCCAGAATTTTACAGTTTTAAAAGTGAACAAGTCTTCGGTGGTGATAGCTGAAGCCTCTGGTGGAGATATCCAGGGTTTTATAATTTTGAAAAATGAGAAATCTTCTTTTGAAGGAGTTATCCAGAATTTTATTCAACATGTGCATCCACATCAAGAAGCGCTTGCATCAACTAAAGACATTTGCATTTGCATCATGAAGCATTTGCATCATCTCTTAAAGCTGTCATGTAGAATCGAACTCGTTTGCTTCTCAAATGAGTCGAGCCCCGAGATCATCGTCGAGGTACTTTTTTTTTATTATGAACAAGTCTTCGATGGTGATAGTTGAAGCCTCTGGTGGAGATATCCAGAGTTCTAAAATCCTTTGAAAAGTTTAAAAGTCTTTGGTGGTGATAGCTGAGGCTTCTGGAGATGATACCCAGAATTTTTACATTTAAAAAAAAAATGAGCAAGACTTTGGTGGTGATAGCCGAAGCTTCTGGAGGAGATATCCAGAATTTTAAACACAGCTGAGAACAAGACATGTTAAGGCCCCGAGACCATCGTCGAGGTCGTTTCCTTTCTTGCAAATCGAATCCGTTTCCTTAAGACGAATCGAGCCTTGATTAGGTGGGGAATTCAATTTAAAGACAAATCTTCAATTTACTGTTTAAAAAAAAAATTGAAAAAAGGAAAAATGAAAAAAATGAAAAAAATAGAAAATGAAAAGAATGAAAAAATAGAAAATGAAAAAAATAAAAAATGAAAATGAAAAAGAAAAAGAAAAAGAAACCCCTTTCCCTTTCCTTCACATATGATGTCACTGACAGTACAAAATTAGTGTCGGTTTATCTTTGCCTGATTCCTGATTCTCAGCAATAGCCAAAGAGGGGCAGCTGTAGACACCTAATTTTGTCCGGGCCACTAAACAGGTATGTTTTCTTCCTATATTGATGTTTCCGAGTATAAAAAGACTGTTTTCATCCTGCAAGTGGTACTCCGAAACTTAGTTTAAGAGGGCGAGCACAAAAAGTCAAACTTAAAAAAAAGTCAACCCCAAAAAAGTCAACCTCGAAAAAGTCAACCCCAGAAAGTCAACTACTGAAAAAGTCAACCCACTTTCAAAATCAAGATTTTAAGTTCAATTGAAAAATGGCGAAAGAATTTTGATAATCCGAGGTCTGCATTGAAAGATATGGAGTTCGGAAGTTGGGATTTGGAGATTGAGTAGAAAAGAAACCCGAATCCAAGAAATTTGGGGAAAAGTGCTTAAACGATCAAACTGGTCGAAATTGAAGGTTCCAAATGAAAGATAAGCACTGACTACGGGTAATGGAGAGGTCACTTGCAAGAAAAACCGAAAGAAAAGTCAATCCGGGAGAAAACCGAGAATTAGGGTTTTTAGTGGATTTCGGTGAAATCGGGAAGAATCATAGAAATGGCCCGACTTGGTAAGACCAAAGCCCCCAATGGATGAAGAATGGTTAAAAATGATGGCCCAAGGCTCAGATTGAAGAAATTCTGAAAATCAGATTTGTTTTGAGCAAAACCGGGTTTCGGAGGTAAAAGGGCAAAATTGGAAAAATTTGGGAAAAATAGCAAATGAACTCCAAAAATTATGGAAAATTTGTCAATCTCATTCTTAAATCATTTGAAGGAGATTGGCGAAATAAAATCTTGATTCCGAGTTCGTTTGCAAAATGGCCAAATCCCGGGCTTCTCATGCAGTAATTCAAAAAGGAAAATCCCGGAAAAATAGCAAATGGACTCCAAAAATTCTGAAATTTGGCAAATATCATTTTTAAATTATTTGGAAGAGATTGGCGAAATAAAATCTTGATTCCGAGTTCGTTTGCAAAATGGCCAAATCCCGGGCCTCCTATGCAGTAATTCAAGCCGATAAATCCCGAAAAAATACCAAATGAGCTCCAAAAATTATGAAAACTTCCAGATCACACTTTTTAATTATTTTGAAGAGATTGGTGAATAAAAATCTTGATTTGGAGCTCGTTTAAAAAATGGTAAAAAGTAGGGGCATAAAAGGACATTTTGGGAAGAAAAAATCCAAATAAATAGCAAACGGACTCGGATAATTTTGAAAACTTCCAGAACGCAATATTGTATTATTTTAGAAGTATTAAAAAAAGAAAAATTGAATTTGGAGTCCGTTTGATATTTACTTGCATCCGAGGGGCAAAATGGTCATTTCACCCAAGCAACCGAAAAGGGCTTTTTTTGGCCCTTCAAAAAATCAGAGATGGGCTGGAAAAGAGAAGTGCTGGCCTGCCCAAGCCCAAAGGAAGGAGGAAGCTTATGATCTTTTTCAATCAAGTGGTTAAAAATCAAGAGTTAGTTAACCATTCTCTTTGATCAAACCATGGTGATTAAACCATATAGGTTAAGAAAGATGTCAACATAATTCTTGCATAGCTGTAATTTGAGAGGGTTGAGATGCTAATCTAAAGGTGGTAATTTCATGACTTTTCATGTAACAACCGAGGTTACGTATAATCATGTAAAGTTAAATCCTGAAAATTTTTAAGGACAAACTTGGAAATTTGTAAGAAGTTATAAGTGAAGGAAATAAAAGAAGAAAGGATCAAAATGAACATATTAAAAAGTTTAGGGGCTAAATGGTTATTTATAAAAAGTTGAGGGACTAATATGCAATTATCCCAAAAACAAGAAAAATATCTCTTATCTTCCTTTTATCTCCCGAAAACACTAAAAATTTTCATTCTCTTCTTCAAGTGGCAGCCGGCAGCCTCCCCTCTCAAATTTCTTCATCTCCTCCAACATTTCTCTTCAAGAACTCAACCAAAAATCTCAACAACAATTACATCCAAGGTTAGTTTCTTGATAAATTCTTCATTTTCTTTAGATATTCTACTTGGGCATGCTAAGATCATAGCTCCATAAACATGTTAAGGTCTTAAATCCATCTATTAAGTATGAATTGTACTCATTTTTGGTAAGAATTAAAAGGATTTGAAAGCATGAACAAGAAAATGGGAAGAAAAAGCAAAACAGGGGAAACTGAGCATGCTTGCTGTTCGGATTTTCTGGGTTCGGCATATTAGGGTTTGTATTTGTTTGATATTTTTCCTAGAAACTAGACTTCAATACGAGAATTTTGGTTGTTGAATCACCCAAAACCAATAAGCGGTTAAAAAGATAAAATTCGGTGAAGTTGGCTGTTCTGTGTTGATCCCTATTTCAGCATAGTTTCGGGTTTTATCAAATTTGACCAAGATTTTGTTCTAGTTGTATAAGTTAGTTATTTTATTCATAAATTAGACATATTGGTTGAAATAAACCAATTGGAATCACTTCCAATTTCCTTACCAAACTCAAGTTATGATTTTCTAATCTAACTTGATATTAAGGAATTTATTGCTTAAGAGAAATATAGTACTATTGATGGTTATGGATTATGAAAATCTCTAAGGCATGGAATACTAGAAACGAATTTGATAAGGACATGAATATGGAGTTGAATTTTGGAGAAAATGATTATGGAAATGATATTAAAAATTAAGGATATGTTGTTTTGAGTATGAGAAATTAGTATTGACCTTGAGGGAAGATTATGAGACTTAAGTTGCATTCAAAATTGTGTAATGCTTTGAGCATGTATAGATACTAATTATTGTTAATCTCTAGGCCACGTAGATCCGACGTCACCTATGGATCCCGAAGTTTCAGGTCGAGGTGTACAGTGAGATCATCTCAAGGATAGTGAGTAGACGACAACTATAGTTATTTGAAATTTCTTTAATTATAATTATATATATATATTTTTGCATAATATTTATTTTACGTATTAAAGGTAATACGATATATAATCATATGAATTGATTTGTTATTAAAGTATATTTATTTCAAGAAATATTATATCGAGTAAGTTGGTTGATTTATGAAATATGAATTTTACATAGAATTTGACGTACATGGTTTTGGCTCCACCTGACTTAATGTACGAGATTATACCCTTGATCGGAATGTGGGAGCTGCGTGCTACGCCTTTGTGGCGGGAGCCACCTCTAGAGTCCCAATTCCGTGATATTGGATCGGGGTATGGGAGCTGCGTGCTACACCTTTGTGGTGGGAGCCACCTCCAGAGTCCCTATCCCGTTATATTTGCCTTTTGGGGGCACATCATAGCGACACATATGCCTTTGGGGCGTCCTATGGTGGTATTGGCCTTTGGGGCCGGCTACTAGTATGCCTACATGGATATTGCTTCGTTATTTCATGGATGTACTCTTATGCAGGACAGAAAGTTGGAGCCCAATTATACGGAACTTGATTTACTTTACAGATTTTATTCATTGATTTAATATTATAATATTGTTATACATTTGAAAACTTTGCTACGTCTTTGAATTACTCATTATGATTTTATTATTATTTATTTTGAAAATGTCTATTATGTTTTAAAGGATTATAATCATAGTTTTCAAATGTTTTAAAAGTTGTTTACTCACTGAGATATTCATATATCTCACCTTTTCATATTCTTATTTTCAGGTGATAGTTAGGTGCCGGGATTGTAACCTTCCTCTATTCTCAGCTTTAAATAGTATTTTGACGTGGTAGGCATCATATTAAAAATTTCTTGAAGTCTTTGTCTCTTGATGTTTTATCTAGCAAACCTTGCTGAGATAGGTTTACTTTTGGATATATTGTATATATATTTGAAGATATATGACAATAGATCAGTATATTTTGACTTGAGCATAAATTGATCATGGATAATTTTTGAATATGATGGATATATGTGATAATAGTATTGAGAAATATTGCTGGTTGAGGATATGAATTGATTGTTATTTGCAGGAAGGTTTATAGTTGAGATAGAAAGGAAACTCTGCCGGATTTTAGGTAGATTATTCGGACAGGGTGTTACAATTTGGTATCAGAGCAAGGTTATAGGTCCTGTAGACTTAGAAACTGTTTGTTGAAGTATTAAAATATTGTCACATGTGTGAGAAATCAGACAAGATGCCACCACGTCGAAGAGGAAGGCTTAGAATCAATCCCCTACCCCAAAATAGGGATAGGAATAGAAATGAGAATATTGATGAGCAAATTGGAGAACAAGCTTCAGCTGCTGGTTCATCTTCTGTTGCTGTACCCTCAGCAGCACCTCCAGCAGCTGATCTTAATTTAGCTGAGGCAGTTGCGGCCTTGGCAAGAGTAATTCCCGCTTTGACTGCCCCTACTGAAAAGGGGATAGTTGATTACTGTAAAGATCTGAAAAATATGGGTTGCAAGATTTTCACGGGATGTTTGGAATCAGATTTATCCTGGTCATGGCTACAAAAAATTGAGACTACTTCCATTACTCTTTAGATTCCTGAGCCTATGAGGTTACCATGTGCAGTACAATTTTTGGAGGATTATGCACACACATGGTGGAAAATTACAGTGCAAAGGTATGCTGGACATCCTGCCATAACCTGGGTAGATTTTCGAAGAGGGTTTAAAAAAAATACTATTCTCGGGCCTTGTTGGGAAAGAAATGGACTGAGTTTATGAATTTAAAACAGGGTGGTATGTCAGTAGTAGAGTATGAGAAAAAAATTCAATGAACTATCAGACTTTGTTCCATCGATAGTAGCCAACGATGCTGATAGATGCAAGAAATTCCAAGATAGGCTACATGTTAGTATTCGAGATAGGTTGACGACCCTACTTAGATAAGTTTGTTATTGTTTTCATCGATGACATCCTAGTTTATTCCAGGAATAAGGATGATCATGTAAGCCATTTGAGAACGGTGTTGCAGACTATTCGTGAAAAGCAACTTTATGCTAAATTTTCCAAGTGTGAATTCTGGCTAGACAAAGTAGCATTCCTTGGTCACGTAGTATCTAAGGAAGGGATTTTTGTGGATCCACAAAAGATAGAAGCTGTAGTTGTTTGGGAAAGACCCACTAATGTCACAGAAGTTAGGAGCTTTCTAGGATTGGCAGGGTACTATCGAAGATTCGTGGAAGGATTTTCCATGATTGCCTCTCCTTTGTCAAAATTAACAAGGAAGCATGCTAAGTTTGAGTGGACTGACAAATGTGAGCAAGCTTTCCAAGAGCTCAAGTGTAGATTGACCACAGCACCAGTTCTTACACTACCATCAGGGACTGGAAGCTTTGTGGTATACAGTGATGCCTCGAGGCGAGGTTTGGGTTGCCTTTTGATGCAACATGGGAAGGTGATAGCTTATGCTTCTCGACAAATGAAACAGCATGAGCAAAACTATCCCACTCATGATTTGGAGTTGGCGGCAGTGGTGTTTGCACTGAAAATTTTGAGGCATTATTTATTTGGAGAAAAATGTACAATCTACACTGATCATAAGAGTCTGAAATATGTGATGGATCAGAAAGAATTAAATTTGAGGCAAAGGAGATGGTTGGAATTGATAAAAGATTATGACTGTGTAATTGACTATCACCCAGGAAAGGCTAATGTAGTGGCCGATGCTCTTAGTAGAAAGTCTTCTAGTTCTCTTGCTCATATTCGAGCAATTCAGAAACCCTTACAAAATGAGTTGAATTCTTTAACTTTAGAATTGATTATTGATGAGAATAATCTCCTAATAGCCCACTTGAAGGTGAAACCGATTCATATTGATTGGATACATGAAGAACAGAATAATGACCATATGCTGGTAAAGTTAAAGCAAGAAGTAAGGGATGGTGTGAGGACTAACTTTCAAATAAAAGATGAGGATGTACTGATAATGAAAAATAGGCTTTGTGTTCCTCAGGATGAAGAACTCCGGAAGGTGATTTTGGAGGAAGCTCATAATGCACCATACGCGTTACATCCCGGAAGTGTGAAGATGTATCGAACCTTAAGAGAACATTATTGGTGGCAAGGTATGAAACGGGACATAGCTGAGTTTGTTTATAGATGCTTGGTATGCCAACAAATTAAAGCCGAGCATCAAAAACCTTCTGGGAAATTGAAACCCTTACCTATTCCTCAATGGAAGTGGGAAGATATTGCTGTGGATTTCATTTTGGGATTACCAAGAACACAGTCTGGTTATGACAGCATTTGGCTGATTGTTGATCGTTTGACAAAATCAGCTCACTTTTTGCGAGTCAAGAAGACTTTTTCCATGGAAAGATTGGCTAAACTTTATGTGAATGAAATTGTTAGGTTACATGGTGCCCCAGTATCGATTGTATCTGATCGAGACACCCGATTTACATCTCGATTTGGCCAAGTTTGCAGAATGCTATGGGCACTAAACTCAAGTTCAGTACTGCTTTTCATCCCAAACGGATGGACAATCTGAACGGACAATTCAAATTCTGGAAGATATGCTCAAATCTTGTATTATGGAATTCAAAGGAAACTGGGATGAATACTTGCCTCTAGCAGAGTTTGCATATAACAATAGTTATCAGTCCAGCATCGACATGGCTCCGTTTGAAGCTTTGTATGGAAAGAAGTGCAGAACTCCGGTGTGTTGGGATGATACAGATGAAAGGAAATTACTAGGTCCAGAAATTGTTATGATGACTGCAGACAAAGTTAAGGTAATTCGGGAAAAGATAAAAATAGCTCAAGATCGACAAAAGAGCTATGCAGATAATCGGAGAAAAGATTTAGAGTTTGAAGTTGGTGATATGGTGTTTTTAAAAGTGACTCCTTGGAAAGGAGTAATCTGGTTTGGAAGACGAGGAAAGTTGGGCCCTCGATATATAGGGCCGTATGAGATCATTGAACGGATTGGTCCAGTTGCTTATAGATTGTCCTTACCAGAAGAATTGACACGAATTCATAATGTGTTCCATGTTTCTTTGCTCCGAAAGTACATTTTCGATTCTTCACATATATTGAAGGACTTGCCTATGGAAATTGAGGAAAATTTAACTTATGAAGAGCAGCCGTTTGAGATTTTTGATAGAAGGGACCAAGTTCTAAGGACTAAGACTATTCCATTAGTGAAAGTTCTTTGGAGGAATCATTTTCTAATCTAACTTGATATTAAGGAATTTATTGCTTAAGAGAAATATAGTACTATTGATGGTTATGGATTATGAAAATCTCTAAGGCATGGAATACTAGAAACGAATTTGATAAGGACATGAATATGGAGTTGAATTTTGGAGAAAATGATTATGGAAATGATATTAAAAATTAAGGATATGTTGTTTTGAGTATGAGAAATTAGTATTGACCTTGAGGGAAGATTATGAGACTTAAGTTGCATTCAAAATTGTGTAATGCTTTGAGCATGTATAGATACTAATTATTGTTAATCTCTATGCCACGTAGATCCGACGTCACCTATGGATCCCGAAGTTTCAGGTCGAGGTGTACAGTGAGATCATCTCAAGGATAGTGAGTAGACGACAACTATAGTTATTTGAAATTTCTTTAATTATAATTATATATATATATATTTGCATAATATTTATTTTACGTATTAAAGGTAATACGATATATAATCATATGAATTGATTTGTTATTAAAGTATATTTATTTCAAGAAATATTATATCGAGTAAGTTGGTTGATTTATGAAATATGATTTTTACATAGAATTTGACGTACATGGTTTTGGCTCCACCTGACTTAATGTACGAGATTATACCCTTGATCGGAATGTGGGAGCTGCGTGCTACACCTTTGTGGCGGGAGCCACCTCCAGAGTCCCAATTCCGTGATATTGGATCGGGGTATTGGAGCTGCGTGCTACACCTTTGTGGTGGGAGCCACCTCCAGAGTCCCTATCCCGTTATATTTGCCTTTTGGGGGCACATCATAGCGACACATATGCCTTTGGGGCGTCCTATGGTGGTATTGGCCTTTGGGGCCGGCTACTAGTATGCCTACATGGATATTGCTTCGTTATTTCATGGATGTACTCTTATGCAGGACAGAAAGTTGGAGCCCAATTATACGGAACTTGATTTACTTTACAGATTTTATTCATTGATTTAATATTATAATATTGTTATACATTTGAAAACTTTGCTACGTCTTTGAATTACTCATTATGATTTTATTATTATTTATTTTGAAAATGTCTATTATGTTTTAAAGGATTATAATCATAGTTTTCAAATGTTTTAAAAGTTGTTTACTCACTGAGATATTCATATATCTCACCTTTTCATATTCTTATTTTCAGGTGATAGTTAGGTGTCGGGATTGTAACCTTCCTCTATTCTCAACTTTAAATAGTATTTTGACGTGGTGGGCATCATATTAAAAATTTCTTGAAGTCTTTGTCTCTTGATGTTTTATCTAGTAAACATTGCTGAGATAGGTTTACTTTTGGATATATTGTATATATATTTGAAGATATAAGACAATAGATCAGTATATTTTGACTTGAGCATAAATTGATCATGGATAATTTTTGAATATGATGGATATATGTGATAATAGTATTGAGAAATATTGCTGGTTGAGGATAAGAATTGAGTGTTATTTGCAGTAAGGTTTATAGTTGAGATAGAAAGGAAACTCTGCCGGATTTTAGGTAGATTATTCGGACAGGGTGTTACATTTCATCTTGAATTATTGGCCATTTGATGGAAAATAGGTTACACAAAAATGACAACATCTTTGAGGCTATATAAGCATCATTTAGGCCAACCTTAGGGGGGAGGAGGCAGATTTGGTTTTTTCTTTTCCATTTTGGCTGATTTCTCTTAGTTTTTCTTAGTTTTTATCTTCTTGGTTGAGAGCAAAAAAAGAAAAGTTTAGAAAAAAAGGAAAGTTTGAAGAGAAAAGCTTGAAATATTAGCTTCTTGAGGTTGCTCTTGAGCACCAACTCTTGCACTTTCATTTTCTATTCTTATTTTTTGCTATTTTAATCTCTACTTGGTGAGTTTTCATTTTAAAATAATGTTTCTTGTTCTTCCTTCATTTCCTTTCTTAAGTATATTTTTCTTACATTTTGTTTTTACAATAAACTCACCATGGCCAAATGGCCTACATTATTTATTTTAAGTTGTTGTTTTTGATTCATTTTACCATATTGTTTATGCTATTTTCTTTATTTTTGATGTTTTAAATATTATGTTATTTCATGTTCTTAAGTTATATTTAATTTGGTTGCTTTGTTTGTTGCCATTTATGTCTTAGATATCATGTTTTTGCATTTTTAATTTTCTGTTTTCATGTTGTTTAAATTTGAGCATGTTTTAGAGTTAGCATATTAAGTGTTTGTGAAAATGCTTGTGTGATTCTTTGCATGATTCTTGTTTTATATCTTAGTGAGCATGTTTTAGATTTGGTATATTAGGTGTTTGTGAAAATGCTTGTGTGATTTTTGTGTTATGACTTAGTTTTTCATGCTAGCATACCAAGTGTTTGTGAAAATGCCATGCTTGTTGGAGCTTGGGGCCATTTGGCTACTCCATGTGTTTTGCATTGTGTGTTGTATTTTTGTCATGCTAGTTGTTAGGTTTTTGCATTTGCATGATATTTGGTTGGATTTTTGAATTAAGCATGCCTTGTGTTTGTGAAAATGCCATGCATGTCTTAGAACTAGGTTACATTAAATGCCATGCAAGTTCATGTTAGGTCTAGGCCATATTATTTATGTCATGCATTTTCCTTACATTTTGGTTTAGATCCATGCATTTCATGCATTATGTTTGCTGCATTGTTTCATGCATTTCATGACCATGCCACTTGAATAATGACTTGAGCCAATTAATGGTTCAAGGTCATGCTCTCTTGAGCACACTTGTGGAAAATTAAGTTTGTCAAATTAATTATTCTACCTTTGTGATTTTTTTTATTTAGCCAATTTTTATCTAACTTTCAAAGAGTCCTAGCTACTGCTTTCAAGTCATTTTATGAGTTTCAAATATTTTTACTTTGGTTTTTAAATGATTTTATCAAAAGCAAAAATGTGTTGGCAAAGCAGTTTTTTTTCTCCTCCAAAAACTCGTACATCTCTGATTTTTTTGGGAATTCATCTTTGATCTAAAAATTAAGAAAAAATTTTCTCGTGTAGTTTTACATGTCCTGAGTCTCCAATATGTTTTTTAGAATTTTTGGAATTTTTAAAAATAATGTAAAAAATTGTGGAATAAAACTGGACAGTGGAGTCAGAATTGAATTTAAAGAAAAACAAAGCAGTTTTTTCTCCTCCAAAAACTCATACATCTCTGGTTTTTCTGGGAATTCATCTTTGATCAAAAAATTAAGCCGATTGTTTCTCGTATATTTTTACATGTCCTGAGTCTCCAGTATTTTTTTAAGAATTTTTGGAAATTTTCAAAATAGGATAAAAAATCGTGGATTAAAACTGGACAGTGGAGTCAGAATTGAATTTAAAAAAAACCATTTTTCTGTTTTGGTTAATTTACTTAGAGTGGGCTGATTAGGAGAGTTAGCTACTGACTTAGGGTGGTTTCTAAGCCTTTTCAAACTCTAAAAATGATTTTTCAAGTCCCGGGTTAAGGGTAGCCAAGTTCGATTTTTTTTTAAACTTAGGAAATTAGAGCCATTTAAAAAAACTTTAGCCCAGTTTTTATTGTTAATTCAAGCTTTTCAAAATTGTTTTCAAACAATCACAAAGTATTTTGGTTTTAGAATATTTAATTTGACATATTTTCCTAAGGTATCCGGATATCTTTTTAGATATACGGATTTCCTTAATTAAAGGAAAAAAATACATTTCATGCATTGCATTTTTATTTTCATGCATATTATATGATAGCATTATTTTATTCCATGTCATTTAAATTATATGCCATATCATTCATGTTTGCCATGTCATTTAGGTTGCATTATATTATTTAGATTTTCCTATGTCATTTTATTTATGTCATGCATATACATATTCATATTTTTTAAAATGTTTTCAAAAGGATAATGATTTTTCAATAAAAAATAAAGATATTCCCGAGTTAAAATAATTCATGAGTTCTCTACCGGGTTTGCTGGAGGGAATATCATCAATTATCATTAATAAAGGAATATCTTTCTTTCAAAAAAAAAGAGAATGATTCGGAAGGTTTTCCAAAACTAATAAAAATTTCTATATTTTGCTACGTTTGTTGGGGAATATAGGAAAATTTTGAATTTATAAATTCCGGATCATTTTCAATAAAAAAAATGAAATTATTTTTCTTTAAATTGGGAATTAACTTGAAATACTAAATTTAAAACCAACTTTTTACCGAGACTTGAGATAACACACGATTAATAAGGTACCGATTTATACGGGCGTTGTGGGGGTGCTAATCCTTCCCCACACGTAACCGACTCCCGAACCCGCTTCTTTGATTTCTCTGGTTTAAAACGCAGACTTGAAATTGGTTTTTAAAATGTTTTAATTAATTTTTAAAATATTTTATAAAACCGGTTTTAATAGGTGGCCGATCACACCTAGCTAAAAAAGATTGGTGGCGACTCCATGTCTTTTTTAAGGTCATTTTCAAAACTTTCATTTTTCTAGAGGAATTAAGTCGACTTTTCCTCGGTTTTTTAACATCATGCTTAACGAATAATAAAGTCTTGCGATGAGACGTCGTCGTTATTTTTTTTTTGGTTGCGACAAATATGATAAGAAAAAAATAATATATAATATAATCACAAACATGTTAAAATTTATATAATATAATATAATATAATAGAATATAAATTATTAATTCATCCAAATTTATATAATATATAATATTTTAAATATAATTATAATTAGACCTGCTCATGGGCCGGCCTGCGGCCCTTTTTTTTCATATTCTTTGTCCAGGCCCAGCTCTGGGTCGGGCCGGCCCTGTAGACCCGAATTTACTGTTCATCGGATTAAAAAAATATATTTTTTATTTTTTTAATATTTTTATAGTTAAAATTAAATAAAAAATATTATTATAATAAAAAAATATTATTCCGGGCTGGGCCGAGCCGAAACAAAAATATCCTGCCCAATACGGGTTGGGCCTGCCAGGCTGCCCAGCCCATGAGCAGATCAAATTATAATATATAAAAATAACACGAACATAATATAAATTGTCAGTTATTTAACAAATACTAATACCTAATGTAAACACCCGATTTTTGCTCGAGATTCTCAACTCAATTCACGAATACTTATTAGGGCTATTAAATAACTTAGGCATGGGCCCAAAAATTTATTCGGGCTATCAAATACCTTAGGCGTGGGCCCATTGAAATTTTTGGGTCCAAATTCGATTTGGGTTTGGTGCCCAACAACAAAAAACCAACATCATTTTTTATTCATTCAATTTATTTCACTTTTATTTATTGTTTTTTATTTTATTCTATTTATTTTCCTTTTATGTTCGGTTATCTTTTTCTTCCTTTCCCTTTACCATTTCAGTTTGACAACCAACCAAATCAAATCCCTACAATTCTGATCCTGTTTCACAGTCAACAAAATCAAATCCCAAAAATTACTCAGACACACATCTGAAGATAAGATTCCAGTCTGACTTTCCCTTTTCACCCTTGTTAATTCCTCAATCATAGCAAATGTTTAGACCCTAAAATTTGGGAATTGATCTGATTTAAAGACCAAATTTGTTTTTGAAAGACAGAGATCAAAATTTTTAAAGCAGGGATTAATTAGGGATCGGGTTAGGTGAAAATCTCATTACCAAAATCTGTGTATAAATACATGACCAGAAAAGAAACAAAAAAGGTGGGAATCGGGAAAAGACAACACAATCACACAAGCAAACAACAGAATACACAATCACACACACACAAACAAGACAGAGATTCGGCAACGACAACAGCATTAAGAACTTTCGGTTTTCTTGAGGTATATTTCTGAAAATATTTTTCTGTCTTTTGTTCGAATTTTTTTTAAAGAAACAGTGTTTGAAGAACACTGAAGCAAACAAGGCTTTTTGGGTTCATCAGATTTTTTTTTTTTTTTTTTAAAAAGCCAAACCGTTTCTCATATTTAAAAAAGAAATAAAAAATAAAAAATCTTCAAAGGTTAGAATAGTTTAAAGGAAAGAAGAGTTGAGAACCTGACATTTGATTTATTAAAAAAAAAAAAAAAAAAATTCCTGGAAGGCATATTTGAAGAATCGGGTAGAATTTTTTTTTTCAGAAAATGATGACGTTATTTAATAAAATAATAATAATTTTTTTAAACGTGAAATTTTTTATAAATTTACATATCACATATTTAAAAAATCGATGTAGGATAAAAAAAACAATTTGTTATTATTTTTTTTAAAGTCAGAGGAAGAATGAAAGCAAATTTTTTTTTGTTTTTAAAGGTTACAGAGCCGCGCGGCAACCCCGACCCACATGTAGTTTAGGTTTGTTTTTTTTTTCCTTTTTTTTTTATATTTCTATTTCTATTATTTACTTTATTATATATTTTATTATTTACTTTATTATATATTATATTATGCTACATAGTTTATATTATATTGTCTTTATTATATTTTATTTTGTATTTTATCTTATACTTTTATATTGATCTATAAATTTATTTATTATCTGTTTACTTATTTTGTTAATTAATTAATTATTTATTGTGTTTATTTATTTTATTGACGGATTAATTGTTTGTTTATTTATTTTGTTAATTCATTATTTATTTTACAAACTGTTTGTTTATTTTATTAAATGTTTTATTTATTTGTTAATATTTCACATGATTATTTATCAATTGTATTTATTTAGTTTTATTAATTTAGTTGTATTTAATTTAATTTCATTAGTTAAGAAACTCATTTTTTTGAACAATTTAAATTAAGAATAAATCAAAACTTTCCAACGATGGATTTTCATAAGAATGAATGGTTTTTATTGAAAATTTTTGAACTGAGTAGAATTTCAAAAATCAATCTCGAATAGTGAATTTTTTTTATAGAATTTTCCAATATTTTTAATTTAAAATAATAAATATAAAATAATTTAATTTTTACAATTATTTTTCTTCCATAAGTTACTTAATAAATCCGACGATGGAGTCTCTTCAGGGGAACAAATGGTGTCTTTTGAATACTCTTGAGATGAGAAAAATTATTTTTGTAATTCCGTCAACGATGGAGAATACCTTAAAGAAATTTTCCGATATAAAGATATTTGAATAATAGTAAATTAAATAAATTAAAGACCATTTAATTAAGACCAAACCTAGTCCTAATATTTGACTAATTAGGTACTGTCTTTCTGGATGGGCGTTGTGGGACTGCTAATCCTTCCACACACGTAACCGTACTCCAGAACTTAGTTCTGGTAAAGTAAACTAGGACCTATCCTTTTTATGTACCTTCGTAGAGCTTAGGACTACTATAAATTGGATAGATTCCATAGGTGAGTAATCACACCTAGCAAAGATGATTAGTGGCGACTTCACAATTTGCTTCCAGCATGTCGAATTCGCGTTAAACTCAGAGATGAGACTTAGCCCCGCATGTGATCAGAGAACGTGAGTCTTGATAGAAATTGAGAGTTGAGAGCAAAGTAGTTAATATCGTATGAGTAAGTACTAATATGTATCGGTGTGTTTAAATATATCGTTTCAGATTTATCGATATTTTTTAATATATATTTATAAAATTCATTTCTAAGTTTTCTAATAAAATATATATTATATACAAATACAAATATATTTCAATTAAATACATATATATGTTTATATGCAAATATAAAATTTTAAAATTATAAATATTTAATATCTAAAGTTTTTAATCATAAATGAATAAAATAATATTAAAATATTAAAAAAAATACTAAATTATTATTAACTAGATTAATAGCCTAATTTAATAAATATTTTTTTAAAATAAAAATTATTATGATTAAGAAATATTAAGAATTGGTTAAAAAAATCAAGTGAATTTTTTTTAAATCTTATACCAACCGATACAGGTCGATACAAACCAATACAAACTGATATAAAAACAAAAACGATACGATGTTAATATCATTTTGTTTTCTTAAAAACCGATAAGGAGAATCCAATTTTTTGAACAGATTTTCTCTGTGTCTTTTTGGTGCCCCTTCAATATCTTTTTGACACGAATCTAATTTTTTTTTTTTATAAACAACTAAACATTAATATTGTTTATTTGAAACTCACCAAAAAGATCTATTCCAATTTTTCACACCCCAACACCTAATCTGCCCATTTAATGCTTTTAGATAGAAATATATGCATTTTTATCCAAATATTGATTTTTTTTTATTTCTTAAATTACCGATGATTCGATTTTATTTATCGAAATGCGTTAGTTTTAAATATAGTTTGAAAATCGACATCACTGATGACGGTTTTCAAAACAAAAAAAAAAAACACTTCTCAACACTAATTTTGCTTTTTTTTTTTCACGAGGGGAAACCGTCCTCATGGAGGGCGGCTTCCCTTCATGAAGAATTCATCTTCATGAATTAAAAATAAAAATTATATAATATAAAATTTTAAAAAATAAAAATGTAATAAATTTTAAATTTTAAATAACAAAATTAAAAAAATAACAATTTATAAAAAAAATTAAATATATAATTTTTTATATAAAATTTGTTTATATAATTTTTGTATTCTTTTAACTGTATGTATACAATAACTGTATATATAACGGTATTATTGTTGATGCAAACTCTCCCCCAATGTACCATACTGATAAGAACATTTTCGACAGCTATGATAGGGCTGTAATCGAGCCGAGCCAAGCCCGAATAGTGAGAAGCTCGAGCTCGATTTGAAACTCGTGGCTCGAAACTCGGCTCGAGCTCGATCGAGTATATTTTTAGGCTCGAGCTCGGCTCGAGATAAAATCGAACTATTCGAGCTCGCTCGATTAGGCTCGTTAACTCGATTTTCAAATTCGAGCTCGAATTAAATTTTTATATTAATTAAATTTAATAAATAATAAAATTTCTTCAAGCAATGAATAAATTACAAAAAAAAAAAAAAAAATTAACATATAACAAAAGTAACAAACAAAGCCAAAGGATTCAATACAATATATTAGCAGTAGAAACATCAATTTTTTTATAAGATTTATTTAAAGTTACTTTGGGTTCCTTATTTGAAAATTTATTAAAAAACATCATCAATAAAAGAGATTTTACATAATCAAAAAAAAAAATCAATTAAATAATAAAATGCAGAATAGATATACAGAAAAATAAATTAAAGATGAAAACCTAAAGGGATAGAGATGAAAATGCAAGAGATAGGCAGCATATAGGCTTTAACAAATTTGTGGAGAGAAGCCGCGTGGGAGAGAAGGGAGAGAGAAGAAGTTGGGACCGGGAAGGAGGAGAGAAGGAGTTGGGACTGGGAAGGGAAAGGGAGGGGAGGGGAGGAGAGGAGAGGAATAGCAGCAGAAATTTGAGAGAATGAGAGAAAAATTAGATTTTAAGGTTTTTAAGTGTGTGTATATATATATATAAAGGGTAAAATAGTAAATTTAAAATTTAAAATAATAAAAATATATAGTAAAAATAAAATAAAATAAAAACTCGATTAGGCTCGCGAGCTACTCGAACCGGGTATTAGGATACTCGAACTCGGCTCGCTCGACAATGATCGAGCTGAATTCGAGTTTTTTTTTAGCTGAACTCGAGTAGCTTGCGAGCACATATGTCTCATTTACATCCCTAAACTATGACCTTCATTCTTGCATAATCCACAACGTTTTGGTTGGCCTTTCTCTCAGAGGTCCATTTCATTACGAATATGAGTTGATTTTGGCCAACTATGTAAATCTTTTCGTATTTTTAGATTGGGACACACTTCTGGATCATTATATTGAGGTTAATAAGTTTTATTTTCAATTGGTTCAAACTCATGTCGATAAACATTAAACAAATTTTATATAAAAAAATTATATAATTTTTATTTTTTTTGTAAATTATTTTTTTAATTTAAAATTTATTATATTTTAATTTTTTTAAATTATAAATTATATAAATATTAATTTTATTATTTAATTTTTTTTTTAAAAAATTAAAAATTGTTGTGAAACCGCCCTCATGGAGGGCGGCTTCCCTTCATGAATAATTCATGAAGATGAATTCATGAGGGGAAACAAAATTACATATATATATATATATATTTTCTGTTTGAAAACCGTCATTAATGTCGATGATCATTATATTGAGGTTAATAAGTTTCATTTTTAATTGGTTCAAACTCATGTCGATAAACATTAAACAAATTTTATATAAAAAATTATATAATTTTTATTTTTTTTGTTTTAATTTAAAATTTATTATATTTTAATTTTTTTTAAATTATAAATTATAAATTATATAAATTTTAATTTTATTATTTAATTTTTTTTTTTAAAATTAAAAATTGTTGTGAAACCGCCCTCATGGAGGGCGGCTTCCCTTCATGAATAATTCATGAAGATGAATTCATGAGGGGAAACAAAATTATATATATATATTTTTTCTGTTTGAAAACCGTCATTAATGACGGCGGTTTTTAAACTATATTTAAAATTAGCGTATTTCGATAAATAAAATCGAATCATCGATAATTTAAAAAATAAATTTTTTTTTCAATATTTGGATAAAAACGCCCAGAAATATCCCTTTCTTTTGGGAGTAAAATATTTAATGCATGAAAAAAAAAAAACATCAAAATCGTTCTTATTTATTGTTTTTATCTGTTTGATGAAACAATGAGTCACTTTCTTAGAAACCCAAAAACCAGACATGAATCTTTTCAAGGATAAGAAAATTAGATTTAGCCAGAAAAAAAGGGAAAATTGACTGTTGTAATCACAGCATATTTGAAACATATTTATCAGCTGTGGATGAGTCACTTTCATCGAAGCAGCAAAGCAAAACAAATACAACTTACATTTTTGTCACTTATGTTTAGGATTACATGTAGCTTGGGAATAAGCAATGTAATATTGTTTTTTTTTTTCCCTTTATGTATTTCATGACATAATTTTTTTATATGATAAATTTGGAGAGAATTGAAAAGCTGTGAGAGGATCTATCAATTGGAACCACATGCTATAATTAAAAATCTATTAACATAACTTCTTATTTAAGAAAATGGCATTGCTCCAATCACACAAAAAAAATTTATCTTATTTTGATGCGTGTCTTTTATTTTATTTTTATTTTTTGTAATTGTCTTGAGATATTTCAGAGACAATATATAGACTAGATTAAGGCTCATATCTTATAACTAATTATATATGCTGAATCGATGATCTATGTATAAAGTGAGAAGAATTTTTTGAATTTGAGAAAAAAAAGAACTTTGCTAACAAATTACAATTATACATTATACAATTCTAAGTACAATTACAAATATAAATTTTTTATTTAGTATTTATTTATTATATTTATTAGTTTTTTTTATATATTTTCTATTTCGGTCAGAAGAATCCTCTTAATATTTTAGTCTTGGATTAGTAATTAGTTTCGATATTTTGGAATATGAATAGAGAAAGAGGTAGAGGGTAAGCTCATTATATTAGAAAAAATATTGGAATTAATTTCCAATAAATAATTGAGCGTGATTCTTACCATTAAAGAATTCTTATCCTAATCTGAGATAATGAGTAGTCATGTTTAACTCTACTATCACTCACAACCAAAAAACTCAGTAAAAGACAATAAAACTGAGATAGTGAGTAGTCATATTTAACTCTACTATCAGTACTATTTAAATAAATTTATTGAAATAATATCACTCAAATAATTATTAAATAGTTAAATATTTATCTTGGTATACTAAATAATCACGTTGGCCACATTATTTTCTAACAAACAATTCATAATTTCTCTTTTTTTTTTTTTTTTTTTTTTTTAACAAATGGTTCAATTCCTTCCCTCCTATATAGTTTTGTTTTACGAAAAGTTGTGGCATTGAACTTAAAATAAATTTATATCTACATCTCACCTATCTATTATTATCACTTGAACTCAGTCCAAGATGCCAATTGACTTGCAATTACTCAAGGAAAAAGGCTTTGTCTAGTGCCAGCAAAAGCAGATGGGGGATACACCTTCCTTAATGAAACAAGTACTTACTATTTTGTTGTTAAAATAAAGGCTATTTTGGCCCAACAATGGGATAAACTAACCACATACTACTCCCCACAAATGCACAACTTTATAAATAGTCACACAGTGTGACCAAATAGCATTGTTTTATTTGTAATATTAGTAATTATATATACATGTATACTTATGTTAATATGTATGTATACGTGTCCTAAGTCTGAATTTCTTTAAAATTGGAAAAAAAATGTAAATTTCTAAGTGTGAATTTCTTCAATATTAGAAAAAATATATATTAATTGTGCCGAAAAATGGTTTTAATTTGAGATTTTAACTTTCATGTTCCATGTTCAAATTTTAGAAAGAAAAAAAAAAAAGATGAGAAATATGAAATGAGAGAGTTTTTTTAATTTAAATATATAATCTTAATTACGAGTTTTTTTAATTTAAATGTTCAAATCTAATGAATTATCAGATGTATAAAAAAAACAAAATTAATTTAAAAGAGTTTTTTTTTTTTTTGGGTATTATCACAATCAAGCATTTTTCTTTTTAATAAGACATAATTAACTAAGATGTAAGACACAAATTTATCAAATTTTTCCTACAAAAATAACTATATTAATGAAGGGTACATGCAAATATTTATTATCTACAAAAATAACCATATATAGCATGGAGGACCATAAGACTAAGCATAAATCAAGGTATTTTAGCCGACTTCTGACTCTCAAACCCCTTTCTTGACAATTGATCACTACAGCAATTTTGGGTTTTAGTGGCATTTTACTGGCGGCGTTTTACTTAAAAACGCCGGCAGATACCGTGTTTTTGTAAAGGGAGCGACGTTTCTACCCTAAACGCCGCTAAAAATTAATTTAGCGGCGTTTGTAAGGAAGAAACGCCGCTAAATGAGATCAATTACCGGCGTTTAGAACAAAAAACGTCGCTAAATATTTTTCAAATTACGCGGGTTTTTTTACCGCTAAAAAATTACCCGCAATTTCTATTAAAAGAAATGCAGCGTTTTTATTAGTGTATTTAGTGGCGTTTGTTATAAGAAACGCCACTAAATGTTCTCATGTAGCGGCGTTTCTCAGACAAATGCCGCTAAATGTATGACATTGAAAAAATCAGAGGAGAACATTTAGCGGCGTTTGTCTCCATAAACGCCGCTAAATGTGCAATTTAGCGGCGTTTGTCTGAGAAACGCCGCTAAATGTATGACATTTAAAAAAAATCAGAGGAGAACATTTAGCGACGTTTGTCTCCATAAACGTCGCTAAATGTTGCAATTTAGCGGCGTTTGTCTTAGAAACACCGCTAATGTTGCAATTTAGCGGCGTTTGTCTGAGAAACGCCGCTAAATGTATGATATTTAAAAAAAAATCAGAGGAGAACATTTAGCGGCGTTTGTCTCCATAAACGCTGCTAAATGTTGCAATTTAGCGGCTTTTGTCTTAGAAACGCCGCTAATGTTCTCATTTAGCGGCATTTGTCTGACAAACGCCGCTAAATGTATTACATTTAAAAAAATCAGAAGAAAACATTTAGCGGCGTTTGTCTCCATAAACGCCTCTAAATGAATAAATTCAGCGGCGTTTCTAGTATACAAACGTCGCTAAATATTAAAAAAATTGAGCGGCAAAATTTACAGCTTTTTTTTTTAAAGGAGATGAATAGATTTACAATTTAGCAGCGTTTGTCGAAACAAACGCTGCTATTTGCTGAAAATTTAATCAGTAACAGACCCCTCTTCCTCTTTACCCAAAACACAAAACTCGTTTTTTCTCCCTCTCTCTGTCCATCATCTCACACCCACCAGCTTTTAGGTCAAAGATTTAAGCAAAATTTTGTTAATCTATTTCCATTCCTAGAAGATTCTTGTTTGAAGGTAACAATTTTATGTTTTTGCATTTTGTAAATTGGAGATTTTAATTTAAGTTTTTGCATTTTTTTTTCAGGTTCTAAACATTGAATTGGAAGAGGCATTTTGACAAATGATGAACCTTGGAGGTCAATTCTTTTACTTTTGCTTTCATTAACTTTAATCACTGGTTGTTTTACAAATTTGGAAAAAAATTGTAATAACTTGTAATGTTAGTGCAGGATTGGCAATAGGAGTTTTGGACCTTGAACTTGTTATATATTTACAGGTACAAATTAAACTTTATACTACCTTGTCTTGTTTAATTTAAATTCTATTCCAATTGTTATATGTTGATTATTTTGTGCTTTCCTAATAGAATTGCTGTATAATGATACTTTATAATATACTATTAAATTTTAATATATTTTTGTTATGTATTGATTGTAAACTATAATGTAAATTTATTGAATAATATTATTAATTATAATTTTTAAATAAAAGAAATTATATTTTTTTTTTACAAATTCTGGAAATTTAGCGGCGTTTTTATAACACAAACGCCGCTATATTTGTGAATATTAAAAAACGAAATTTTAAAATTAGTGGCGTTTCTCGAGACAAACGCCGCTAAATGTTTCAGTTTAACGGCGTTTCCTGAGACAAACGCCGCTAAATGTTTCAATTTAGCGGCGTTTCCTGAGACAAATGCCGCTAAATGTTTCAATTTAGCAGCATTTTTTATCTACAAACGCCGCTAATTTATTCTCAAATACCATCCGCTGCAGTCCTACGCTGGCGTTTATAAACACCGACAAATATCCCTACAAACGCCGCTACATTAGAGCGTTTTTGTTTAAAACGCCGGGAAAATTCCCGACGTCGTTTTTCTCAACACTTTTAACGGCCTTTCTTTGAAAATGCCGCTAAAAATTAAAAACGCCATTATTATTAAAAAAAAAACGCCGCTAAAGGCCTATTCTGCTGTAGTGGATCTAGTCAAGACCTGACTCTTATGATACTATATCATTGTGCTACAATGACCTTGCTATAGTAACTTTGCTACAATAACCTTGTTACAATGCTAATTTTATACTTTTGGATCCTTGATCGGTAATCAACTTTATAAGTAAGAAGTGACGGTGCAAAGGGAAAAAAAAATGTTACGATAACATTATTTATGTAGCTCACAAAGTAACCAATGCCCTAGCTGAATGGTTCCTTTACCTTCCCCTCCTCCAATATTATGTTGACAATGACATAAAAGGCTCAATGTTAACGGGAGTAAAAATTATGTCCCTTCCACAAGTAGAGGATGACAAATAGGGCTATGGGTCTTTTTCATAAATACTAGATATGATAATTTTGAATAGAACATAAATATGATACAAAAAAATAATATATAATTAATATAAACATAAAAATATTAAAATTTATATAATATAAATTATTAATTCATAAAAATTTATATAAATATATAATATTTTAAGTATAATTATAATATTTAAAAATAACATAAATACGATATAAATTATTGGTTATTTAAGAAATACTAATACCTAAAGTCAGAGACTCAGTCCCCTCCCCACATGTGATCAAAGAACCTGAGTCTTGATAGAAATGGAGAGAGTTGGGAGACCCCAATTTTTCAGAACCTCCACAACTAATTCAACTGCCCATTTAATGCTTTTAGAAAGACATATCCTTTCTTTTAGGATTAATATTTAATGCATGAAAAAAACATCAAAATCTTTCCGTATGGAATAAGGTTTATTTATGGTTTTCTATTAAATTTTATAATATTGAACACGAACAAAAAAATATAATTAAAACACAATAAGAAATACGATATAAAAAAAAATACGACACGAATATGTCAAAATTTATATAACATAAATTATTTAACGAAAAACATACACAAACTTAACATAAATACACAAATTATCAGATCTAATTTTTATTTTTTGATGAAACAATGAGTCACTTTCTTAGAAACCCAAAAACCAGACATGAATCTTTTCAATGACAAGAAAATTTGATTTAGCCAGAGAAAAAGGGAAATTGACCGTTGTGCATGATCACAGCAAATTTGAAACATATTTATCAGCTGTGGATAAGTCACTTTCATCGAAGCAGAAAAACTAAGATTAATTAATAGTAATAATGCATTATATTACAGTCATGATATTGAAATCTAAGCTGAAATTAATCTCAGCAGTCCTTTTCCAAGCCTACTCTCCTAATGACATACTTAGATATTATAATGAAAATGTTCAAACAGCTAAATGGGAAATTCCTCAAGGTTTAGTAGTTAGTAAGTCCACATGCAATCGAGCTCAGTTGGAGCCATGGACATCTTGCTACCAGCACCAGATCCGTCGTTACCATCCTCGGATATAGCCCCCCAGTTCACAGATGAGCCACCGTGAAGTGGTGGTGCCGCCAATGTTGGCTGGGAGAAAAAGAAAGGGAGCTGCAAATTATCCTGAAGAGACCTCAAGCTTGGAAACAGTGAAACACCCACGTTTCTTGAATACCTTGCAATGGAATCAAAAGTGTTGTTGATGATTTGGGGTGGAGGTGGTAATGCTAGGTCGAAACCAGGGTGGAAGGCAGAAGGGGCGGCGGTTGTGGTGGTGGTGACAGTGGCAGCAGCAGAGGCAGCTGCAGCAGCAATGGTGGAGAAACAGGACACGTGCTCAGATTGCGTATAACTGTCATAAGAGCAGCTGTCACGGTCAGTGAGGGAAGTGCCAATAGCAGTTGTGGTGGGATCCATGAGAGGTGGAAGGGAGACCGATGAAGGAGAGCTTGGTTCTTGGTAGAGAGCAATGGAGGCGTTCATGCGGGTCTTCGTGGCTCCTCCGCCATTGCTGGTGGTGGCACCATTGCCGGAGCTACTCTTGTGAAAGACCCTGGATATGACCCTTTCATCCTGGAATAATACAAACCTTAACATTTGAGCAAAAAGTGAATTCTTTTCTTTTCATCCAAGTAATTGATGAGTAATGCAATAGTGAAGCTAAGGATCAAAGTGTAATTCATGGCCTAGTATAGTATATACTTTAAACAACAATTAGAAGTTCCTAATTACCAGGAAAATGGAAGTTAAGTGTACAAATATGAGTGCAATTACATAAGCAACAGTGTAAAAAAAATTTTGCCATCATCCACGAACAAACAATAAGAAAACAAATTAGTAAGGAGAATTAACTTTTTCATTTTTCTATGTAGTACCCAAATCTAAAACATATTCGGATATGGACATAAAAATATAATTTTTTAAAAAATTTTCAAAGATCCCTCAAATAAATTATAAAAAAAAAAAAATTAAAAATGAATATACCGGTAAGATTCAGTTCATTGCTAAAAATCCAAATACTAAAAACACTTTTTAAGAGATCATATTACTTTTAGATCTCTGCATTTTCAGTGTTAACCTGAAAAAATAAAGCTGAAAATCCCATTGAGTAAAGGCAAAAAGAACAGTAATAGAACAATGCTTTTATCACAGATTAGTGAGTTTCAAATCATTGTTCAAAGCTCAAAACAAGAACCATTACCTTTAGCTGGCAATATTGCTGTAAAATCTTATATTTTTAGCAGTAAAATGAGAAATTGAAATTGTTTTACCATTGGAATAAGTGCAAGAGACATGAAATTTACAATTTCAAGTAGCTAGTATAATTGCTTTGTGGAAAATGATGCAGAAATTGTGGGTATTTAAATCCGAATAAAGACAAGGCAGTGCAAATGCTATTAGGATTTGCCAACATACCTTATTGGCTTTTTCAGCTCCATAAATGAGAATACAGCTTTGGCCAAAAATTAAAAAAAAAAAATGAAAATACAGCATATGGAAACAATAATAATTTGCATTTTAAGCAAAACCATAACTACCATAAGCTTGCTACAATCCAGACACCATTTCTTTAGAAATTCAGCTCTGGGAAGCAAAGGTGAAGCAAAACAGTACCAGATGGACCACAAATTGACCAAGAAACAAGAAATTGAGAAAAAAGGCTAACCTTATGTAATCAAAACCCTCATTAGAAAACACTGTTCAGAGTTCAGGTTCATGAAAAACTTCAAGATGATCAACAAGTTTAGACCTCATTGTTGGACAAAAACCTAACACAGCTTATCAGACAAAAGAAGCACACAGATGAGAGAAGGAAGTGAGACCTTTGAGCTTGTGGAGAGATAATGGTAAGCAAATTTGCCTTCAAGGCGATATTCATGCATGACCCAGTTGCTCTTTTCACCTTTAGGAGCTCTTCCTCTATAAAAAACCAGAGTTTTCTTCATTCCAACAAGTGCACAAGTCTTTGAACTATAAATCTCCCTATCTTTTCCAGTAGCCTTCCAATAACCAGCTTCAGTAGCTCGGTTAGTTCTCAATCCAGTTGGGTACTTCCTATCTCTCAAACTAAAAAAGTACCACTCTTTCTCTCCCATCTTTGCCTTCTCTGCCGCATTATATGACCAATACACCAAAAAAAAAAAAAAAGAGTTACTAGCATTATTACTACAATAATTTGTGTAACAAAGAAAAGGGTAGTCGCAAAAAATGTTAATGATTACTTACCAGGAAGTTCCCAAGGCTCACACTTGTTAAGGTCAACTTCAGCTATAGCTCTACCAGTAAAGCTACTATCAAGAACTTTCTTTAAGAGATAGTAAGTAATGAGCTCTTCATCAGTTGGATGGAAACGAAAGCCAGGAGGTAAATGAGTATCACGGTTGTCAAAATGATGGTAGTAACTATCCATATTGAAATCCCAAAAAGAAAAACAAACCCTTAACAAAGCCAAAGTAAAAGCTTGAACCAAACTACTAAAAAAACCCTAAACTTCAATAACCAAAGTAGAAAATCATGAAGTGATGAAGAGAGTGTTGATAACACAACAAAGAGTGAAAGAAAAAAGGGTTTTGAGTTGGATGACGAATGGAGACAAAAGGGTGGGGAGGGAATGTTATATTGGGGTGTTGATGGGGGGATTTGATGAATCGAATGACAGGAAAAAAGGCCAAAAATCTGTGTTTTTTCTCTGGCTTCTGTCCACTTCAGAAATCTTTTCTCTTTCTGAAGAAAGACAGAGAGACATGTATGTGACTGAAAGCGAGAGAGAGAGGGCCAGAGGAGGGGGAGGAGTGGGGTTCTGATTAGAGAATGCGTGCGTGCGTAAGAAAGTGTGCAGGTATTCTCTGTCAGTGAAGAAAATGAAAGGGAGGGAACAGAAAGTAGTTTATATGGGAGAAAGAAAGAAAGAAAGTCCTTTGGTTTTTTTAAGATAGATAGAGAGATGGAGAGAAAGGAAAAAGGGAATGGAGGAGAGGAGAGAAAAGAGATTTTCATTTCACCATGTAAATGTATCGATAAAGCTGTTTCATATCTCTCTTTGTCAGCACAGTACAGTATTAAATTATCAACTTCATCCACACCATTGTTTACAGGTTTAATGCTTATGAATAATTTGTAGAAAGGAAATGAAAAGAATGAAATTATTGAAAAAGATATTGCAATGATAAATAAATTTAAAAAATATTATTTTTATATATTGTAATTTATATATTTATATAAATTTTGATATATTAATAGTTTATATTATATAAATTTTGACATTTTTTTATATTATATAACTTATAAACCGAATAATCTTAAATATCAAATCGCTTCGAACTGAATTTCATCGGTTCAGATCGATTCGGTTCATAAGTTTTTAAAATTTTAAAAAATTATTTTTTATAATATTTTTAAGTTTTTTTCATTAATTTAAAAATAAAATGTTTATTTTTATATTATAAAATTTTAAAAATAAAATTCATTTCGGTTCGAATAATTATGATTTTTTACTTATGAATCAAAAACCAAATCGAACCGAATAAACTTAATTATTAGCCGAACCGAATTTAATAAAAACCAAACTAAACAATATAGATCAAATCGATTTTTGATTTTCTCGATTTTTTTGTTCAGCCCTAGAGAAAACTGAACACCCATAGTATAAAAGGTCACAGTTTAAGAATAATGTGATATAAATTATAAACTTACTGAATATTATCTTTTAAAAATGATCGCATAAATCAATTAAGATAAATCTTAAATTTGAGGATTCATTATTTTCACAGTAAACTTGTGCTAGTTATTTTCAAATTAGTATAAAAAAATCGATAGTTATTAGATCTGATAATTCGTATATCCGTGTCGTATTATTATATTTTATCGTGTCATAATCGTGTTTAAAATATTTTATATTTATATAAATTTTAATACGTTAATAATTCATATTATATAGATTTTGAAATATTCGTTTATTCATTTCGTGTTCGTGTTATTTTTTTTGTATTGTGTTTATTTTAAATTTTTTTATATTATATTTATATCTTTTAATTATATCGTGTTCAATATTAACAGATTTAATAATTATTTATGATATTTTTATGCTATTGAGGGTACAATCACAGTTTGATACATAAGTCAAAAAGATTTCCACATGGAGTTACTAAGCAAAAAGCAAGTTGGCAAAAGAGATTTTATTTTTACCCTTCCTTGCTTTTCTTCTAGACATGTGCCCTTGTAGCTAGACTTACTCAAGAGATGAGCCCTTGGAGCTAGACTTAGTGTGTTCATCCTTATTGAATTGAATTTGAATAAAAAAATTAATTTTAATTTGATTTGATTTAATTTAATTTAATTTTAATTATTATTTATATAATAAAAAATAATTTTTTTTAATTTTTTAATTTTATTTAAATAATAAAATGGAATGACAGGATCATTCATCAAGACCAAATTTGAATAAAAAAAAAAAATTGGATTACTGTCCGATTTGGCCATGAGAAGTCTACTTGTTAGCTATGAAATGATTTGAGATTTTTTTTTTCATTTTCTTTGTTATTATATATATATATAATATATATATATATATATATATATATATATATAACGTGAATTTGCTTTTATTTTGGTAGGAATTGCAGACAACTTCTACAATGTCATGGCCCCCTACCTATTTTTTTGCTGGATTGAATGCTGAGTACTGGATTAGGTGACATTCTCAGCTAGGCAAGATTAAAAAAAAAAAAAAAAAAAAAGCAACATTTTTCTGAATTTTTCAGACTGAAGTATGGACATCAATAAAGGATAGGAAAATTTTATTTAAACTTTCATGAATTAAATAAATAGTCACCCCATTCTTTAAGAAAAAGTCATAATCATTAGATTTTTGTATGTTTTATATTTGGTTATGATAATATTTTATAATTTTGAACACGATATAAAAACACGACATAAATATAAAAATAAAAATAATATAATAAACATTATATATACAACATGTTTAAATACGATTAATGCAATACGTTTAATATACGTATCGTATTCGTATTTAAGATTTTAATATATTTAATGATTTTTATTATATTTATCTTTACACGATTGATAAAAAAATATGAGACACGATATATATACACGGATTATTAAATATATTCCAATATTGATAGTATCATTTATGTAGTGATGGCAATAAATAGTAAAAAAACTGATATCTGACACTATTTGATCTATTTTTTGCGAATTCGAATATTGTGGATTCGGAGAATTTGCGAATTTGAATATTAAATTTACTATCCAAAGCGAATTCGAATATGAACTCTTGGATATCCATTATTCAAATCGCTTTGATTTTAATGCGGATAGTGTCAAATATCCGAATATGTTATTCGAATCCACTTTATTTATACATATTTGGATATCCGAATTTGATATCTATTTACATATTTAATTCTTATTTAATTTTATATTTTTATTTTTTAAATGATTCAATTAATTGGAATATTTAGTAGATTCGGATATCCGAAAAATATTACTATTTAAATCGGATACAAATTCGGATAGTAATATTTGGATAGCAAGCAGATAATAAATAAATTCTAATTCAGATTCGAATATTTAAAAAATTATAGATATTTAATTTAATGTCTTTCCTATATTTATATCTTCCCATTGCTATTTAAATATTTAAATATCAAGTATAAATTTGTAACTTATATCTTCCCATTGCTACTTAAATATCAAGTATAAATTTGTAACTAAAATTTTTTACTCTTAAAAGTAGATGCCTGTTTTGGTACAACGGGACGATGAACTGGAGAAGAATCTTCACACTCCCTAATTTTTTACTAAATTCTTATGGGTAAATAAATTCATTGAAAATTTAAAGAGGCTGTACTGTAAGAAATTCTTTCCATCTTGTTAATCAAACGGGATTTAAGAGTTCCTTTGGAAGCAATGGTAATTTTAAGATTGATAATAGTTGGATTTGATTCTATTTAATTTGAATGAAAATTATAGTTAATATTAGACCTGCTCATGGGTCGGACTGCGGTCCAATTTTTTTTTAAATTCTTTGTCCAGGCCCGAATTCACTGTTCATCATATTAAAATAAAAAATATTTTTTTAATATTTTTTTATAATTAAAATTAAATAAAATAATAATATTATAATAATAAAATACTATTTCGGGCCAGATCGGGCAGGCCCGGATCAAAAATATCCTGCCCAGGCCCGGCCCAATACGGGCCAAGTCGGGCGACCCATGAGCAAGTCTAGTTAATATGCAATATTTTAGTTTTTATAAATTGAACAGAAATTTTTTTCTAACCGAATCGAATTATCAGTTTGATTTATTAATTTTTGAAATATTAAAAAAATTATTTTTTACAATATTTTTAGTTTATTTACATTGATTTAAGCATAAAATATTTTATTTATAAAAATTTAAAAGTAATTTAAAAATTAATAAAATATATAATTCAATTCGAATAATTTAAAATTTTCAATTTAGAAATTGAAAATCGAAACGAACCAAATAAATGTATTTATTTTTTGAATCGAAACGAATCAAATATAGTAAAAATATCAATTCGAATAAAACTAAACACTCTAATTCAAATCGATTTTGATTTTTTTTTCTTAATCTAGGTAATCCATTGTCGCCCCTCCCAAATAAAAGTGTTCATAGGTCGAGTCGGGCCAAGTCTAAGTATAGCATATATCAACATCACATATATTTGTTCAAGCTCGATCCGCCTCTAAATATGGGTCTCAATTTATTTTCAAGTATGCCCATGTTTGTAAATGAGTAGTCAAAATCCGTTTAGATCCGTTTATATTTTAAAAATAAAAATAAAAATGAACAAATATATTATTTTTTTTAATTTAATTTTTAATAATTTAATTTTTTCTTTTTATTAAATTTTAAAACATAGATAACTTAACATATTTTTAAATGTTTACACTATAATATTATATATGATATAAATTATATAATATATAAATAATATATTATATAAACGAAAAACGGGTCGAGTCGTGCTCGGACCTTGATTGTTGGAGCCAAAACCCGGCCTAATATTTTGAATCTAATATTTTTATTCAAATTCTCTTAAATATTGAATGACCTTTCGAACTTAAATGAATAGTCCGACCCTCGCACAAGTTTACTCTCAATCAATGCTAAAAATTAAATAAAACTGTAGAAGCAATACTATTTTATAGGGCTGAGCAAAAAAATCGAGAAAATCGAAAATCGATCCGAACTGTAGTTTTCGGTTCGGTTTCTGTTCGATTTTTTTTTAATTCGGTTAAAATTCGGTTCGGTTATTAGTTCGATTTATTCGGTTCGGTTCGATTTTCGATTCATAAGTAAAAAAATCGTAATTAACTAAACCGAACTGAATTTTATTTTTTAATTATTTTTTATTTTTATAATATAAAAATAAATAATTTATTTCTAAATTAGTGAAAAAAAGATTAAAAATACTACAAAAAAAAGATAATTTTTAAAAATTTTTAAAACTAAGATACTTTGATTGTGGAAATAGCATGTAATGCATAAATAACCGGTCAAAATAGTATGTAATAAAGCCCAAAAATTCAAAAGCCAAAAATGATATGAAAAACCGATAACCGAACCGAACCGAGCTATCGCGGTTCGATTATAACCGATTATTAAATTTTTTCGGTTTGATTTCGGTTACGAATGTGGAAAAACCGAATTTTTCGATTCGATTTTTAAAACCCGAAAAAACCGACCTGACCCGAACTGAACTCAACCCTAACCAGTTAAATAAGACAAAATTAAACAGTAAGGCTTCTGATCCTCAAATCATAGTACTTTACAATAAGTTATATTTATAACATATATATATATACTATTCAGATTATGGTCTTCCTGCAAAATTAATATTCTTTTATATATATATATATATATATATATATATATATTGAAATAATAAAAAATTCATGTTTCCAAGTACTGTAACAATGAAGAGATTGTAAGACAGTAGGATTCTGTAACTTATGAATTTTCTTTCATGGTTTATCTGTTCATTCTGTTTGTATATATAAAAGATTGAAAGAATTTATATTTGATTATTGACATTTGACAGTATAAATTTAGTGAATTAAATTTTATTAAAAATAAAATTATTTATTTAATTTTTTTTAATGAATTGACATTATCTAATTTATTGAAAGTATATAAATATATACACTAACAATATATCAAATATAAATCCAAATTAAAAATCTCATTAATTCTTTATATTAAAAAAAAACACATAATATCCATTGATCATCTTTTTCACAATTCACATCAGAAATTGTAAAAAAAAAAATCTATTATATACATGCTTAGAGGTGTCCATGACCCTAATCGACTTGGCTTATGCATGATATCAACACCATATATATTTGTTCAAGTTTGGCCTATCCGAAATATGAACCTCAAATTTTATTTAAATCCGTCCATATTTATAAATGGATAGCCAAAACCTGTTTAAACCTGCTCATATTTTTTTCTAAATTTTTTTTTAAAAAAAGTTTATTTAATCTTTAGTAATTATATATATTATTTTATTAATTAAGTTCTTAAACATGGACAACTTAACATATTTTTTAATATTTATATTATAATATTATATATATTTAATCTTTATATGACATAAATTACATAATATATATATAAATAAAAATAATATTATTTAATTAAAAAACGGATCGGACGGGTTCGGACCTTGAATGTTGGAGTCAAGACCCGTCCATTTTTTAAATAGGCCTCATTTTTTTGCCTAAATCCATTTTTCGAGCATAAAATTTTTGTCCAAACCCTCCCAAATACTAAATGAACTTTCAAGTTTGAACGGATAACTCAATACTTGGACATGTTTGTACATGCTAAGAGAATACTATCAAAATCAACTCATGAAAACAAAAAACAAAACTACTAAATATCAAAGGGTTTTAATTTTTTATAATATGCTTTTGATAAAACAAATTCATAAAAGTACGGTAAAAAAACCTCAATTCTCAGCTTTCTTGTCATATCTACACTGAAATTTTAGACATTGTCCGATTCAATAACCTTGACTTAAATTAGATCGAATTTAAAATAATTTATTTTTTTAATTTAGATCAATCTGATTTGTATTATTATTTAAGTAATAAAATTTTTTATTTAAATTTATTATAAAAATATAAAAAATATTATTTTTAAATTATTTTTAAATAATAAAATAAAATTTTCAAATCTGACTAACAATTTTTTTTACTATTCAAGCCTTACACAATCCTACCCATAAACATATCAATAGAAACCCATAATCAAACAAAAAATATTTACTGAAGGTAGACAATTCCTTAAAAAAAAAAAAAAAAGGAATAAAGAGAAATTAGAAAAAGCTGAAAGTAGACAATTCCTTAAAAAAAAATAATAAAAAAAAAGGGAATAAAGAGAAATTAGAAAAAGTTGAGAGTTGATATTACAGCTAGAAGACACTTCATATACGGACAGGCTCTTTTTTTTTTTTTGGATAAGTAAGTATTTTATTTATCCAGAAAGCAGTTAAACTGCTACATCCAACATCATGTGCAACATGTAATTAAAGCTATACATACTTAAACAATACTTGAACAAAACTTAAGACCACTAATCAATCAGGGAACAATAGCAACATACTTCAGCAATACTTAAAGCTATTCCAGAATGGACAAAGATCCTAGGAAAAAAGTGACAGTCCCCAATCTGCATCCAATCTTCGGTTCACTTCATCAGGACTAATGTTCTTGAGCCCCAACAATCGCATTCATATACGGACAGGCTCCTTGCTTGTGTCCTTTTTTTTAATTTTTTTTCTCTTGTTTTTTCTTTTTATTTTGATTTTCATGTTTTCACTTAAAAATAATGAATTATCTTATCTTGATTTAACCCTTTAATCAGCTACCTTGAAACAAAAGTTAATTGACAGAACAAATATGTTGTCCTGGTCAATAAAATCTTTGTTTTAATGATAAGAAAATAGTTCTGAAAATTTTAAGTTTTAAATTCAAGTTTTATTAGATATAAATTTTGTTTAATTATGTATTAATTTATGCATTGTTAATTTGATTGATTAATTAATTTTTTAAAAATTATTAAATTGTGATTATGTTTTTTTGTCTTGAAAAAATTGAAAAATATATTTGGGTTTTTCATTTTAAAATAAAAAAAATTATTTGATTTATTGTCTGTAAAATTTTAAATTTTACAATTAAGATTAATAAAAAGACACAAAATTTGAAGATATATTAAAAAAAATTAAAAATTAATTAAAAATAATACGACATATTCTTAACCAGTATGACAGATTCGACTTGTATTAGGTCGAGCCTAGATAAAGTTTTTTTCATTTGAATGGGCTCAATTTCAATTACTATTTATATAATAAAAAATTATTTTTTATTTAAATTTAATTATAAAATATAAATATTAATATAAAAATATTTTTTAAAATACTAATATTATTTAAATAATATCCAAAATCAAACTTATATAAAAACATTTAAAAGTTTTCGAATCTAAAGACCTATAAGCAACTCTATTCTTAACTCATTTATAAAATTAAATTTTTTTAAATAATTCGTGTATCAAACACAAAATTTTAAAATAATAAAATTTGCTTTTTAATGTGAATTGGATTTGGGGTATTGGAATTTCAACTGATGAAATGATTAGATTAACGTGCATGCATCAATTCAAGCAATCCCATCCATCCATCACCAATCAGAAAGAAGGAGGTTGATGCTATGAGATTTCGACGCGCCATGCTCGCATTTTGAGATTGTCACAGGCTTTACATCAAATCACTTCATCAATAATCTGTCTGCATGCATGCTTAGGTCTTCTTTTCTTTTTCGTCTTTCATTTCATTTGCCCAATTCCACGCTTTTCTTTTTATAGTTGTCAAGGCTTCTCTAACAGTAGTTACCCAAAAAAGCCATCATCTTCTCCTATTTTGGCCATCCCCTTAAGTTTTTCAGTTTTTCAGTTTTCAACCTTTTGTGAGCAGGTAAATTTGATAATTATGGGTATGACAGGATCTAAACGAAATATTTGTATTTTTAAGTTACTTGAGTTCCATTTAATAAACTATTTTCATTAAGTCCAATAAAATTAATACATTAATTTTTGGTTTTATTTTTTAATTATCAACCACAATAAATAAACACCTATTAACATTTTCTTATTTTAAAACATACAACATTTCCTACAACCCAAATTGCTTAACCGAGTAATATGATTAAAAAAAGTGTGTAGATGAAATGAATTTTATAGGAATTTGATGTTTTGTGATTAAGTTTTGACCTTTTCTCTCATCACATGCTTTAGCAAACTTGTTTTTTTAACTTACTATTTTCCAATAAGATATGTGAATAACTAATAAGACTAGACTTGTCATATTTAGCAAGTTATGTTAAGTTTTTTGACCAAGCAAGTTATATTATTAGTTCATGATTTTACAATAGTTTTTTTTAGTATAAAGAGTGGTGTCTGGGCTTAATCTCTTTCTTAAGTGATTTTAAAAGTGCATTTCTTATATCGATTTAATATATTTAAAAGTTTACTCTTTGCCGTGCTTTTTATTAGATTTAATAATATTAGATATGACACGATTACACAATACAAATTATACAAAAAAATAATTAAAATACGACACGAAAAATAATACGAATACATGAATGTCTTAAAATCTATATAATACGAACTATTAACGTATCAAAATTTATATAAATATAAAATATTTTAAATAAAATTATGACACGATAAAATATACGAACACGATATGGATACTACCAAATCTCTTTTTACATATATCGAATCATAATTAATAAAAAAATTCTTCTCTTTATCAATTGAATTAAGTCGTGTGATCATGATATTACAATATAATAAAAGCTAATCTAATTGTTAAATAATATTTCTTTTTTGTTGATATAATCAATTCCTTTCATGAAACTCAATCGGGATTACAAATAAAGTCCGGCAATGAGTGTAGCCAAACTTTTTGAGAGCCCAGATTACAATCAATCCTAGCTAAAGCATGAGCTAACTTATTAAAATCCCTACTCACATTATGTGTAAATTAAAAATGAGAAAATGGATGGTAACTTATTACAAATAAAGCATGAGCCCAGATTACAATCAATCATATCATCTTTTACAATTTTAAGATAACATGAGAAAATGGAATCTGTAAATTAAAAATTCATTTGATTCGAAATATGTTATTTTAAATAAATAAAAAGATGATACTAGGTACAAGTTAGTAAGTAATTCAAATAAGAAATTAGCTTAGTTAAGATACTTGTACTTATATGAATGGATGGTAAAATTTTCTCCTCTAAAAAAGTTATTGAAACTTTGGTATTAAAATTTTCAAACTCATTTTAGCAAACCCAAAAAAAAAAAAAAAAAATTTATAATATAATAACATTTGTAGAGTGCATTTGGATGTAAAATTTTTAAGAAATTTGAAATGAAAATATTTTAAATTGTATCATTTCAAAATGCTAGATTTGTAATAGTTTTATTTGGATAAATATTTATTAGAAAAAAAAAATTAGGCTATTGAAATTTCACGAGATAAAAAATAATTGTATAAAAAGAATAATAATATTAAAAATAAAAAATATATATATATATAGAGAATATGCAATATGAGTATCATTATATTTACAAAAATATATAGATATTATTAGTAATATAAACAAATAAAATATATATTAGAATTAAATAAAATAATATTTTATTTTTTGAGTTTTGTATTTTATAGTGCATCATATGGAGCTAAAGTGAGGTGATTTGAAGAAATTTTAAAAAATTATCTCTTTAGATGAAATTTAAATACGAAATTTGAAGTGCTCAAATATTCTCTTACCCAAATAATTAAATTTCTTTTTTATAATTTTAAAAATCTTAATTAAAATAAATTTTTTCTTTTAAATACTTTATCCAAACACATTTTAGAAAAAATTTAAAAACTGGTTTATCCATAATCAGACCAGCCGGCTCAATTCCTCTCATTCCATTCCAACCAAATATTTTATAACCAGAGAATGGCAGTTGACTTTAAAAAAAAACCCACAAAAGGAAAAATTAAATTAAATTCTGTTTTTTTTTATTAAATATTTTTATCTTTTCACAAAATTATTTAAAACTTAAAAAAATAAAGCAAAAAACAAAAAAGCCCATTAACCGAGAGATTACCTAGCGGATCGCGCCTGACGACAAGGTGAAGGAAGCCGCGCCGCCCGCCACCTACGGCGCTTTGTAGTGCGTGTCAGGGACCCACTCTTTTATTTCCTTCTTTATTTTGGCCCACCGCTTCTCTCTTCCACTAAAATGCGCCCACACCTGCCCACTACGCATCCTATATAGGCTATAACGTAATTTTATTAATTTTGTACAGTAGCTGTACCAATAATAGGATCCCGTATCTCTGATCTTGACACGTCAACATCCGTTGTGGGATCAGGTAACGTGGCGAGATCTTGGTGGGGTAATTTTACAACCTGGAATTGATTATATGTACTTGTGCAATTTTTCACCTGCACGATTGGATAAATTTTTTATTTTATTTTGATGTGAGAAAAAAGATTTAACTTTAATTTTTGAATAATTTTCATTTGTGTTTCATGACATAAACTTTCCGAGGGTTGGACGCTCGTAAATCTGTTTATGGTCAGGTGGGGGCAGTGATTCGAATTTTTTTTTATATTTTTTTATCTAAGTTTGGATTAGATTACTTTGAGAACTCATTTTATTATTTATTAAATATTAAAAAATTATTTTTTATTAATATTTTTATATTTTATAATTAAATTTAAATATTTTTTTAATAAATAGTAATTCGGTCTGATCAATCCGAATTATTAAAATATTTGTTTAGGGATGATTTAATTCGGATTGGATCTGTTATGTCGAGCGAATAGCTTGACCTTTGCACAGGTTTAGACGCTCAATCCAAATTGGATTAGATTTGGAATAAAAAAATTTCAATTCAAATTATCTTGAATTATTATTTATTTAATAAAATACTTATATTTGAATATAATTATAAAATATATAAAATATTTTTAAATTAATAAAGCAAGTTTTTTGAACTCGATAAATTATATCGAATCGAACTCTAAACAAATAATTTTTTTACTATCTGAATCAATCCGATCCGTTCATGAACTACATGCTCATCAATAACATATTATCTCTCAATTTATGGTTAGTATTTTCTTTTATTTTGAGAAAACTTTTTTTTGCATTTATAGTGTTTAAGCTTGTATTATTTCTACTTTTTTCCCTAAAAAAAGTTATGGTCTCTAAAGCAAATTTTCTAATTTTTGTTTTTGATTGGATTTTATATGACACAGAGGTACCTCTAAAAAGATGCCATTGAGACTAAAGACATGGAATCTCACTAAAAAATACAAATTGGCCTTTAAAATTCCTATTTAAAATATTCCTTTGAAACAAAGTTAAAAACTCTTTCAAGAAATTATATAGGATTCCATTGTTGCATGCAGCATCTAAACCTAAAAATTCGTATATTCATATTATATTTTTTTTTATTATAATCGTGTTTAAGATGATATATTTATATAAATTTTAACATGTTAATAATTTGTGTTATACAAATTTTAACATTCATATTTTTGTATCGTATTTTAATTATTTTTTCGTATCATATAATCGTATCATATCAAAATGATCAAATCTATTATCAACCCTCTTTACCATTTTGAAAAGATTTATATCAATCTCAGGCTGGACCCAATTTTAGCTATAAAAAAAAACATATTTCAATCATATTATGCAATTTCACCAAGTAAGACTGTCAACAAGTAAGTCTACTTGTGGAAATTCTCCTGTTTGTCTAAATGAAAAAAACTCTATCTAGGCTCGACCTAATATAGGTCGAACCTGTCGAACTGGATGTGCTATCTACTATAGAGCAGGTCTGATTAAGAATATGTCGTATTATTTTTAATTATTTTTTAAATTTTTTTAATATATCTAAAATTTTGTGTCTTTTTATTAATCTTAATTGTAAAATTTAAAATTTTACAGACAATAAATCAAATAATTTTTTTATTTTAAAATGAAAACCCCAAATACCTTTTTCAATTTTTTCAAGACAAAACGTTTTTTTTTAATAAAATAAACAAGCGAAAAACATATCACAATTTAATAATTTTAAAAAATTAATTAATCAATCAAATTAACAATGCATAAATTAATACATAATTAAACAAAATTTATATCTAATAAAACTTGAATTTAAAACTTAAAATTTTCAGAACTATTTTCTTATCATTAAAACAAAGATTTTATTGACCAGCACAACATTTTTGTTCTGTCAATCTACTTTTGTTTCAAGGTAGCTGATTAAAGGGTTAAATCAAGATAAGATAATTCATTATTTTTAAGTGAAAACATGAAAATCAAAATAAAAAGAAAAAACAAGAGAAAAAAATTAAAAAAAAAGGACACAAGCAAGGAGCCTGTCCGTATATGAAGTGTCTTTCTAGCTGTAATATCAACTCTCAACTTTTTCTAATTTCTCTTTATTCCCCTTTTTTTTCTTAAGGAATTGTCTACTTTCAGTAAATATTTATTATTTAAAAATAATTTAAAATTAATATTTATATATTTTTATAATTAAATTTAAATAAAAAATTTATTACTTAAACAATAATACGAATCAGATTGATCTAAATTAAAAAAATATATATTTTAAATTCGATTCAATTTCAATCAAGTTTATTGAATGGGACAATGTCTAAAATTTCAATGTAGATATGACAAGAAAGCTGAGAATTGAGGTTTTTTTGCCATACTTTTATGATTTTTTTTTTTATCAAAAGCATATTATAAAAAAATTAAAACCCTTTGATATTTAGTAGTTTTGTTTTTTGTTTTCATGAGCTGATTTTGATAGTATTCTCTTAGCATGTACAAACATGTTCAAGGGTTGGGTTATCCGTTCAAACTTGAAAGCTTATCTAATATTTGAGAGGGTTTGGACAAAAATATTATGCTTGAAAAATGGGTTTAGACAAAAAAATGAGGCCTATTTAAAAAATGAACGGGTCTTGACTCCAACATTCAAGGCCCGAATCGGTCCGATCCGTTTTCTAATTAAATATTATTATTTTTATTTATATATATATATTATGTAATTTATGTCATATAAATATTAAATATATATAATAATATAGTATAAATATTAAAAAATATGTTAAGTTGTCCATATTTAAGAACTTAATTAATAAAATAATATATATAATTACTAAAGATTAAATAAATTTTTTATAAAAAAAAATTAGAAAAAAATAGGAGCAGATTTAAACGGGCTTGGGCTATCCATTTACAAATATGGGCGGATTTAGATAAAATTTGAGACTCATATTTCTGACAGGCCAAGCTTGAAAAAGCATATATGATGTTGATACCATACATAAATCAAATCAGATCCGGGCCATGGACACCTCTAAGCATGTATAGAAAGATTTTTTTTTTTTTACTATTTCTGACGTGAAGTGTGAAAAAGATGACCAATGGATATTATGTGTTTTTTTTTTAAGAATTAATGAGATTTGTAATTTGAATTTATATTTGATATATTGTTACTGTATATATTTATATACTGTCAATAAATTAGATAATATCAATTCATTAATTTTTTTTAAAATAAATAATTTTTTTAATAAAATTGAATTCACTAAATTTATACTGTCCAATGTCAATAAATCAAATATAAATTCTTTCAATCTTTTATATATACAAACAGAATGAACAGATAAGCCATGAAAGAAAATTCATAAGTTACAGAATCCTACTGTCTTACAATCTCTTCATTGTTACAGTACTTGGAAACATGAATTTTTATTATTTCAATATATATATATATATATATATATATATATATATATATATATATAAAAGAATATTAATTTTGCAGGAAGACCATAATCTGAATAGTATATATATATATGTTATAAATATAACTTATTGTAAAGTACTATGATTTGAGGATCAGAAGCCTTACTGTTTAATTTTGTCTTATTTAACTGGTTTAAAATAGTTTGCTTCTACAGTTTTATTTAATTTTTAGCATTGATTGAGAGTAAAGTTGTGCAAGGGTCGGATTATTCGTTTAAGTTTGAAAAGTCATTCGATATTTAAGAGAATTTGATTAAAAATATTATATTCGAAATATTAGGCCGGGTTTTAGCTCCAATAATCAAGGTCCGAGCACGACGCGACCCGTTTTTGGTTTATATAATATATTATTTATATATTATATAATTTTTATTATATATAATATTATAGTGTAAACATTTAAAAATATGTTAAGTTATCTATGTTTTAAAATTTAATAAAAGAAAAAAAATTAAATTATTAAAAATTAAATAAAAAATAATATATTAATTCATTTTTATTTTTAAAATATGAACGGATCTAAACGGGTTTTGACAACTCATTTACAAATATGGAAGACTTGAACAGAATTTGAGATCCATATTTAAGGCCGGATCGAACTTGAACAAATATATGTGATGTTGATATATACTATACTTAGACCTGACCCGACTCGATCTATGAACACTTTTATTTGGGAGGGGACAATGGATTACCTAGATTAAGAAAAAAAATCAAAATCGATTTGAATTAGAGTGTTTGGTTTTATTCGAATTGATATTTTTACTATATTTAATTCGTTTCGATTAAAAAAATAAATACATTTATTTGGTTCGATTCGATTTCCAATTTCTAAATTGAAAATTTTAAATTATTCGAATTGAATTATATTTTTTATTAATTTTTAAATTACTTTTAATTTTTTATAAATAAAATATTTTATGCTTAAATCAATATAAATAAACAAAAATATTGTAAAAAATAATTTTTTTAATATTTCAAAAATTAATAAATCAAACTGATAATTCGATTCGGTTAGAAAAAAATTCTGTTCAATTTATAAAAACTAAAATATTGCATATTAACTAGACTTGCTCATGGCCGCCCGGCCCGTATTGGGCAGGGTCTGGACAGGATATTTTTGTTCCGGGCCTGCCCGGCCTGGCCCGGAACAGTATTTTATTATTTTAATAATATTATTTTATTTAATTTTAATTATAAAAAATAAAAAACATATTTTTTTAATATGATAAATCCGACCTATGAGCAGGTCTAATATGAACTATAATTTTCATTCAAATTAAATCGAATAAAATCCAACTATTATCAATCTTAAAATTACCATTGCTTCCAAAGGAACTCTTAAATCCCGTTTGATTAACGAGATGGAAAGAATTTCTTACAGTACAGCCTCTTTAAATTTTCAATGAATTTATTTACCCATAAGAATTTAGTAAAAAATTAGGGAGTGTGAAGATTCTTCTCCAGTTCATCGTCCCGTTCTACCAAAACAGGCATCTACTTTTATGAGTAAAACATTTTAGTTACAAATTTATGCTTGATATTTAAGTAGCAATGGGAAGATATAAGTTACAAATTTATACTTGATATTTAAATAGCAATGGGAAGATATAAATATAGGAAAGACACTAAATTAGATATCTGTAATTTTTTAAATATTCGAATCTGAATTCGAATTTGTTTATTATCTGCTTGCTATCTAAGTTTTACTATCTGAATGTGTATCCGATTTAAAAAGTAATATTCGTCGGATATTCGAATCTACTAAATATCCCAATTAATTAAATCACTTAAAAAAAATAAAATATAAAATAAAATAAGAATTAAATAAGTAAATAGATATCAAATTCGGATATCCAAATATGTATAAATAAAGTGGATTCGAATAACATATTCGGATATTTGACACTATCCGCATTAAAATAAAAGAAATTTGAATAATGGAAATCCAAAAGTTCATATCCGAATTCGCTTTGGATAGTAAATTTAATATTAAAATCCGCAAATTATCCGAATCCACAATATTCGAATTCGCTAAAAACAGATCAGATAGTGTCGGGTATCATATTTTTTACTATTTATTGCCATCACTACATAAATGATACTATCAATATTGGAATATATTTGATAATCCGTGTATACATATCGTATCTCATATTTTTTTATCAATCGTGTAAAGATAAATATAATAAAAATCATTAAATATATTAAAATATTAAATACGAATACGATACGTATATTAAACGTATTGTATTATCGTATTTAAACATGTTGTATATATAATATTTATTATATTATTTTTATTTTTATATTTATGAAATATGTTATATCTATGTTTTGTTTTTATATCGTGTTTAAAATTATAGAATATTATCATAACCAAATATAAAACATACAAAAATCTAATCATTATGACTTTTTCTTAAAGAATGGGGTGACTATTTATTTAATTCATGAAAGTTTAAATAAAATTTTCCTATCCTTTATTGATGTCCATACTTCTGAAAAATTTAGAAAAATGTTGCTTTTTAATTTTTTATCTTTTAATCTTGCCTAGCTGAGAATATCGGTTTTTTTATTTAAATATAGCTAAAAAAAAATTTCCTAAAATACCGTTACTTTTAGATTATTTCTCAAAATCCGCTGGTTTTAATACTAGCTGGGAAATCGCCACCCCCCATGGCGATTTCCCAGCGTCAAAAAACATATTTTAGCTAAAAATACTAAGGGAAATCGCCATGGGGGGTGGCGATTTCCCTTGGTGTTTTTTGCAAATTTTGCTAAAAATACCAAGGGAAATCGCCACCCCCCATGACGATTTTCCTTGGTATTTTTAGCCAAATTTGCTAAAAAGATGAAGGGAAATCGCCATGGGGGTGGCGATTTCCCTTCATGTATATTTTTTTTTAATTCTTGGAAAAATATCAAAAACATGCACCAATAGTAAACTTATTGTGAAATGGTATAATGAATAAAAGTTATTTGGAAAAGAGAAATAAATAATTAGAAATTATTATAAAGGATATTGTAAAGACAAAATTACCCATAATGAAAAAACTTATTTTTATTTTTTCTTTCATTAAGGAAATATTATTTTTTAAAAATATTAATTGAAAATAAATTTAAAAAATAAAATATTTAAATAAATATTTTTTTTAAAATTTAAAAAAATTTAAAAAAATAAATAAAAATTAATTTTAGGCATATTATTTTTATTTTTTAAAATTTTTTAATTAAAAAAAGTAAATAAAAAATTAATTTTTTTTTAAATTAAAAAGTTTTTATTTTTAGAATATTTATTTTTTAATTAAAAATTAAATTAAAAAATAAAAGAAAAAGGGAAGAGAAGAGAAGGTTTTTTTATCAAGGATAATTTTGTCTTTACAATATCCTTTATAGAGGTGCTCATGGGAAACAAAAAACAAACAAAAAAACTTGCATTACATTTTCCCTTATAATCCAAAGTACATGATAAGTTGAGAAAAACATGTAATTCATTTATTGTTGATGCGAAGTCTCCCCCAATGTGCCAAATCGATGCGGACAATTTCGACGGTTATGACCTTCGTTTATGCATAATCCACAACGTTTTGGTTGGCCTTTCTCCCTGAGGTCCATTTCATTACGAATACGACTTGATTTTGGACGACCATGTGGATTTCTCCGCATTTCTTGATTGGGACACACTTCTGGACCATCATATTGAGGCCAGTAACCTTTATTTCCAACAGCTTCGAACTCATGTCTATAAACATTCAATATAGTTTCCAGTCTATAGACTTTGTCCACATATTGCATGCAATCTACATGGACATGTGCACAGGCAGCAACTACATGTGAACAAGGGAACCTTTGTGCTTGAAACTTTCCACAATCACACCACATGTCACTGAGGTTGACTTTGTACTTCATTGCAGAAACACCCTCTTGTGGAGCAACTAACTCTTCAACCAGAAAAGATTGATTTGCTCGCGTAAAATTACGAACAATGTGGGAGTTAGCTTTCCTGCGATTTTCTTGCATAGCTTGTGTGACTGTTTCACAATATGTGTGCCCTCCCTCCATCATGGCAATTTGCTTGTTCCCCATCTTAACAAAAAGTGCAGCCAACCTATAATATGTTGATTGCACTAAAGCAGTAATGGGAAGATGACGCGTTCCCTTCAACACCGAATTGATAGATTCAGCTAGGTTGGTTGTCATATGGCCATAACGCCTTCCTTGATCATATGACTGCTCCCACTTCTCCTTGGGGATCCTATCAAGCCAGTTAGCCGCCTCTGCATTTTCTCCACGAAGATTGTCATACATGAAATGAAAATTCGATCGCCTCAACTCGTATCCTAATAAATTTTAAAACAAAAAACTTGTGAATTTCAATATTATTTTATATGCTAAACGAAATATAAGAGATAAAATAACTATGATTTGATTCCATACCCATGTTAACAATTTGTCGACGCAATTCTTATTGTTAAACTTTTTCATAAAGTTCGCTGCAATGTGTCGAATGCAGTACATTGAATATGCATGTGGAGGATTCATCCACCATCGCGTCTAATCGCAGCTTTGATGGCTTCATGTCGATCAGACATCAAGCAAATGCCAGGCTGTTTTGTCACGTGTCTGCGTAAGTTACTGAGAAAAAATGACCAAGCCTCTGTTGTCTCACCCTCCACAATGGCAAAGGCAATTGGCAGTATGTTTCGGTTGCCATCTTGTGCAATAGCTAACAATAATGTGCCTTTGTATTTTCCATATAAGAAAGTACCGTCTATTTGCACAATAGGTTTACAATACGGATACCCTTCAATGCACGACTTAAATGTCCAAAATAGTCGATGGAATATTCTCTTACCTTGGACCAGTCGATCACCGTGATATGCAGGTACCGTTTGCAATTCCACAATTGTACCAGGCACGAAATGTTGCATTGCACCTAACCATTTAGGTAGCTCATTGTACGATCTTTCCCAATCGCCAAATACTCGAACAATTGCATTTTGCTTTGCTTGCCATGTTTTCTTGTAGGAGGTGATGTATCCATACCGGATTCGCATCTCAGCGATCAAAACTGAAACCGAAATCTCCGGATTTGCTTGGACCAATGACAAAATGCATGAACAGATCATGTTACAATCTAACTTGCAATGATCTTGTGAAATCCTCCCCGATGTGCAAGTATGAGGCCCTTCATATTTTCTAATCTCCCATAAATGTTTCTTCTTCATAAAAGTTGCCCTTATTCTCCAATTACACCCATTCCCATACATTACGCACTTGGCATAATATTTCGTCGGCTCAGACTCAATTACTCTGTAATCTACAGAGTTTTTGATGTTATAGTGCTTGATAGCTGAAAGCACAGCCTCTTTCGTTGGGAATTGTAACCCAACACACAGATCAACTGCAGATGGATCAAATGTCAGAGGCATAGCGAATGTATGAGCATACTCTGGAAATTCTGGCATATGCATTGCCTCCAGATCCAGTGTATGCATATGGGATGCAGCCTGATATGGGGGAATATCTCCATGAGTGTTGATATCTCCATGAGTGTTGATCTCAGCAGGGACGACGTCTGGGTCAGAATCAGTATTGTCATCACTTGCGAATTCAGCATCCTCTTCCTGCTCACTAAATTCACCAACATCTTCACCATGGACTCCACGTGGACGAACAGGATCAACACCAACTGGCTCATCTTCGAGGGTAGTAGGAATTAGGGTTTGTGAGACTAATGAAGTCTGAAAAGTTGTAGCTTGAGATAAGGGCACGACTTCTTCTGTGGGAACGTCGTATGTAGTGTGAACATAGAACGACCCAGAATCATAATCTTCAATGGGAAAGTTTTCTGTTGTGCGAACATTTGAAGGGCCGCAATCATCGTCAACATCATCTATGTCAGCATATAACTCAAGGACACCAACATTTGCAAATGTCTCATGAGCATAAAACATGCATCTGACATCATCATCATCTTCAAGTGGAAATGTTCTATATCGGACACATCCTTCACCAATAGAAAGAGGATGCCTGTACTTAACCTCTGAAACTCTTTTTCTAGTTCCAGCTTTAATTTTTGTATGAATTTGCATCTTCAGTTCCTCTAATGTGACGTTGTCTTCAACACGAAAACTTTTTGGACGTTCACAATCAAAGGTAGCACCTTCATCAGTATTATGAATTTGGCCATTATAGTAGACCAATGCGATCACTCTATTGCTCATGTTGTGCAGTAATGAAACTAAGAAAGATGAGAATGTAGGTATTTTCACTCCGCAAAAGAAAGAAGAAATATAGAAGGATGAGAATGAGAATAAGGAGGTTTTAGCACTCAGGAAAAATCTGATTGAAAAACTGTTGTAGGGGGTATTGTAAACCTTCATAAGTATTATGAATTTATAATGGTTCATTATGTTGTACCATATGACAAATCCCATCCTTTGTATAGGATGGAATCTGATTCTGATATTCTGCCAAGGACTATTTGACTGAAAAAGTTATAACTTATTCAATGCAAAATGTGATTGATAAATCCCATCATTTGTCTCATCCATTGCAGAAAGAATCAAGTTCCAATATTTTCTGCAGCATTTGATGGACTGAAAAATAGCTGAAACCTATCTAAAAACCTATATCATCAGTCTTATCCATTGCAGAAAGAATCAAGTTCCAATATTTTCTGCAGCATTTGATGGACTGGAAAATAGTTGAAACCTGTCTAAAAACCTATATCATCAGTCTTATCCATTGCAGAAAGAATCAAGTTCCATTATTTTCTGCAGCATTTGATGGACTGGAAATATAGCTGAAACCTGTCTAAAAACCTATATCATCAGTCTTATCCATTGCAGAAAGAATCAAGTTCCAATATTTTATACAACATTTGATGGACTGGAAAATAGCTGAAACCTGTCTAAAAACCTATATCATCAGTCTTATCCATTGCAGAAAGAATCAAGTTCCAATATTTTATGCAGCATTTGATGGATTGGAAAATAGCTGAAACCTGTCTAAAAACCTATATCATCAGTCTTATCCATTGCAGAAAGAATCAAGTTCCAATATTTTTTGCAGCATTTGATGGACTGGAAATATAGCTGAAACCTGTCTAAAAACCTATATCATCAGTCTTATCCATTGCAGAAAGAATCAAGTTTCAATATTTTTTGCAGCATTTGATGGACTGGAAATATAGCTGAAACCTGTCTAAAAACCTATATCATCAGTCTTATCCATTGCAGAAAGAATCAAGTTCCAATATTTTCTGTAGCATTTGATGGACTGAAAATATATGAAACTGATGATATAATTTAGGCCCGAATCACTGTTCATTGGAATAAAAAAATATTTTTTTTATTTTTTAATTAAAATTAAATAAAATAATATTATTATAATAAAAATCACTGTTCCGAGCCGGGCCGGCCCGGAATATAAATTATCCTGCCCAGGCCCGACCCAATACGGGCCGGGCGGGTTGCCCGGCCCGTGAGCAGGTCTAATCCTTTATAATAATTTCTAATTATTCATTTCTCTTTTTCAAATAACTTTTATTCATTATACCATTTCAAAATAAGTTCACTATTGAGTTAGGTTTTTCATATTTTCCCAAAAATTAAAAAAAAAAAAAAAGTGGCGATTTCCCACAGGAAAATATTTATTATTATTTTTTTTTAAGTTTTGGGAATATATGAAAAAAAGCACTCAATAGTAAACTTATTGTGAAATGGTATAATGAATAAAAGTTATTTGAAAAAGAGAAATGAATAATTAGAAATTATTATAAAGGATTAGACATGCTCACGGCCCGGGCAGCCCGCCCGGCAGGCCCGACCCGTATTGGGTTGGGCCTGGGCAGGATAATTTATGTTCCGGCCCGGCCCGGAACAGTAATTTTTATTATAATAATATTATTTTATTTAATTTTAATTAAAAAATAAAAAAAATTATTTTTTTATTCCAATGAACAGTGATTCGGGCCTAAACGGGCAGGCCTGGGCAGAAAAGAAAAAAAAAGGGCCGCGGCCCGGCCCATGAGCACCTCTATAAAGGATATTGTAAAGACAAAATTATCCTTGATAAAAAAACTAGAGGTGGCAAAATGAACCCGAACCCGAAAACCCGCCCAGGAAAACCCGAACCCGAATCCGCCCAAACCCGAATCCGCCCAAACCCTATTTGACCAAAAAGTCAAAAACCCGAACCCGAAAAAACCCGAACCCGAATGGGCCTGAACCCAAATGGACCCGAACCCGAATGGGCCCGAACCCGAATGGACCCGAACCCGAATGGACCCGAACCCGAATGGGCCCGAACCCGAATGAGCCCGAACCCGAATGAGCCCGAACCCGAATGGACCCGAACCCGAGACCGGCCCGAACCCGAACCCGAATTTAATACTAAAAATAAAAATAATCAAATTGCAATTAATTTTTTTTTTACAAAGCAATAACTTTAATTATTAATTTTATTCTAATTTTTTTTAATAATTTAATTAAAATTTATTATATTATATATATATGATGATGAAATAATAATTTTATCAAAAAGTAAATTATATTTTGTACTTATAAGTTATAACTTTAACGTCTCATATCATGATAAATTTACAATCTAAATATTTTAAATTCTTGAAAATTTTAGAGATGTGAAAAAAAATTTGACAATAATTCAATTATTCTTTTAGGGTAAAAAAAATTGACAATAATTCAATTATTTTGGCCTTTTGGGTTATACTTATACGGTTAGGTTAGGTTAGGTTAGGGTAGGTTTAATTGGATTATGGCTTTCATGGGATTTTATTTTAGCGGGTGGGTTTAATAGGGTTTTGGGTTTTATGGCCTTTTGGTTTTGGGTATATTTATTATATATTAATAAATAATCATATTAATTATTTATTTATTACGTATAATTTAAATATAAATTATATTTTTTTAGTACTACTTTATAATTTATACTTTATACTGATGAAAAAAATATAAGTACTCGATATGTATATATATATATATATAAATTTTTGCATTTTATAAGTATATAAACGAATAGATGAAGGCTAGGATTTATTTTTAAAAGTTTTTTATTTTATAGTGAATATAAATTATAATGTACTTATATTTTGAAATTCGAGTTCATCAAATCAATTATTTTAAATATCAATATGATTAATTTATAATATATCATATTTTTTATAATAAATTATTTCAAAATTTGATTTTATATAACAAATTAATTTCTTATTCTTTTGGTGCTAACAAATATTAATTTTAAAAAATAAATATAATTAAAAATATCATATAATAGCAAAAGTATAAAAATAATAATAAATTAATAGTTTGTTTTTAGATATAAATATTTAAATTACGTAAAAATGATTACATCTAATATAAAATAAAATGATGTAAAACATACCCGAACCCAGACCGAACCCGAACCCAGACCGAACCCGAACCCGAACCCGAATGGGCCCGAACCCGAATGGGCCCGAACCCGAATGAGCCCGAACCCGAATGGGCCCGAACCCGAATGGGCCCGAACCCGAATGAGCCCGAACCCGAATGGATCCGAACCCGAATGAGCCAGGACCCGGATGGACCCGAACCCGAATGAGCCCGAACCCGAATGAATCCGAACCCGAATAAACCCGAACCCGAATGAACCCGACCCGAACCCGCCCAATTGCCACCTCTAAAAAAAACCTTCTCTTCCCTTTTCCTTTTATTTTTTAATTTAATTTTTAATTAAAAAATAAATATTCTGAGAATAAAAAAATTTTAATTTTAAAAAAAAAATTAATTTTTTATTTACTTTTTTTAATTAAAAAATTTTAAAAAATAAAAATAATATGCCTAAAATTATTTTTTATTTATTTTTTTAAATTTTTTTAAATTTTAAAAAAAATATTTATTTAAATATTTTATTTTTTCAATTTATTTTCAATTAATATTTTTAAAAAATAATATTTCCTTAATGAAAGAAAAAAGAAAAATAAGTTTTTTCATTAAGGGTAATTTTGTCTTTACAATATGCTTTATAATAATTTCTAATTATTTATTTCTTTTTTTCAAATAACTTTTATTCATTATACCATTTCACAATAAGTTTACTATTGGTGCATGTTTTTGATATTTTCTCAAGAATTACAAAAAAAAATATACATGAACGGAAATCGCCACCCCCATGGCGATTTCCCTTGGTGTTTTTTGCAAATTTTGCTAAAAGTATCATGGGAAATCGCCATTCCCTTAGTATTTTTAGCCAAAATATGTTTTTTGACGCTGAGAAATCGCCATGGGGGTGGCGATTTCCCAGCTAGCATTAAAACCAGCGGATTTTGAGAAATAATCTAAAAGTAACGGTATTTTAGAAAAATTTTTTTTGTTGCTATATTTAAATAAAAAAACCGAGAATATCACCTAATCCAGTACAAAGCATTCAATCCAGCAAAAAATAGGTAGGGGGCCATGACATTGTAGAAGTTGTCTGCAATTCCTACAAAAATAAAAGCAAATTCACGTTATATATATATATATATATATATAATAATAATAATAATAATAAAATGAAAAACAAATCTCAAACAATTTCATAGCTACAAGTAGACTTGCTTATGGCCAAATCGGATAGTAGTCCAAATTTTATTATTTAAATAATATTAAAAAATTTAAAAAAATTATTTTTTATTATATAAATAATAATTTAAATCAAATTTAAATTAATTTTTTATCCAAATTTAATTCAATATGGAAAGTCTGGCTACAAGGGCTCGTCTCTTGAGTAAGTCTGGCTACAAGGGCACATGTCTAGAAGAAAAACAAGGAAGGGTAAAAATAAAAGGGTAAATATGAAAAATATGTTGTGAATAGTTAAATTATTGTTGAATGGTATAATAGATAAAAATTACTTGAAAAAAAGAAATGAAAAATTAGAAATTATTATAAAAGATATTGTAAAGATAAAATTACCCTTAATGAAAAAATCTACTTTTTCTTTCTCCTCTATTAAGAAAATATTATTTTTTAAAAATTTTAATTATAAATAAATTAAAAAAATAAAATATTTAAATATTTTTTAAAATTTAAAAAAAAATATAGAAAAAATAATGTTATTTTTTTAAAAAAATTTAATTAAAAAAAGTAAATAAAAAATTTAAAATTTTAAAAAAATATTTTTTAAAATAAAAAAATTTATTTTCAGAAAACTTTATTTTTTAATTAAAAAATAAATTAAAAAATAAGAAAAAAAAGGAAAGAGAAGATTTTTTTATCAAGGGTAATTTTATCTTTACAATTTCTTTCTTAATAATTTTTAATTGTTCATTTCTCTTTTTCAAATAATTTTTACTTATTATACCATTTAACAATAATTTATTATTGACAACATATTTTTCAAATTTATCCAAAATAAAATCTCTTTTGCCAACTTGCTTTTTCTTAGTAACTCCATGTGGAAATCTTTTTGACTTATGTATCAAACTGTGATTGTACCCTCAATAGCATAAAAATATCATAGATAATTATTAAATCTATCAATATTCAATACAATATAATTAAACGGCACAAATATAATATCAAAAAATAATTAAAATAAAAAATAAATAAAATATAAAAAAATAACACGAACACGAAATGAATAAACGAATGCTTTAAAATCTATATAATAAGAATTATTATCGTATCAAAATTTATATAAATATAAAATATTTTAAACACGATTATGACACGATAAAATATACGAATATGATACGGATACACAAATTATCAAATCTAATAGCTATTGATTTTTTTATACTAATTTGAAAATAACTAGCACAAGTTTACTGTGAAAATAATGAATCCTCAAATTTAAGATTTATCTTAATTGATTTATGTGATCATTTTTAAAAGATAATATTCAGTAAGTTTATAATTTATATCACATTATTCTTAAACTGTGACCTTTTATACTATGGGTGTTCAGTTTTCTCTAGGGCTGAGAAAAAAATCGAGAAAATCAAAAATCGATTTGAACTATATTGTTTAGTTTGGTTTTTATTAAATTCGGTTCGGCTAATAATTAAGTTTATTTGGTTCGATTTGGTTTTTGATTCATAAGTAAAAAATCATAATTATTCGAACCGAAACGAATTTTATTTTTAAATTTTTATAATATAAAAATAAATATTTTATTTTTAAATTAATGAAAAAAACTTAAAAATATTATAAAAAAGATAATTTTTTAAAATTCTAAAAACTTATGAACCGAATCGATCTGAATCGATAAAATTCAATTCGGATCGATTTAATTTTTAAGATTATTTGGTTTATAAGTTATATAACATAAAAAAATGTCAAAATTTATATAATATAAACTATTAATATATCAAAATTTATATAAAAATATAAATTACAATATATAAAAATAATACCAATAAAACACGAATTATCACATTAAAAAGGAAAGGGTAAATTTAAAAAACATATTCTCAAAAGTGAAATAATTATTAAATAATTTAATGAACAATAATTATTTTAACAATGAAATAAAAAATTATAAAGACAAATTTACCCCTCTCCTTCATTTTTCTTTCCCGTCGCAACCCTTCCCCCATTTTTTTCCTCTGTAAAATTCTCAAACCCTCTCTTTCCCATTCAACAACAATCGGGGGGCATAAAGAAAACAAAGAAACAATTACTACAGGCTTCCAATGACTTGCTTTGCTTTGAGAAATTTTCAAGTTCCAAATTCTAAATTAAAATTATGCACAAGTTCAAAATAAAATAAAACTATGCTTTATTGATATTTGCTTGAACCTAATGAATGTAGCCAGGGCCCAGGATAATTAAATTAGATACATACAAGCTTATCTTTGCAAATCATCCAAGCTCATATAATTAAAGAAACGAAGCAAACAAAACAAAATGCAAGTTAAAGGACTCCATTTTCTCGTATTTTCTATCCCTTTCCTTAAACTTTCCCGACACCCATAATTTCAGAGATACTTCAACAAAAAAAAAAAATATATATCGTATAAGAATGAGATTTAAAATATAAAGATTTTACAAGCATTTGAAAATTTTTAAAATATATAAAAAAAGCTTCAACGTGAAAAACGTGAAAGAGGGAAGAGAGGGAAGAAAGCTGGGGTGCGGAAAAAAAATGAGGGAGAGAAGGAAAAGGCTTTTTTTTTTTCATTTTTTATTTTCATTAACCATAAATTTATCATTGCAATATCCTTTTCAATAATTTCATTCTTTTCATTTTCTTTCTACAAATTATTCATAAGCATTAAATCTTTAAACAATTATACTTGTTTGATAGCATGTTTTCCAATTTCACCCAAAAGGATAGAGGGGAGAGAGAAGGTGGCGTGTGATTACAATGGTGTGGATGAAGTTGATAATTTAATATTGTACTGTGCTGACAAAGAGAGATATGAAACAGCTTTATCGATACATTTACATGGTGAAATGAAAATCTCTTTTCTCTCCTCTCTTCTCCTCTCTTCTCCTCTCCTCCGTTCCCTTTTTCTTTTCTCTCCATCTCTCTATCTTAAAAAAAACCAAAGGACTTTCTTTCTTTCTTTCTCCCATATAAACTACTTTCTGTTCCCTCCCTTTCATTTTCTTCACTGACAGAGAATACCTGCACATAGGGGTGAGTAAAATCCGACTTGATTCAAAAAAATCGATTAAAATTTTAAATTTTGGTTTAAACAGTTCGAATTATTCGAGTTTTTTGAGTTTTTGGATCGATTCGAATAAAAAAATCGAGTTACACGATTTAGCTCGAATTTAGATTTCACAGTTCGAGTTATCGAAAAATTCGAATAGTAAAATCCAAAACGACTTGGTTTTGAGTTGGGGTTTAATTTTCTTGGGTAAATTTGAAAAACATGCTGCCAATAACCAAATTATTGTTAAATGGTATAATGAGTAAAACTTATTTGAAAAAGAGAAATAAAAAATAAAAAATTATTAAGAAGAAAATTGTAAAGACAAAATTACCCTTGATAAAAAAACATTCTCCTTCCTTTTTCTCTTATTTTTTAATTAAAAAAAATAAAGTTTTCTGAAAATAATTTTTTTTTTAATTTTAAAAAATTATTTTTTAAATTTAAAATTATTTTTTAAATTAATTTTTTTAAAAAATAACATTATTTTTTCTAACATTGTTTTTTCTTTTTTTTTAAATTAAAAAAAAATATTTAAATATTTTATTTTCTAAATTTATTTTTAATTAAAATTTTTAAAAAATAATATTTTCTTAATGGAGGAGAAAGAAAAAATAGATTTTTTCATTAAGGGTAATTTTGTCTTTATAATAATTTTTAATTATTTTTTTCTCTTTTTTAAATAATTTTTATCCATTATACCATTTAACAATAATTTGATTATTGACAGTATTTTTTTCAAATTTACCCAATTTTCTTCTCCTCCTGGGCTGCCCCCCTTTGATTCCCTCCCTTTTTCTCTTTCTCTTCGGTCTCTATCTCTCTTTTCGAGTAATATGATCCAAAATCATTGAAATTAATAATAATTAAAATGAATTTGGTAAATAATTTTTTTTCAATTTTTTGTTAATTTATAAAGAAAAATAATATTTATATATGGTATTATATTAGTTATAAGATGTATTCACGTATCCGTATCTAATTTTTGAATTTTTTTAGTTGAGTAAGCAATTTAAATTTCACCATAAGCCTTGAACTTTTGACATTTACTTACATTTTCATTGATTTTGATTTAGAGAATTGAACAATTTCATTTACCCAAAATTTAGTTTTATCATGCTTAAATATAATTGAAAATTTATAGGATTTGTTTTATCATGATTAAATATAATTGAAAATTTATTTTAACTCGAATAAATTTATTCGACTCGACTCGAATTTTTTTTCACTCGACTCGATTTGCTAAATTTCCAAATTCAGTTTGGTTGACAAAATAGGACTCGTAAACTCGACTAACTCGAATTTTTTTCACTCAATTCGAGTCGATTCGATCGAACGCTCACCCCTACCTGCACACTTTCTCACGCACGCACGCATTCTCTAATCAGAACTAGGGGTGTAAACGAGACACCTGTGCTCGCAAGCTACTCGAGTTCGACTCGAAGAAAACTCGAATTCGATTCGGTCATTATCGAGCCGAGCTCGAGCTCGAGCAACTCGAGTTCAAATATCTTAATACCCGATTCGAGCAGCTCGCGAGCCTAATCGAGCTTTTTTTATTTATAATATTTTTATTATTCATTTACTATTTTACCCTTAATATATATATATATATATATATATATATATATATACATACTTAAAAACCCTTAATTCGAGCTCGAATATATAAACGAGCCTAATCGAGTCGAGCTCGAATAGTTCGATTTTATCTCGAGCCGAGCTCGAGCTTAAAAAATGATACTCGATCGAGCTCGAATCGAGCTCGAGCTTCTCAGTATTCGAGCTCGGCTCGGCTCGATTACAGCCCTAATCAGAACCCCACTCCTCCCCCTCCTCTGGCCCTCTCTCTCTCGCTTTCAGTCACATACATCTCTCTCTGTCTTTCTTCAGAAAGAGAAAAGATTTCTGAAGTGGACAGAAGCCAGAGAAAAAACACAGATTTTTGGCCTTTTTTCCTGTCATTCGATTCATCAAATCCCCCCATCAACACCCCAATATAACATTCCCTCCCCACCCTTTTGTCTCCATTCCTCATCCAACTCAAAACCCTTTTTTCTTTCACTCTTTGTTGTGTTATGAACACTCTCTTCATCACTTCATGATGTTCTACTTTGGTTTTTGAAGTTTAGGGTTTTTTTAGTAGTTTGGTTCAAGCTTTTACTTTGGCTTTGTTAAGGGTTTGTTTTTCTTTTTGGGATTTCAATATGGATAGTTACTACCATCATTTTGACAACCGTGATACTCATTTACCTCCTGGCTTTCGTTTCCATCCAACTGATGAAGAGCTCATTACTTACTATCTCTTAAAGAAAGTTCTTGATAGTAGCTTTACTGGTAGAGCTATAGCTGAAGTTGACCTTAACAAGTGTGAGCCTTGGGAACTTCCTGGTAAGTAATCATTAACATTTTTTGCGACTACCCTTTTCTTTGTTACACAAATTATTGTAGTAATAATGCTAGTAACTCTTTTTTTTTTTGTTTTTGTTTTGTGTATTGGTCATATAATGCGGCAGAGAAGGCAAAGATGGGAGAGAAAGAGTGGTACTTTTTTAGTTTGAGAGATAGGAAGTACCCAACTGGATTGAGAACTAACCGAGCTACTGAAGCTGGTTATTGGAAGGCTACTGGAAAAGATAGGGAGATTTATAGTTCAAAGACTTGTGCACTTGTTGGAATGAAGAAAACTCTGGTTTTTTATAGAGGAAGAGCTCCTAAAGGTGAAAAGAGCAACTGGGTCATGCATGAATATCGCCTTGAAGGCAAATTTGCTTACCATTATCTCTCCACAAGCTCAAAGGTCTCACTCCCCCCCTCTCTCTCACTTGTGTTCCTCTTTTAGTCTGATAAAATGTTAGGTTTTTGTCCAACAATGAGGTCTAAACTTGTTGATCATCTTGAAGTTTTTCATGAACCTGAACTCTGAGCAGTGTTTTCTAATGAGGGTTTTGATTACATAAGGTTAGCCTTTTTTCTCAATTTCTTGTTTCTTGGTCAATTTGTGGTCCATCTGGTACTATTTTGCTTCACCTTTGCTTCCCAGAGCTGAATTTCTAAAGAAATGGTGTCTGGATTGTAGCAAGCTTATGGTAGTTATGGTTTTGCTTAAAATGCAAAGTATTATTGTTTCCTTATGCTGTATTTTCATATATATATATTTTTTTTGGCCAAAGCTGTATTTTCATTTAAGGAGCTGAAAAAGCCAAAAAGGTATGTTGGCAAATCCTAATAGCATTTGCACTGCCTTGCAGACAATGGAAAAGCTTTTGTCTTTATTGGGATTTAAATACCCACAATTTCTGCATCATTTTCCACAAAGCAATTATACTAGCTATTTGAAATTGTAAATTTCATGTCTCTTGCACTTATTCCAATGGTAAAACAATTTCCATTTCTCATTTTACTGCTAAAAATATAAGATTTTACAGCAATATTTCCAGCTAAAGGTAATGGTTCTTGTTTTGAGCTTTGAACAATGATTTGAAACTCACTAATCTGTGATAAAAGCATTGTTCTATTACTGTTCTTTTTGCCTTTACTCAATGAGATTTTCAGCTTTATTTTTTCAGGTTAACACTGAAAATGCAGAGATCTAAAAGTAATATGATCTCTTAAAAAGTGTTTTTAGTATTTGGATTTTTAGCAATGATCTTACTGATATATTCATTTTTTTTAAGTTTTTATTTATTTATTTATTTGAAGGATTTTTGAAAGATCTTTGGAAAATCATATTTGTGTCCATATCCGAATATGTTTTAGACTTGGGTACTGCAAAGAAAAATGAAAAAGTTAATTTCCTTACTAATTTGTTTTCTTATTGTTTGTTCGTGGATGATGGCAATTTTTTTTACACTGTTGCTTATGTAATTGCACTCATATTTGTACAATTAACTTCCATTTTCCTGGTAATTAGGAACTTCTAATTGTTGTTTAAAGTATATACTATACTAGGCCATGAATTACACTTTGATCCTTAGCTTCACTATTGCATTACTCATCAATTACTTGGATGAAAAGAAAAGAATTCACTTTTTGCTCAAATGTTAAGGTTTGTATTATTCCAGGATGAATGGGTCATATCCAGGGTCTTTCACAAGAGTAGCTCCGGCAATGGTGCCACCACCAGCACTGGCGGAGGAGCCAAGAAGACCCGCGTGAACGCCTCCATTGCTCTCTACCAAGAACCAAGCTCTCCTTCATCGGTCTCCCTTCCACCTCTCATGGATCCCACCACAACTGCTATTGGCACTTCCCTCACTGACCGTGACAGCTGCTCTTATGACAGTTATACCCAATCTGAGCACGTGTCCTGTTTCTCCACCATTGCTGCTGCAGCTGCCTCTGCTGCTGCCACTGTCACCACCACCACAACCGCCGCCCCTTCTGCCTTCCATCCTGGTTTCGACCTAGCATTACCACCTCCATCCCAAATCATCAACAACACTTTTGATTCCATCGCAAGGTATTCAAGAAACGTGGGTGTTTCAGTGTTTCCAAGCTTGAGGTCTCTTCAGGATAATTTGCAGCTCCCTTTCTTTTTCTCCCAGCCAACATTGGCGGCACCACCACTTCACGGTGGCTCATCTGTGAACTGGGGGGCTGTATCCGAGGATGGTAACGACGGATCTGGTGCTGGTAGCAAGATGTCCATGGCTCCAACTGAGCTCGATTGCATGTGGACTTACTAACTAGTAACTACTAAACCTTGAGGAATTTCCCATTTAGGTGTTTGAACTTTTTCATTATAATATCTAAGTATGTCATTAGGAGAGTAGGCTTGGAAAAGGACTGCTGAGATTAATTTCAGCTTAGATTTCAATATCATGACTGTAATATAATGCATTATTACTATTAATTAATCTTAGTTTTTCTGCTTCGATGAAAGTGACTTATCCACAGCTGATAAATATGTTTCAAATGTGCTGTGATCATGCACAACGGTCAATTTCCCTTTTTCTCTGGCTAAATCAAATTTTCTTGTCATTGAAAAGATTCATGTCTGGTTTTTGGATTTCTAAGAAAGTGACTCATTGTTTCATCAAAAAGATAAAAATTAGATCTAATAATTCGTATATTTATGTTATATTTGTGTATTTTTTTCATTGAATAATTTATGTTATATAAATTTTGATATATTCGTGTATTTATATCGTGTTTTTTTTTTCATATCATATTTTTTATTGTGTTTTAATTATTTTTTTATGTTTGTGTTCAATATTACAAAGTTTAATAAAAACCATAAATAAACCTTATTCCATACGGAAAGATTTTGATGTTTTTTTCTTGCATTAAATATTACCCCCTAAAAGAAAGGGATATGTCTATCTAAAAGCATTAAATGGGCAGAGTTGAATTAGTTGTGGAGGTTCTGAAAAATTGGGGTCTCCCAACTCTCTCCATTTCTATCAAGACTCAGGTTCTTTGATCACATGTGGGGAGGGGGCTGAGTCTCTGACTTTATGTATTAGTATTTCTTAAATAACCAATAATTTATATCGTATTTATGTTATTTTTAAATATTATATTTATATTTAAAATATTATATATTTATATAAATTTTGATGAATTAATAATTTATATTATATAAATTTTAATATTTATATTAATTATATATATATATATATTTTTATCATATTTATGTCCTATTCAAAATTATCATATCTTGTATTTATGAAAAAGACCCATAGCCCTATTTGTCATCCTATACTTGTGGAAGGGACATAATTGTTACTCTTCTGTTAACATTGTAGCCTTTTATGTCATTGTCAACATAATATTGGAGGAGGGGAAGGTAAAGGAACCATTTAGCCAGGGCATTGGTTACTTTGTGAGCTACATAAATAATGTTGTCCCAACATTTTTTTTCCTTTGCACCATCATTTCTTACCTATAAAGTTGATTACCGATAAGGATCCAAAACTGCAGAATTAATATTGTAACAAAATTATTGTAGCAAAGTTATTGTAGCACGACGACATAGTATCATAAGAGTCAGGCCTTGATTAGATCAATTGTCGAAAAGACGTTTGAGAGTCAGAATTCGGCTAGAATACCTTAATTTATGTTTAGTTTTACGGTCCTCCATGTTATATATGATTATTTTTGTAGATAATAAATATTTGCATGTACCCTTCATTTTTTTTTTGTTTATCTTTTAGATGATTATGTTAAAATATAGCTATTTTTTGTAGGAAAAAATTGATAAATTTGTGTCTTACATCTTAGTTAATTATGTCTTATTATAAAGAAAAATGCTTGATTGTGATAATACCAAAAAAAAAAAAAAACTCTTTTAACTTCATTTTGTTTTTTTTTTGGGTACATCTGATAATTAATTAGATTTGAACATTTAAATTAAATTAACTCGTAATTAAGATTATTCATTTAAATTTTTTAAAAAAAAACTCTCTCATTTGATATTTCTCATTTTTTTTCTTTCTAAAATTTGAACATGGAACATGAAAGTTAAAATCTCAAATTAAAACCGTTTTTCGTAGGGATGGCAAAACCCGATCTGACCGATGAATTTCTAACCGATCTGATCCGAATGGAGAGGTTTTTTTTTTTTTGAACAATGGAGGCGGAGCGGGGCGGTGCGATTTTTTTTTGTTTGAAAGGCGGTGATGAAGTAGTTGTGGTAATTGCCTGCTCCGCCCCGCCTCGAATACTGAAATTACACTTTTATCTTAAAATATTTAGCTTTTTAAAAGGATAATAAAATAATATAATTAAACTTATTATTTTTATTTTTCTTTTTAAAAATCTAAACCTAATACTTTATTTTTTTCTCTTCCTAGATTAGAAACCTGTTTATATTGAATTTATATTGAAATTTTTTTACAATACTTTATTATTTGAAAAAAAAATAAAAATAATTAATAAATATCGAATGGGGTCGAGCGGGGCGGGACGGTTATGGATGTAACCGACATCCATGGAGGTGGTAGTGGTATTGAAATTTCAACATCTACGGCGGAGCTGGGCGGGTGGCGGGGCAAAGCAGTCCTATGGCTGGGCGGGGATGGATACTGCAGAATCCACCCCGCCCATCTCCATTGCCATCCCTAGTTTTTCGGCACAATTAACATTTTTTTCCTAATATTGAAGAAATTCACACTTAGAAATTTACATGTTTTTTTTCCAATTTTAAAGAAATTCAAACTTAGGACTCGTATACATACATATTAACATAAGTATACATATATATATAATTACTAATATTACAAATAAAACAATGCTATTTGATCACACTGTGTGACTATTTGTAAAGATATGCATTGGGTGAGTAGTATGCGGTTAGTTTGTCCCATTGTTGGGCCAAAATAGCCTTTATTTTTAACAACAAAGTAGTAAGTACTTGTTTCATTAAGGAAGGTGTATCCCCATCTACTTTTGCTAGGCACTGGACAAAGCCTTTTTCCTTGAGTAATTGCAAGTCAATTGGCATCTTGGACTGAGTTCAAGTGATAATAATAGATAGGTGAGATGTAGATATAAATTTATTTTAAGTTCAATGCCATAACTTTTGGTAAAAAAAAAACTATATAGGAGGGAAGGAATTGAACATTTGTTAAAAAAAAAAAAAAGAAAAATTATGAATTGTTTGTTAGAAAATAACGTGGCCTACGTGATTATTTAGTATACCAAGATAAATATTTAACTATTTAATAATTATTTGAGTGATAATTCAATAAATTTTATTTAAACTACTCTAGTACTGATAGTAGAGTTAAATATGACTATTCATTATCTCAGTTTTATTGTTTTTTATCTGCACTTATAAATGCAGGTAAAAGTGAGGTTTTTTTTTTTGTAGTGAATGATAGTAGAGTTAAATATGATTACTCATTATCTCATTAACTGATTAGGATAAAGATTCTTTAATGATAGGAAGAATGCTCAATTATTTATTATTTATTGGGAATTAATTCCAATATTTTTTTCTAATGTAATGAGCTTACCCTCTATCTCTTTCTCGATTCATATTCCAAAACATCTAAACTGATTACTAATCCAAGACTAAAATATTCAGAGGATTTTTTTGACCGAAATAGAAAATATATAAATAAACTAAAAAATATAATAAATAAATACTAAACAAAAAGTTTACATATAATTTATAATTTGTAATTGTACTTAGAATTGTATAATGTATAATTGTAATTTGTCAGCAAAGTTCCTTTTTTTTTTCATATTCAAAAAATTCTTCTCACTTTATACATAGATCATCGATTCAGCATATATAATTAGTTATTAGACATGAGCCTTAATCTAGTCTATATATTGCTGTGAAATATCTCAACACAATTACAGAAAATAAAAATAGATTAAAAGACACGTATCAAAATAAGATAATTTTTTTTTGTGTGATTGGAGCAATGCCATTTTCTTAAATAAGAAGTTATGTTAATAGATTTTTAGTTATAGCATGTGGTTCCAATTGACAGATCCTCTCACAGCTTTTCAATTCTCTCCAAATTTATCATATAAAAAAATTATGTCATGAAATATTAAGGAAAAAAAAAAAAACAATATTACATTGCTTATTCCCAAGCTACATGTAATCCTAAACATAAGTGACAAAAATGTAAGATGAGCTTGATTGCCTGAAACTCTTCAACATTATTTTCAGAGATATGACGATAGTACAAATCCACGCAGAATTTAAAGAAAGCTGTATTTGTTTTTGACAGGTTGAAAGCATCAAGAAATATATCTTTGGTTATGATGAGAGAGACTATATATATTAAGGTTGGAATTGAAGATGTGATAGGTAAAACCTGGTAATTCGTGTATTCGTATCGTATTCGTGTATTTATTATGTTATAATCGTGTTTAAAGTATTTTATATTTATATAAATTTTGATACGTTAATAATTTTTATTATATAAATTTTGAGATATTTATGTATTCATGTTGTGTTTATGTTATATTTTCGTGTCGTATTTTGTTTCGTGTTTTAATTATTTTTTAAGGCAGGCAATGATGGGCAGAAACCGAACTTACCAATAAATCGGGAAAACACAACCGGTAGTTCTTTCTCTCCCAATTAACAGGATCTGTAAATATGGTACTAAATTGCACAAGATATATATAAATATATTCCAGCAACACAAATTCAACCAAGGATAATCACCAACAACCAATCACACGAGACACACAATTTTTACGTGGAAAACCCCTTTAAATCAAAGGGTAAAAACCACGGGACTTAGGAGTCCAGTCAAAATCTCCACTATAATGAGAGTGTGTTTACAATATCACAATAATTCAGCTAACACAATGAGTACACAACTCTAACTTAGCTATCAACAAGTGATATTAAAATCAAAGAGAGAAAGTTGAGAAATCACCAAAAACGTGACTACTATTCGGACACAAAACAGTACTTTATAGTGTTCAGATGAAAATTCTCACCGTACATAATCAGTATCTACGTATCCTATAGCCACTGCCAGAAAATCAAGAAGATCGGACCACGGATGAACCTCCGATCGACGACTTGATCAAAACTATGCAACTCACTCTTTTCTCTCTTTCTCTGCCGCCTCCCTCTTTTTTTCTTTTTTTTTTGTTTTTGCTACTGACTCTCACCTCACCAAATACAACAAACCCTCAAATTAAAAAAGGGCTAAGGGCATAAAAGGAATTTCCTCCATATAGGAGGGACCCATGCCCAACAAATCTCCCCCTCCCGACTATGTGGAGGTATTCGCCATCCCGGCGATCAAACAACATATTTCAAACTTTTCTCTTGGTAAGGCTTTAGTCAACATATCAGCACCATTATCATTAGTATGAATTTTCTCAAGTTCTAACAATTTAGCATCGAGAACATCTCGTATCCAATGATACCTTACATCGATATGTTTAGACCTAGCATGAAAGGTTGAATTCTTACCAAGATGAATAGCGCTCTGGCTATCACAAAATAAAACATACCTCTCTTGGGTAAAGCCAAGTTCTTGCATAAATCTCTTCATCCAAAGCAACTCCTTGCACGCTTCGGTCACTGCAATGAACTCTGACTCAGTAGTGGACAATGCAACACATTTTTGCAATCTGGATTGCCAAGCCACAGCTCCCCTTGCAGAAGTAATTAAGTAACCCGAAGTGGACTTTCTGGAGTCAATGTCTCCAGCCATATCAGAATCTGTATAACCAACTAGAACAGGTTTCTCATTGCCGAAACAAAGTTTCAAGTTGGAAGTACCCCGAAGATATCTCATAATCCACTTCACTGCATTCCAATGCTCTCTGCCTGGATTAGAAAGAAACCGACTGACGGTGCCAACAGAATGTGCTAAGTCAGGTCTTGTGCATACCATTGCATACATCAAACTACCCACGGCTGAAGCATAAGGAACCTTTTGCATGTCTTCCTTCTCTTCTCTTGTGGAAGGACTCTGCTTGACACTCAATCTAAAGTGTGTAGCAAGAGGAGTGCTCACCACTTTAGCTTTGTCCATACTAAACCTTTGAAGTACTTTTTCAATGTACTTCTCTTGTGATAACCACAATTTCTTGGCATTTCTATCACGTGTGATCCTTATGCCAAGAATTTGCTTTGCTGGCCCCAAGTCCTTCATCGCAAAGGATTTACTCAACTCTTGCTTCAACATATTAATCTTAGAAGCATTACGACCAACAATAAGCATATCATCAACATAGAGCAACAAAATAATAAAATCATCACCAGAGAATTTCTTCACAAAAAACACAATGATCAGAAGTAGTCTTCTTGTAGCCATGCTCCCCCATAACAGACTCAAACTTCTTGTACCATTGCCTCGGAGCTTGCTTCAAACTATACAAGCTCTTCTTTAATTTGCACACATAGTCCTCTTTTCCTTGTGCAATGAAACCCTCTGGCTGCTCCATGTAAAGCTCTTCTTCTAAATCACCATGAAGAAAAGCAGTTTTCACATCCATTTGCTCGACTTCCAAGTCATAATAGGATGCCAAACTCAATATAGATCTGATAGAGGACATTTTTACAACTGGAGAGAATATTTCCTCAAAATCAATCCCCTTTTTCTGACTGAAACCCTTGACGACCAATCTAGCTTTGTATCGTGGAGTTGAAGAATTCTCTTCTTGCTTCAACCTGTAAACCCACCGATTTTTCAAAGCTCTTTTACCCTTAGGCAATTTCACCAGCTCAAACGTATGGTTGTCATGTAAAGATTTAAGCTCATCTTTCATAGCATCAACCCACTGATCTTTGCATTCACTCTCCATAGCCTCTTCATAACACTCCGGTTCTTCCCCATCAGTTAAAAGAACATACTGATCAGAAGAATACCTCACAGAAGGCTGTCGATCTCTAGTAGACCTCCGAAGTGGAACTGCTGGTGGAGATATAGGTCCTTGGTGTTGATCATTCACAATACTATCCATAGGAGCATCAAAATCACCCATACCCTGCTGGTCATCATGGACATCTTCTTGCATGCCATCCTCAACTGGATTTGGCGGAGGGGTTAGAGGAATTGGATCCATGGCGGTCAAGTCATCACTATTCTGTGGATCGATTTTCTTCGCCTTGTCAATGTCATCAATGGTCTGATCCTCAATGAAAACAACATCTCTGCTTCTAATAAGCTTCTTTTCAACTGGGTCATATAACCTGTACCCCAATTCATCTTGACCATAACCAACAAAGATACATTGACGAGTCTTGGCATCTAACTTTGACCTCTCATCCTTTGGAACATGTACAAAAGCCTTGCAACCGAACACACGCAGGTGATCATATGACATATCCTTACCAAACCAAACTTTGTCTGGAACATCACCTTGCAAAGGAACACTTGGAGACAAATTAATCACATGTGCCACTGTATACAAAGCTTCACCCCAAAAAGATCTAGGTAACTTTGCATCTGAAAGCAAACATCTGACTCTCTCAATCAATGTTCTGTTCATTCTTTCGGCTAAGCCATTCAACTGTGGTGTCTTAGGAGGTGTCTTTTGATGTCTGATTCCCTGTGCACGACAATAATCATCAAATGGTCCACTATATTCGCCGCCGTTATCAGAACGGATGCACTTCAACTTCTTCCCAGTTTGCCTTTCAACTGAAGCCTGAAACTGTTTGAACACATCAAGCACTTGGTCTTTTGTTTTCAAAGTATAGACCCAAAGTTTTCTTGAATGGTCATCAATAAAAGTCACGAAATAAAGTGCACCACCATACGACCTTACTTTCAAAGGACCACAAACATCGGAATGTACCAACTCTAGCAAATCTGATTTTCTTGAAGGAGGATGACTCTTAAATGAAACTCATCTTTGTTTTCCAGCCAAACAATGAGCACAATTCTTCAGTGTAGCATTCTTCAACCCAGAAAGTTGATTCTTCTTGGCCAGACAATTAAGCCCCTTTTCACTCATGTGACTAAGCCGTTTATGCCATAGCACAGTTGAACTATCATTTTCTGTCACATTAACAATGCCTCTGGAAATTGAAGACTGCATCAAATATAAATTTGAACACTTCTTTCCTCGAGCCACAACTAATGAGCCTCTAGTCAATTTCCACTGACCATCACTGAAGGTGTTACAAAATCCCTCATCATCTAGCTTTCCCGCTGAAATCAAATTCAAACGGATATCCGGTGCATGTCTGACATTTTTTAGCGTCAACTTTGTTCCATTGTTAGTTTCCAAACAGACATCTCCCATGCCAACAACATGTGCCAAGCCATCATTACCCATCTTCAATACCCCAAAATTACCAGGCGTATAAGATGTGAAGAATTCCTTCCTAGACGTGACATGAAGTGAAGCACCAGTGTCTATTACCCAACTTGTCTCGTCGCATGCTAAGTTGATCACATTCTCATCACAAGTAACCAACAGATCATCAGAGGTAGCAGCAGTAACACGATCATTCTTTCCATGATCCTTATTCTCTTGTTTATCACTACCACCTTTGTTCTCTTTTCTCCACTTGTAGCAATATTTCTTGATATGGCCCATCTTGCCACAATAATGGCACTCAACATTTTTAAATCTTGATCTTGACTTGCTTCGGCTTTTATCTCTACCCGTTTCATTTTTGCTCCTACTTCTCCCCCTATTTTCAGTAACTAGAACCTCAGACTGTGATGAAGAACCCTGAGACTTTCTTCTCACTTCTTCATTCAAAACACCATTCTTGGCAAGTTCCAAAGTTACTACACCATTAGGAGCAGAATTAATAAGTGAAACCCGAAATGTTTCCCAAGAGTCCGGTAGAGTAGCAAGCAACCAAAGCCCTACTACTTCATCCTCAAATTTGATGCCCATACCAATTAACTGATTCATAACTCCTTGAAACTCATTCAAGTGATCAGCCACAGTTGTTCCTTCTTTATACTTCAGTTCCATCATCTTTTTAAGCATGAACAACTTGTTATTGCCAGACTTTAAAGCATACAAGTTTTCAAGCTTGTTCCACAATGTGCGTGCATGTGTCTCTTGATCAATGTGATTGTAAACATTTTCCTCAACAAATTGGCGAATAAAAGCACACACCTGCTGATTCTCAAATTCCCATTCCTCATCACTTTTAGATTCGGGTTTTTGAGTAGCAAAGACAGGAAGATGCAAAGACTTCACAAATAACAGGTCTTTCATTTTATTCTGCCACAATTGATAATTTGTGCCATTCAAAACAATCATTCTACTTGTGCCAGCCTCCATAATTACACAACAACACAACCAAAGCTCTGATACCAGTTTGATGGGCAGAAACCGAACTTACCAATAAATCGGGAAAACACAACCGGTAGTTCTTTCTCTCCCAATTAACAGGATCTGTAAATATGGTACTAAATTGCACAAGATATATATAAATATATTCCAGCAACACAAATTCAACCAAGGATAATCACCAACAACCAATCACACGAGACACACAATTTTTACGTGGAAAACCCCTTTAAATCAAAGGGTAAAAACCACGGGACTTAGGAGTCCAGTCAAAATCTCCACTATAATGAGAGTGTGTTTACAATATCACAATAATTCAGCTAACACAATGAGTACACAACTCTAACTTAGCTATCAACAAGTGATATTAAAATCAAAGAGAGAAAGTTGAGAAATCACCAAAAACGTGGCTACTATTCGGAAGCCAGTTTAAGGTAATTTGGAAGCCAGTTTTTGATAGGGCCCTCCTGACTTAATTTGCATGAGAAGAGCAAAGCACGCCCATATTCCAAATTGGTGCAAAGCGTTGGAGATTATAATTGTTTTTTTTTTTTTTTTTTTGAGAAGGGAGAGGAAAAGGAATTTGGGGTTTGAAAGAAGAACAACCAAAATGCATGCAAAAGCATTCAAAGCAGGGACTTGGATGTTTTGTAAGGACTAAAAGAAGATGCCAATTGTTACGAGGGTTTTGAAAGTATAGTTTGTTTTTACTTGTCGTAAGGTCTTGGCTCTAGACCTGTCCATGAGTCGGGTCGGGTCGCACCCAGATGTTTTTTTTTTTTACACAAACTCGGCTCTGGATCAGTTCAAAGTCCATTTTATTGTTCATTAAATATTAAAAAATATTTTTATATTTTATAATTAATTTAAATTAAAAATATTTTTTTATTTAATGAATAGTAATTCGAGCCGGGTCGATCCGAATTACTAAAATCCTTATTCAGATCCGATAAATAGTCCAATCCTTAAACAAGTCTACTTGACTCTTGTACGATCGTTAATATTCAAATTTTCAATACTTTTTTTCCATCCCAACTCCTTTATATCTTGTCTCCATATATATATATGAATTTTTTTTATATACTGTGAGTGGAATTTTAAAAATTTTATCAGTAAATTTAATAAGATAATACATGTTTCTGTAAGATATAGTAAAATATATTTAAAAAATTAATATAACAAAAAAAATACTTGTCAATTTCTTAACCTCGTTTATAGAATTTAAAAATTACATCGATAATGTATAGAAAACCAACTTTTATATATATATATATATATATATATATATATATATATATATATATATATATACTTGATTTTCAACAAATTATGAGATTGATTTTTGCCCAACATATCATCTCAATGGTAGAGATTTTCCTTTTCATAACATTACAAGCCTAATCAAGTCTTATTTCTCAAAATTTAAGTGTGGTTGAATATAATATGCATATCATTTATTGAGACCGATGATATTTACATGCTTTTCTATAATTACGTAAAGAATTTCGTTTTTGATATATTGATAGTGAATTTTTTATTTTATTTTATAAGTGATATTAAGAATTTATCATATGTCTTACTTCTTTTTTTAATTAATTTTTTTAATATTTTAATATACGTAAGAAGTATGTATTATTTTGTTAATCCGTTCGTTGAGTCTAAAAACTCCGCTAATGATAAATGGAATAATTTCTAATTAAGTTTTTGTCTAATACTGGTGTTCATCTATCTATCTATCTATCTATATATATATATATATATATATATAAAAGCCAAGACTGGCCCATAAAATCAGTTCCAGAGATCAAGATCAAGAAGTAACAATTCCTTTATGTATTTATTGGATTTGTTAATGCAACATCTTATATGTGTAATTAAGCAAATGCCCCAAATTTATTTCAATTACTACAAATCCTTTATGTATACACTTTGTCTAATTAATCTCTTTAATCATTAGATTTCTTTTTTAGTTATTGAAATTGCCAGAAACCACTTGTCAACTAGATTTTTTTTTAAAAATTAAATTTTAATTGATATTATAAAAGTTAGTTCATGTAACCATTTAGTTATATGAAAAGAATCAAAATTAAACTTGAATAATACTAATAATCAAGTAAATAATCACAATTGGATGATTAAAAACATATTAATATAGCATTAAGTAGTAAAATTAGATAATCCATACACTTCGATAACCAAAATTCATCTTTAGTTAGACCTGATAATATTGGACACGACACAATTACATAACATGAACCCGACATGAAAAAAAATAACTAAAACATGATACAAAAAAGAAACACGGACACGGACACAACACGAATACACGAACATGTTAAAATTTATATAACACAAATTATTAACACGTCAAAATTTATCTAAATATAAAACACCTTAAACACGATTATATCACAAAAAAATACACGAATACGACACGAGTACACGAATTACCATATCTATCTTTAGTTAATACTAAATATGTTTATAATTCATACATAGTTAATACTATATATTATGTTTTGAAGGATGAATTTAATTTCTCAAACTTTTATTATGTTTTGAAGGATGAATCTTGAGCTAAAGTGTAAGAGAAACTGCCTTTATGGCAATTTCTTGTAGCAGTTATAGGGGTTTCTTCAACTACAAGTGTCTATAAAATCATACATAATACATGAAGAATGACACATGCCATAGGATACAGATGCCTCAAGTATTTGGTGGATTTGTGTAATTAAGCAAATTCCCCAAATTTATTTCAATTACTACAATTCCTTTATGTATACACTTTGTCTAACTAATCTCTTTATTCATTAGATTTCTTTTTTAGTTATTGAAATAGCCAGAAACCACTTGTCTATTAGACCTTTTTTTTAATAATTTTAATTGATATTGTAAAAGTTAGTTCCTGTAACCCATTTAGTTATATATGAAAAGAATCAATAATAAACTTGAATAATACTAATAATCAAGTAAATAATCACAATTGGATGATTAAAAACATATTAATATAGCATTAAATAGTAAAATTAGATAATCCATACACTTTTATAACCAAATTTCATCTTTAGTTACTACTAAATATGTTTATAATTCATACATTTTGATAAGTAATATTGTGAGCTGATGGTTCAATATGCAGATTTAATACAAATTGGTTTGCCGTTGCCTCTTATGATGAGAAAAGAATAATTTTGTTTTGGCAATTATTACAATCTGCTTTGATGATCAAATTTTGTTGTCTCCCCTTTTATTCTTTACTTAAACTTTTTGCAAGGAATGTTTAAAGAAAAAGACTTGATTTCTTCAATTTATTTGTTATTCTTTTGGCTTTTCTTTTTCCAGAATCAATTGCCTCAGCAATGGGGTAAGAATCCAAATTTTCTTGTGCAGTACTTTGTTCTGTCATGGGAATCACTTAAAACTAGATTTGACAATTCATGTATCCTTGTCATATTCGTGTATTTTCTCGTATTATAATTGTGTTTAATATGTTTTATATTAATATCAATTTTGACGTGTTAATAATTTCTGTTATATAGATTTTGACACATTCGTGTATGCGTGTCGTCGTGTTCATATTTTTTTTCGAGTCTTGTTTTAATTATTTTTCCCTGGTCATATTCGTGTCGTGTAATCGTGTCGTATCCAATATTACTAGATGTGTTTAAAACCTGTTGCACAAGCAAGAATTTATAGTTTAAACTTTGAACAATATTGTAGTGCTTTGGCAATTACATTTTTCTTTGGTGAACAAACTTTATTGTCTCCCCTTTTGTTCTTTGCTTAAACATTGCTGCAAGGAATGGATAAAGAAAAAGAAGGCTGGATTCTATAAATTTATTTGTTATTGTTATACCTTTCTTTAGAACTAGTTGCCAAAGCAATGGGGTAAGAATCCAATTATCCTTGTGTAGTACTTTGAACAATATTATATAGTCTTAGAAATCAGTGTTGTAAATGTATAGAAATTAAAGATTTTAAAGAATTTTCTGAGCATAGAAAAAGAGTTCAGTATTATGGCTTGGTCTGCTGTGGCCTCTGCTGTGACAACAATTGGCAATCTGCTAACTGAAGAAGGAATATACCTATGGGGCGTGGAGGAGCAAGTTGATCGTTTGCAAACAGAGCTCAAATGGATGCAAAGCTTCTTAACCGAGGCAGATGCTAAACAAGCTGAGGATGAGAGGATACGTCTTTGGGTTGCTGAAATCAGAGATCTTGCTTATGATGCTGAGGATGTTGTCGAGGATTTTGCTCTCAAGATTGGATCAAAAAAGAAGGGTGGTTTTTCGAATTGTATCAAAAGAAGCACTTGCATCTTGAAAGAGGGATGGACGTGCCATAAAACCAGGTCAGAGATAGAGAAAATCATAGCAAGAATCACTGACTTGATCCGACGATTACAGGCATATGGCATAAAGCAATTAAATGATGCAGAAGGACCAAGTTCTTCAACTGAAAGGTTGGAGTCAAGGCGGCCTTATCCTCATATGGTCGATGATAATATTGTTGGATTGGATGTTGATATCAAGGAATTGGTCTCAGTTCTTGTCGACGAGGAAAGTGGTCGCAGGGTTGTTTCCATATGTGGAATGGGTGGTCTGGGGAAGACCACTCTTGCTAAGAAAATATATCGCCATAGCCAGGTTATTGGTCATTTCAATCGCTTGGCTTGGGTATATGTTTCTCAACAGTTCCAAAAAAGAAAAGTTTGGGAAGACATTCTATCTGGTCTTAAGATTTTAGATGAAGCTGACAGGAAGAAGAGAGATGAAGACATAGCAGAGAAATTGTTTAACTTCTTGGAGGGAAACAAATGTTTGGTGATACTTGATGATATTTGGAGCATCCAGGCTTGGGATAGTCTAAAACCTGCATTTCCAGCAGCAGGAGGCAGCAGTAGCAAGATATTGCTCACCTCTCGAAAGAAAGAGATAGTTTCACATGCAGACAGCAGAGGTTACCTGCATGAGTTGCGGTGCTTACAAGATGAAGAAAGCTGGGAATTGTTTCAAAAGATTGCATTTCCTCAAACATATTGTACAGGTAATTAGTATGTTTATTTAATTAACAATTGCAAAATTCTTCTACCTTAATATTATACATATAGCAACATTCTAATCTATATTCTAAATTATCAAAACAATTTTTTTGATTGAACAAATAATTTAAATTAATTTGAACACGAGGCTTAGCCTAAATGGTTCATCTACCTCTTTTAGGAACTGGTTTTCAATAACATTAGGATTCGATCCCAACACTCTAAAATTCCCCTTCTCCAATTTTCCTTAACCTTGGCTTGAAAATTCCTCTTTATTTAGTTTTGTATATACTCGTCATCACTGAAAAATGTTTAAAAACTATTTTAAAATTTTAAAAAAATAAACTAAGCTTTTCACATATTGGTAATTGTTTTTAAATAAGATACCTCGTTAAAAATTTCACAAAAAACTTTTTTTTTTTACTTTTTTTTATAAGTTTTTATTTTAGATGTTCAACTTGAATTTCTGGTTGTACAAAAAAAAAAAAATCAAAGTCTTCAAATTTATTGATTTTTAATTCATCAACATTTCTTTTAAAAAAAAAAAAAAATCAAATGTTTGCTTTTCACATTCTTATTTTTTGTCCATCTTCAATAAAAATTTAGATTCATTCTTCAAGTTCATTTTGTGTATCAACTTAATTTTTTTCGTTTTTCTGTTTTGTGTTTTGATAGCACCAATCTAGTTATTAATATTATATTATTAAAGTAAATAACCAATAAGTTAACATATGTACACTTTTAGATTATTCATTCCAAACTTTTATCTTAAAATTGGTTTAATTATAATAAAAGGTTGAGTTAATAGCACCAATGGTCTTCAAATTATAGGGTATATTTTGTATTGGTCCCTAAACTTCAAAACATATCAAATTGGTCCTTGATTACAAGTATCATAACAAATTGGTCCTTACCGTTAGCTTTTTCATTACCTTCACTGTAGCAATCAGCTTAGTGACACGTGTCACCAGCTGATTGCACCACATTCCTCTTTATTTTTTCCTTTTTTTTTTAATTTCTTTATTATTTTTTCTTTAATATTTTTTAATAAATAAATGTAAATAAATATTTTTTATAAAATTAATGTAAATAAATATTTATATTTTATAAATTATTTAATTATTAAAAAATTAATTTAAATTATTATTTATCTTTTGTATTTATTTATAAAGAATAATAAAGAAAAAGGAAAAATGAAAACATTAATAAATACAAAAGATAAATAATAATTTAAATTAATTTTTTAATAATTAAATAATTTATAAAATATAAATATTTATTTACATTAATTTTATAAAAAATATTTTTTCTTTTTCTTTTTCTTTTTCTTCTTTCTTTTTTTTTCTTTTTATAAATAAATTAATTTTGTAAAAATTAAATAATTTATAATTTATAAAATATAAAATATAAAATATTCATTTACATTCATTTATTAAAAATATTTTTTACTTTTTTATTTTCCTTTTCTTTCTTTCTTTTTTCTTTAATTTTTTTCCTCTTTTCTTATAAAATTAATGTAATAAAATATTTTATATTTTAAAAATTAATTTAAATTATAATATTAATTATTATTCATTTTTATTTATATTTATTTACAAACAAGAGAAAAAGCAAAAAGATAAGAAAGGAAAAAATAAAAAACTTATAAATATAAAATAAATATTTTATATTTATAAATTATTTAATTTTTAAAAATTTAATTTAATTTAATTTAAAATATAATATAATATACTTATATATATATTTTGTATTTGTTTATAAAGGAGAGAAAAAAGAAGAAAGGGAAGAAACAAAAAAATAAAAGAAAATATTTTTATAAAATTAATGTAAATAAATAGTTTTATATTTTTTTCAATTATTTGATTATTACAATATTAATTTTAATTATAATGTAAATTATTATTTAGTTTTTAATATTTATTTATAAAGAAGAGAAAAGCAACAAAAAAGAAGAAGGAAGAAATGAAAAAATGAAAAATATTTTTTTATAAAATTAAAGTAAATAAATATTTCATACTTTTTAAATTAATTATATTTAAAAAAATTATTTTAATTTATAATATAAATTATTTTTTCTTTGTATTTATTTATAAAAAAAATCAAAGAAAAAATATAAAAGAAATAAAGAAAAAGGAAAAAAAATGAAGACAAATACTGGAGCAATCAGCGGGTTACACGTGTCACTAGCTGATTGCTAACGATAAAGGTAACGAAAAAGCTAACGGTAGGGATCAATTTGCTATGATACTTGTAATCAATGATTAATTTGATACGTTTTAATATTTAGGGATCAATATGAAATATGCCCTATAGTTTGGGGACTATTGGTGCTATTAACTCTAAAAGGTTTATATAGTAAATTAGCACATAAATATTACTTTTCCTCATAGAGATTCTCCAGGTAATTCACTTAGCTGCCACTTACAAATTTTAGTTTCCTTTCGAATATATATATATATATATATATATATATATATATATATATATTTGGCCATGGTATAGCAACTTTTGAATATTTTTGGTTCATCTACTTTTTAATTTCTCCTATTAATTAAAAATAAAACTTTAGTACATAATAAATTAAGGTGGAGCACTAATCTTTTGGGTGTTCAAATCCATATTCATTCCAAAAGTATTTAGAAATGAAACTTCTTTTTGTTGTGCGGAAGCAAATCGAGATTAGTAAAACCGATAAAAACACACAAAAGAAACACAAATATTTTACGTGGTTCGGCCAATATGCCTACGTCCACGGGAGGAGGAGCAAAACTTTGTATTTATCGGAGATGGAGTATTACACGAGATACGTATTACAAGTGCTCTTTCTAGCACACACTCAACACCTCAATACACAAGCTCTAACAGGCAGCTTCTGCCTTCCTACAACCTTTACCGGGAGGGGCTCCCTCTGGAGCTCTCACTATGCCTCACCCGGGAGGGAGCTCTTGGAGCTCTCTAGCTCTCTGGAGCTCTTCTCTCCTCTGCTCTCTTCATGCCAAGGCTAAAGGCCTTTATATAGAAGAAATGATGTCATTAAAGGTCAACAATGTTGGCTTGAAAAATTTGCCCAAAAACGTAGCAAACTTTGCTACAAATTCGGCTCCCACAATTCAATAAGAGTTTAGCAACCTTGGGTGGGCCGACATGCCAAAGTTTCATGCTTGAAGTTGCCACCAAGTTGTAGCCATCAACTTTGACTAAACCTTGGCTTTTTAATTTTAGCCACAATTCCAACAATCTCCACCTTGGCGAAAATCCACAGAGAGAATTCACAGATCAGAGCTTCCTCTTTTCTCCTTCAGGTGTCATATACACCATTACACACATCAGGGCACCTACTGCATTGACATGATCCATCAATGCACTGAGCCTGAGTCAATTTTTCTGTCTATTCTAATCTCCTTCCCAAGAATTTTCTTAGCTTCTCCAAGATCCTTCATCTCGAACTCTGAGCTCAGTTGAGCCTTTAGCCTGTCGATCTCCACCTTGCCTTTTTCAGCAGATAGACAAATGATCCATCTTGAAGTTTCCGGAAATAAACACAGTGATCAAATTGACTGTGTGTGTACTTTTCATCCTGTCATGAAACAGTCCAACCGTTTGTACAGCTGTCACGGGATTGTTTCAGACCATACAGTGACCGGTTCAACTTGCTTTTGTAGTCTTTGCGACCGGGGACTCCAAAACCATCTGGTTGAGTCATATAAATTTCCTCCTCTAAGGAACCATGGAGGAATGCAGTTTTTACATCAAGTTGAACTAACTCTAGGTCATACTGTGCTACTAAAGCCAATAAGATCCGAATAGATGCATGCTTAACAACAGGTGAAAATACCTCATTGTAGTCTATTCCTTCTTTTTGAGCGTAGCCTTTGGCTACCAGTCTGGCTTTGTATCTGATGCTGTCTTTTCCGATAGCACTCTCCTTTTTGGCAAAGACCCATTTGCACCCAATTGATCTTTTGAGTGTTGGAAGTGGAACCAACTTCCAAGTCTGATTCTGATGAAGTGATGTCATCTCTTCATCCATCGCCTCCTTCCACTGGGCATGCTCTGGGCTGTTTACAGCTTCTTTGTAATTGATCGGGACATCATCATCAATTACTGGAAGGGCGTATGCCACCATGTCTGTGTACCGAGCAGGTTTCCGAATATGTCTTTTCGGTCTGCTCGTGGCAACTGATTCAGGTTGCTGAAAGATTTCCGGTGATGACTCCTCCACTTCAGTTAAGGTGTCATCAGATTCTGGTTCAGATTCATCAGAATTTTGACCAGCATCTTCTGATTCAAACTCCACCTGCTTTAGAGAATCATGGTTCACTTTCTCTGGAGTTGACAGTTTCAGCATTACAGATTCGTCAAAGGCAACATCTCGGCTTACGATGACTTTCTTTGACTCAAGGTTCCACAATCGGAATGCCTTTACTCCTTCACTAAAGCACAAGAAGATAGCTTTCTTGGCTCTAGGATCCAGTTTTGATTCACTTACGTGAAAATATGCTGGGCATCCGAAAATACGAAGCCGATCATAATCAGTGGCAGAATGTCCGGACCACACCTCTATGGGAGTTTTCCCATCAATTGCAGTGGAGGGTAGTCTGTTGATAATGTGGGAGGCGTACAATAAAGCCTCCGCCCAAAATGCTTTGCTCAAGCCCGACTGGGATAACATGCAGCGAACTTTATCAACCAAAGTTTGGTTCATCCTTTCTGCAACTCCATTCTGCTGGGGAGTGCCAGGAACAGTGAAGTGTCGGATTATCCCATCATTTTGTGAGAGGCTGCTGCTCTGCCTGTCACAGTTTCTCCGTCAAGGAGATACATATTTCCCTTCATAGAACCCTTCATTGCTAAGAATGCTCCACGTACAACTCTCAGGACTCCATTCTGAATGGTCATCTTGTAACCATTTGAGTCTAAGAACCCCAGTGATATGAGGTTCTTCTTGAGATCAGGGACATACCTTACATCTGTAAGTTGTCTGATTGTACCGTCATGCATTTTCAGTCGGATCGTTCCGATGCCTCTAGTGTGACAAGTATTGTCATTGCCCATAAGGACAATCCCTCCATCAAACTCCTTGAAGTTTGAGAACCACTTCCGGTTCGGACACATGTGGTAGGAACATCCGGAATCCAGAATCCATCGATTTGAAGAGTGTGTTGTTGTGGAAATCGTAAATGCAGAGTCTTCCTCTCCCTCAGATTCTTGAGCTACATTCACAGTCGACTCCTTCATGTTAGGACAGTTTTTCCTCCAATGCCCTTTCTCATGGCAAAAGGCACACTCGTCCCTTGAAAGTCGTGTTCTTGATGATCCCCTCTTTGAGCGGGATTTACCTCGCTTGTTTTCTCCGGCTCCTTGGTTGTTCGTCCTGCCTCTGTACACAGTTAAAGCTTCTGGTGTAGTATTCTGGTGATCATGCTGATCTTTTTTCCGATACTCATTATTCACCAGAGCATTACTAACATTAACATATTCTATATCATTTTTACCATATAACAGTGTAGTGGTTAAATGATCATAGCTATCAGGCAAGGAATTTAACAGAGTAAGAGCCTTATCTTCATCAGAGATATTTGCATCTAGATTTTCAAGATCAGCGAGGATTTTGTTAAAACTTACTAGATGCTCCTGCATGGTGATACCTTGCATATACTGGAAGCGGAACAGCTTTTTCTTCAGATAGAGTCTGTTCTCCATGCTTTTTGTCATGTACTTGTCCTCGAGTTGTTTCCAGAGAGTTTTTGCATTATTCTCTCTCATGACAAAGTACTTCTGGTCCTTGGCTAGGCATAACCGGATTGTGCCATAAGCCTGACGGTTGACAAACTTCCAGTCATCTTCAGAAATATCTCTAGGTCTGTCTTCCAGAGCGATATGTGAACCCTCTCGGAATAACAGATCCTGAACTTCGCACTGCCACATGCCAAAGTTGTTGGTGCCATCAAATTTCTCCACCTCGAACTTTGCAGTGGTCATCGAGTTCTTTCTGATGTAAGAACTTGATGGTGCGCTGCTGGTTGTTTCATGTGTCTCTAATGATTCTGCCATGGTAATAAAACAAAATTACCAACTCAGAGTTTTTCCGGTACCTGTATGGAAAAACGGATGCCGCGGTTGAGTCCGGAATAGTCGAAATAGCCAGGAACGGGTCCAACTGTGTAAATTTTGGACACACGGTGAATATTCTGCGAATATTCTGCTGCAGGTGGCTCGAAATGGACTCGGTTTAGCTCAACCGGCTCGGAAAAGTCTCGGAATAGTGTTCTGAAATGGCTCAAAAAATGGCCCGTAAAAGTTGGTCGGAGCTACGGCGGCGCGTGGGGCGCGTACGGCGGCGCGTGGAGCGCGTGCAGACTGGATGTCACCGGCGCGTGGGGCGCGTGAGGTCCACGCGTTGTCAACCTCTGGATGGCGCGTGGGCGCGTGCGGCGCGTGGGATTCACGCGTCTTCAACCTCTGGAGGCGCGTGCGGCGCGTGGGCGCGTGAGGTCCACTCTCAGACCTTCTAGCGGCGCGTGTGGGCGCGTGCGGCAGCTTCTGGCGCTCCGGTTGATTCTGCTGCACTCCTCTCGACGACCTCTTCAACCTGGTATTTTCAAAACACAAATTGGAGCACTTTTGAAAACGGACAGAATCGAACAAACTCGGTTTTACGTAAAATTTGGCTCTGATACCAATTTGTTGTGCGGAAGCAAATCGAGATTAGTAAAACCGATAAAAACACACAAAAGAAACACAAATATTTTACGTGGTTCGACCAATATGCCTACGTCCACGGGAGGAGGAGCAAAACTTTGTATTTATCGGAGATGGAGTATTACACGAGATACGTATTACAAGTGCTCTTTCTAGCACACACTCAACACCTCAATACACAAGCTCTAACAGGCAGCTTCTGCCTTCCTACAACCTCTACCGGGAGGGGCTCCCTCTGGAGCTCTCACTATGCCTCACCCGGGAGGGAGCTCTTGGAGCTCTCTAGCTCTCTGGAGCTCTTCTCTCCTCTGCTTTCTTCATGCCAAGGCCAAAGGCCTTTATATAGAAGAAATGATGTCATTAAAGGTCAACAATGTTGGCTTGAAAAATTTGCCCAAAAACGTAGCAAACTTTGCTACAAATTCGGCTCCCACAATTCAAGAAGAGTTTAGCAACCTTGGGTGGGCCGACATGCCAAAGTTTCATGCTTGAAGTTGCCACCAAGTTGTAGCCATCAACTTTGACTAAACCTTGGCTTTTTAATTTTAGCCACAATCAAAGCAAGAAGAAGGAGATGGAGGGGAAATAGCAGAAGATGTGGCAGAACGTTACTTAATTGAGCTTGTAGAAAGGTGCATGATACAAGTACGACAAAGAGACGTCTCTACCTTAAAGATCAAAACTTTTCAGATGCATGATCTCATGAGAGATCTTTGCCTGTCAAAGGCAAAACAAGAAAATTTCCTCTTCATTGTTGATCAGTCAAATGCATGTTCGTTATCCACAATTCGGAGGGTTCGTAGAGTTTCTGCACATGAGTTTTTTTGGATACAGTGCATTAAAAGTCCAAACCTTCGATCACTTCTGTTCTTCAATGAGGCATTTTCAAAAGATCAGGTATTTAGATAATATGAACGTTGCAATCCACTGCTTTACATTGTGATGCTTTTGATATATGATATGATAATTTCGATATTTCAGGGAAGTTGGAAATACATGTTCAAGAATTTCAAATTGCTTAGAGTCCTAAACAATGAAGGAGGAAGTTATGCAAGATACAAGTTACCCATTGATGATATAGGTAATCTCATCCATTTAAGATTCTTGAGTCTAAGGGATCTTACCTTCCAATGGTCAAAGTTGCCATCATCTCTGGGCAACTTAAGGTGCTTGCAAACCTTGGATTTAAGAATTGATGGGACAATTCATGTACCTAATGTGATATGGAGGATGGAGCAACTAAGACATCTATATCTCCCTGAGGAATGTAATCATAAAACAAAGTTGAAGTTGGGTACTGTGAGAAACCTCCAAACACTTGTGAACTTCAACACCAAGAGTTGTTATGTAGAAGATCTTATCAACATGAAAAATATTAGAGAGTTGGAGATTCGTGGGGCTTTCAATATTGAAGATTTTAAGGAGGATTTGGACAAGAATCCCTCGATCATAGGAAGTAAATATCTTCATTCCTTATCTATTCTCAGTCAGGGTGAAAGAATAGATCCAAGACATTTGGCACACCTCCTTTCGAGCTGTGATAGTATTTGTAAGTTGAGTTTAGATGTGGAGATAAGTAAGTTACCAGAGTCCCACTACTTGTCTTCAAATATCGCTTACATACAGTTGGAAAGTTGCGGGCTTGAGGAAGATCCAATGCCAACACTAGAGAAGCTGCCTAACTTAAGGATTCTGGAATTACATGGTGGAGCTTTCACTGGAATGTTTTGCTCTGCACTAAGTTTTCCTAAACTTGATTCTCTAAGCCTTAATTTTCTCTACAATTTGGAGGAGTGGAAGGTGGATGAAGGAGCCATGCATTCTCTTCGGCGTTTGGAGATTGTAGATTGTAGAAATATGGAGATGCTTCCAGATGGATTGAGATTTATCACAACCCTCCAAGAACTGAAGATTGAATTAATGCCAAAGGCGTTCAAAGATAAAGTGGTGGAAGGAGGAGAAGATTTCTACAAAGTCCAACATGTTCCTTCTATCATATTCCAAGACTGTTACTATTGACAGGTAATTTCATAATATCTGTTTTAGGAAATGCTTAATCCTTATATATATATATATATATATATATATATATATATATATATATATATATATATATATATATATATATATGTATATTGATCACAACTATTTTGCATATTTAGGTCCTATTTTAAGCAGATAATTATTCAGACAAGAGCTAGCTTTGATTCTTATCCTCTGTTTTTTACTCTAATTAAGCAATTATACTTTATATCTATGGGCTTTGTTTGGGATTATATTTGTTAGGACACCAACGGAAGCCTTAATACATTCCTCTAAAATTTTCATGCAATTAACAACATAGAACTCTGAAATTTGGTGCATAAATAAATGATCATGTCACTCAATTTGGAAGTCTGAAACTAAGCAACAAAGCTTGTCTTTCTTTTCTTTCTTTTTTTTTTAGGAGAAAACGAGGTTGTCTATTTGGATTCGATGCATGGACAAGGTAATCTTCTGTTTTCCAACTAGTTTTCTTAATTAAACATGGTTTATAGGTGCTGCAATTTCAATTTTGCTTTGTATTTGATAATTTTCTGCTTAAATTTTGAGTTTTCCTAGATAAATTTGTATGTTGTTCATGGTTAGCTTTACAAGTGTACGTCTTTTTTCTTATCCTAAATCTTAATGTTTCTTTCTTTCTATTTTGCTTAAATTTTCTTGTAGATGACCTTTTTTATCTGAATTCTAACATGCTATATCCTTATTGTATTCGTGTATTTTATTGTGTCATAATCGTATTTAAAGTATTTTATATTTATATAAATTTGGATACGTTAATAATTCATATTATATAGATTTTGAGACATTCGTGTACTCATGTCGTATTCGTGTTATTTTTTCGTGTCGTGTCGTATTTTATGTCATGTTTTAATTTTTTTTTTGTCCGTGTCGTGAAATTGTATCATATTCAATATTAACAAATCTACTAATAATCAAATCAAGTTCCATTGGGATATTTCACATAATTTCAACTATTTTTCTTTTTCAGGAAAAGAAGCCATTGCCATTTTTTTCCTGCTGCTCTTCATGGTGATCAAATATATTTAAAAGTTCTAATAGTAATGTGTAAAATTGTGTAATTTGGTGTGAGATTTTTATTTAATCGTAAAATTGGAGATTTGAAATGAGATTGGTTTGCTGTTGTTTTTCTGTTTATAATAATTATTAATCTTCAAAATTCTAATAAGATTGTCAAGTCATTTTGCTTAAGTTGGAAATATGAAAATGTTAATACAGATGGTAATTGATTGTAAAAAATTGGATATTCGATATATTCAAGTCATTTTTTGGATTCGAATATTAGATTTACTTTTCGCAGCAGATTCGGATATGAATCTTTGGATATCCGTTATCCGAATTCGCTTTGGTTTTGGTTCAGATTCGAATAACGGATTCAAATATTTGAATTCGATCTTTATTTACATATTTAATTCTTCTTTAATTTTATATTTTTATTTTTAAGAAAAAATTAATTTAATAAATTTGAATATTTAACAGATTCGGATATCCGATTTGTTACCGTCCCACAATGTTAATGATATTTTGTTTCTGGTTTTAGTTTTCATTTTTATCTCTAATTCTCAAACTTCTTATGTATCAAACTTTTTATGTAACTCTTTTTTTTTTTGGTGTATTGGTCATATAATGCGGCAGAGAAGGCAAAGATGGGAGAGAAAGAGTGGTACTTTTTTAGTTTGAGAGATAGGAAGTACCCAACTGGATTGAGAACTAACCGAGCTACTGAAGCTGGTTATTGGAAGGCTACTGGAAAAGATAGGGAGATTTATAGTTCAAAGACTTGTGCACTCGTTGGAATGAAGAAAACTCTGGTTTTTTATAGAGGAAGAGCTCCTAAAGGTGAAAAGAGCAACTGGGTCATGCATGAATATCGCCTTGAAGGCAAATTTGCTTACCATTATCTCTCCACAAGCTCAAAGGTCTCACTTCCTTCTCTCATCTGTGTGCTTCTTTTGTCTGATAAGCTGTGTTAGGTTTTTGTCCAACAATGAGGTCTAAACTTGTTGATCATCTTGAAGTTTTTCATGAACCTGAACTCTGAACAGTGTTTTCTAATGAGGGTTTTGATTACATAAGGTTAGCCTTTTTTCTCAATTTATTGTTTCTTGGTCAATTTGTGGTCCATCTGGTACTGTTTTGCTTCACCTTTGCTTCCCAGAGCTGAATTTCTAAAGAAATGGTGTCTGGATTGTAGCAAGCTTATGGTAGTTATGGTTTTGCTTAAAATGCAAATTATTATTGTTTCCATATGCTGTATTTTCATTTTTTTTTTTTTAAATTTTTGGCCAAAGCTGTATTCTCATTTATGGAGCTGAAAAAGCCAAAAAGGTATGTTGGCAAATCCTAATAGCATTTGCACTGCCTTGCAGACAATGAAAAAACTTTTGTCTTTATTGGGATTTAAATACCCACAATTTCTGCATCATTTTCCACAAAGCAATTATACTAGCTACTTGAAATTGTAAATTTCATGTCTCTTGCACTTATTCCAATGGTAAAACAATTTCAATTTCTCATTTTACTGCTAAAAATATAAGATTTTACAGCAATATTGCCAGCTAAAGGTAATGGTTCTTGTTTTGAGCTTTGAACAATGATTTGAAACTCACTAATCTGTGATAAAAGCATTGTTCTATTACTGTTCTTTCTGCCTTTACCCGATGGGATTTTCAGCTTTATTTTTTCAGGTTAACACTGAAAATGCAGAGATCTAAAAGTAATATGTTCTCTTAAAAAGTGTTTTTAGTATTTGGATTTTTAGCAATGAACTGTATCTTACTGGTATATTCATTTTTTTTAAAGTTTTTTTTTTTTTAATTTATTTGAAAGATCTTTGGAAAATTATATTTCAGTGTCCATATCCCGAATATGTTTTAGATTTGGGTACTGCAAAGAAAAATGAAAAAGTTAATTCTCCTTACTAATTTGTTTTCTTATTGTTTGTTCGTGGATGATGGCAAATTTTTTTTACACTGTTGCTTATGTAATTAGGAACTTCTAATTGTTGTTTAAAGTATATACTATACTAGGCCATGAATTACACTTTGTTCCTTAGCTTCACTATTGCATTACTCATCAATTACTTGGATGAAAGGAAAAGAATTCACTTTTTGCTCAAATGTTAAGGTTTGTATTATTCCAGGATGAATGGGTCATATCCAGGGTCTTTCACAAGAGTAGCTCCGGCAATGGTGCCACCACCAGCACTGGCGGAGGAGCCAAGAAGACCCGCATGAACGCCTCCATTGCTCTCTACCAAGAACCAAGCTCTCCTTCATCGGTCTCCCTTCCACCTCTCATGGATCCCACCACAACTGCTATTGGCACTTCCCTCACTGACCGTGACAGCTGCTCTTATGACAGTTATACCCAATCTGAGCACGTGTCCTGTTTCTCCACCATTGCTGCTGCAGCTGCCTCTGCTGCTGCCACTGTCACCACCACCACAACCGCCGCCCCTTCTGCCTTCCACCCTGGTTTCGACCTAGCATTACCACCTCCACCCCAAATCATCAACAACACTTTTGATTCCATTGCAAGGTATTCAAGAAACGTGGGTGTTTCAGTGTTTCCAAGCTTGAGGTCTCTTCAGGATAATTTGCAGCTCCCTTTCTTTTTCTCCCAGCCAACATTGGCGGCACCACCACTTCACGGTGGCTCATCTGTGAACTGGGGGGCTATATCCGAGGATGGTAACGACGGATCTGGTGCTGGTAGCAAGATGTCCATGGCTCCAACTGAGCTCGATTGCATGTGGACTTACTAACTACTAAACCTTGAGGAATTTCCTATTTAGGTGTTTGAACTTTTTCATTATAATATCCAAGTATGTCATTAGGAGAGTAGGCTTGGAAAAGGACTGCTGAGATTAATTTCAGCTTAGATTTCAATATCATGACTGTAATATAATGCATTATTACTATTAATTAATCTTAGTTTTTCTGCTTCGATGAAAGTGACTTATCTACAGCTGATAAATATGTTTCAAATGTGCTGTGATCATGCACAACGGTCAATTTCCCTTTTTCTCTGGCTAAATCAAATTTTCTTGTCATTGAAAAGATTCATGTCTGGTTTTTGGGTTTCTAAGAAAGTGACTCATTGTTTCATCAAAAAATAAAAATTAGATCTGATAATTTGTGTATTTATGTTATGTTTGTGTATTTTTTTCGTTGAACAATTTATGTTATATAAATTTTGACATATTCGTGTATTTATATCGTTTTTTTTTCATATCGTATTTTTTTATTGTGTTTTAATAATTTTTTTTTGTTCGTGTTCTTTATTACAAAATTTAATAGAAAACCATAAATAAACCTTATTCCATACGGAAAGATTTTGATGTTTTTTTCATGCATTAAAAATTACTCCTAAAAGAAAGGGATATGTCTATCTAAAAGCATTAAATGGGCAGTTGAATTAGTTGTGGAGGTTCTGCAAAATTGGGTCTCCCAACTCTCTCCATTTCTATCAAGACTCGGGTTCTTTGATCACATGGGGGGAGGGGGCTGAGTCTCTGACTTTAGGTATTAGTATTTCTTAAATAACCAATAATTTATATCATATTTGTGTTATTTTTAAATATTATAATTATATTTAAAATATTATATATTTATATAAATTTTGATGAATTAATAATTTATATTATATAAATTTTAATATATTTATGTTTATATTAATTATATATATATTTTTATCATATTTATATCCTATTCAAAATTATCATATCTTGTATTTATGAAAAAGACCCATAGCCCTATTTGTCATCCTCTACTTGTGGAAGGGACATAATTGTTACTCTTCTGTTAACATTGTAGCCTTTTATGTCATTGTCAACATAATATTGGAGGAGGGGAAGGTAAAGGAACCATTTAGCCAGGGCATTGGTTACTTTGTGAGCTACATAAATAATGTTGTCCCAACATTTTTTTTCCTTTGCACCATCATTTCTTACCTATAAAGTTGATTACCGATCAAGGATCCAAAACTGCATAATTAATATTGTAACAAAATTATTGTAGCAAGGTTATTGTAGCACGACGACATAGTATCATAAGAGTCAGGCCTTAACTAGATCAATTGTCGAGAAAGACGTTTGAGAGTCAGAATTCGGCTAGAATATCTTAATTTATGCTTAGGTTTACGGTCCTCCATGTTATATATGATTATTTTTGTAGATAATAAATATTTGCATGTACCCTTCATTTTTTTTGTTTATCTTTTAGATGATTATGTTAAAATATAGCTATTTTTGTAGGAAAAAATTGATAAATTTGTGTCTTACATCTTAGTTAATTATGTCTTATTATAAAGAAAAATGCTTGATTGTGATAATACCAAAAAAAAAAAACTCTTTTAACTTCATTTTGTTTTTTTTTGGGTTGTAGAAGGATAAAAAATTGTAACCAATTACAAATTGCCACGTGTCAATTGAAATTCTTTTAATTAAAAGAATTTTCAATTAAATTATGCATCACCATGTGAAATTATGACATCATAATTAATTATTTTATAATTAATTAAATACACACATGGCTTGACCAATCAAATTACAAGGATTCGTGGGTCATCCAATCAAATTTCATCCATATGTCATAATTATTTTATCTCTAAATTAAATTAATTAAGAGATAAATAATGAAGTTTTATCTCTAATTAAATTAAATTAATTAAGAGATAAATAATAAAATTTTATCTCTAATTAAATTAAATTAATTAAGAGATAAATAATGAAATTTTATCACTAATTAAATTTAATTAATTAAGGGATAAATAATAAAGTTTTATCTCTAATTAAATTAAATTAATTAAGAGATAAATAAGAAGATATTATCTCTAATTAAATTAAATTAATTAAGAGATAAATAAGGAGGACAAGTTCTTTTAGAACTCTCTTTCACCTGGCTAGCTACCACTATAAATAGAGACCTCCCCTCAACACAAATGACACAATTCACAAGCCTGAAGAGAAGAAGAAGATTTTGAAGATCCAAATCCTCTCCAAAATCTCAAGAAGAATTCTTTGAAGGAATTGAAGATATTCTGAAGAACGCTGTGCATGTTCTTAAGAAAGCTGCTCTTTGATCTTGTTTCATCAAAAGAAAGAAGATCAATCCCGTTTTTAAGATCAAGTCTAGAGGACCCTTAAAGCGGATCTCAAGATTTCTCAAAAAGTTTCTCTCCGATCTTGTTCCTTAGAAAGAAAGGAGGTCAAACCCGTTTTTCAAGATCAAGTCTAGAAGACCCTTGAAGCGGATCTCATCAGAATCTTGTTGAAGAAAAGAATCAAAGGATTTCTTTATTTTAAGAATTTTCAGAGATTGTAACCTCAAAGCTTGATTAATAAAATTCTTATTTGACTGCAAATTTTCATTGTCATATTTTTGACGCGAAATTTGTGTGTACAAATTTTGGCGCACCCAGTGGGATCATCTCTGCCTTTCATCTCTTTTCTTCAAAACTCAAGTTATCAAGTTGCAATGGCTCCCAAGAAGAACCTTGCTAACAAACCAACTCTCAAGCCTGGTCGAGTTAATCCTGCAGTTTACCCCACTTCATCATCAAGCGTTGATATCCCTGCTCATCCTTATGGCACTAGGAAGAAGACCAAAGCTCTTGCAAAATTGTATGAGCAAATTTTTTCGGTGCTCAATCAAAACCCTCTCTATGACACTTCTTCTCCAATTCAAGACTTAGAAGAAGTTTCTGTTGGACAAGTTGATTCTCCTCGAGGATCAAGTGCAAGTCGCCAGTTAACATACAAAGAACAAGATAGTTACTCAAGCAACAGCCCTATTCCATCATTTGCTCCAAAATCAAGTTCTGGCGTAATTGCTGTCATGACATCTGGCACCACATCATTGGAAGAACAAGTTGCACTTCTGGCAAAATCTGTTGAAATTCTTTCAGCAAGCATCAAAGAGAAGGATAACCAGATCGCTTCCATGATGGACAAGATTGCCGGTCTTACTGGAAAAAGAAACGAAGCTTCAAACCAAAATTAGCAATCAATCTTTCAAGATGATGGTGAGAACTCTGGCAAGGAAGTTGCTAAGGATTCTGAAGAAAAGATCAATGAACTCGTCACTACCAGTCAGCTCAAGGATCTTATCAAGGAGGCTATCAAAGATCAAGTTGAAAGCTCACTCAACCTCCATATACATATGCAAAACCATATTCTCAAAGGATCAATCGTCTGAGGATGCCTGGGAACTATCAACCCCCAAAGTTTCAGTAGTTCGAAGGAAAAGGAAACCCACACCAACATGTTGCACATTTCATGGAAACTTGCAATAATGCTGGCACCTATGGAAATCTCATGGTGAAGCAGTTCGTTCGCTCCTTAAAAAGCAACGCCTTTGATTGGTATACTGATCTTGAGCCTGGGACGATTGACAGCTGGGAACAACTTGAGCGTGAATTCCTTAATCGATTCTACAGCACTCGCCGCATAGTCAACATGATCGAACTCACAAGCTCACGTCAATGGATGAGCCAGTCATTGATACATCCACAGATGGAGAAATCTGAGCCTTAACTGCAAAGAAAGACTGTCTGAGTCTTCTGCCCTTGACATGTGCATCCAAGGCATGAATTAGGGCTTGCGTTACATTCTTCAAGGCATCAAGCCTAAGACCTTTGAAGAATTATCCACTCGTGCTCATGATATGGAGTTGAGTATGACAGCTGCTGGAAATCAAGAACCTCCGGTGCAAGAGCCAAAGAAAGGTAAGGAAAAACAAGATACCCGCAAAGGAGGCAAAACCTTTATCAACAAGGGAGAAAGCAAACAGTCCATGGCCGTGACTACCAAGCCTCTTAAGATATCTCCCAAGTCAAAACAATCTCAAGAAACGAAATCTTCTCCTATCCAAGACAAAGGTAAAGGCCAGATCACTTTGAAGGAGAGGCAAGAAAAGAAGTATCCTTTTCCTGATTCTGATGTTTCAAGCATTCTTGAAGAACTTTTAAAGACTAAGCTGATTCAGTTGCCAGAAATAAAGTGACCTGAAGAAGCTGATAAAGTAGAAGACCCCAATTATTGCAAGTACCATCGCTTGATTAGCCATCCTTTAGAGAAGTGCTTTATTTTGAAGGATAAAATCATGCGACTCTATGAAGAGGGGAAAATCGAGTTTGAAGAAGAAACGGTGTCGTCAAATTTGGCATCAGTCAATATGGTTTCTCAATCCAATTTGCTGGATAGAACCATAAAATTTGGCTCTTTTGATCCTATCACACTGGCTCCAAGTACAAGGACGATGGTGGATCTTCAGGGAAGTAGGGGCAACTATTTGCTTCAAATACAAAATCAAGATTACGATGGTTGGACTCTAGTCACACGCCAAAAAAGCAAAAAGAAGAATCTTCCAAAACTTGTGAAAGTGCCTATAAGAGCTAAGATGATCAAACAACTATCCGAATCTCCAAAGCCCAATGTGCCTCAAGAAACAAAAATGCCATCTCAGGGTAAAAATTCAGTAGGGAGAAAGTCAAGAAGGCCAATCACTTTAAACGAATTCATGCCAATTCAGCTTAGAGATGAAGATTTGGTTTTCATGACTTGTTACCATAACGATGGCAATGAAGATAATGAAAACAACATTGACACAGTAGAATTTGAAGTTGATGATCATTCTTGTGCTACAAAAATTAACTTTTCTGATGAAGATCTATTGTTGGGGTCAACCCCTCATAATCGGCCGTTGTTCGTCGTAGGATATACTCGAGAACAGAAGATCAATAGAATCTTGATCGATGATGGTTCTGCTGTCAACATACTCCCGTTGATGACAATGAAGGAATTGGGAGTTCCTTTGGATGAATTGATGCAAAGCCGCTTGATGATCCAAGGATTCAACCAAGGGGGACAAAGAGCTCTTGGATAACTTAGAAAAACTTCAACTTTTCATTGGAGATATGGAGTCAAGTCCACTTTTCCATGTGATCGATGCCAAAACGACGTACAACATGTTGTTAGGACGACCGTGGATACATCAAAATGGTGTAGTCTTCTCAACTCTGCACCAATGTCTCAAGTATTGCAGAAACGGTCAAGTCAACGATCCTTGCAGACGCAAAGCCATTTACTATAGCAGAAGCACATTTCACAGATGCAAAGTTTTATCTAAAAGATACATTTATCAAAGAAGTAATGCCCAACCCGATGCAAGAATTAAAGCAAAAGGGAAAGAATTTGGCTTCCTCCACAGTTGGAGAAGATGAAATTGCTCAAGGTTTAAAGGATTTGACTCTTCCCCTCACTAACTTGGAAGAATCAAGAGGCCTTATACCTCCACTGAAAGGATTTGTTAGGCCAGTAGAAGAACCTCTTTGTGAACATCAGGATCTTCCTACTCATCGAGCTAAAGATTTTGATCCTAATGCTTATAGGTTGTTTGTCAAAGCTGGATATAAACAAGAGGATGTTGCAAAATTGGCTCACGAGACAAAAGAGCCTAACAAAGAAAAGCCGCAAAGTTCATTCAAGATTCGTCAGGTCTAGCAAAAGAAAATTGATCACATCGGAACTTCTAGAGAGGGGCTTGGATATTCTCCATTAAAATTGAAGATTCATAAACAAACTTCGAGGTACATAAATATGGAGGAAGTTCTCGAGGAGCAAGAAGATGCAGTGAAGCCACCAGGACTTTCAGTATTTGATCGCTTGGGAGTACGCTCAACACGATGTTCAGTGTTTGATCTTTTGAGCATTCAATCATCATGAAGGTCAGTTTTTGAACGAATGGGAGAAAAGTGCAGTGAAGTTTCTGTAAGTAAACCAATTTCCATTTAGTCAAGGCTTGGAAGTCTGTACTCCGAAGAAGTTAACTGTGGCCGAAAAAGAAAATTTTCACTTTAAAAGAATCAAGAGATTTTCACAGCAAAATTCCTTCTCGAATGAAAAGGCAAAGCGAATGGAAGGTAACTACTGGTGAAGTTTTAAAGGCTAGAAAGCACACAGTGGTTATAACCAAATCGGTCTTATCCTCAGAGGAAGAAGAACTTGAAGAAACAGAAATCCTTACTTCTAACCATGTATCTGTAAAAGAAACTGGTGAAAAATCTCAAGAAGAAGAAGCTCAAGAAGCCCCTTCATCTTTTGAAGAAGGAAATCAAGCTACTATTGATGAGCTAAAGGAGGTTAACATCAATACTGATGAAGATCCACGACCGGTCTTTATTAATGCTTGCTTACCACCAGAAGAGAAAAAAGCCTATCTTGATCTTTTGATAGAGTATCGAGATATCTTTGCTTGGACTTACAAAGAGATGCCGAGACTTGATCCAAAAGTAGCTATGCATCATCTGGCTGTCAAGAAAAGCATTCGACCTATCAAACAAGCTCAACGACGTTTTCATCCTAACTGGATTCCCCAAATTGAAGCTGAGGTCAATAAGCTCATCAAAACTGGCTTTATTAGAGAAGTCAAGTATCCCACTTGGATCTCAAATATTGTTCCAGTGAGAAAGAAAAATGGTCAACTTCGAGTTTGTGTAGATTTTCGAGATTTGAACAATGCTTGTCCAAAGGACGACTTTCCTCTCCCTTTAACAGAAATAATGGTTGATGCTACAACTGGCCACGAAGCTTTGTCATTTATGGATGGATCGTCTGGCTATAATCAAATTCGCATGGCTCCAAGAGATGAAGAACTTACCACATTTCGAACTCCAAAAGGAATATACTGTTACAAAGTTATGCCGTTTGGGTTAAAGAATACAGGTGCTACTTATCAAAGAGCAATGCAAAAGATCTTTGATGATATGCTTCACAAAAATGTTGAATGTTATGTTGATGACTTGGTAGTGAAGTCAAAAGAAAAATCCGATCATCTTGCTGATCTTCGCCAAGTGTTTGAGAGATTGCGCAGATACCAATTGAAGATGAATCCGCTCAAGTGTGCGTTCGGAGTATCCTCGGGCAAGTTTTTGGGGTTCGTCGTACGACATCGTGGGATTGAGATCGATCAATCAAAAATAGATGCAATCATGAAAATGCCTGAACCGCGCAATCTGCATGAACTTAAAAGTCTGCAAGGAAGATTGGCATATATCCGACGCTTCATCTCAAACTTGGCTGGTCGATGTCAACCATTTAGTCGGCTAATGAAGAAGGATGTCCCTTTTTGTCTGGGATGAGGCCTACAATAATGCTTTTAAGAGCATTAAGACCTTTTTGTTACGACCACCTATTCTGAAGGCACCTATACCAGGACAGCCGTTGATCCTTTATATTGCTGCACAAGAACGTTCCTTAGGAGCATTGTTGGCACAAGAGAATGATGAAGGAAAAGAAACTGCCCTTTACTATCTTAGTAGAACTCTTAATGGCGCTGAATTAAATTATTCTCCCATTGAAAAGACTTGCTTGTCATTGATGTTTGCAGTTAAAAAGCTGAGGCATTATTTGCAAGCTCATTCTGTTCGTTTGATTTCGCGAGCAGATCCTCTCAAATATCTCATGTCCAAGTCTGTGCTCAGTGGAAGATTGGCAAAATGGGCTATTTTGCTACAAGAGTTCGATATTACTTATATTCCACAAAAGGCTATTAAAGGGCAAGCACTTGCTGATTTTCTTGCAAACCATCCGATTCCAGATGATTGGGAATTCTCTGAAGATCTCCCAGATGAAGATGCTCTTTTCATCGAAATTCCCAGGCCATGGAAACTATTCTTGGATGGGGCTGCCCGTCAAGATGGAGCTGGAGCAGGTGTTGTCTTTGTCACTTCAGAAGGAGATGTATTGCCTTATGCATTTACTCTCACTGAAAATTGTTCCAACAACGTAGCAGAATACCAAGCTCTGATCATTGGATTGGAAATGGCAGTGGATATGAAGATCACTCAACTTAAAGTGTTTGGGGATTCCAAATTAGTCATCAACCAACTTCTTTCACTTTATGAAGTTAAGAAGCCAGACCTCTTACCATATGTCAACTATGCGAAGAAGATTTTGGAATGGTTTACAATGTAAGCTTGGAACATGTACCAAGAAGAGAGAACAAGCAAGCATATTCTCTAGCTATTCTAGCATCAGCTCTTGCCATGCCAAGTTTAGAAGTAAAAGTCCCTCTTCGCAAACGATGGATTTTGCCTCCAGTTGATTTTAAAGATAACAATACAGAATCCAATGTTGTTTCAGTTTGCAAAGTTGAAAAAGAAGATTGGAAACAATCATTGATTGATTATTTAGAGCATGTGAGGCTACCCAATGATCCAAGGCATAAAACAGAAGTGAAACGTCGAGCTCCTCGATTTATTTACTTCAAGGGTACGCTCTATCGCCGCTCTTTTGATGGGGTCTTCCTTCGATGTTTAGGAGAAGATGAAGTATCCAAAACCTTACAAGAAGCTCATTCAGGAATTTGTGGTGCACATCAGTCTGGAGCTAAATTGCACTTTCAAATTAAAAGAATGGGATACTACTGGCCAACAATGGTAAAGGATAGCATGGACTACTCCAAGAAATGTCAAGCTTGTCAGTTTCATGCAAACTTCATCCATCAACATCCTGAACCATTACATCCAACAGTCACATCTTGGCCGTTCGATGCTTGGGGACTTGATTTGGTAGGACCATTACCTAAGAGTTCACTAGGGCATATGTATATACTTGCCGCTACAGATTACTTTTCAAAGTGGGCAGAAGTGGCACCTTACAGGGAAGTAAAAAAAAAAACTGTTGCAACTTTCATCAGGACAAACATCATTTATCGGTATGGTGTACCTCGTCACATCATAACTGATAATGGGAAGCAGTTTGACATGTGCAAATTATGTGCACAGTTTGACTTCAAGCAGTACAAGTCTTCAATGTACCATGCTCCAGCAAACGAATTAGCAGAAGCTTTTAACAAGACTTTGTGAAATATTCTCAAGAAAGTTGTTAACCGTTCAAAGAAAGATTGGCATGAAATGATGGGAGAAGCTCTGTGGGCTTACCGAACTACATATCGCACACCAACTCAAACCACTCCGTATGCACTTGTTTATGGTGTAGAAGCTGTTCTACCACTTGAGCGACAAATTCCATCATTAAGGATTGCAATCCAAGAAGATCTTTCTAGTGAAGACAATGTACGCTTACGTTTGGAAGAATTAGAAGCACTGGATGAGAAAAGGTTGGAAGCCCAATAACGCTTGGAGTGCTATCAAGCTCGACTATCCAAAGCTTTTAATAAGAAAGTCAAGCAGCGATCTTTCCAAGTTGGAGATTTAGTCCTTGCTGTAAGAAGACCCATAAATACTTCACATCGTATTGGCAACAAGTTCCTTTCAAAATGGGATGGACCATACATTGTTCAAGAAGTTTATACCAATGGTGCATACAAGATCGTTGATCAAGATGGTGTCAAAGTTGGACCGATCAATGGAAAGTTTTTGAAGCGTTACTATGCTTAAAGAAGATACTGCTCCTAAGCAAGAGCTTAAACTGTCGTATGTTGCTCCTAAGCAAGAGCTTAAACTGTCGTATGTTGCTCCTAAGCAAGAGCTTAAATTGTCGTATGTTGCTCCTAAGCAAGAGCTTAAACTGTCGTATGTTGCTCTTAAGCAAGAGCTTAAACTGTCGTATGTTACTCCTAAGCAAGAGCTTAAACTGTCGTATGTTGCTCCTAAGCACGAGCTTAAACTGCACATTAAAAAAAAAAAAAAGAGCTCGCTATGTTGTAAATCCTTTCTAGGACAACTTAGGCAAAAGTTAGGGCAAAAAAAAAAAAAAAGATGAACTACGTTATGACTTGATCCTTCAAATTCGAGGGTATGTAGGCAGCTTGGTTTCGTTGCCAAGTTGAGTCCAAAAAAAAAAAAAAAAAAATTTGTTTGACTCAAATATTATCTTTTGTTTACTTGAAAGTATCACGAAAATCTCCAAGTCGTCTTCAGAAATTTCCAACATACTTCACAACAAATCTAAGCTTTTGGCTTCATTCTCATGGGTAGTAAAAGACAATGGAACTCATCTCTCCATGAAACTTGAAAGTGTTAACTTTCTAGCCTTTCAGTTCATCTCAGGTGAAGATTCAAGGTCATTAAACTTCTGGGCTTGTGCAAAGAAGTCTTCCACCATGCCTTTCAATGAAGATGAATCAACTGACTTGATTGTTTCTATTGAATCGGAGATCTTGAAAACATCTCCAACAAGTGAAGAAACTAGATCAAAAGAAGAGCAAACAATCATCATGTCGAGACAAACAGTTTCTTGGTTGGCAATGGTGCTTAAAACATTATCTTCAATCTCAACTACAAGTTTGTTGAATTAATGTGGATCAAAAACTGAAGCTTCACTCTTGGCAGGGATGTGTAATCATGGAATTCTTCTGGCTTGATTTGCTTCTAATGTCTTTCATGATCATTCCCATCAACTGAATCTTCAAGGATCATAGTATTCTTCCCTTGTGCTTCGTTGACTAATGAAATTGATCGGAAAAAAAAAAACTTTGGAAGTCTTCATATGCTTAATGTAGACACCTAATTTTGTCCGGACCACTAAACAGGTATGTTTTTTCCCATATTGATGTTTTCGAGTATAAAAAGACTGTTTTCATCCTGCAGGTGGTACTCCGAGACTTATTTTAAAAGGGCGAGCACAAAAAGTCATACTTGAAAAAATCAACCCCGAAAAAAAGTCAACCTTGAAAAAGTCAAGCCCAAAAAGTCAACTACTGAAAAAGTCAACCTACTTTCAAAATCAAGATTTTAAGTTCAATTGAAAAATGGCGAAAGAATTTTGATAATCCGAGTTCTACATTGAAAGATATGGAGTTCGGAAGTTGGGATTTGGAGATTCAGTAGAAAAGAAACCCTAATCCGAGAAATTTAGGGAAAAGTGCTTAAACGATCAAACTGGTCGAAATTGAAGGTTCCAAATGAAAGATAAGCACTGACTACGGGTAATGGAGAAGTCAGTTGCAAGAAAAACCGAAAGAAAAGTCAATCCGGGAGAAAACCGAGAATTAGGGTTTTTAGTGGATTTCGGTGAAATCGGGAAGAATCACAGAAATGGCCCGACTTGGTAAGACCAAAGCCCCTAATGGATGAAGAATGGTTAAAAAGGATGGCCCAAGGCTCAGATTGAAGAAAATCTGAAAATCGGATTTGTTTTGAGCAAAACCGGGCTTCGGAGGTAAAAGGGCAAAATTGGAAAAATTTGGGAAAAATAGCAAATGGACTCCGAAAATTATGGAAAATTTTTCAATCTCATTCTTAAATCATTTGAAGGATATTGGCGAAAGAAAATCTTGATTCCGAGTTCGTTTGCAAAATGGCCAAATCCCGGGCTTCTTATGCAGTAATTCAAAAAGGAAAATCCCGGAAAAATAGCAAATGGACTCCAAAAATTCTGAAATTTGGCAAATCTCATTTTTAAATTATTTGGAAGAGATTGGCGAAAGAAAATCTTGATTCCGAGTTCGTTTGCAAAATGGCCAAATCCCGGGCCTCCTATGCAGTAATTCAAGCCGATAAATCCCTAAAAAAATACCAAATGAGCTCCAAAAATTATGAAAACTTCCAGATCACACTTTTTAATTATTTTGAAGAGATTGGTGAAGAAAAATCTTGATTTGGAGCTCGTTTAAAGAATGGTAAAATGTAGGGGCATAAAAGGGCATTTTTGGGAAGAAAAAATCCAAATAAATAGCAAACGGACTCGGATAATTTTGAAAATTTCCAGAACTCAATATTTTATTATTTTGTAAGTATTAAAAAAATAAAAATTGAATTTCGAGTCCGTTTGATATTTACTTGCATCCGGGGGGCAAAATGGTCATTTCACCCAAGCAACCGAAAAGGGCTTTTTTTGGCCCTTCAAAAATCAGAGTTGGGCTGGAAAAGAGAAGTGCTGGCATGCCCAAGCCCAAAGAAAGGAGGAAGCTTCTAATTGTTTTTTTCTTTTTTCAATCAAGTGGTTAAAAATCAAGAGTTAGTTAACCATTCTCTTTGATCAAACCATGGTGATTAAACCACATAGGTTAAGAAAGATGTCAACATTATTTTTGCATAGAGAGGGCTGAGATGCTAATCTAAGGGTGGTAATTTCATGACTTTTCATCTTGAATTATTGGCCATTTGATGGAAAATAGGTTACACAAAAATGACAACATCTTTGAGGCTATATAAGCATCATTAAGGCCAACCCTAGGGAGGCACATTTTGGTTTTTTCTTTTCCATTTTGGCTGATTTGTCTTAGTTTTTCTTAGTTTTTATCTTCTTGGTTGAGAGCAAAAAAAGAAAAGTTTAGAAAAAAAAGGAAAGTTTGAAGAGAAAAGCTTGAAATATTAGCTTCTTGAGGTTGCTCTTGAGCACCAACTCTTGCACTTTCATTTTCTATTCTTGTTTTTTGCTATTTTAATCTCTACTTGGTGAGTTTTCATTTTAGAATAATGTTTTTTTGTTCTTCCTTCATTTCCTTTCTTAAGTATATTTTATTTACATTTTGTTTTTACAATAAACTCACCATGGCCAAATGGCCTACATTATTTATTTTAAGTTGTTGTGTTGATTCATTTTACCATATTGTTTATGCTATTTTCTTTTTTTTGATGTTTTAAATGTTATTTTATTTCATGTTCTTGAGTTATATTTTAATTTGGTTGCTTTGTTTGTTGCCATTTATGTCTTAGATATCATATTTTTTTGCATTTTAATTTTCTGTTTTCATGTTGTTTAAATTTGAGCATGTTTTAGATCTAGCATATTAGGTGTTTGTGAAATTGCTTGTGTGATTCTTTGCATGATTCTTGTTTTATATCCTAATTGAGCATGTTTTAGATCTAGTATATTAAGTGTTTGTGAAAATGCTTGTGTGAATTTTGCATGATTTAAGTGTTATGACTTAGTTTTTCATGCTAGTATGCCAAGTGTTTGTGAAAATGCCATGCTTGTTGGAGCTTGAGGCCCTTTGGCTACTCCATGTGTTTTGCATTGTGTGTTGCATTTTTTGTCATGCTAGTTGTTAGGTTTTTGCATTTGCATGATATTTGGTTGGATTTTTGAATTAAGCATGCCTTGTGTTTGTGAAAATGCCATGCATGTCTTAGGTCTAGGTTACATTAAATGCCATGCAAGTTCATGTTAGGTCTAGGCCATATTATTTATGTCATGCATTTTCCTTACATTTAGGTTTAGATCCATGCATTTCATGCATTATGTTTGCTGCATTGTTTCATGCATTTCATGTTCATGCCACTTGAATAATGACTTGAGCCAATTAATGGTTCAAAGTCATGCTCTCTTGAGCACACTTGTGGAAAATTAAGTTTGTCAAATTGATTATTCTACCTTTGTGATTTTTTTACTTAGCCAATTTTTATCTAACTTTCAAAAAGTCTTAGCTACTGCTTTCAAGTCGTTTTATGAGTTTCAAATATTTTTATTTTTATTTTTAAATGATTTTATCAAAGACAAAAAAAAAATGTGTTGGCAAAACAGTTTTTTTTTCACCTAAAACTCGTACATCTCCGATTTTTCTGGGAATTCATCTTTGATCAAAAAATTAAGCCAATTTTTTCTCGTGTAGTTTTACATGTATTGAGTCTCCAATAATTGTTTCAGAATTTTTGGAATTTTTAAAAATAGGGTAAAAAATCATGGATTAAAACTGGACAGTGGAGTCAGGATTGAATTTAAAGAAAAACAAAGCAGTTTTTTTTTACTCCAAAAACTCGTACATCTATGATTTTTCTGGGAATTCATCTTTGATCAGAAAATTAAGCCGATTTGTTTTCGTGTAGTTTTACATGTCCTGAGTCTCCAGTATTTTTTTTAGAATTTTCGGAAGTTTTAAAAATTGGGTAAAAAATCGTGGATTAAAACTGGACAGTGGAGTCAGAATTGAATTTAAAGAAAAACCAATTTTCTGTTTTGGTTAATTCACATAGAGTGGGCTGATTAGGAGGGTTAGCTACTGACTTAGGGTAATTTCTAAGCCTTTTTAAACTCTAAAAATGGTTTTTCAAGTCCCGGGTTAAGGAGAGTCAAGTCCGGATTTTTTAAAACTTAGGAAATTAGAGCCATTTAAAAAACAATTTAGCCCAGTTTTTATTGTTAATTCAAGCTTTTCAAAATTGTTTTCAAACAATCACAAAGTATTTCGGTTTTAGAATATTTAATTTGACATATTTTCCTAAGGTAGCCGGATATCTTTTTAGATACACGGATTTCCTTAATTAAAGGAAAAAATACATTTCATGCATTGCATTTTTATATTCATGCATTTTATATAATATGTGATTCTTGTTATAATAATTTCTATGATATTGTTATTATTTTGATTTATATTTTTGATGTTATATGGTTTATTATATGATTTGGAATGTTTCATGATATCCTATGCTTTTATTTAGTTATTTTTTTTTGTCATATTATTTAGCATATACTATGTTCATGCATTATTATTTCCATTTTTATTTTTATGCATATTATATGGTAGCACTATTTCATATTCCATCTCATTTAATTTATATGCCATATCATTCATGTTTGCCATGTCATTTAGGTTGCATCATATTATTTAGATTTTGCTATGTCATTTTATTTATGTCATGCATATACATATTCATTTCTTTTAAATGTTTTCAAAAAAAGATAATGGTTTTCAATAAAAAATATAAAGATATTCCCGAGTTAAAATAATTCACGAGTTCTCTACCGGGTTTGCTGGAGGGAATATCATCAATTATCATTAATAAAGGAATATCTTTCTTTCAAAAAAAGAGAATGATTCGGAAAGTTTTCCAAAACTAATAAAAATTTCTATATTTTGCCACGTTTGTTGGGGAATATAGGAAAATTTTGAATTTATAAATTACGGATCATTTTCAATAAAAAAAAATGAAAGTATTTTTCTTTAAATTGAGAATTAACTTGAAATACTAAATTTAAAACCAATCTTTACCGAGACTTGAGATAATACACGATTAATAAGGTACCGATTTATACGGGCGTTGTGGGGGTGCTAATCCTTCCCCACACGTAACCGACTCCCGAACCCGCTTATTTGATTTCTCTGGTTTAAAACGCAGATTTGAAATTGGTTGTTAAAATATTTTAATTAATTTTTAAAATATTTTATAAAACCGGTTTTAATAGGTGACAGATCACACCTAGCTAAAAAAGATTGGTGGCGACTCCATGTCTTTTTTAAGGTCATTTTCAAAACCTTCATTTTTCTAGAGGAATTAAGTCGACTTTTCCTCGGTTTTTTAATGTCACGCTTAACGAATAATAAAGTCTTGCGATGAGACTCGTTATTTTTTTAGGTTGCGACAGCTTGGCGACTCCGCTGGGGAATTTTAGAGAGTCAGGCTTAGAGTTAGTCGTGTGTTATCAAAGTCTCGATTTTGTTGGTTTAATTGGTGTTTAATTTTTATTCCCATATTTCTTTGAAAATAAAAAAAGAGAATTTTGAAAATAAAAAAATGTTTTAATATGTCCATATTCATGTGCATTCATATTATTAGTTGTTCCCTGTTAATTTTGTTGCGTATATTTATATGTTTGTTTGAATGATGCTTTACATTGTTTAAGTTTAGTGGGGTATTTAGAATAAGGGTTGTAGAATAGGTGGTGACAAGTTTGTTTTGTTCCTCCACACACACTACACGTGCATTTGCATAACATGAATCCTCTACCCGGGTTCCGTCCTTTTAAGTGGGAGTAAAGTAACTACGCCTTCGTGATGATCCTCCGTATGGTCTAGTGAAACACTTTCGGAGTATAAAGTACCTAATGCCTTCGTGATAATCCTCCGTACGGGCATAGGAAAATATACTCTAACGAATTGAACCCGCTTTTATCGGGGTGCCTTACTAGCCTTCACCGGCGACAGTAAGGAACAATTCGGAGCCTTAGAACCAATTCACCTTCATATAGTAAACCTAGGCGAAGCCATGCCGGATTTCTGTTAGATACCCGAAGTTTAAGACACATGGAGGAACATTTCCAACCTTTTACCATCTTTCTATATGTTAGATACAAATTGGGTGATGATGAACGAACATCATACCACTCGTATTTTTTATTATTTTGTCCCAAAGGCGTTGTAATGCCGTAGCTCTGTTTAAATTTTGGGACATTTTTTTTAAGCATGTTGTTATTTATGTTATATTTGTGAATTCATTTCCTTACTAATCTATTTCTTTCTGTTTTCTTTTCTTTGGCATGCATCATAGACATCATCGTACACTTGAAGTTTATCGGCCTCGGGATAGTTATCAACCCAAAGGACTTTCATGGAGGACCAGGTTATTTCAGTGATAGAAGATCATGCAGTAGCCAGGGCACAGTTAGAAAAAAATCAGAGGGAGGATGGAGATTGCCTCAAGAAGTGTTATGTGTCAATATTGCCGGAAAGGGTCAAAGTGGATCCTAGACAGAATAATCTTCGAGGGTTAGCCGACATTTGGAACCAGTGGAATGTATCAGAGAAAGAAGCCTTCACTCAGAAGTATGGAGACATAGCACTCTTAATTCCGATTCAGGTCAATAGTGGGTTGATTCAGGCTATGGTACAGTTCTGGAATCCTGCTTATAGATGTTTCACTTTTAACGAGGAGGATATGACACCACTGATCGAAGAATACTCGACACTGTTACGTATTGAATGTCCTAATCCTGATCGGATATATTTGAAGGAAATGAAACCTTCAGGTCTTAAGAAGAAAGTGGCTAGGATCACGGGAATGGATACAACATGGGTTGAGATTCATGTGGACACGAAGCAGAAAAATGGGTGCATTTCAGTGATAGAAGATCATGCAGTAGCCAGGGCACAGTTAGAAAAAAATCAGAGGGAGGATGGAGATTGCCTCAAGAAGTGTTATGTGTCAATATTGCCGGAAAGGGTCAAAGTGGATCCTAGAGAGAATAATCTTCGAGGGTTAGCCGACATTTGGAACCAGTGGAATGTATCAGAGAAAGAAGCCTTCACTCAGAAGTATGGAGACATAACACTCTTAATTCCGATTCAGGTCAATAGTGGGTTGATTCAGGCTATGGTACAGTTCTGGAATCCTGCTTATAGATGTTTCACTTTTAACGAGGAGGATATGACACCACTGATCGAAGAATACTCGACACTGTTACGTATTGAATGTCCTAATCCTGATCGGATATATTTGAAGGAAATGAAACCTTCAGGTCTTAAGAAGAAAGTGGCTAGGATCACGGGAATGGATACAACATGGGTTGAGATTCATGTGGACACGAAGCAGAAAAATGGGTGCATTTCGTGGGAAACTCTCCGACTGTTGATATTGGGTTGTTCTGACAAAGCAAAAGCCAGGGACATCTTCGCTCTAGCTATCTACGGGTTAATCATATTCCCGAAGATATTGGGTCATGTGGATATAGCCGTGTTTGATTTCTTTGAAAAGTTGGAACAAAAGATCAACCCATCTCCGGCCATCATAGCTGAAACTATCCGATCCTTGAATTTTTGTAAAAGGGCCGAACACGGGAGGATCAAGGGGTGTGTACAACTCCTTTATATTTGGATTCAAAGTCACTTTTGGAAGATAGAAAATGTTTTCTTCAAACCATACATGAAGACTTTAGTTCCGATTAGGGAATTCCTTCAAAATGATTGGCCTAAGGAAGGGAATGAAGAGAAATGGGTCAACATGTTCCGAAATCTAAAAGGGGAGATGGTGACTTGGAGAGCTCCATGGATGGTTCCTGTGCCGATTATGTACAAATGTGGGGACAACCCGGGAGTTCCACTGCTCGGAATTTGGGGGTCTGTGAGTTATGCGCCCCTGTTGGTGCAAAGACAGGTTGAGTCTCGGCAATTCACACCCATGACTCATAATTTAGGATCATCAGAGTTCACTTATGGGGAAGATGGATATTCTGGAAAAGTGCGGGCAGCGATCGAAGCATGGAAGAAAACTCAACGGATAAAAGTGGCCAGATATGCTGACACCGTCACACCTGATTATTTGGTATGGAGGAAGTTAAGGGTTAATGATAGACTATTGACATCAGATGGGGAAGAGATCCAGTTCATAAATTCGCCACCGAGGGAAATGGCATCAGAGTTAGAAATTACAAGAGCGGAATTTGAAAAAGAAAAGGCCCGGATGAGTAAAGAAATTGCCCGACTGCAAAAAGAGCTTGGAGACATGAAAAATATGGAATCAGCTCGGGAAAAAGAGAAGAAACAGATTAAGAGAGAAAGGGACACCGTCAAGGACGACCTTCGAGAGTTACATTTGGAGAACAAGAGGTATCGCTTTGAGCTCAGGTTTGAGGGGACTCTCAAGACTTCCGGGGAATGGGAACAAGAAGTCAAAAACCTCAAAAAGGAGAAGAATTATTGGGTAGAAAAGGCGAAACATGAGGAAGCCCGAGCAAATCAACTTGAGAAGCAAGCTAGGGAGAGCTTACAGGGTGATGCTTCTGCTAACACGTCTAAGGGCCGTGAACAAGTAGGGATCAGATGGAAGAGCAAGGCAGTTAAAGGAGGACATTAAAGAAGGTCCAGGATCCGAGGGAGTTATTATAGGACTAGTATCTTGTAATAGTTTTTAGGAGAGACAGATTATCATGATCTTTTGTTCTAGGAAATCAATGAAAGACCGTTTGGTTGGAATTATCCCGGGGCCAATACTCACTTTGTTCATATTCATTCATTCATTCATTTATTCATTTTTTATAAAATAAAAAATTGTGTCAATAATTTCTAATCCATGGTTTTTTTTTTTTTAAAAAAAAATAAAGGTACAATTGGTCGCACTCAGAAAGAACCAGATTTCCAACACTCTTACAATACTCGGTCTCGAACAAAAGCCATGGAAAATGACCAGCTTGCCAGAATTGAGAGAACGGAAAGAATCCAGAAAGAACTACAAGAACAGTTGACTAAGTCTCAAGAAGAGACACGAGAACAGATGACAAAGCTCATGGAGATGATGAGCAATATGATGACGCAGAAGTGGCCTGGAGAGAATTCAGCTGCTGGAATGGGGGCAGTAAATCAGGAGGATAGACCAGAAGTGGTACAGAGAAATGGCCAGGCATCCCAACCTATGGGAAATGAAATTCCAACTGGGGCAGCATCCTACATCTACATCCAGCCGGCGGCCGAACCACAGAATTTCGGTCCAAAAAGGGGTAACATCAGAGCTGATCCAATTGAGGTTGAGGTTCCAGACTTCGAAGAAATGGCAGAGAAGGAAAAGGCCAAAATGACCGAACTGAAGAGGGTCGAAACTGCTGAATCTGAGAAGAAATATCAGTTGTTGGAAGAAAGGCTAAGAGCAGTGGAAGGAGCAGAGTTGTTTGGCAGCCTAGATGCCAAAGAGATGAGCCTATTACATGATCTATTAATTCCACCAAAGTTCAAAGTACCAGATTTTGAAAAGTATAATGGGACCACCAACCCATCCGCCCATCTGACTATGTACTGTAGAAGGATGACAGGGCACGAGGATAATGAAAAATTGCTTATTCATTGCTTCCAGGACAGCTTAACAGGGTCAGCCACTCGATGGTACAACCAACTCAGTCGTACCAAGATTCGTTCATGGACGGATGATAACTCGTATAATTATATAGTTTTTAGTTATGTTTTATTATTGTTTTGTGTCAAATACGAGTTATTATTGCTTAGTCTAATTGTGTTTATGATCTTTTATATTTTTATGTAATTTGGTGTTTTTCACAAGTTTCTTTGAGTGATTTCAGATTACTAGAATTAAGGGCAAATCCAGTTCAGTTCCAGTTCCACCACCTTTTGCCATATCAGCTATATCTGGAGTTTCACTGAAGCAATAAGGCTGAAATTTGTAGCCGTGCAAAGATAAGAGGCATATCTATCTTTTTCATGTTTTACACTTCTTGAAACGGAGTCGTTTTCCTTAGCGAAATCGACCATCAAGTTGGCTGATGTGCAATGACGTCTGTGCTGACCTGTTTTCGTATTTTGCCCATATCTGCTTATCCACATCAGCAAATGAGCTGATTCCAATGGCTTTGGATCCGTAGCTGATACGGTAACCTTTGTCTAGAAGACCATATGATCAGATCAGGCCTCTAATATTGACGAAATCGACCATCAAGTTGGCTGATGTGCAATGACGTCTGTGCTGACCTGTTTTCATATTTTGCCCATATCTGCTTACCCACATCAGCAAATGAGCTGATTCCAACGGCTATGGATCCATAACTGGTAGGGGAACCTTTTTCTAGAAGACCATGTGATCAGATCAGGCCTCCAACATTGACGAAATCGACCATCAAGTTGGCTGATCAAAATTGTCATACAATATGACGAAAATTGTTAGAAAAATTCACCCACCTATTATACCTACCTTTGAAATTTGTAAAGCTTGTCTCTTGTCATTTAGCCCTCCAAAATGTGTATAAATAGAGGGCCTTGGATGATTGTAGAGGATCATATTGTACATAGGTAGGATATTAGCCATTGTAATAAAATTCTCTAAGTTTTCTTCTTCTTTCTTTTCTCTAGTTTTCTTTTTCTTTAGAAAGAGCAAGAGGTTGGATAATTAATATTCTTCTTCTTCTTCTTTCTTTCTTTTATTTTCTTCTTAGATTCTATTTAATTTTATGTTTATGATGCCTATGCTAGGCTAAACTTCTATTTGGTTAAGGGCGATTTCAAAGCCCTAGACATGTTTTGTGATTTATTTTCAGATTCTATCTATCATTAATTTTCTATCAAAGTTGCTTATGTTCTTCTACAAGAATTGTTCATGATGTTGTCTTGATTTATTTAGGTGTACAACTAGATAGATCTTGATAATTATCTATTGCTAGTTTAGGAGTCTTGATCCGTGTAATTGTCTTGATTTCCTATTCATAAGTGGCAATTTGTGATTAATGATTATGGTCAAGTTTTCAATAATTGCAAAGTGGAACATAACCTAAGTTGAACAATCCGAGCTTATGTGTTTGTTGCTTAGATCAACCTATCTTTCTCATCATAAAGCTGCCATTAAATTGAATTTAGAGAGCTTATTCTAGGTTGTTTAATGGTTAGAGATTAAATAGAGAGCTTGTTCTATTTAACGACAAACTAAGGAAAGATTGGGATAACAGAGCTTGTTGTTATCTACGGTTGTTAACTTTGATAGTTGGTTGATATTGATAGATCTGAAATTGATTCTTAATGATGTCTAGTGGTGGAGAATGAAACCTTAACCATATTTTTCATATTTGATTCTTCTTACTTACTTGTTTTCTTACTTTTAGTTTGCTTATTTTTTTATATTTATTTTTATTGGCTGGTTATACCGCCTAATTTGTATATTAACTTTGTTTTATTTTTATTGGCTGGTTATACCGCCTAATTTAGTATATATATTTTTATTGGCTGGTTATACCGCCTAATTTAGTATATATATTTTTATTGGCTGGTTATACCGCCTTGCATCTTATTCTTATTATTTACTTTAGTTTAAATCTGGCTTCAAAAACCCCTTTTCTTTTATTGTTCTTGAATTTAAGTTTTAAACTATTAACTTATAAACTAAAACCCAATCCCTGAGGACTCGACCCTTGCTAACTACTATACTTACAATTGATCTTTTAAGTGCAAGGTTAAATAAGATACACTCTTTTGGGTGCATCAAATTTTTGGCGCCGTTGCCGGGGATTGTTTTCTTTAGTTTATTTTTTACTTGGTTTATTCTTATTTTCAGTTCTAATGAGTTTTGTTTTCTTGTACATACGGGTTTTTCTTATCAAATTTTGAAAATAAAAAAATAAAAAAAAAACGATGGAATTGAGCAATCTAACACTTGAAGAGTTGGTGGCATACATGAACATGGAGAATCAACAAGTCAATCTCACCTTCCCAGTTCAACAATTTGCCATGGGAGGATGTCAAGGCCATCAAGTGTTCCAAGACCAACAGTATGATCATTACTCAAACACTTACCATGAGGGATGGTGGGATCATACTAATTATGGCTACTCGAAAAATTACCAAGAAGTAGATCCTTATGCCAATTACACTCATCCATCTACCTTCAATCAATCATGGTCCCAAGAACCAGATCTTTTTCAACCACCACATATGACTCAAAACTCAGGTACTTCTTTAGAAGATCTTGTCTATTCTCTTGTTACTGATACTTTGCAATTTCAACAGGAAACAAGGGCAAGCATCCAGAGTTTGGAAAAGCAAATGATCCAATTCACTAGTAGTATGGTGGGATGGGTAGCACAAAGATCTGAAGAACTCCCTGCCCAAACGATGATTAACCCAAAGGAGAATGCTACTATTGTGACCTTGAGGAATGAGGAACAAGATGAGGATGAGACAAAATTAGAGATGGATTCTATTCTTGAGGATAATGAAGCCACAAATCCAAATAAGAGTATTTCGGCACCTGAGGTAACGTTTAAGGTTCCACTTTTTACTAATGTTTCTTCTCCACCTTTTCCTAGTAGATTTGCAAAGTTCAAGGAGGAAGAACATGAACAACACATGCCAGAAACCTTAAACAACTTGTTTGTGGATGCCATTCAACAAGTATCAAAATATGCTCCATTCCTCGATGAGATATGCACCACAAAGGATGATGGAATAATACTTGTAATGGAGAATGCATCCACTGTTGTGCAAAGAAAGCTTCCTCTCAAACGCATAAATTTGGAAAATTTCATGTATGAGCCTGACAAGCCTAAACAGCCAAGAAGGGGTGTTGGTTAGGTTCAAAACACTAACTCAAGTGTTAATTGGGAAGGCAACCCAATTAAAGAAGAAATTGCCAACCTTCCATATTCAGATTTGCTTTCTCTTTCTCTTTCTTTTCCTTTTTCTTTTATTATTTTTATTTTTATTTTTATTTTTATTGTTTTTATTTTTATTTTTTATGTTTACTTGTTAATTTTTGTTTAGTATTTTAGGATTATTTAGGTTGCATGAGTTTGTTTTGTTTTGAGTCTTAGTTGTTCCTATTCTTATGTTATTAGTTCTTTTCTCTTACACATGATTCTTTCATTTGGGTTAATAGACTTACATTGAGGACAATGTAAGAATTAAGTATGGGGGGAATGATTTAGGATTTCTTTTATTTTCGTCTACTATTTTTTTATGAGTCTTTATTATTATTATTTTTAGTGTGTTTTAGTTCCTTTTTAATACAATGATGAGATATGAATTGCATAGGTCTAAACTGGTTACTGGTGAGAAGATTTTCATGAGAATTGAGCTTGATACTATTTTTTATGAGCCAATGTTGATATGATATGTTGATTGAGAAAGAAGCATGTTTAGACTTAATCTGACTTGTATAATCATCCTTGTGAGTTTTTGAGCCTATAATGATTGACGCATTATACAAATCAATCTAATTTCTTTCTTGAGTGCTCTTATGATTACATGATTCTCTAGAACTTGCTTTAGACCTTGTTGAGACTATATTGATACATGTGACAACATGAATATGATAGAGGCATTAGGATTATAACCAGAGCCAAACAGCCATCCATTATTAATGTTCTAAGAGAACATCCCCACTAGTGAGCCAATTTGAACCTACATTGAATAAGCTATCTCTTTGGTAACCATAACTTGTCCCTAACCTAAATATACTTATATCTTTACCTTTGTTCCAAAGATGAATTAGCATGTTTTGAGACAAGTTGCAAAGACAAGGAAGATCTATTGAAAATTTGGGTTAGAAACAAGAAATAAGTGTGGGGGGAAAGAAAATAAAAGTCAAGAGAAAAAGAAATGAAATACTGGCAAATACATTCCTATGTAAAAAAAAATATATATATATGAATCATCTCTTGAATTTGGGGAAAAAGAAAAAGATGTTACAAAGTTGTTTAGAATGAAGAAAAGGCCCAACATGAATATCCGGCCTAGGTGACTATGTACTTGTAAAAAGTTTTGAGAAGTTTCTTTGTATGATCTTTTTATGTCTCTAAACTTTATGAACTCTTTGGAACCTTTGTGATATCTTTATCCTTTTGTTCTTCAACCACATTACAAACCCCTTGGCCCCATTACAACCTTCATTAAAGACCTCTTGATTCATGAAGTTGTATGATCTAAATAGTGGAGAATAGGTGGACAAGCAAGAATATGGTAGAACTATTTTCATGAGATTGATTGAGTGTAAACACTTCACCACTACTTTAAAGAGTGAAAATCATGAGGGTATCCCATGTGAGAAGTTGAGATTAAATTTGAACATGCACTATTTTGATTGAGATATGTTATGTTAATATTGGCTTAACTCAAACAATTTACATTCAAGCATGATTTTTTGTGAAATTCTTTAAGCTATTGATTAGTTTATAAGACTTGTTCAAAGATTGTCTCTAATTTGTAGTGAAAGGATTAGGAATAAATATTTTTAGTATATGTAGTTTATTTATATTTTAGTTTTTCAATGTTTGTGGGTATCGTTCTAGTAAACCCTCACGAGACTAAACTCGTCCACTAGGGATACCTAGGGGTTTAAAGGCTTGTGTCACATGCTAAGTGCCACCGTGATTTCCTACGAAAGTGGATTAGATTAGATTTTCTTATTTTATTTTTATTTGTTTTTGCTCGAGGACTAGCAACAATCTAAGTGTGGGGGTGTGATAACTCGTATAATTATATAGTTTTTAGTTATGTTTTATTATTGTTTTGTGTCAAATACGAGTTATTATTGCTTAGTCTAATTGTGTTTATGATCTTTTATATTTTTATGTAATTTGGTGTTTTTCACAAGTTTCTTTGAGTGATTTCAGATTACTAGAATTAAGGGCAAATCCAGTTCAGTTCCAGTTCCACCACCTTTTGCCATATCAGCTATATCTGGAGTTTCACTGAAGCAATAAGGCTGAAATTTGTAGCCGTGCAAAGCTAAGAGGCATATCTATCTTTTTCATGTTTTACACTTCTTGAAACGGAGTCGTTTTCCTTAGCGAAATCGACCATCAAGTTGGCTGATGTGCAATGACGTCTGTGCTGACCTGTTTTCGTATTTTGCCCATATCTGCTTATCCACATCAGCAAATGAGCTGATTCCAATGGGTATGGATCCGTAGCTGATACGGTAACCGTTTTCTAGAAGACCATATGATCATATCAGGCCTCTAATATTGACGAAATCGACCATCAAGTTGGCTGATGTGCAATGACGTCTGTGCTGACCTGTTTTCGTATTTTGCCCATATCTGCTTACCCACATCAGAAAATGAGCTGATTCCAACGGCTATGGATCCATAACTGGTAGGGGAACCTTTTTCTAGAAGACCATGTGATCAGATCAGGCCTCCAACATTGACGAAATCGACCATCAAGTTGGCTGATCAAAATTGTCATACAATATGACGAAAATTGTTAGAAAAATTCACCCACCTATTATTCCTACCTTTGAAATTTGTAAAGCTTGTCTCTTGTCATTTAGCCCTCCAAAATGTGTATAAATAGAGGGCCTTGGATGATTGTAGAGGATCATATTGTACATAGGTAGGATATTAGCCATTGTAATAAAATTCTCTAAGTTTTCTTCTTCTTTCTTTTCTCTAGTTTTCTTTTTCTTTAGAAAGAGCAAGAGGTTGGATAATTAATATTCTTCTTCTTCTTCTTTCTTTCTTTTATTTTCTTCTTAGATTCTATTTAATTTTATGTTTATGATGCCTATGCTAGGCTAAACTTCTATTTGGTTAAGGGTGATTTCAAAGCCCTAGACATGTTTTGTGATTGATTTTCAGATTATATCTATCATTAATTTTCTATCAAAGTTGCTTATGTTCTTCTACAAGAATTGTTCATGATGTTGTCTTGATTTATTTAGGTGTACAACTAGATAGATCTTGATAATTATCTATTGCTAGTTTAGGAGTCTTGATCCGTGTAATTGTCTTGATTTCCTATTCATAAGTGGCAATTTGTGATTAATGATTATGGTCAAGTTTTCAATAATTGCAAAGTGGAACATAACCTAAGTTGAACAATCCGAGCTTATGTGTTTGTTGCTTAGATCAACCTATCTTTCTCATCATAAAGCTGCCATTAAATTGAATTTAGAGAGCTTATTCTAGGTTGTTTAATGGTTAGAGATTAAATAGAGAGCTTGTTCTATTTAACGACAAACTAAGGAAAGATTGGGATAACAGAGCTTGTTGTTATCTACGGTTGTTAACTTTGATAGTTGGTTGATATTGATAGATCTGAAATTGATTCTTAATGATGTCTAGTGGTGGAGAATGAAACCTTAACCATATTTTTCATATTTGATTCTTCTTACTTACTTGTTTTCTTACTTTTAGTTTGCTTATTTTTTTATATTTATTTTTATTGGCTGGTTATACCGCCTAATTTGTATATTAACTTTGTTTTATTTTTATTGGCTGGTTATACCGCCTAATTTAGTATATATATTTTTATTGGCTGGTTATACCGCCTAATTTAGTATATATATTTTTATTGGCTGGTTATACCGCCTTGCATCTTATTCTTATTATTTACTTTAGTTTAAATCTGGCTTCAAAAACCCCTTTTCTTTTATTGTTCTTGAATTTAAGTTTTAAACTATTAACTTATAAACTAAAACCCAATCCCTGAGGACTCGACCCTTGCTAACTACTATACTTACAATTGATCTTTTTAGTGCAAGGTTAAATAAGATACACTCTTTTGGGTGCATCAACGGATCTGGCCAGGGCTTTTATGGAGTATTATAAGCACGTTTCTGATATGGTACCAGACAGGCTGTCATTACAGAACATGGAAAAGAGGTCCAATGAGACCTTCAAGGAGTATTCACAGAGGTGGAGGGACCTGGCAACACAAGTGCAACCCCCTTTAACCAACAAAGAAACCACGGTGCTTTTCATCAACACATTGAAGGCACCTTATTATGACAGATTGGTGGGAAATGCTACCAAAGATTTTGCGGATATGGTAATATCTGGAGAAATGATTGAGTCAGCCATTAAGAGTGGAAAGATGGAAGGGGGTGAGTCTGCTACCCCAAAAAGAGCTTTTCCTACAAAGAAAAAGGAGGAAACCCATGCAGTAAGCTTCAACCAATATCCTTACACACCTCCAACACCATACACACCACTGAGGCCTTATACCCCTACCACACCTTATGCACCTCCTACACCATACACACCATGCCCGAGGTATAATCCTTATTACCCTAATATCAACCACCTTACCCAAAACCCGTTCCCTTACACCAATATACCACAACAGCCATTCCCAACTGGCATATCCCCTCAAATCACCCTTCCTAGAAATACTGTTCCTAACACACAAGGGCCTGTGCGTAATGACCAACGTTCACCAAGGAACGATCAAAGAACCCAATTTGATCCGATTCCCACTACTTACGGTGATCTATATCCAAAACTGTTGTAGGGTCAACTTGTTGCACCTGTGTACCTAAAACCTTTGACACCTCCATATCCAAGATGGTACAATGCAAACACCAACTGTGCATACCATGCGGGAATCCAAGGACATTCAATTGAAGATTGCCTAGCCTTCAAAAGGAAAGTCCAAAGCTTGATTAATTCAGGGGTAGTGAAGTTTGGATCAAAAAATGGGCCGAACGTAGCTGGAAATCCGTTGCCCAATCATGCTGGGAATCAAGTAAATGCAATATTGACCGGAGGGGACAGAAAATTAAAAAGGGATATTGAGGAGGTTAAGACTCCAATGATGACAGTATGGGTTGAAATGGTCAAGGCAGAATTGGTAGAAGGTACGGAAGATTTGAAGATAGTTGCAGGAGGGGTGCATGATTGGTGCCCGTTCCATAAGAGTGAAGGCCATGACATACAGAACTGTGGGGACTTCCGGGTTAAAGTCCAAAGAATGATGGATAGTGGGGTAGCCCAATTCTATGAGGAGATAGAAGGGGAAATAGAAGTCATTGAAAATACAAGTGGCTATGGGATAGGAAGACCCTTAATCATCTACTATGATGAACCAGAGGAAAAAGTTATGCCAGCCATGGAAGAAAATGCGCCCAAATTAATCATTGATTTACCTGTTTCCTTTCCATACAAGGAAAACAAGGCTACACCATGGAAATATGACTGCAGTATGGTTATGCCCGGGTCTTCAGGCCAACAGGATATTACAGGTGTGGGGCATTTAACCCGAAGTGGGAGGTGTTATGCTCCGGAGGCTGTTGAACAAGAGGTAGCAGGGAAAGACAGAGGAATTGACAAAGGGAAGAAGGTCGTCGAGCCAATCCACATTGAGATGGATTTGCCAGAGGAAACAGAGAGGGGATCAGCCCCGGTTAATAGAATCAAAGAGCCAGTATGTGAAAAAGAAGCTTGTGAGTTCTTGAAATTTATAAAGCATAGTGAATATAGCGTGGTTGAACAACTGCAACGTCAACCAGCTAGGATTTCAATCTTATCTTTGCTTTTAAATTCAGAACCACACAGAAAGGCTTTATTGAGAGTATTAAATCAAGCGTACGTGGCCAATAATATATCAGTGGAAAAGCTGGATAGGTTGGTGGGAAACATCGCAGCTGATGACTTCATATTCTTCAGCTATGAGGAAATACCACCCAATGGTATTGGATCAACAAAAGCTCTCCATATAACCACTACTTGTAAGGGGCACATATTACCGAGGGTCCTTCTGGACAACGGTTCTTCACTAAATGTGATGCCTTTAGCAACCTTATCCAAGTTACCAGTGGATTTATCCTATATGATACCAAGTTGCACGGTAGTCAGAGCTTTTGACGGAACCAGAAGGGAGGTTATGGGAACCATTGAAGTTCCTTTGGAAATAGGCCCGTGCACATATACAGTGAACTTCCAGGTTATGGATATCAATCCATCTTATAACTGTTTGTTGGGAAGGCCATGGATACATTCAGCTGGGGCTGTACCCTCGTCTCTTCACCAGAAACTAAAATTTGTGATGGAGGGCCGGTTGATTACGGTATCAGGAGAGGAAGACATAATAGCCTCCGCATCCACTGAATCTCCTTATGTGGAGCCGAATGAAGAGGCCGTGGAGTGTTCTTTCCGGTCTTTGGAATTTGTAAATGCAGTTTTTGTCGCTGAAGGACAAAAAATTCCAAAACCAAAGCTGTCCAAGAACACAAGGTTGGGAGTAAAAACCACCGTAGGAAAAGGCTGCAGGGCAGGAAAGGGTCTAGGGAAATATCTTCAGGGGATGGCTCGAGCCATAGAGGTAAAAGGAAAAAAGGACCGATTTGGCTTAGGATATCTTCCAAAGGCCCATGAGAAAAGAAGACAGGTTGAAAAGAATCGACAAAGGAGGATGGCCCGTTTTGCGGGTATGGATATTGAGTGGGAGCCTATGACATTCCCACCTATCCTTCACAACTTCCGCTCAGCCGGTTCTCTGTTCGGAGAAAAGAATTCTGATGATGTACTTGTGATGATAGAGAAAGCCTTCAAGAAATTCCAGGTGAATGGTGATGAACAGATGAATGATGTGGAGATCTGCATGACTGGGAAAGACAGAATTGAAAGAAAAAGTGCTAGCTGGATGGTGCGACCTTGTCCACCAGGATATAGACTAACCAATTGGAGTGCGACTGAGTTGCCCATAGTCTTTAAGTCTATTCCAAAGTAATACTTTTTAAAAAAGCAATCTTAATTATCTTTACCCAGAGATATTAAGTTTTTTTTGTAATGGGCTTTTCAAGCATTTTCATTCAATAAATAACAAGCACAATGCATTATCCATATTGATGTGTCCATATTCTTTCATTTTTTTATTCATTTTGTTTTCTATATATATATTTTCCTATATTGTTTTTCTCCACCTATTTACAGGTGTACGGATGTGGAATATGAGGACCCTCCTGTCAGTAATTCTGAAATTGATTTTGAAAGACCCATTTGCACGGGTGATTTTGAGGCTAATGAAGATACTGAGGATTATGGTCTACCTCCGGATTTATTGAGAAAAATAGAACAAGAGGAGAAGCAAGTACTTCCTCATAAGGAATTATTGGAAACAATAAATTTGGGAAATGATGAAGAGATAAAAGAAATCAGAATTGGAACTTCATTGTCACCATTAATAAAAAGTGAATTGATAGCTTTGCTCCAGGAGCATGTGGATGTATTTGCATGGTCATACCAAGATATGCCAGGGTTAGATCCGGATATTGTGGTTCATAGGCTCCCTTTAAGGCCAGAGTGCAAGCCAATTCAGCAAAAGTTGAGAAGAATGAGGCCTGATATGCTGTTAAAGATAAAAGAGGAAGTGAAGAAACAATTTGATGCTGGATTCCTAGAGGTGGCAAAATATCCGGAATGGGTGGCAAATATTGTTCCAGTACCGAAGAAGGATGGCAAGGTGCGGATGTGTGTTGATTATCGAGATTTGAACAAGGCCAGCCCTAAAGATAATTTCCCTTTGCCCCATATTGATACTCTGGTGGATAATACAGCGAAGAGTTCTCTATTTTCTTTTATGGACGGATTCTCAGGATACAATCAAATCAAGATGGCACCGGAAGATATGGAGAAAACCACATTTGTTACAATGTGGGGCACTTTTTGCTACAAAGTAATGCCATTTGGATTGAAGAATGCTGGGGCAACATACCAGAGAGCCATGGTGACCTTGTTTCATGATATGATGCATAAGGGAATTGAGGTCTACGTTGATGATATGATCGCAAAGTCACAAGGAGAAGAGGAGCATATTGCGAATCTTAAGAAGCTCTTTGAACGATTAAGGAAATTTAGACTCAAGCTAAATCCGGCAAAATGCACTTTTGGAGTCACCTCGGGGAAGTTGTTGGGTTTTGTTGTCAGCAAAAGAGGAATTGAGATTGACCCAGATAAAGTGAATGCCATTCAGAATTTGCCACCACCTTGCACTCAAAAGGAAGTAAGAGGCTTTCTAGGGAGATTGAATTACATTGCTCGGTTTATTTCACAGTTGATCGACAAATGTGATCCAATATTTAAGTTACTTCGAAAGCGTGATCCAGGAGAATGGGATGAAGGGTGTCAGATTGCTTTTGAAAATGTTAAGCATTATTTATCAAACCCGCCAGTATTAATGCCACCGATCCCGGATAAACCAATGATACTGTATTTATCAGTATTTGAAAGTTCCATGGGTTGTGTTTTGGGGCAGCTTGATGAAACGGGAAAGAAAGAACAGGCAGTTTACTATCTCAGCAAGAAGTTCACAGATTATGAGTTGAAATATTCGTCGGTAGAAAAGTTATGCTGCGCCTTAGCTTGGACAGCTCGAAGACTCAGACAGTATATGTTGTACCACACCACATGGTTGATTGCCAAACTAGATCCAATCAAGTACATGTTGGAAGCACCTTCTCTGTCAGGGAGGACAGCAAGATGGCAGGTTTTATTGTCAGAGTACGACATTGTATATGTAAGTCAAAAAGCTATCAAGGGCAGTGCAGTGGCGGAATTCTTAGCAAGTCGGGCAGTGGAAGATTATGAGCCATTGAACTTTGACTTCCCAGATGAGGATTTGATGTATGTGTCGCAAGCAGATGAGATTCCCCTAAAGAAGAAAGTGTGGAAAATGTACTTCGATGGCGCATCTAATGCCATGGGGCATGGAATCGGGGCAGTGCTTATATCCCCAGAAGAAGACTGTTATCCTTTCACTGCTAGATTGGATTTTGATTGTACAAACAATACTGCTGAGTATGAAGCATGTACTATGGGCCTTCGTGCCGTGGTGGACAGAAAGATCAAAGTATTGGAAGTTTATGGAGACTCAGCCTTGGTAATTTACCAGTTACGAGGAGAATGGGAAACCCGAGATACAAAGCTAATCCGATACCGAGAACTCATACTGAGTTTATTAGAGGAGTTCGAAGAAGCGAATTTCAATTACTTTCCTCGAGAAGAAAATCGAATGGCGGATGCTCTGGCTACTTTGTCATCGATGTTTAAAGTGAATGAAGGGGCAGAAGTTGTGTCGATCAAGATGAGCATATACGAGTCTCCTGCCCACTGCTTGAGTATCGAAGAAGAAGCAGATGGTCTCCCTTGGTATAACGACATCTTGCAGTACATCAAGAGTCAACAGTATCCAAAAGAAGCGACAGAGAATGACAAGAGGACTCTAAGAAGGTTAGCAATGGGTTTTGTTCTAGATGGCGAGATTCTCTACAAGAAAGGGAAAGATCAAGTCTTGTTGAGGTGTGTCGGGTCTGCCGAAGCTCGAAGAATCATAGAAGAGGTCCATGAAAGGATGTGTGAAACCAAGGTAATGGTCACATGCTTGCTAAACAGATTATGAGGGCAGGGTACTATTGGCTGACCATGGAAGGTGCCGCCATCACCTTTACATGTCATGACTGCATCATGGCCTTTTTCAATGTGGGGAATGGATATGATCGGGCCTATTACCCCAAAAGCTTCAAATGGACATCGTTTCATCTTGGTGGCCATAGATTATTTCACAAAGTGGGTAGAAGCTACGTCTTATGCAAATGTAACGAAGTCGGTGGTATGCAGATTCGTCAAGAAAGAAATCATATGCCGTTATGGGTTGCCAGCAAGAATTATTTCGGATAATGCTCTCAATTTGAACAACAAGATGATGAGAGAAGTGTGTACTCAATTCAAGATCACACATCATAATTCGGCACCTTACCGTCCGAAGATGAACGACACAGTAGAAGCAGCTAATAAGAACATCAAGAGGATCGTTGAGAAGATGACCAATGTGTACAAAGATTGGCATGAGATCCTGCCTTTTGCTCTTCATGCATATCGTACTTCGGTCCGCACATCTACAGGGGCAACACCGTTTTCTTTGGTATACGGGATGGAAGCAGTGCTACCTATTGAAGTTGAGATCCCTTCACTTCGGGTTTTGATGGAAGTTGGCCTAGAGGAAGCAGAATGGGTTAAAGCTCGTTATGAACAGTTGAATCTCATCGAGGAGAAAAGATTGAAAGCAATTTGTCACGGGCAGTTGTATCAGAGAAGGATGATTCGAGCCCACAACAAGAAAGTTCTTCCCAGACAGTTCCGAGAGGGGGAGTTGGTATTGAGGAAAATTCTCCCTATAGTGAAGGATCCAAGAAGAAAATGGGCTCCAAATTGGGAAGGACCTTATGTGGTAAAGAGAGCTTTTTCTGGGGGAGCATTGATTCTAACTCGGATGGACGGAGATGATTTTAGACATCCCGTAAATGCTGATGAATGGAAGAAGTATTATGCTTGAAAAATAAATAAATTGTGTGATGCTGTGCACATGAAAATTCGAATGATTCCAAGTGTAAAAATAGAAATTCTATATACCTATTTCCCCTGAGAATTGCTTTTCAAAGAAAATATTTATGCTTGATATGATGAATGGCCGTTTTTCATATTCCTTCCACTAAGAAGAAATTATCCTTAGTCACCCCTTTGAGCCTTAAGAATTATTTCTTTCTTTGAACCTTGATCAAGGATCACCCTCTACACTGGAGGGCAAATGCGAGGAAAGATAATAAAAAAATCATGGCAAAAAGAAAGCCATCGAAAAAAAAAAAGGGACAGATGTTTCCAGAATGAGTTCTCCTCATGAAGTGATCCTTGATCCAATCACCCTTAAACACATTTTGGGCCTATTTATCCTTCCTTTCTAAAGCTAAACCTTGGCCTATATTACATGCTTTGAAAGCCCATTTTGATCAAGCATGGATATTTAATTTGAAAGATTATTCTCAGAATCCATCCCATCTTTTGAATTGATATTTTTACTGTGGAAGCATTTAGAATTCTCAAATGCATGGCAAAAAAAAAAAAGGGAGAGGTTTAAGCTGAAAACCCCAAAGGGCGACTTAATACCGAACGGAGGAAACTTGAGTTGAAAACCTGTAAAAGGCGGCTCAAGTACTAATCAAAGTTTTAATCAATGCTCCGTGTAATGGGGAAGAAAGCATCTGACAGTCAGAGAAAAGGGGAACAATGCAGTCTGATGTAACTACAGAAGTTAAGAGATTACCCAAGTGAATTGCTCGTTCAAAAGAAATTTCAGATGGTTTGAAAAAAGAGGGGTCCAAGATATTCCGCATCCGGGGCATCTACAGCCTATAACCTTATATTTGTTTCTTATATCCTGGACATTTACTTTTACCATTTTAAAACATTTCTTGCAATAAATTCTTGTCATCCTTTTCATGACAATTTTTGATTGATTCATATTCTTTTTCATATACTTTTAAGATGCATTATGGTTGTTATTAAATTGAATGATGGGATTTCAAAGTATTATTAAGGAATAGATTTTAAATCTTGGGAAGGTTTGGAAAGTTCACCAAGAAAAGAAAATAGTGAACGTGGTGGAGACTCCGTCGCGTAGTCAGAAAATCTGTGAACTTCAGCGAGAGACAGAAGCTGAGATTATTTGACAAGATATCTTGAGTGAAGGATCCCTCAAGTGGGGCATCAATGAACAGTTGAAGACTCTGTCCTGAAGTCATATAATCTGTGAACCTCAAAGAAACCATGGATTAGAAATTATGGCATAATCATTTGATTGCATTTATTAGGAAGCATACAAGCATTTGCAAAAGCATAGCATTCTCATCATTGCATTTAGTTAACAGTGCAGATATCAGGCAAGCTTGGACTTCCCCAAGGAGAAACTCGTTTTGTTTCTCAAAAGATTCAGAGTTTGAGATTGCCATCAAGGTATTTTCTTTTGCTTTAAATCGAATTCATTCTGTTTTATCAAATGAGTCGAGCCTTGAGACCATCGTCGAGGTAGTTCTTTTTGTTTTAAATCGAATTCATTCTGTTTTATCAAATGAGTCGAGCCTTGAGACTATCGTCGAGGTAGTTTTTTTTTGTTTTAAATCGAATTCATTCTGTTTCGTCAAATGAGTCGAGCCTTGAGACCATCGTCGAGGTATTTCCTTTTGTTTTAAATCGAATTCATTCTGTTTCGTCAAATGAGTCGAGCCTTGAGACCATAGTCGAGGTATTTCCTTTTGATTTTAAATCGAATTCATTCTGTTTCGTCAAATGAGTCGAGCCTTGAGACCATAGTCGAGGTATTTCCTTTTGTTTTAAATCGAATTCATTCTGCTTTATCAAATGAGTCAAGCCTTGAGATCACCGTCGAGGTATTTCCTTTTGTTTTAAATCGAATCCATTCTGTTTTATCAAATGAGTCGAGCCTTGAGACCATCGTCGAGGTAGTTCTTTTTGTTTTAAATCGAATTCATTCTGTTTCGTCAAATGAGTCGAGCCTTGAGACCATCGTCGAGGTAGTTCTTTTGTTTTAAATCGAATTCATTCTGTTTCGTCAAATGAGTCGAGCCTTGAGACCATCGTCGAGGTATTTCCTTTTGTTTTAAATCGAATTCATTCTGTTTTATCAAATGAGTCGAGCCTTGAGACCATCGTCGAGGTAGTTCTTTTTGTTTTAAATCGAATTCATTCTGTTTCGTCAAATGAGTCGAGCCTTGAGACCATCGTCGAGGTAGTTCTTTTGTTTTAAATCGAATTCATTCTGTTTCGTCAAATGAGTCGAGCCTTGAGACCATCGTCGAGGTATTTCCTTTTGTTTTAAATCGAATTCATTCTGTTTTATCAAATGAGTCGAGCCTTGAGACCATCGTCGAGGTAGTTCTTTTTGTTTTAAATCGAGCCCATTCTGTTTTATCAAATGAGTCGAGCCTTGAGACCATCGTCGAGGTAGTTTTTTTTGTTTTAAATCGAATTCATTCTGTTTCGTCAAATGAGTCGAGCCTTGAGACTATCGTCGAGGTAGTTCTTTTTGTTTTAAATCAAATTCATTCTGTTTCGTCAAATGAGTCGAGCCTTGAGACCATCGTCGAGGTATTTCCTTTTGTTTTAAATCGAATTCATTCTGTTTCGTCAAATGAGTCGATCCTTGAGACCATAGTCAAGGTATTTCCTTTTGTTTTAAATCGAATTCATTCTGTTTTATCAAATGAGTCGAGCCTTGAGATCACCGTCGAGGTATTTCCTTTTGTTTTAAATCGAATTCATTCTGTTTTATCAAATGAGTCGAACCCTGAGACTGTCGTCAATATATTTTCGCTAGTTTTAAAGACCCTCGGGCACCATTTTTCTTTTGAAAATCGAATTCGTTTTCTTAAGACGGATCGAGCCTAGATTAGTCAAGGAATTCAATTTAAGGACAAATCTTCAATTTACAGCTTATTATCAAAAAAAAAAAAAATGGAAAATGAAAAAATGATAGAAGAATGAAAAAGAAAACCCCTTTCCCTTTCTTTCACATGTGATATCACTGACCGTACAAAATTAGTGTTGGTTTATCTTTGCCTGATTCCTGATTCTCAGCAATAGCCAAAGAGGGGCAGCTGTAGACACCTAATTTTGTCCGGACCACTAAACAGGTATGTTTTCTTCCCATATTGATGTTTCCGAGTATAAAAAGACTGTTTTCATCCTGCAGGTGGTACTCCGAGACTTATTTTAAGAGGGCGAGCACAAAAAGTCATACTTGAAAAAAAGTCAACCCCGAAAAAGTCAACCCCAAAAAATCAACTACTGAAAAAGTCAACCTACTTTCAAAATCAAGATTTTAAGTTCAATTGAAAAATGGCGAAAGAATTTTGATAATCCGAGTTCTACATTGAAAGATATGGAGTTCGGAAGTTGGGATTTGGAGATTCAGTAGAAAAGAAACCCTAATCCGAGAAATTTGGGGAAAAGTGCTTAAACGATCAAACTGGTCGAAATTGAAGGTTCCAAATGAAAGATAAGCACTGACTACGGGTAATGGAGAAGTCACTTGCAAGAAAAACCGAAAGAAAAGTCAATTCGGGAGAAAACCGAGAATTAGGGTTTTTAGTGGATTTCGGTGAATCGGGAAGAATCACAGAAATGGCCCGACTTGGTAAGCCCAAAGCCCCTAATGGATGAAGAATGGTTAAAAAGGATGGCCCAAGGCTCAGATTGAAGAAAATCTGAAAATCGGATTTGTTTTGAGCAAAACCGGGCTTCGGAGGTAAAAGGGCAAAATTGGAAAATTTTGGGAAAAAATAGCAAATGGACTCCGAAAATTATGGAAAATTTGTCAATCTCATTCTTAAATCATTTGAAGGAGATTGGCGAAAGAAAATCTTGATTCCGAGTTCGTTTGCAAAATGGCCAAATCCCGGGCTTCTTATGTAGTAATTCAAAAAGGAAAATCCCGGAAAAATAGCAAATGGACTCCAAAAATTCTGAAATTTGGCAAATCTCATTTTTAAATTATTTGGAAGAGATTGGCGAAAAAAAATATTGATTCCGAGTTCGTTTGCAAAATGGCCAAATCCCGGGCCTCCTATGCAGTAATTCAAGCCGATAAATCCCTAAAAAAATACCAAATGAGCTCCAAAAATTATGAAAACTTCTAGATCACACTTTTTAATTAGTTTGAAGAGATTGGTGAAGAAAAATCTTGATTTGGAGCTCGTTTAAAGAATGGTAAAATGTAGGGGCATAAAAAGGCATTTTTGGGAAGAAAAAATCTAAATAAATAGCAAACGGACTCGGATAATTTTGAAAACTTCCAGGACTCAATATTTTATTATTTTGGAAGTATTAAAAAAATAAAAATTGAATTTGGAGTCCGTTTGATATTTACTTGCATCCGGGGGGCAAAATGGTCATTTCACCCAAGCAACCGAAAAGGGCTTTTTTTGGCCCTTCAAAAAATCAGAGTTGGGCTGGAAAAGAGAAGTGCTGGCATGCCCAAGCCCAAAGAAAGGAGGAAGCTTCTAATTTTTTTTTTCTTTTTTCAATCAAGTGGTTAAAAATCAAGAGTTAGTTAACCATTCTCTTTGATCAAACCATGGTGATTAAACCACATAGGTTAAGAAAGATGTCAACATTATTTTTGCATAGAGAGGGCTGAGATGCTAATCTAAGGGTGGTAATTTCATGACTTTTCATCTTGAATTATTGGCCATTTGATGGAAAATAGGTTACACAAAAATGACAACATCTTTGAGGCTATATAAGCATCATTAAAGCCAACCCTAGGGAGGCACATTTTGGTTTTTTCTTTTCCATTTTGGCTGATTTCTCTTAGTTTTTCTTAGTTTTTATCTTCTTGGTTGAGAGCAAAAAAAGAAAAGTTTAGAAAAAAAAGGAAAGTTTGAAGAGAAAAGCTTGAAATATTAGCTTCTTGAGGTTGCTCTTGAGCACCAACTCTTGCACTTTCATTTTCTATTCTTGTTTTTTGCTATTTTAATCTCTACTTGGTGAGTTTTCATTTTAGAATAATGTTTTTTTGTTCTTCCTTCATTTCCTTTCTTAAGTATATTTTATTTACATTTTGTTTTTACAATAAACTCACCATGGCCAAATGGCCTACATTATTTATTTTAAGTTGTTGTGTTGATTCATTTTACCATATTGTTTATGCTATTTTCTTTTTTTTTGATGTTTTAAATGTTATGTTATTTCATGTTCTTGAGTTATATTTTAATTTGGTTGCTTTGTTTGTTACCATTTATGTCTTAGATATCATGTTTTTTTGCATTTTAATTTTCTGTTTTCATGTTGTTTAAATTTGAGCATGTTTTAGATCTAGCATATTAGGTGTTTGTGAAAATGCTTGTGTGATTCTTTGCATGATTCTTGTTTTATATCCTAATTGAGCATGTTTTAGATCTAGTATATTAAGTGTTTGTGAAAATGCTTGTGTGATTTTTGCATGATTTAAGTGTTATGACTTAGTTTTTCATGCTAGTATGCCAAGTGTTTGTGAAAATGCCATGCTTGTTGGAGCTTGAGGCCCTTTGGCTACTCCATGTGTTTTGCATTGTGTGTTGCATTTTTTGTCATGCTAGTTGTTAGGTTTTTGCATTTGCATGATATTTGGTTGGATTTTTGAATTAAGCATGCCTTGTGTTTGTGAAAATGCCATGCATGTCTTAGGTCTAGGTTACATTAAATGCCATGCAAGTTCATGTTAGGTCTAGGCCATATTATTTATGTCATGCATTTTCCTTACATTTAGGTTTAGATCCATGCATTTCATGCATTATGGTTGCTGCATTGTTTCATGCATTTCATGTTCATGCCACTTGAATAATGACTTGAGCCAATTAATGGTTCAAAGTCATGCTCTCTTGAGCACACTTGTGGAAAATTAAGTTTGTCAAATTGATTATTCTACCTTTGTGATTTTTTTACTTAGCCAATTTTTATCTAACTTTCAAAAAGTCTTAGCTACTGCTTTCAAGTCGTTTTATGAGTTTCAAATATTTTTATTTTTATTTTTAAATGATTTTATCAAAGACAAAAAAAAAAATGTGTTGGCAAAGCAGTTTTTTTTTTCACCTAAAACTCGTACATCTCCGATTTTTCTGGGAATCATCTTTGATCAAAAAATTAAGCCAAATGTTTCTCGTGTAGTTTTACATGTCTTGAGTCTCCAATAATTGTTTCAGAATTTTTGGAATTTTTAAAAATAGGGTAAAAAATCATGGATTAAAACTCGACAGTGGAGTCAGGATTGAATTTAAAGAAAAACAAAGCAGTTTTTTTTTCCTCCAAAAACTCGTACATCTATGATTTTTCTGGGAATTCTTCTTTGATTAGAAAATTAAGCCGATTTGTTTTCGTGTAGTTTTACATGTCCTGAGTCTCCAGTATTTTTTTTAGAATTTTCGGAAGTTTTAAAAATTGGGTAAAAAATCGTGGATTAAAACTGGACAGTGGAGTCAGAATTGAATTTAAAGAAAAACCAATTTTCTGTTTTGGTTAATTCACATAGAGTGGGCTGATTAGGAGGGTTAGATACTGACTTAGGGTAATTTCTAAGCCTTTTTAAACTCTAAAAATGGTTTTTCAAGTCCCGGGTTAAGGAGAGTCAAGTCCGGATTTTTTAAAACTTAGGAAATTAGAGCCATTTAAAAAAAAAAATTAGCCCAGTTTTTATTGTTAATTCAAGCTTTTCAAAATTGTTTTCAAACAATCACAAAGTATTTCGGTTTTAGAATATTTAATTTGACATATTTTCCTAAGGTAGCCGGATATCTTTTTAGATACACGGATTTCCTTAATTAAAGGAAAAAATACATTTCATGCATTGCATTTTTATATTCATGCATTTTATATAATATGTGATTCTTGTTATAATAATTTCTATGATATTGTTATTATTTTGATTTATATTTTTGATGTTATATGGTTTATTATATGATTTGGAATGTTTCATGATATCCTATGCTTTTATTTAGTTATTTTTTTTGTCATATTATTTAGCATATACTATGTTCATGCATTATTATTTCCATTTTTATTTTTATGCATATTATATGGTAGCACTATTTCATATTCCATCTCATTTAATTTATATGCCATATCATTCATGTTTGCCATGTCATTTAGGTTGCATCATATTATTTAGATTTTGCTATGTCATTTTATTTATGTCATGCATATACATATTCATTTCTTTTAAATGTTTTCAAAAAAAGATAATGGTTTTCAATAAAAAATATAAAGATATTCCCGAGTTAAAATAATTCATGAGTTCTCTACCGGGTTTGCTGGAGGGAATATCATCAATTATCATTAATAAAGGAATATCTTTCTTTCAAAAAAAGAGAATGATTCGGAAAGTTTTCCAAAACTAATAAAAATTTCTATATTTTGCCACGTTTGTTGGGGAATATAGGAAAATTTTGAATTTATAAATTTCGGATCATTTTCAATAAAAAAAATGAAATTATTTTTCTTTAAATTGGGAATTAACTTGAAATACTAATTTAAAACCAATCTTTACCGAGACTTGAGATAATACACGATTAATAAGGTACCGATTTATACGGGCGTTGTGGGGATGCTAATCCTTCCCCACACGTAACCGACTCCCGAACCCGCTTCTTTGATTTCTCTGGTTTAAAACGCAGACTTGAAATTGGTTTTTAAAATATTTTAATTAATTTTTAAAATATTTTATAAAACCGGTTTTAATAGGTGGCCGATCACACCTAGCTAAAAAAGATTGGTGGCGACTCCATGTCTTTTTTAAGGTCATTTTCAAAACCTTCATTTTTCTAGAGGAATTAAGTCGACTTTTCCTCGGTTTTTTAATGTCACGCTTAACGAATAATAAAGTCTTGCGATGAGACTCGTTATTTTTTTAGGTTGCGACACTTAACATTAAGTCTTAAGACAAAGCTTAAGCGCTTGAAGTTTTTCTAAGTTGATCCTTCATCTTGACACAACAACATCTTGGATGGATCTTCCTTAGCCATCAAGTCCGGTGCATGCTCTATCTGATCCTCCATCTGGATACAACAACATCTTGGATGAATCTTCTTTGGCCATCAAGGATCTTTCAAAGTGGTCTTCAGAAGGTTCCAATAGTCTTGAAGGAAGTTCGCCAATAAACTTTATCTATGTGGCCATCAAGGATGTCTCAAAGTGGTTCTTGAAGTGCTTCAATAATCTTGAAGGTCTTGAAGAAGGATTCTTCGAAAATCTTGATGAAAGATTCTCCAAAGGACTTCAATAATCTTGAAGGTTTTGAACAAGATTCTCTAGGAATCTTCGAGAGTCTTGAAGAGAATTATGCAATCTCGAAGATTTTGATGAAAACCGTTCAATAATCTTCAAGAGTCTTGAAGAAAATTACGTAATCTCGAAGATTTTGATGAAAACCGTTCAATAATCTTTGAGAGTTTTGAAGAGAATTACGTAATCTCGAAGAGAATTACGCAATCTCGAGGATCTTAATGAAAACACTCAATAATCTCTGATAGTCTTGAAAAGTATTACGTAATCTCGAAGAGAATTACATAATCTCAAAGAGAATTACCCAGTAATCTCAAAAGTCTTGAAGGAAGTTCTCCAATAATCTTGAAAATCTTGAAGGAATGTTCTTCAAAATGTCTTGAAAGTATATCCCCAATATGCCTCTTCAAAAATAATGCGGCCTTGACATGGAGATAAGATTGAAGACATCTTGCCTTTGTAGAAGATGGTGAAGCTTGAGAAAGTTCTGTCGACCAATCTTCCGAAGTGGCAGAAAAATCGAATGATTTCCAAGTGGATTTATATCTACCCGATATGGGCATGTCGGTGAAGAGATATAATCCTTTCCTAATGTCTTCATCTTACTTAGAAAGGAGCGGCAGAAAATCGAATGATTTTCAAGTGGATTTATATCTACCCGATATGGGCATGTAGATGAAGAGATATAATCATTTTCTAATGTCTTCATCTTCCTCGGAAAGAAACAAGATAATTGTTGAGATCTTTGAAGTACACCATGACAAGAAATCTACAAGAGAAAAACAATTCATGAAATCAAAATAAAGAATTTAAAAAAACAAAATTCTTTGTTCAAGTTGAATGTGGATCAAGAAGATTTGCGCATGACAAGTCAAGGAATATTTATGCATGACTTAAAAAAAAAAATCATGCTGTCATGGTGGCAAAAAGAACAAGAAACCAAAGTGTCATGATACGTGTCACTATGCATGGCTACTCAAATTAGAAATAAAGATACCATATGCATGGCAATAACCCAGGGTTTGATCTCCAAGATGATAAAATATGGATTGTTTCTTGGATTTCAACATTCAAGGATACGTGTATGGCTGCAAAACCCATATGTGGATAAAAGAAAAACTTCACACTCGGTTTATAAACAAACGAGAGATAGGCAAGTAGTCACTAGAAGCACCGGAATGAGTACCATCCACTGGCTTGCCCGAAATACTAAAAGTGGGATCGACAGATCGCTTTCATCCGCTTTGCGACTGGTTCGCTTGAGGGACTGAGAAGTGCAAACTATCCTGGAGATGACCTTGCTGTTAAGGAAATGAAAGTAGGATGACAGGGCCATGAACTGTGAATAAATCACGTAGAGTGGAGGTAGAACCAAGGAATCACAAGGTCATTGATTCAATGCTCGGAATCGGCTGATTACATGCAATGTAGTTGACAAAAATTCCAAGTGTTTCCCTATTACCAGAAATAGTGGGGTTAGTCTTAAAAAAAAAAAAACATGAAAGAAGTTGATTCTTGGATTTCAATCCAAGAAAAGAAGATAAGTGGTCCACGAAAATCAACAAGTCATGCTTAAGTTAACAAGTGACAAGCAAATTAAAACTAGCATGCATGGTAATTGGTGTCAAGCAAAACAAAAGGATGATGTGTCAACATGCATAAGTATGTGATAATTAGCAGGATGTCAAGGCAACATGCATGATGCCAAAGCAATTATAAGGGTGTCGATATACGTATTATCGTTGAAGGAGATCATTGTATAATTGTTTTTGTGCTGTGGCATGGAGAAAGATCGCAGTGCTAGACCAGAAGTTCCGCGGCAAGCTAGATAACTTCAAGATGCAAGACTAATAAAAAAAAAAAAAGAGATCAAATTGTGATTAATAAAAAAAGTTACGGGAGGAAGAACTTAGCTAAAAGTTGCGGCTCCAGGCTTCATGCTCTTTAAAGAATGGGAAATCAAAGACTCGGTGATGCTTTATATAATGGTTTGAAAGACAAATCCCAAAAGAACTACAAATCAAGAACGACACTTGGATTTGAGAGACCGAATCCTAGTTGAGTTACATGTTAAAGTCCAAGGCGGGTTGTGTTTGGTCTCTTAAGAAATCAAATTTTAGTTGAAGAAGGTCATAAAGCCGGTTAATTAATTAAGGATTATAATATAATCCCAAATTTTGTTGGCAAAAGAATAGCACCAAAAGTTGCACCATAATAGTAGTCCAAATGATGTGGACATTTATGAGGCAGTGTTATTGTTAAAAGTTGAATCAGTTATTGAAAAGAGTTCGGTTTCTTCGATCAAGAATAAGTGGGCTTTGGCTTTTACAAATTGCAACATTTGAAAGCAGGCCTATCCTAAGTTGGCAATTTAAGTTTATAAATCTGATGCGGGCCGTTCTTCTATGTGGGCCAATCTTTGGTTCATTGGTTAAACATTTTCATGTGATGGAAGATCAAATTAAGTTGCAAGCCTTGTTCACTTGTCACATACAAAATCATGGGAGATAATTGAGGCACGCAAATCTTCTCAAGATAATGCAAAGATGCAAACAAATGTTGGCATCAAAAGCAAATTAAATTTCAAGACTTGTTCACTTGCTACACTAAAAAAATCGTGTATGTAACCAAGTCTTGAGGGGGCATTTGTAGAAGGATAAAAAATTGTAACCAATTACAAATTGCCACGTGTCAATTGAAATTCTTTTAATTAAAAGAATTTTCAATTAAATTATGCATCACCATGTGAAATTATGACATCATAATTAATTATTTTATAATTAATTAACTACACACATGGCTTGACCAATCAAATTACAAGGATTCGTGGGTCATCTAATCAAATTTCACCCATATGTCATAATTATTTTATCTCTAAATTAAATTAATTAAGAGATAAATAATGAAGTTTTATCTCTAATTAAATTAAATTAATTAAGAGATAAATAATAAAATTTTATCTCTAATTAAATTAAATTAATTAAGAGATAAATAATGAAATTTTATCTCTAATTAAATTTAATTAATTAAGGGATAAATAATAAAGTTTTATCTCTAATTAAATTAAATTAATTAAGAGATAAATAAGAAGATATTATCTCTAATTAAATTAAATTAATTAAGAGATAAATAAGGAGGACAAGTTCTTTTAGAACTCTCTTTCACCTGGCTAGCTACCACTACAAATAGAGACCTCCCCTCAACACAAATGACACAATTCACAAGCCTGAAGAGAAGAAGAAGATTTTGAAGATCCAAATCCTCTCCAAAATCTCAAGAAGAATTCTTTGAAGGAATTGAAGATATTCTGAAGAACGCTGTGCATGTTCTTAAGAAAGCTGCTCTTTGATCTTGTTTCATCAAAAGAAAGAAGATCAATCCCGTTTTTAAGATCAAGTCTAGAGGACCCTTAAAGCGGATCTCAAGATTTCTCAAAAAGTTGCTCTCCGATCTTGTTCCATAGAAAGAAAGGAGGTCAAACCCGTTTTTCAAGATCAAGTCTAGAAGACCCTTGAAGCGGATCTCATCAGAATCTTGTTGAAGAAAAGAATCAAAGGATTTCTTTATTTTAAGAATTTTCAGAGATTGTAAGCTCAAAGCTTGATTAATAAAATTTTTATTTGACTGCAAATTTTCCTTGTCATATTTTTGACGCGAAATTTGTGTGTACAAATTTTGGCGCACCCAGTGGGATCATCTCTGCCTTTCATCTCTTTTCTTCAAAACTCAAGTTATCAAGTTGCAATGGCTCCCAAGAAGAACCTTGCTAACAAACCAACTCTCAAGCCTGCTCGAGTTAATCCTGCAGTCTACCCAATTCATCATCAAGCGTTGATATCCCTGCTCATCCTTATGGCACTAGGAAGAAGACCAAAGCTCTTGCTGAATTGTATGAGCAAACTTTTTCGGTGCTCAATCAAAACCCTCTCTATGACACTTCTTCTCCAATTCAAGACTTAGAAGAAGTTTCTGTTGGACAAGTTGATTCTCCTCGAGGATCAAGTGCAAGTCGCCAGTTAACATACAAAGAACAAGATAGCTACTCAAGCAACAGCCCTATTCCATCATTTGCTCCAAAATCAAGTTCTGGAGTAATTGCTGTCATGACAACTGGCACCACATCATTGGAAGAACAAGTTGCACTTCTGGCAAAATCTGTTGAAATTCTTTCAGCAAGCATCAAAGAGAAGGATAACCAGATCGCTTCCATGATGGACAAGATCGCCGGTCTTACTGGAAAAAGAAACGAAGCTTCAAACCAAAATTGGCAATCAATCTTTCAAGATGATGGTGAGAACTCTGGCAAGGAAGTTGCTAAGGATTCTGAAGAAAAGATCAATGAACTCGTCACTACCAGTCAGCTCAAGGATCTTATCAAGGGGCTATCAAAGATCAAGTTGAAAGCATCACTCAACCTCCATATACATATGCAAAACCATATTCTCAAAGGATCGATCGTCTGAGGATGCCTGGGAACTATCAACCCCCAAAGTTTCAGCAGTTCGATGGAAAAGGAAACCCACGCCAACATGTTGCACATTTCGTGGAAACTTGCAATAATGCTGGCACCTATGGAAATCTCATGGTGAAGCAGTTCGTTCGCTCCTTAAAAAGCAACGCCTTTGATTGGTATACTGATCTTGAGCGTAGGACGATTGACAGCTGGGAACAACTTGAGCGTGAATTCCTTAATCGATTCTACAGCACTCGCCGCATAGTCAAAATGATCGAACTCACAAGCTCACGTCAATGGATGAGCCAGTCATTGATTACATCCACAGATGGAGAAATCTGAGCCTTAACTGCAAAGAAAGACTGTCTGAGTCTTCTGCCCTTGACATGTGAATCCAAGGCATGAATTGGGGCTTGCGTTACATTCTTCAAGGCATCAAGCCTAAGACCTTTGAAGAATTAGCCACTCGTGCTCATGATATGGAGTTGAGTATGACAGCTGCTGGAAATCAAGAACCTCTGGTGCAAGAGCCAAAGAAAGGTAAGGAAAAACAAGATACCCGCAAAGGGGGCAAAACCTTTATCAACAAGGGAGAAAGCAAACAGTCCATGGCCGTGACTACCAAGCCTCTTAAGATATCTCCCAAGTCAAAACAATCTCAAGAAATGAAATCTTCTCCTATCCAAGACAAAGGTAAAGGCAAGATCACTTTGAAGGAGAGGCAAGAAAAGAAGTATCCTTTTCCTGATTCTGATGTTTCAAGCATTCTTGAAGAACTTTTAAAGACTAAGCTGATTCAGTTGCCAGAAATGAAGTAACCTGAAGAAGCTGATAAAGTAGAAGACCCCAATTATTGCAAGTACCATCGCTTGATTAGCCATCCTCTAGAGAAGTGCTTTATTTTGAAGGATAAAATCATGCGACTCTATGAAGAGGGGAAAATCGAGTTTGAAGAAGAAACAGTGTCGTCAAATTTGGCATCAGTTAATATGGTTTCTCAATCCAATTTCCTGGATAGAACCATAAAATTTGGCTCTTTTGATTCTATCACACTGGCTCCAAGTACAAGGACGATGGTGGATCTTCAGGGAAGTAGGGGCAACTATTTGCTTCAAATACAAAATCAAGATTACGATGGTTGGACTCTAGTCACACGCCGAAAAAGCAAAAAGAAGAATCTTCCAAAACTTGTGAAAGTGCCTATAAGAGCTAAGATGATCAAACAACTATCCGAATCTCCAAAGCCCAATGTGCCTCAAGAAATCAAAATGCCATCTCAGGGTAAAAATTCAGTAGGGAGAAAGTCAAGAACGCCAATCACTTTAAACGAATTCATGCCAATTCAGCTTAGAGATGAAGATTTGGTTTTCATGACTTGTTACCATAACGATGGCAATGAAGATAATGAAAACAACATTGACACAGTAGAATTTGAAGTTGATGATCATTCTTGTGCTACAAAAATTAACTTTTCTGATGAAGATCTATTGTTGGGGTCAACCCCTCATAATCGGCCGTGGTTCGTCGTAGGATATACTCGAGAACAGAAGATCAATAGAATCTTGATCGATGATGGTTCTGCTGTCAACATACTCCCGTTGATGACAATGAAGGAATTGGGAGTTCCTTTGGATGAATTGATGCAAAGCCGCTTGATGATCCAAGGATTCAACCAAGGGGGACAAAGAGCTCTTGGAAAACTTAGAAAAACTTCAACTTTTCATTGGAGATATGGAGTCAAGTCCACTTTTCCATGTGATCGATGCCAAAACGACGTACAACATGTTGTTAGGACGACCGTGGATACATCAAAATGGTGTAGTCTCATCAACTCTGCACCAATGTCTCAAGTATTGCAGAAACGGTCAAGTCAAGACGATCCTTGCAGACGCAAAGCCATTTACTATAGCAGAAGCACATTTCACAGATGCAAAGTTTTATCTAAAAGATACATTTATCGAAGAAGTAATGCCCAACCCGATGCAAGAATTAAAGCAAAGGGGAAAGAATTTGGCTTCCTCCACAGTTGGAGAAGATGAAATTGCTCAAGGTTTAAAGGATTTGACTCTTCCCCTCACTAACTTGGAAGAATCAAGAGGCCTTATACCTCCACTGAAAGGATTTGTTAGGCCAGTAGAAGAACCTCTTTGTGAACATCAGGATCTTCCTACTCATCGAGCTAAAGATTTTGATCCTAATGCTTATAGGTTGCTTGTCAAAGCTGGATATAAACAAGAGGATGTTGCAAAATTGGCTCACGAGACAAAAGAGCCTAACAAAGAAAAACCGCAAAGTTCATTCAAGATTCGTCAAGTCTGGCAAAAGAAAATTGATCACATCGAAACTTCTAGAGAGGGGCTTGGATATTCTCCATTAAAATTGAAGATTCATAAACAAACTTCGAGGTACATAAATATGGAGGAAGTTCTCGAGGAGCAAGAAGATGCAGTGAAGCCACCAGGACTTTCAGTATTTGATCGCTTGGGAGCACGTTCAACACGATGTTCAGTGTTTGATCTTTTGAGCATTCAATCATCACGAAGGTCAGTTTTTGAACGAATGGGAGAAAAGTGCTGTGAAGTTTCTGTAAGTAAACCAATTTCCATTTAGTCAAGGCTTGGAAGTCTGTACTCCGAAGAAGTTAACTGTGGCCGCAAAAGAAAATTTTCACTTTAAAAGAATCAAGAGATTTTCACAGCAAAATTCCTTCTCGAATGAAAAGGCAAAGCGAATGGAAGGTAACTACTGGTGAAGTTTTAAAGGCTAGAAAGCACACAGTGGTTATAACCAAATCGGTCTCATACTCACAGGAAGAAGAACTTGAAGAAACAGAAATCCTTACTTCTAACCATGTATATGTAAAAGAAACTGGTGAAAAATCTCAAGAAGAAGAAGCTCAAGAAGCCCCTTCATCTTTTGAAGAAGGAAATCAAGCTACTATTGATGAGCTAAAGGAGGTTAACATCAATACTGATGAAGATCCACGACCGGTCTTTATTAATGCTTGCTTACCACCAGAAGAGGAAAAAGCCTATCTTGATCTTTTGATAGAGTATCGAGATATCTTTGCTTGGACTTACAAAGAGATGCCGAGACTTGATCTAAAAGTAGCTATGCATCATCTGGCTGTCAAGAAAAGCATTCGACCTATCAAACAAGCTCAACGACGTTTTCATCCTAACTAGATTCCCCAAATTGAAGTTAAGGTCAATAAGCTCATCAAAGCTGGCTTTATTAGAGAAGTCAAGTATCCCACTTGGATCTCAAATATTGTTCCAGTGAGAAAGAAAAATGGTCAACTTCGAGTTTGTGTAGATTTTCGAGATTTGAACAATGCTTGTCCAAAGGACGACTTTCCTCTCCCTTTAACAGAAATAATGGTTGATGCTACAACTGGCCACGAAGCTTTGTCATTTATGGATGGATCGTCTGGCTATAATCAAATTCGCATGGCTCCAAGAGATGAAGAACTTATCGCATTTCGAACTCCAAAAGGAATATACTGTTACAAAGTTATGCCGTTTGGGTTAAAGAATGCAGGTGCTACTTATCAAAGAGCAATGCAAAAGATCTTTGATGATATGCTTCACAAAAATGTTGAATGTTATGTTGATGACTTGGTAGTGAAGTCAAAAGAAAAAACCGATCATCTTGCTGATCTTCGCCAAGTGTTTGAGAGATTGCGCAGATAGTAATTGAAGATGAATCCGCTCAAGTGTGCGTTCGGAGTATCCTCGGGCAAGTTTTTGGGGTTCGTCGTACGACATCGTGGGATTGAGATCGATCAATCAAAAATAGATGCAATCATGAAAATGCCTGAACCGCGCAATCTGCATGAACTTAAAAGTCTGCAAGGAAGATTGGCATATATCCGACGCTTCATCTCAAACTTGGCTGGTAGATGTCAACAATTTAGTCGGCTAATGAAGAAGGATGTCCCTTTTGTCTGGGATGAGGCCTACAATAATGCTTTTAAGAGCATTAAGACCTTTTTGTTACGACCACCTATTCTGAAGGCACCTATACCAGGACAGCCGTTGATCCTATATATTGCTGCACAAGAACGTTCCTTAGGAGCATTGTTGGCACAAGAGAATGATGAAGGAAAAGAAACTGCCCTTTACTATCTTAGTAGAACTCTTAATGGCGCTGAATTAAATTATTCTCCCATTGAAAAGACTTGCTTGTCATTGATGTTTGCAGTTAAAAAGCTGAGGCATTATTTGCAAGCTCATTCTGTTCGTTTGATTTCGCGAGCAGATCCTCTCAAATATCTCATGTCCAAGTCTGTGCTCAGTGGAAGATTGGCAAAATGGGCTCTTTTGCTACAAGAGTTCGATATTACTTATATTCCACAAAAGGCTATTAAAGGGCAAGCACTTGCTGATTTCCTTGCAAACCATCCGATTCCAGATGATTGGGAATTCTCTGAAGATCTCCCAGATGAAGATGCTCTTTTCATCGAAATTCCCAGGCCATGGAAACTATTCTTCGATGGGGCTGCCCGTCAAGATGGAGCTGGAGCAGGTGTTGTCTTTGTCACTTCAAAAGGAGATGTATTGCCTTATGCATTTACTCTCACTGAAAATTGTTCCAACAACGTAGCAGAATACCAAGCTCTGATCATTGGATTGGAAATGGCAGTGGATATGAAGATCACTCAACTTAAAGTGTTTGGGGATTCCAAATTAGTCATCAACCAACTTCTTTCACTTTATGAAGTTAAGAAGCTAGACCTCTTACCATATGTCAACTATGCGAAGAAGATTTTGGAATGGTTTACAATGTAAGCTTGGAACATGTACCAAGAAGAGAGAACAAGCAAGCAGATTCTCTAGCTAATCTAGCATCAGCTCTTGCCATGCCAAGTGTAGAAGTAAAAGTCCCTCTTTGCAAACGATGGATTTTGCCTCCAGTTGATTTTAAAGATAACAATACAGAATCCAATGTTGTTTCAGTTTGCAAAGTTGAAAAAGAAGATTGGAGACAATCATTGATTGATTATTTAGAGCATGGGAGGCTACCCAATGATCCAAGGCATAAAACAGAAGTGAAACGTCGAGCTCCTCGATTTATTTACTTCAAGGGTACGCTCTATCGCCGCTCTTTTGATGGGGTCTTCCTTCGATGTTTAGGAGAAGATGAAGTATCCAAAACCTTACAAGAAGCTCATTCAGGAATTTGTGGTGCACATCAGTCTGGAGCTAAATTGCACTTTCAAATTAAAAGAATGGGATACTACTGGCCAACAATGGTAAAGGATAGCATGGACTACTCCAAGAAATGTCAAGCTTGTCAGTTTCATGCAAACTTCATCCATCAACCTCCTGAACCATTACATCCGACAGTCACATCTTGGCCGTTCGATGCTTGGGGACTTGATTTGGTAGGACCATTACCTAAGAGTTCACTAGGGCATATGTATATACTTGCCGCTACAGTTTACTTTTCAAAGTGGGCAGAAGTGGCACCTTACAAGGAAGTAAAAAAAAAAACTGTTGCAACTTTCATCAGGACAAACATCATTTATCGGTATGGTGTACCTCGTCACATCATAACTGATAATGGGAAGCAGTTTGACATGAGCAAATTATGTGCACAGTTTGACTTCAAGCAGTACAAGTCTTCAATGTACCATGCTCCAGCAAACGAATTAGCAGAAGCTTTTAACAAGACTTTGTGAAATATTCTCAAGAAAATTGTTAACTGTTCAAAGAAAGATTGACATGAAATGATGGGAGAAGCTCTATGGGCTTACCGAACTACATATCGCACACCAACTCAAACCACTCCGTATGCACTTGTTTATGGTGTAGAAGCTGTTCTACCACTTGAGCGAGAAATTCCATCATTAAGGATTGCAATCCAGGAAGATCTTTCTAGTGAAGACAATGTACGCTTACGTTTGGAAGAATTAGAAGCACTGGATGAGAAAAGGTTGGAAGCCCAATAACGCTTGGAGTGCTATCAAGCTCGACTATCCAAAGCTTTTAATAAGAAAGTCAAGCAGCGATCTTTCCAAGTTGGAGATTTAGTCCTTGCTGTAAGAAGACCCATAAATACTTCACATCGTATTGGCAACAAGTTCCTTTCAAAATGGGATGGACCATACATTGTTCAAGAAGTTTATACCAATGGTGCATACAAGATCGTTGATCAAGATGGTGTCAAATTGGACCGATCAATGGAAAGTTTTTGAAGCGTTACTATGCTTAAAGAAGATACTGCTCCTAAGAAAGAGCTTAAACTGTCGTATGTTGCTCCTAAGCAAGAGCTTAAACTGTCGTATGTTGCTCCTAAGCAAGAGCTTAAATTGTCGTATGTTGCTCCTAAGCAAGAGCTTAAACTGTCGTATGTTGCTCTTAAGCAAGAGCTTAAACTGTCGTATGTTACTCCTAAGCAAGAGCTTAAACTGTCGTATGTTACTCCTAAGCACGAGCTTAAACTGCACATTAAAAAAAAAGAGCTCGCTATGTTGCAAATCCTTTCTAGGACAACTTAGGCGAAAGTTAGGGCAAAAAAAAAAAAAGATGAACTACGTTATGACTTGATCCTTCAAATTCGAGAGTACGTAGGCAGCTTGGTTTCGTTGCCAAGTTCAGTCCAAACAAAAAAAAAATTGTTTGACTCAAATATTATCTTTTGTTTACTTGAAAGTATCACGAAAATCTCCAAGTCGTCTTCAAAAATTTCCAACATACTTCACAACAAATCTAAGCTTTTGGCTTCATTCTCATGGGTAGTAAAAGACTCAATGGAACTCATCTCTCCATGAAACTTGAAAGTGTTAACTTTCTAGCCTTTCAGTTCATCTCAGGTAAAGATTCAAGGTCATTAAACTTCTGGGCTTGTGCAAAGAAGTCTTCCACCATGCCATTCAATGAAGATGAATCAACTGACTTGATTGTTTCTATTGAATCGGAGATCTTGAAAACATCTCCAACAAGTGAAGAAACTAGATCAAAAGAAGGGCAAACAATCATCATGTCGAGACAAACAGTTTCTTGGTTGGCAATGGTGCTTAAAACATTATCTTCAATCTCAACTACAAGTTTGTTGAATTAATGTGGATCAAAAACTGAAGCTTCACTCTTGGCAGGGATGTGTCATCATGGAATTCTTCTGGCTTGATTTGCTTCCAATGTCTTTCATGATCATTCCCATCAACTGAATCTTCAAGGATCATAGTATTTTTCTCTTGTGCTTCGTTGACTAATGAAATTGATCGGAAAAAAAAACTTTGGAAGTCTTCATATGCTTAACATTAAGTCTTAAGACAAAGCTTAAGCGCTTGAAGTTTTTCTAAGTTGATCCTTCATCTTGACACAACAACATCTTGGATGGATCTTCCTTAGCCATCAAGTCCGGTGCATGCTCTATCTGATCCTCCATCTGGATACAACAACATCTTGGATGAATCTTCTTTGGCCATCAAGAATCTTTCAAAGTGGTCTTCAGAAGGTTCCAATAGTCTTGAATGAAGTTCGCCAATAAACTTTATCTATGTGGCCATCAAGGATGTCTCAAAGTGGTTCTTGAAGTGCTTCAATAATCTTGAAGGTCTTGAAGAAGGATTCTTCGAAAATCTTGATGAAAGATTCTCCAAAGGACTTCAATAATCTTGAAGGTTTTGAACAAGATTCTCTAGGAATCTTCGAGAGTCTTGAAGAGAATTATGCAATCTCGAAGATTTTGATGAAAACCGTTCAATAATCTTCAAGAGTCTTGAAGAAAATTACGTAATCTCGAAGATTTTGATGAAAATCGTTCAATAATCTTTGAGAGTTTTGAAGAGAATTACGTAATCTCGAAGAGAATTGCGCAATCTCGAGGATCTTAATGAAAACACTCAATAATCTCTGATAGTCTTGAAAAGTATTACGTAATATCGAAGAGAATTACATAATCTCAAAGAGAATTACCCAGTAATCTCAAAAGTCTTGAAGGAAGTTCTCCAATAATCTTGAAAATCTTGAAGGAATGTTCTTCAAAATGTCTTGAAAGAATATCCCCAATATGCCTCTTCAAAAATAATGCGGCCTTGACATGGAGATAAGATTGAAGACATCTTGCCTTTGTAGAAGATGGTGAAGCTTGAGAAAGTTCTGTTGACCAATCTTCCGAAGTGGCAGAAAAATCGAATGATTTCCAAGTGGATTTATATCTACCCGATATGGGCATGTCGGTGAAGAGATATAATCCTTTCCTAATGTCTTCATCTTCCTTAGAAAGGAGCGGCAGAAAATTGAATGATTTTCAAGTGGATTTATATCTACCCGATATGGGCATGTCAATGAAGAGATATAATCATTTTCTAATGTCTTCATCTTCCTCGGAAAGAAACAAGATAATTGTTGAGATCTTTGAAGCGCACCATGACAAGAAATCTACAAGAGAAAAACAATTCATGAAATCAAAATAAAGAATTAAAAAAAAAAATTCTTTGTTCAAGTTGCATGTGGATCAAGAAGATTTGCGCATGACAAGTCAAGGAATATTTATGCATGACTTAAAAAAAAATCATGGTGTCATGGTGGCAAAAAGAACAAGAAACCAAAGTGTCATGATACGTGTCACTATGCATGGCTACTCAAATTAGAAATAAAGATACCATATGCATGGCAATAACCAAGGGTTTGATCTCCAAGATGATAAAATATGGATTGTTTCTTGGATTTCAACATTCAAGGATACGTGCATGGCTGCAAAACCCATATGTGGATATAAGAAAAACTTCACACTCGGTTTATAAACAAACGAGAGATAGGCAAGTAGTCACTAGATGCACCGGAATGAGTACCATCCACTGGCTTGCCCGAAATACTAAAAGTGGGATCGACAGATCGCTTTCATCCGCTTTGCGACTGGTTCGCTTGAGGGACTGAGAAGTGCAAACTATCCTGGAGATGACCTTGATGTTAAGGAAACGAAAGTAGGATGATAGGGCCATGAACTGTGAATAAATCACGTAGAGTGGAGGTAGAACCAAGGAATCACAAGGTCATTGATTCAATGCTTGGAATCGGCTGATTACATGCAATGTAGTTGACAAAAATTCCAAGTGTTTCCCTATTACCAGAAAGAGTGGGGTTAGTCTTAAAAAAAAAAAAACGTGAAAGAAGTTGATTCTTGGATTTCAATCCAAGAAAAGAAGATAAGTGGTCCACGAGAATCAACAAGTCACGCTTAAGTTAACAAGTGACAAGCAAATTAAAACTAGCATGCATGGTAATTGGTGTCAAGCAAAACAAAAAGATGATGTGTCAACATGCATAAGTATGTGATAATTAGCAGGATGTCAAGGCAACATGCATGATGCCAAAGCAATTATAAGGGTGTCGATATACGTATTATCGTTGAAGGAGATCATTGTATAATTGTTTTTGTGCTGTGGTATGGAGAAAGATCGCAGTGCTAGACCAGAAGTTTGGCGGCAAGCTAGATAACTTCAAGATGCAAGAGTAATAAAAAAAAAAAAGATCAAATTGAGATTAAAAAAAAAAGTTACGGGAGGAAGAACTTAGCTAAAAGTTGTGGCTCCAGGCTTCATGCTCTTTAAAGAATGGGAAATCAAAGTCTCGGTGATGCTTTATATAATGGTTTGAAAGACAAATCCCAAAAGAACTACAAATCAAGAACGGCACTTGGATTTGAGAGACCGAATCCTAGTTGAGTTACATGTTAAAGTCCAAGGCGGGTTCTGTTTGGTCTCTTAAGAAATCAAATTTTAGTTGAAGAAGGTCATAAAGCCGGTTAATTAATTAAGGATTATAATATAATCCCAAATTTTGTTGGCAAAAGAATGACACCAAAAGTTGCACCATAATAGTAGTCCAAATGATGTGGACATTTATGAGGCAGTGTTATTGTTAAAAGTTGAATCAGTTATTGAAAAGAGTTCGGTTTCTTCGATCAAGAATAAGTGGGCTTTGGTTTTTACAAATTGCAACATTTGAAAGCAGGCCTATCCTAAGTTGGCAATTTAAGTTTATAAATCTGATGCGGGCCGTTCTTCTATGTGGGCCAATCTTTGGTTCATTGGTTAAACATTTTCATGTGATGGAAGATCAAATTAAGTTGCAAGCCTTGTTCACTTGTCACATACAAAATCATGGGAGATAATTGAGGCACGTAAATCTTCTCAAGATAATGCAAAGATGCAAACAAATTTTGGCATCAAAAGCAAATTAAATTTCAAGACTTGTCCACTTGCTACACTAAAAAAATCGTGTATGTAACCAAGTCTTGAGGGGGCATTTGTAGAAGGATAAAAAATTGTAACCAATTACAAATTGCCACGTGTCAATTGAAATTCTTTTAATTAAAGGAATTTTCAATTAAATTATGCATCACCATGTGAAATTATGACATCATAATTAATTATTTTATAATTAATTAAATACACACATGGCTTGACCAATCAAATTACAAGGATTCGTGGGTCATCTAATCAAATTTCACCCATATGTCATAATTATTTTATCTCTAAATTAAATTAATTAAGAGATAAATAATGAAGTTTTATCTCTAATTAAATTAAATTAATTAAGAGATAAATAATAAAATTTTATCTCTAATTAAATTAAATTAATTAAGAGATAAATAATGAAATTTTATCTCTAATTAAATTTAATTAATTAAGGGATAAATAATAAAGTTTTATCTCTAATTAAATTAAATTAATTAAGAGATAAATAAGAAGATATTATCTCTAATTAAATTAAATTAATTAAGAGATAAATAAGGAGGACAAGTTCTTTTAGAACTCTCTTTCACCTGGCTAGCTACCACTATAAATAGAGACATCCCCTCAACACAAATGACACAATTCACAAGCCTGAAGAGAAGAAGAAGATTTTGAAGATCCAAATCCTCTCCAAAATCTCAAGAAGAATTCTTTGAAGGAATTGAAGAAATTGAAGATATTCTGAAGAACGATGTGCATGTTCTTAAGAAAGCTGCTCTTTGATCTTGTTTCATCAAAAGAAAGAAGATCAATCCCGTTTTTAAGATCAAGTCAAGAGGACCCTTAAAGCGGATCTCAAGATTTCTCAAAAAGTTGCTCTTCGATCTTGTTCCATAGAAAGAAAGGAGGTCAAACCCATTTTTCAAGATCAAGTCTAGAAGACCTTTGAAGCGGATCTCATCAGAATCTTGTTGAAGAAAAGAATCAAAGGATTTCTTTATTTTAAGAATTTTCAGAGATTGTAACCTCAAAACTTGATTAATAAAATTCTTATATGACTGCAAATTTTCCTTGTCATATTTTTGACGCGAAATTTGTGTGTACATGGGTACATCTGATAATTCATTAGATTTGAACATTTAAATTAAAAAAAACTCGTTATTAAGATTATTCATTTAAATTAAAAAATAAAACTCTCTCATTTGATATTTCTCATTTTTTTTCTTTCTAAAATTTGAACATGGAACATGAAAGTTAAAATCTCAAATTAAAACCGTTTTTCGTAGGGATGACAAAACCCGATCTGACCGATGGATTTCTAATCGATCTGATCCGAATGGAGATGTTTTTTTTTTTTGAACAATGGAGGCGGAGCGGAGCGGTGCGATTTTTTTTGTTTGAAAGGCGGTGATGGAGTAGTTGTGGTAATTGCCTGCTCCGCCCCGCCTCGAATACTGAAATTACACTTTTATCTTTAAATATTTAGCTTTTTAAAAGGATAATAAAATAATATAATTAAACTTATTATTTTTATTTTTTTAAAATCTAAACCTAATACTTTATTTTTTTCTCTTCCTAGATTAGAAACCTGTTTATATTGAATTTTTTTTACAATACTTTATTATTTTTATTTTTCTTTTTAAAAATAATTAATAAATATCGAATGGGGTCGAGTGGGGCGGGACGGTTATGGATGTAACCGACATCCATAGAGGTGGTAGTGGTATTGAAATTTCAACATCTACGGCGGAGCTGGGCGGGTGGCGGGGCAAAGCAGTCCTATGGCTGGGCGGGGATGGATACTGCAGAATCCACCCCGTCCCGCTCCATTGCCATCCCTAGTTTTTCGGCACAATTAACATTTTTTTTTCCTAATATTGAAGAAATTCACACTTAGAAATTTACATTTTTTTTTCCAATTTTAAAGAAATTCAAACTTAGGACTCGTATACATACATATTAACATAAGTATACATATATATATATATATATAATTACTAATATTACAAATAAAACAATGCTATTTGATCACACTGTGTGACTATTTGTAAAGATATGCATTGGGTGAGTAGTATGCGGTTAGTTTGTCCCATTGTTGGGCCAAAATAGCCTTTATTTTTAACAACAAAGTAGTAAGTACTTGTTTCATTAAGGAAGGTGTATCCCCATCTACTTTTACTAGGCACTGGACAATAGGGCTGTTCATTCGGTTAATTCGGTTAATAACCGAACCGAATTAACCAAAACCGAATTAACCGAAATTTTTTACCAATTAACCGTTAACCGAACCGAATAAATATTTCGGTTAATTAACCGAACCGAAATTATTTTGGTTAATTCGGTCGGCTTCCGAATTAACCGAAATAAGTAAAAATCTTACTTTGGTGATTGAAGATTTTGCATCAAAAGAGGAAAGCCTAACTTCAGAATTGGATGCAATTCATGATAAAAGCAGGAAACTTGAGGCGAAACTGAAGCTTGAAGAAAGCTCCTGGAATCAAATGTATTTGGAGAAGACAAATGAAGTTGAGAATCTTCGACAAGAGGTGGAAAACCTTGCAAAGCAACTCTCTGCAGCACATTATGAGAAGGAGAAAACAGCTTATGATAAAGTTAGACTAGAATCAGCTCTTCAAGAAGCCGAATCTAACCTGAAACGTACGGAAAGTGAAATCAAGAAAATAGAAACTGAAGCTAAAACAGAAGTGGAAAACCTGTTGGGTGAACTTGCAGCCTCCAGAGAAAACCAGGAAGCAGTGATGGCAGAACATGAAAAAGCTCTGAAGTTGTTGGAGAGTTACAAGTCCAATGAAGGGAAACTTAAAACCATTGTGAATGGCCTTGAACTAAAGCTAACTGTTTCTGAATATGAACGGCAGCAAGTTTCTGAATATGGGAGAAGAACGGCTGCTGTTAGGGTTACTGGGTTAGTATTTAGTAAAGGTTATTATCAAAACGCATAGAGTGTTGTCGTTTTAGTGGAATTTCGGTTAATTCGTGTAATTCGGTTAATTTCGCTTAACCGAACCGAATTAACCGAAAACCGAAATTCTCCTAAACCATTAACCGTTAACCGAACCGAATTTAATTCGGTTAACCGATTAACCGAACCGAATTAAAATTCGGTCGGTTAATTCGGTTTTAACCGAATTATGCACAGCCCTACTGGACAAAGCCTTTTTCCTTGAGTAATTGCAAGTCAATTGGCATCTTGGACTGAGTTCAAGTGATAATAATAGATAGGTGAGATGTAGATATAAATTTATTTTAAGTTCAATGCCATAACTTTTGGTAAAACAAAACTATATAGGAGGGAAGGAATTGAACATTTGTTAAAAAAAAAGAAAAAAGAAAAATTATGAATTGTTTGTTAGAAAATAACGTGGCCTACGTGATTATTTAGTATACCAAGATAAATATTTAACTATTTAATAATTATTTGAGTGATAATTCAATAAATTTTATTTAAACTACTCTAGTACTCTGATAGTAGAGTTAAATATGACTACTCATTATCTCAGTTTTATTGTTTTTTATCTGCACAGGTAAAAGTGAGTTTTTTTTTTTTTTTTTGTAGTGAATGATAGTAGAGTTAAATATGATTACTCATTATCTCATTAACTGATTAAGATAAGGATTCTTTAATGATAGGAAGCACGCTCAATTATTTATTATTTATTGGGAATTAATTCCAATACTTTTTTCTAATGTAATGAGCTTACCCTCTATCTCTTTCTCTGTTCATATTCCAAAACATCGAAACTGATTACTAATCCAAGACTAAAATATTCAGAGGATTTTTTTGACCGAAATAGAAAATATATAAATAAACTAAAAAATATAATAAATAAATACTAAACAAAAAATTTACATATAATTTATAATTTGTAATTGTACTTAGAATTGTATAATGTATAATTGTAATTTGTCAGCAAAGTTCCCTTTTTTTTTTCAAATTCAAAAAATTATTCTCACTTTATACATAGATCATCGATTCAGCATATATAATTAGTTATTAGACATGAGCCTTAATCTAGTCTATATATTGCTGTGAAATATCTCAAGACAATTACAGAAAATAAAAATAGACTAAAAGACACGTATCAAAATAAGATAATTTTTTTTTGTGTGAGTGGAGCAATGCCATTTTCTTAAATAAGAAGTTATGTTAATAGATTTTTAGTTATAGCATGTGGTTCCAATTGACAGATCCTCTCACAGCTTTTCAATTCTCTCCAAATTTATCATATAAAAAAATTATGTCATGAAATATTAAGGAAAAAAAAAAAACAATATTACATTGCTTATTCCCAAGCTACATGTAATCCTAAACATAAGTGACAAAAATGTAAGATAAGCTTGATTGCCTGAAACTCTTCAACATTATTTTCAGAGATATGACAATAGTACAAATCCACGCAGAATTTAAAGAAGCTGTATTTGTTTTTGACAGGTTGAAAGCATCAAGAAATATATCTTTGGTTATGATGAGAGAGACTGTTTATATTAAGGTTGGAATTGAAGATGTGATAGGTAAAACCTGGTAATTAGTGTATTCGTATCGTATTCGTGTATTTGTTATGTTATAATCGTGTTTAAAGTATTTTATATTTATATAAATTTTGATACGTTAATAATTTTTATTATATAAATTTTGAGATATTTGTGTATTCATGTTGTGTTCATGTTATGTTTTCGTGTCGTATTTCGTTTCGTGTTTTAATTATTTTTTAAGGCAGGCAAAACAATAACATTTAAGGTAATTTGGAAGCCAGTTTTTGATAGGGCCCTCCTGACTTAATTTGCATGAGAACAGCAAAGCACGCCCATGTTCCAAATTGTGCAAAGCGTTGGAGATTATAATTGTTTTCATTTTTTTGAGAAGGGAGAGGAAAAGGAATTTGGGGTTTGAAAGAAGAACCAAAATGCATGCAAAAGCATTCAAAGCTGGGACTTGGATGTTTTGTAAGGACTAAAAGAAGATGCCAATTGTTACGAGGGTTTTGAAAGTATAGTTTGTTTTTACTTGTCGGAAGGTCTTGGCTCTAGACCTGTCCATGAGTCGGGTCGGGTCGCACCCAGATGTTTTTTTTTTTTTTTTCTTACACAAACTCGGCTCTGGATTAGTTGAAAAGTCCATTTTATTGTTCATTAAATATTAAAAAATATTTTTATATTTTATAATTAATTTAAATAAAAAATATTTTTTTATTTAATGAATAGTAATTCAAGCCGGGTCGATCCGAATTACTAAAATCCTTATTCAGATCCGATAAATAGTCCAATCCTTAAACAAGTCTACTCGACTCTTGTGCTATCGTTAATATTCAAATTTTCAATACTTTTTTTCCATCCCAACTCCTGTATATCTTGTCTCCATATATATATATATATATATATATGAAATTTTTTTATATACTGTGAGTGGAATTTTAAAAATTTTATCAGCAAATTTAATAAGATAATACATGTTTCTGTAAGATACAGTAAAATATATTTAAAAAATTAATATAACAAAAAAAATACTTGTCAATTTCTTAACCTCGTTTATAGAATTTAAAAATTACATCGATAATGTATAGAAAACCAACTTTTATATATATATATATATATATATATATATATATATATATATATATATATATATACTTGATTTTCAACAAATTTATGAGATTGATTTTTGCCCAACATATCATCTCAATGGTAGAGATTTTCCTTTTCATAACATTACAAGCCTAATCAAGTCTTATTTCTCAAATTTTAAGTGTGGTTGAATATAATATGCATATCATTTATTGAGACCGATGATATTTACATGCTTTTCTATGATTACGTAAAAAATTTCGTTTTTATATATTGATAGTGAATTTTTTTATTTTATTTTATAAGTGATATTAAGAATTTATCATATGTCTCACTTTTTTTTAATTGATTTTTTTAATATTTTAATATACGTAAGAAGTATGTATTATTTTGTTAATCTGTTCGTTGAGTCTAAAAACTCCGCTAATGATAAATCGAATAATTTCTAATTAAGTTTTTGTCTAATACAGGTGCTCATCTATATATATATATATATATATATATATATATATATATATATATATATATATATAAGCCAAGACTGGCCCATAAAATCAGTTCCAGAGATCTAGATCAAGAAGTAACAATTCCTTTATGTATTTATTGAATTTGTTCATGCAACATCTTATATGTGTAATTAAGCAAATGCCCCAAATTTATTTCAATTACTACAATTCTTTTATGTATACACTTTGTCTAATTAATCTCTTTAATCATTAGATTTCTTTTTTAGTTATTGAAATAGCCAGAAACCACTTGTCAATTAGATTTTTTTTTTTAAAATTAAATTTTAATTGATATTATAAAAGTTAGTTCATGTAACCCATTTAGTTATATGAAAAGAATCAAAATTAAACTTGAATAATACTAATAATCAAGTAAATAATCACAATTGGATGATTAAAAACAATTAATATAGCATTAAGTAGTAAAATTAGATAATCCATACACTTCGATAACCAAAACTCATTTTTAGTTAGACCTGATAATATTGGACAAGACATAATTAAACAACATGAACACGACATGAAAAAAATAACTAAAACACGATACGAAAAAGAAACACGGACACGACACGAATACACAAACATTCTAAAATTTATATAACACAAATTATTAGCACGTCAAAATTTATTTAAATATAAAACACTTTAAACACGATTATATCACGAAAAAATATACGAATACGACACGAATACACGAATTACCATATCTATCTTTAGTTAATATAAATATGTTTATAATTCATACATTTTGATAAGTAATATTATAAGCTGGTGGCAAGATGTCCTTGGGTCCAACTGAGCTTGATTGCATGTGGACTTACTAAACTACTAAACCTTGGGGAGTTTCCCATTTAGGAGATTGAACTTTTTCAGTATAATTTCTAAATATGTTGTCATTAGGAGTGGGCTTGGAAAAGGACTGCTGAGATTAATGCCAGCTTAGATTTCAATAACATGACTATAATATAATGCATTATTACTATTAATTAATCTTAGTTTTTGCTTTGCTGCTTGGATGAAAGTGACAAATTTGCTTACCATTATCTCTCCATAAGCTCAAAGGTCTCACTTCCTTCTCTCATCTGTGTGCTTCTTTTGTCTGATAAGCTGTGTTAGGTTTTTGTCCAACAATGAGGTCTAAACTTGTTGATCATCTTGAAGTTTTTCATGAGCCTGAACTCTGAACAGTGTTTTCTAATGAGGGTTTTGATTACATAAGGTTAGCCTTTTTCTCAATTTTTTGTTTCTTGGCCAATTTGTGGTCCATCTGGTACTGTTTTGCTTCACCTTTGCTTCCCAGAGCTGAATTTCTAAAGAAATGGTGTCTGGATTGTAGCAAGCTTATGGTAGTTATGGTTTTGCTTAAAATGCAAATTATTATTGTTTCCATATGCTGTATTTTCATTTTTTATTTATTTTTGCCCAAAGCTGTATTTTCATTTAAGGAGCTGAAAAAGCCAAAAAGGTATGTTGGCAAATCCTAATAGCATTTGCACTGCCTTTCAGACAATGGAAAAGCTTTTGTCTTTATTGGGATTTAAATACCCACAATTTCTGCATCATTTTCCACAAAGCAATTACACTAGCTATTTGAAGTCAAAAATATGACAATTTAAGAATTATCATGGTGTACTTCAAAGATCACAAAGATTATCTTGTGATTCTTTCCAAGGAAGACGAAGACATAAAAGAAGGATTATATCTCTCCACCGACAAGCCCATATCGGGTAGATATAAATCCGCTTGGAAATCATTTGATTTTCCTGCCACTCTAGAAGATTGGTCGATAGAACTTTCTCCAACCTCACAATCTTCTCCAAAGGCGAGATCTCTTCAATCTAATCTTCACGTCAATACTTCTAATCATGAGAAGTTTGACACGTTGGGAAGCCGTATCATTTCCGAAAGGTCATATTGGGGATTTTCCTTCAAGATTTTTGGGAAGCCGTATACGAGTACTGGGAATGGACTGAAGATGTGTTGTACCACTTCAACAAAAATTTAACGACTGTTAGTATATATGATGCTGTTTATGCATCATTATACACTTATGATCACAACAAGGACGTCATTCGCGCTTTTTGTGAAGCTTGGTGCCCGGCTACCAACACTCTCCACCTTGCTACTGGGGAAGCTTCCATCTCCTTATGGGATTTGCATAGGCTAGGTGGTTTGCCCATTCACGGCATATTTTATGATGAAGTCATTCCTTGTGCTGCCGAATTGACTGGCTTTGATAACAAGGGAAGATTCATCCCGAGATGTTGTGAATATCTATTTGCTGCATTCCATCTTTTGAAGCAAGGCAAGGAGGATAAGGTGTCTGTTGAGGATTGGATCAATTTTCGGTTTCAAGGGAAATTGCGTTACACCAAACCACCTGCTCGAAAAGCAAAGAAGCTTGTTCGTCCAAAAGCTACACATAACCCTACTGGGATTCTTCGGAAATACCAAGGTCGGGGAATGGCAGGAGATGGAGCATTCACTACACTTGGAATCAAAGACAGTTTAACAACAGACACTTATTTAGCTGCCTTCCTTTCTTGTTGGATTTGTGTTTTCATTTTTCCAAGTAAAGATTTAGAATTTGTTCGGCCAGAGACATTTAAGATAGCCAGCCTGATGGCGATTGGGAGAACTGTTAATCTCGTGGTCCCAGTGTTAGCCAATATTTACCATGGACTAAACTGAATTACACTTTCTGCTCAAGCGGGCTCTTCAGATGCGTGTTTTCCAATTCACTATATTTATGGGTGGCTAAGTTATTACTTCCGGACTCACTTTCAAAATCCAGATGATGTATATGGGTCTTTGATGAGCAAGTTTTCAGGAGAAGGTGGAACCAAATACTTTGAGGATTATGACGCCCGCAAGTTGATTCATAGTGGCATAGTATGGAATGCTAACTTATATCCCAGGAATAGAGATGAAGTGATTGTTGATGATGACGCTCTTAGTAAGATCAATCATGGCTACCTTGTTAATGTTCGTTCGAGCTATTTGCCTGCCCGATGTAACCAAGCCATCATTGTAGAACCTTATAGTCCTCATCGATTCGGGAGACAATTTGGGTTTTGTCAAGATATTCCCGAAGCTCTTAGGGAAGACATTCGTTCTGGATCTGTGGATGATCTATGTAGGTTTTGGAGGATTTGCACTCGTTCTCATACAAAGTCCAGATTGATCTCTCCAGCATGTTCTCTAAATCCTAATGATCATGCAACCGCAAGATACATGGAATGGTGGTCGAAAGTTCATGAGTCATATCTTGAGCATTCTATTGATATTTTGATTTCGAGCATCCGTACATCACCGTCAAAGAGAAGAAAACCTCCAAAGGATGTTAAGAAAAAGTCTTTAGAGATTTCGCAAGACAAATCCAATAAAGCCAAAGTCTCGTCCACCATAGATTTAACAGAGGAGCATGTGAAGACTTCACAAAAAGTTCCTCGATCAGTGTCATTAGTTGATGAAGGACAAAGGGTTTTACCGAAAGTCATCGAAGGGAAGCATAATGCGATCGTTGAAGATTCAATTGATGAGAGTGATCATGAAAGACATTGGAAGCGAACCAGGCCAAGGAAATCCTTTCAAGGTGATATATCCCCCGCCAAAAGTGAAGCTTCAGTTTCTAGTTCGCATGAGTTCAACAAACTTGCAGCTAAGATCAGAAATAATGTTTCAAGTACCGTTTCCAACCAAGAAGATGCTTGCCCTAATGTGATTGTTAATAATACTTATTCTATAGTGAAGACTCCCACAGGCCCTCATGTTGAAGCTAATCATCTCGCCCTTCCAGAATTTTCTAAGTTTAGTGCTGAAAAAGTGATATCCGATAGTCAGTTGACGCTTGCAACTATTTTGTGGGAAAGCATTCAACCAAGAATTATTCGCGCTTCTTTTGATCGGGTTTCTTCGCTTAGTGGTGATGTTCACAAGATCTTTGATGCAATAGAAGCAATGAAGTCCGTTGGTTCATCCTTATTGAAAGGCATGGTGGAAGACTACTATACACAAGTCCAAAAGTTTAATGAGCTTGAATCTTCCATTTCTTCATCCAAGGACAGAATTGAAAGACTTCAAGCACTTGAAATTCGACTTAAGGATTCAATGTTACTTGAACATAAGACTGTTGAGAACCTTAACACTCTGCAGTCGAACTTGGCAGATATAGAGCAAGAGTTTATTACTTTGCAACGCAAAAAACATAGACTTGAGTCTTCGCTCCAAGAAACTGAAGATGAACTGAAAAGAAGAAGAACCGACACCTCCAAGATTCGTGAAGAGATGAATTCTGTTGAGTCTATTACTACCCTTACTGAGGATGAAGCCAAAAACTTAGATTTGTTGCGAAATATGTTGGAAGCCTCTCGAGACGACTTGAAGAATTTCAAATGGAAGCCCTGAATCCCTTTTGATGTAACTTTTTTTTTTTGAAATTTATATTATTTCTTAGGCTTGCTATTTTTTTTTTTTTTTTTATTTTTTTATTGTAAGTTCTTTTCAAGTTTGAAATGAAGTTAAATTTCTTTTTCTCCATATATCATATTTCTTTTACACTTTCTGAAGCATTTTTGCATCATGTATGGACTACAAATTAAATTCTCAAAGATCTTTAATTTGCAAAAGATTTGTTTTACTTTAAAAATAATTTGAATCATGAAATTTGAATGGAGAATTATCATGATACTTTCAAGTGTACAAAAGATAATATTTGAATCAAACAAATATTTTTTTTTTTGGTTGGACTGAACTTGGCAATGAAACCAAGCTGCCTACGTACCCTCGAATTTGAAGGATCAAGTCATAACGTAGTTCATTTTTTTTTTTGGGTGCCCTAACTTTTGCCTAAGTTGTCCTAGAAAGGATTTTCAACATAGCGGGCTTTTTTTTTTTTTTGGGTGCTGTTTAAGCTCGTGCTTAGGAGCAACATACGACAGTTTAAGCTCTTGCTTAGGAGCAGTATCCTCTTTAAGCATAGTAACGCTTCAAAAACTTTCCATTGATCGGTCCAACTTTGACACCATCTTGATCAACGATCTTGTATGCACCATTGGTATAAACTTCTCGAACAACGTATGGTCCATCCCATTTTGAAAGGAACTTGTTGCCAATACGATGTGAAGTATTTATGGGTCTTCTTACAGCAAGGACTAAATATCCAACTTGGAAAGATCGCTGCTTGACTTTCTTATTAAAAGCTTTGGATAGTCGAGCTTGATAACACTCCAAGCGTTGTTGGGCTTCCAACCTTTTTTCATCCAGTGCTTCTAATTCTTCTAAACGTAAGCGTACATTGTCTTCACTAGAAAGATCTTCCTGGATTGCAATCCTCAATGATGGAATTTGTCGCTCAAGTGGTAGAACAGCTTCTACACCATAAACAAGTGCAGACAGAGTGGCTTGAGTTGGTGTGCGATATGTAGTTCGATAAGCCCACAGAGCTTCTCCTATCCTTTCGTGCCAATCTTTTTTTGAACGGTTAACAACTTTCTTGAGGAGATTGCACAAAGTCTTGTTAAAAGCTTCTGCTAATCCGTTTGCTGGAGCATGGTACATTGAAGACTTGTACTGCTTGAAGTCAAACTGTGCACATAATTTGCTCATGTCAAACTGCTTCCCATTATCAGTTATGATGTGACGAGGTACACCATACCGATAAATGATGTTTGTTCTGATAAAAGTTGCAACAGTTTCTTTTTTTACTTCCTTGTAAGGTGCCACTTCTGCCCACATTGAAAAGTAATCTGTAGCGGCAAGTATATACATATGCCCTAGTGAACTCTTAGGTAATGGTCCTTCCAAATCAAGTCCCCAAGCATCGAACGGCCAAGATGTGACTGTCGGATGTAATGGTTCAGGCGGTTGATGGATGAAGTTTGCATGAAACTGACAAGCTTGACATTTCTTGGAGTAGTCCATGCTATCCTTTACCATTGTTGGCCAGTAGTATCCCATTCTTTTAATTTGAAAGTGCAATTTAGCTCCATACTGATGTGCACCACAAATTCCTGAATGAGCTTCTTGTAAGGTTTTGGATACTTCATCTTCTCCTAAACATCGAAGGAAGACACCATCAAAAGAGCGGCGATAGAGCGTACCCTTGAAGTAAATAAATCGAGGAGCTCGAAGTTTCACTTTTGTTTTATGCCTCGGATCATTGGGTAGCCTCCCATGCTCTAAATAATCAATCAATGGTTGTCTCCAATCTTCTTTTTCAACTTCGCAAACTGAAACAACATTGGATTCCGTATTCTTATCTTTAAAATCAATTGGAGGCAAAATCCATCGTTTGCAAAGATGGACTTTTACTTCTACACTTGGCATGGCAAGAGCTGATGCTAGATTAGCTAGAGAATCTGCTTGCTTGTTCTCTCTTCTTGGTACATGTTCCAAGCTTACATTGTCAAATCATTCCAGAATCTTCTTCGCATAGTTGACATATGGGTCTGGCTTCTTAACTTCGTAAAGTGAAAGAAGTTGGTTGATGACCAATTTGGAATCCCCAAACACTTTAAGTTGAGTGATCTTCATATCCACTGCCATTTCCAATCCAATGATCAGAGCTTGGTATTCTGCTACATTGTTGGAACAATTTTCAGTGAGAGTAAATGCATAAGGCAATACATCTCCTTCTGAAGTGACAAAGACAACACCTGCTCCGGCTCGATCTTGACGGGCAGCCCCATCGAAGAATAGTTTCCATGGCTTGGGAATTTCGATGAAAAGAGCATCTTCATCTGGGAGATCTTCAGAGAATTCCCAATCTTCTGGAATCGGATGGTTTGCAAGGAAATCGGGAAGTGCTTGTCCTTTAACAGCCTTTTGTGGAATATAAGTAATATCGAACTCTTGTAGCAAAAGAGCCCATTTTGCCAATCTTCCACTGAGCACAGACTTGGACATGAGATATTTGAGGGGATCTGCTCGCGAAATCAAACGAATAGAATGAGCTTGCAAATAATGTCTCAGGTTTTTAACTGCAAACATCAATGATAAACAAGTCTTTTCAATAGGAGAATAATTTAATTCAGCGCTATTAAGAGTTCTACTAAGATAGTAGAGCGCAGTTTCTTTTCCTTCATTATTCTCTTGTGCCAACAATGCTCCTAAGGAACGTTCTTGTGCAGCAATATAAAGGATCAACGGCTCCCCTGGTATAGGTGCCTTCAGAATAGGTGGTCATAACAAAAAGGTCTTAATGCTCTTAAAAGCATTACTGCAGGCCTCATCCCAGACAAAAGGGACATCCTTCTTCATTAGCCGACTGAATGGTTGACATCGACCAGCCAAGTTTGAGATAAAGCGTCGGATATATGCCAATCTTCCTTGCAGACTTTTAAGTTCATGCAGATTGCGCGGTTCAGACATTTTCATGATTGCATCTATTTTTGATTGATCGATCTCAATCCCACAATGTCGTACGATGAACCCCAAAAACTTACCTGAGGACACTCCGAATGCACACTTGAACGGATTCATCTTTAATTGGTATATGCGCAATCTTTCAAACACTTGGCGAAGATCAGTAAGATGATCGGATTTTTTCTTTGACTTCACTACCAAGTCATCAACATAACATTCGACATTCTTGTGAAGCATATCATCAAAGATCTTTTGCATTGCTCTTTGATAAGTAGCACCTGCATTCTTTAATCCAAACGGCATAACTTTGTAACAGTATATTCCTTTTGGAGTTCGAAATGCAGTAACTTCTTCATCTCTTGGAGCCATGCGAATTTGATTATAGCCAGACGATCCATCCATAAATGACAAAGCTTCATGGCCAGTTGTAGCATCAACCATTATTTCTTTTATAGGGAGAGGAAAGTCGTCCTTTGGACAAGCATTGTTCAAATCTCGAAAATCTACACAAACTCGAAGTTGAACATTTTTCTTTCTCACTGGAACAATATTTGAGATCCAAGTGGGATACTTGACTTCTCTAATAAAGCCAGCTTTGATGAGCTTATTGACCTCAACTTCAATTTGGGGGATTAAGTCAGGATGGAAACGTCGTTGAGTTTGTTTGATAGGTCGGACACTTTTCTTGACAGCCAGATGATGCATAGCTACTTTTGGATCAAGTCCCGGCATTTCTTTGTAAGTCCAAGCAAAGATATCTCGATACTCTATCAAAAGATCAAGATAGGCTTTTTCTTCTTCTGGTGGTAAGCAAGCATTAATAAAGATCGGTCGTGGATCTTCACTAGTACTGATGCTAACCTCCTTTAGCTCATCAATAGTAGCTTGATTTCCTTCTTCAAAAGACAAATGGGCTTCTTGGGCTTCTTCTTCTTGAGATTCTTCACCAGTTTCTTTTACAGATACATGGTTAGAAGTAAAGATTTCTGTTTCTTCAATTTCTTCTTCCTCTGAGGATGAGACCGATTTGGTTATAACCACTGTGTGCTTTCTAGCCTTTAAAACTTCACCAGTAGTTACCTTCCATTTGCTTTGCCTTTTCATTCGAGAAGGAATTTTGCTGTGAAAATCTCTTGATTCCTTTAAAGTGGAAAGTTTTCTTTTTCGGCCACAGTTAACTTCTTCGGAGTACAGACTTCCAAGCCTTGACTGAATGGAAATTGGTTTACTTACAGAATGCATTTTTCCCCCATTCGTTCAAAAACTGACCTTCGTGATAATTGAATGATCAAACGATCAAACACTGAACATCGTGTTGAGCGTGCTCCTAAGCGATCAAATACTGAAAGTCCTGGTGGCTTCACTGCATCTTCTTGCTCCTCGGGAACTTCCTCCACATTTATGTACCTCGAAGTTTGTTTATGAATCTTCAATTTTAATGGAGAATATCCAAGCCCCTCTCTAGAAGTTCCAATGTGATCAATCTTCTTTTGCCAGACCTGTCGGATCTTGAATGAACTTTGCGGCTTTTCTTTACTAGGCTCTTTTGTCTCGTGAGCCAATTTTGCAACATCCTCTTGTTTATATCCAGCTTTGACCAGCAACCTATAAGCATTAGGATCAAAATCTTTAGCTCGATGAGTAGGAAGATCCTGATGTTCACAAAGAGATTCTTCTACCGGTCTAACAAATCCTTGCAGTTGAGGTATAAGGCCTCTTGATTCTTCCAAGTTAGTGAGGAGAAGAGTCAGATCCTTTAAACCTTGAGCAATTTCATCTTCTCCAACTGTGGAAGAAGCCAAATTCTTTCCCTTTTGCTTTAATTCTTGCATCGGGTTGGGCATTACTTCTTCGATAAATGTATCTTTTAGATAAAACTTTGCATCTGTGAAATGTGCTTCTGCTATAGTAAATGGCTTAGCGTCTGCAAGGATCGTTTTGACTTGACCGTTTCTGCAATACTTGAGACATTGGTGCAGAGTCGAGGAGACTACACCATTTTGATGTATCCACGGTCGTCCTAACAACATGTTGTACGTCGTTTTGGCATCAATTACATGGAAAAGTGGACTTGACTCCATATCTCCAATGAAAAGTTGAAGTCTAAGTTTTCCAAGAGCTCTTTGTCCCCCTTGGTTGAATCCTTGAATCATCAAGCGGCTTTGCATCAATTCATCCAAAGGAACTCCCAATTCTTTCATTGTCATCAACGGGAGTATGTTGACAGCAGAACCATCATCGATCAAGATTCTATTGATTTTCTGTTCCCGAGTATATCCTACGACGAACAACGGCCGGTTATGAGGGGTTGACCCCAGCAACAGATCTTCATCAGAAAAGTTAATTTTCGTAGCACAAGGATGATCATCAACTTCAAATGCTACTGAGTCAATGTTGTTTTCATTATCTTCATTGCCACTGTTATGGTAACAAGTCATGAAAACCAAATGTTCATTTCTAAGCTGAATTGGCATGAATTCGTTTAAAGTGATTTGCCTCTTTGACTTTCTCCCTACTGAATTTTTACCCTGAGATGGCATTTTTGCTTCTTGAGGCACATTGGGCTTTGGAGATTTAGATGGTTGTTTGATCATCTTAACTCTTGTAGGCACTTTCACAAATTTTGGAAGATTCTTCTTTTTGCTTCTTCGACGTGTGACTAGAGTCCAACCATCGTGATCTTGATTTTGTCTTTGAAGCAAATAGTTGCCCCCACTTCCCTAAAGATTCGCCATCGTACTTGTACTTGGAGCCAGTATGATAGGATCAAAAGAGCCAAATTTATTGGTTCTATCCAGCAAATTGGATTGAGGAACCATATTGACTGATGCCAAATTTGACGACACCGTTTCTTCTTCAAACTCGATTTTCCCCTCTTCATAGAGTCGCATGATTCTATCCTTCAAAATAAAGCACTTCTCGAGAGGATGGCTAATCATGCAATGGTACTTGCAATAATTGGGATCTTCTACTTTATCAGCTTCTTCAGATCGCTTCATTTCTGGTAATTGAATCAGCTTAGTTTTTAAAAGCTCTTCAAGAATGCTTGAAACATCAGAATCAGGAAAAGGATACTTCTTTTCTTGCCTCTCCTTCAAAGTGATCTTGCCTTTACCTTTGTCTTGGATAGGAGAAGATTTCGTCTCTTGAGATTGTTTTGATTTGGGAGATATCTTAAGAGGCTTGGTAGTCACGACCATGGACTGTTTGCTTTCTCCTTTGTTGATAAAGGTTTTGCCCCCTTTGCGAGTATCTTGTTTTTCCTTACCTTTCTTTGGCTCTTGCACCGGAGGTTCTTGATTTCCAGGAGCTATCATACTCAAATCCATATCATGAGCACGAGTGGCTAATTCTTCAAAGGTCTTAGGCTGGATGCCTTGAAGAATGTAACGCAAGCCCCAATTCATGCCTTGGATGCACATGTCAAGGGCAGAAGACTCAGACAGTCTTTCTTTGCAGTTAAGGCTCAGATTCATCCATATGTGGATGTAATCAATGACTGGCTCATCTTTCCATTGACGTGAGCTTGTGAGTTCGATCATGTTGACTATGCGGCGAGTGTTGTAGAATCGATTAAGGAATTCACGCTCAAGTTGTTCCCAGCTGTCAATCGTTCCAGGCTCAAGATCAGTATACCAATCAAAGGCGTTGCTTTTTAAGGAGCGAACGAACTGCTTCACCATGAGATCCCCATAGGTACCAGCATTATTGCAAGTTTCCACAAAATGTGCAACATGTTGGCGTGGATTTTCTTTTCCATCGAACTGCTGAAACTTTGGGGGTTGATAGTTCCCCGGCATCCTCAGACGATCGATCCTTTGAGAATATGGTTTTGCATATGTATATGAAGGTTGAGTGCTGCTTTCAACTTGATCTTTGATAGCCTCCTTGATAAGATCCTTGAGCTGACTGGTAGTGACGAGTTCATTGATCTTTTCTTCAGAATCCTTAGCAACTTCCTTGCCAGAGTTCTCGCCATCATCTTGAAAGATTGATTGCCAATTTTGGTTTGAAGCTTCGTTCCTTTTTCCAGTGAGACCGGCGATCTTGTCCATCATGGAAGCGATCTGATTATCCTTCTCTTTGATACTTGCTGAAAGAATTTCAACAGATTTTGCCAAAAGTGCAACTTGTTCTTCCAATGATGTGGTGCCAATTGTCATGACAGCCATTACTCCAGAACTTGATTTTGGAGCAGATGATGGAATAGGCTTGTTGCTAGAGTAGCTATCTTGTTCTTTGTATGTTAACTGGCGACTTGCACTTGATCCTCGAGGAGAATCATCTTGTCCAGCGGAAACTTCTTCTAAGTCTTGAATTGGAGAAGAAGTGTCATAGAGAGGGTTTTGATTGAGCACAGGAAAAGTTTGCTCATATAATTCAGCAAGAGCTTTGGTCTTCCTCCTAGTGCCATAAGGATGAGCGGGGATATCAACGCTTGATGATGAAGTGGGGTAGACTGCAGGATTAGCTCGAGCAGGCTTGAGAGTTGGTTTGTTAGCAAGGTTCTTCTTGGGAGCCATTGCAACTTGATAACTTGAGTTTTGAAGAAAAGAGATGAAAGGCAGAGATTGTCCCACTGGGGCAGACAATGTACACACAAATTTTGCGTCAAAAATATGACAAGGAAAATTTGCAGTCAAATAAGAATTTTATTAATCAAACTTTGAGGTTACAATCTCTGAATATTCTTAAAGAAAGAAATCCTTTGATTCTTTTCTTCAGTAAAATTTTGATTCAAGGGTCTTCACGACTTGATCTTGAATCAGTGAGATCTGCTTCAAGGGTCTTCTAGACTTAGTCTTGAAAAACAGGAATTATCTCCTTTCCTTCAATGAACAAGATCGGAGAGCAGCTTATTTGAGAATTCTCAAGAACAAGCACCGCGTTCTTAGAATTTCTCTAATTTCTTCTTAAGAATTTTGAGAGGATTTGGCTCTTCAAAATCTTCTTCTCTTCAGGCTTTCTGAATTGTGAATTTGTGTTAAGAGGAGGTCTCTATTTATAGTGGTAGCTAGCCAGGTGAAAAAGAGTTTTAAAAGAACTCATCCTCCTTATTTATCTCTTAATTATTTTAATTAGAGATAATATCTTCTTATTTATCTCTTAATTAATTTAATTTAATTAGAGATAAAATATTTATTTTTATCACTTAATTAATTAATTAAATTAGAGATAAAATATTTATTTACCTCTTAATTAATTTAATTTAATTAGAGATAAAACTTTATTATTTATCCCTTAATTAATTAATTAAATTAGTGATAAAATATTTATTTTTTTATCACTTAATTAATTAATTAAATTAGAGATAAAATATTTATTTATCTCTTAATTAATTTAATTTAATTAGAGATAAAAATTTATTATTTATCTCTTAATTAATTTAATTTAATTAGAGATAAAATTTTATTATTTATCTCTTAATTAATTTAATTTAATTAGAGGTAAAATAATTATGACACATGGGTGAAATTTGATTGGATAACCCATGAATCCTTGCAATTTGATTGGTCAAACCATGTGTACATATTTAATTAATTATAAAATAATTAATTATAATATGATATTATCAATTTCACATGGTAATGTATAATTTAATTGAAAATTTCTTCATTAAAGAAATTCCAATTGACATGTGGCTATTTGTAATTGGTTACAAATTTTCTCCTTCTACAAATGCCCCCTCAAGACTTGGTTACGTACACGAATTTTTTTTTTTTTTAGTGTAGCAAGTGGACAAGTCTTGAAATTTATCTACATCAATTAATTATCCTCATATAATTTTGCATATGAGACAAAAAAAATTGATTTAGCAAATGATTGACAAAATGGTTTTAAGCCAAACTTTAATTTTTTTTTTTTTTAAGAGTTTGACTTGGTAAAGGAACCCAACAACTTATGCATAACATAATTCTCAGTTTGATATATAGAGACGCAGACCTTCTAGAAACTAGGTGGTTCCATATCTACTCAAAGTCTAATTGAGATTTGTAGTCCTATTGGGATTAAACTACTGCACTATATATACTCCCTGTTCATGCTTCTTTTCTTCAGCTTTGATAGCTGAGATTGCCAACGATTTCTCTACTCACTCTACTCCTAGTTCCTCATTGTATTCATATTGATAACGTCGTCTAGCAGAGAAAGCAAGACGAATCCTGCAAAGCCACGTATAATCCTGCACCCAGAGAAAGCAAGACGAATCCCGCAAAGCCACGTATAATCCTGCACCCAGAGAAAGCAAGACGAAACCCGCAAAGCCACGTATAATCCTGCACCCAGAGAAAGCAAGACGAATCCCGCAAAGCCACATATAATCCTGCAGCCGATCTGGGGACGATGTGTCCGGGTATGATTTTTTTTTTGTCTATTTTCTTCATAAGAAACTAGTGCCCTTTTGTTGGCGGGCGGTCACTTATGTAGTAATGGTGGGTATCAGTCGATGTTCCTGATGGATTTCCATAAGTTCCATTGCTGTTGTTTTTCTCCTCTTCATTGCTGTTAGTTTACCGTCACTTTTTACATCAATTGTTGGCCCTGAAGCAGTAACCGATTTCTCATCAGTTCCTGACTTGCCTGGTTCATCATCAGTTGCAACCTGATTACCTGTTTTCTCTGTTTCAACCTTCAATAAAAAATCTTCTGGGATTAGCTTGACAATGCAATAATACCAGTACCAGGAAAAACAGAACCAGAAGTACCGTTTTCATGATTAACCTATGCTTATCTTTCTTCCTTGCGCAATTTTATTTGATGAAGCTTGTAAATATTGCTTTCAAGGGTAGAATTTATAGCCTTATCCTAAACGATACAGAATTTGCTTTTTCATATATCTTTTGAATATTGGCATTAAATAATGACACAACATGCATTAGATTCCCATGCAATTGACACCTTGATTTTCTTCACAAAATTGTCTTACCATGCACTTTGACACCTTGCACCATAATCATGCATTTATTTCTAAGCCATGCATAATATTCTTTTATGCATGATTTTGGTTAATTGTATATTACATGCATGTTGACACGTTTACCTTGCATGTTTCACTTTGCCTTCATTCAATATAAAAGCCATAGTTGCCCGATCATGTGAAAATCTCATTGCTACAGGCTGCTGAGATAGCCACCGCACCGCTCATGCAACTCCTGAGCTCGCATGCGGCAAAGCATGGTTAAAAATACTTGAGCTATAATGAAAGTGCACAGCATGTTGGTTGCGATGGCAAAGAAATAACCTGAATTTCGAGCCTCTAGTGGAAAGATTTCGCTTGCTATTAACCACCCTAAAGGACCCCATGACCATGCAAATCCATTTACAAATACGCAGATCAAAACCACCATAACTAGAGCTCCATAAATAGCTATGCCATCTGATAAATGAGTGGTTTTTTTTTTCTTTCTTTTTTTTTTGTTTGTTAAACCTCCTAACGTTTGCAGGATCCATAGGACCCATAGCCTGCATCTCACGCCAAATAATTGGCCAGCTTTGTCAGAAGCGAAACCACCAAAGGGGCGAGCACCAAGTTTTGCCGTACCAAAAGTAGCAGCAATTATTCCTGCTGTGTGTAGTTTGAGGTTAAACCTGTTGATTTAGTAGATTTCACTGTTATTATTATTTTTTTTTTATTTATTATTTTTTTTTACTATTCTCTACCTACTTTGACATTTTTTTTTTGTTTCGTTTTTGTTTTTGTAGAATCATCATGGTGTACTTCAAAGATCACAAAGATTATCTTGTGATTCTTTCCAAGGAAGACGAAGACATAAAAGAAGGATTATATCTCTCCACCGACAAGCCCATATCGGGTAGATATAAGTCCGCTTGGAAATCATTTGATTTTCCTACCACTTTGGAAGATTGGTCGATAGAACTTTCTCCAACCTCACAATCTTCTCCAAAGGCGAGATCTCTTCAATCTAATCTTCACGTCAATACTTCTAATCATGAGAAGTTTGACACGTTGGGAAGCCGTATCACTTCCGAAAGGTCCTATTGGGGATTTTCCTTCAAGATTTTTGGAGAGTTTAGTTACATACCAAAGTACTGGGAATGGACTGAAGATGTGTTGTACCACTTCAACAAAAATTTAACGACTGTTAGTATATATGATGCTGTTTATGCATCATTATACACTTATGATCACAACAAGGACGTCATTCGCGCTTTTTGTGAAGCTTGGTGCCCGGCTACCAACACTCTCCACCTTGCTACTGGGGAAGCTTCCATCTCCTTATGGAATTTGCATAGGCTAGGCGGTTTGCCCATTCACGGCATATTTTATGATGAAGTCATTCCTTGTGCTGCCGAATTGACTGGCTTTGATAACAAGGGAAGATTCATCCCGAGATGTTGTGAATATCTATTTGCTGCATTCCATCTTTTGAAGCAAGGCAAGGAGGATAAGGTGTCTGTTGAGGATTGGATCAATTTTTGGTTTCAAGGGAAATTGCGTTACACCAAACCACCTGCTCGAAAAGCAAAGAAGCTTGTTCGTCCAAAAGCTACACATAACCCTACTGGGATTCTTCGAAAATACCAAGGTCGGGGAATGGCAGGAGATGGAGCATTCACTACACTTGGAATCAAAGACAGTTTAACAACAGACACTTATTTAGCTGCCTTCCTTTCTTGTTGGATTTGTGTTTTCGTTTTTCCAAGTAAAGATTCAGAATTTGTTCGGCCAGAGACATTTAAGATAGCCAGCCTGATGGCGATTGAGAGAACTGTTAATCTCGCGGTCCCAGTGTTAGCCAATATTTACCATGGACTAAACCGAATTACACTTTCTGCTCAAGCGGGCTCTTCAGATGCGTGTTTTCCAATTCACTATATTTATGGGTGGCTAAGTTATTACTTCCGGACTCACTTTCAAAATCCAGATGATGTATATGGGCCTTTGATGAGCAAGTTTTCAGGAGAAGGTGGAACCAAATACTTTGAGGATTATGACGCCCGCAAGTTGATTCATAGTGGCATAGTGTGGAATGCTAACTTATATCCCAGGAATAGAGATGAAGTGATTGTTGATGATGACACTCTTAGTAAGATCAATCATGGCTACCTTGTTAATGTTCGTTCGAGCTATTTGTCTGCCCGATGTAACCAAGCCATCATTGTGGAACCTTACAGTCCTCATCGATTTGGGAGACAATTTGGGTTTTGTCAAGATATTCCCGGAGCTCTTAAGGAAGATATTCGTTCTGGATCTGTGGATGATTTATGTAGGTTTTGGAGAATTTGCACTCGTTCTCATACAAAGTCCAGATTGATCTCTCCAGCTTGTGCTCTAAATCCTAATGATCATGCAACCGCAAGATACATGGAATGGTGGTCGAAAGTTCATGAGCCATATCTTGAGCATTCTATTGATATTTTGATTTCGAGCATCCGTACATCACCGTCAAAGAGAAGAAAACCTCCAAAGGATGTTAAGAAAAAGTCTTTAGAGATTTCGCAAGACAAATCCAATAAAGCCAAAGTCTCGTCCACCATAGATTTAACAGAAGAGCATGTGAAGACTTCACAAGAAGTTCCTCGATCACTGTCATTAGTTGATGAAGGACAAAGGGTTTTATCGAAAGTCATCGAAGGGAAGCATAATGCGATCGTTGAAGATTCAATTGATGAGAGTGATCATGAAAGACATTGGAAGCGAACCAGGCCAAGGAAATCCTTTCAAGGTGATATATCCCCCGCCAAAAGTGAAGCTTCAGTTTCTAGTTCGCATGAGTTCAACAAACTTGCAGCTAAGATCAGAAATAATGTTTCAAGTACCGTTTCCAACCAAGAAGATGCTTGCCCTAATGTGATTGTTAATAATACTTCTTCTATAGTGAAGACTCCCACAGGCCCTCATGTTGAAGCTAGTCATCTCGCCCTTCCAGAATTTTCTAAGTTTAGTGCTGAAAAAGTGATATCCGATAGTCAGTTGAAGCTTACAACTATTTTGTGGGAAAGCATTCAACCAAGGATTATTCGCGCTTCTTTTGATCGGGTTTCTTCACTTACTAGTGATGTCCACAAGATCTTTGATGCAATAGAAGCAATTAAGTCCGTTGATTCATCCTTATTGAAAGGCATGGTGGAAGACTACTTTACATAAGTCCAGAAGTTTAATGAGTTTGAATCTTCCATTTCTTCATCCAATGATAGAATTGAAAGATCAAGCACTTGAAATTCGACTTAAGGATTCAATATTACTTGAACATAAGACTGTTGAGAACCTTAACACTCTGCAGTCGAACTTGGAAGATATAGAGCAAGAGTTTATTACTTTGCAACGCAAAAAACATAGACTTGAGTCTTCGCTCCAAGAAACTGAAGATGAACTGAAAAAAAGAAGAACCGACACCTCCAAGATTCGTGAAGAGATGAATTATGTTGAGTCTATTACTACCCTTACTAAGGATGAAGCCAAAAACTTAGATTTGTTGCGAAATATGTTTGAAGCCTCTCGAGACGACTTGAAGAATTTCAAATGGAAGCCCTGAATCCCTTTTGATGTAACTTTTTTTTTTGAAATTTATATTAGTTCTTAGGCTTGCTAGTTTTTTTTATTTTTATTTTTTTATTGTAAGTTCTTTTCAAGTTTGAAATGAAGTTAAATTCTTTTTCTCCATATATCATCTTTCTTTTACACTTTCTGAAGCATTTTTGCATCATGTATGGACTACAAATTAAATTCTCAAAGAACTTTAATTTGCAAAAGATTTGTTTTACTTGAAAAATAATTTGAATCATGAAATTTGAATGGAGAATTGTCATGATACTTTCAAGTGAACAAAAGATAATATTTGAATCAATTTTTTTTTTTTTTTTGGACTGAACTTGGCAATGAAACCAAGCTGCCTACGTACCCTCGAATTTGAAGGATCAATTCATAACGTAGTTCATCATTTTTTTTTTGTGCCCTAACTTTTGCCTAAGTTGTCCTAGAAAGGATTTTCAACATAGCGGGTTTTGTTTTTTTTTGGTGCAGTTTAAGCTCGTGCTTAGGAGCAACATACAACAGTTTAAGCTCTTGCTTAGGAGCAGTATCCTCTTTAAGCATAGTAACGCTTCAAAAACTTTCCATTGATCGGTCCAACTTTGACACCATCTTGATCAACGATCTTGTATGCACCATTGGTATAAACTTCTCGAACAACGTATGGTCCATCCCATTTTGAAAGGAACTTGTTGCCAATACGATGTGAAGTATTTATGGGTCTTCTTACAGCAAGGACTAAATATCCAACTTGGAAAGATCGCTGCTTGACTTTCTTATTAAAAGCTTTGGATAGTCGAGCTTGATAACACTCCAAGCGTTGTTGGGCTTCCAACCTTTTTTCATCCAGTGCTTCTAATTCTTCTAAACGTAAGCGTACATTGTCTTCACTAGAAAGATCTTCCTGGATTGCAATCCTCAATGATGGAATTTGTCGCTCAAGTGGTAGAACAGCTTCTACACCATAAACAAGTGCATACGGAGTGGCTTGAGTTGGTGTGCGATATGTAGTTCGATAAGCCCACAGAGCTTCTCCTATCCTTTCGTGCCAATCTTTTTTTGAACGGTTAACAACTTTCTTGAGGAGATTGCACAAAGTCTTGTTAAAAGCTTCTGCTAATCCGTTTGCTGGAGCATGGTACATTGAAGACTTGTACTGCTTGAAGTCAAACTGTGCACATAATTTGCTCATGTCAAACTGCTTCCCATTATCAGTTATGATGTGACGAGGTACACCATACCGATAAATGATGTTTATTCTGATAAAAGTTGCAACAGTTTCTTTTTTTACTTCCTTGTAAGGTGCCACTTCTGCCCACTTTGAAAAGTAATCTGTAGCGGCAAGTATGTACATATGCCCTAGTGAACTCTTAGGTAATGGTCCTACCAAATCAAGTCCCCAAGCATCGAACGGCCAAGATGTGACTGTCGGATGTAATGGTTCAGGCGGTTGATGGATGAAGTTTGCATGAAATTGACAAGCTTGACATTTCTTGGAGTAGTCCATGCTATCTTTTACCATTGTTGGCCAGTAGTATCCCATTCTTTTAATTTGAAAGTGCAATTTAGCTCCAGACTGATGTGCACCATAAATTCCTGAATGAGCTTCTTGTAAGGTTTTGGATACTTCATCTTCTCCTAAACATCGAAGGAAGACACCATCAAAAGAGCGGCGATAGAGCGTACCATTGAAGTAAATAAATCGAGGAGCTCGACGTTTCACTTCTGTTTTATGCCTCGGATCATTGGGTAGCCTCCCATGCTCTAAATAATCAATCAATGGTTGTCTCCAATCTTCTTTTTCAACTTCGCAAACTGAAACAACATTGGATTCCGTATTGTTATCTTTAAAATCAACTGGAGGCAAAATCCATCATTTGCAAAGAAGGACTTTTACTTCTACACTTGGCATGGCAAGAGCTGATGCTAGATTAGCTAGAGAATCTGCTTGCTTGTTCTCTCTTCTTGGTACATGTTCCAAGCTTACATTGTCAAACCATTCCAGAATCTTCTTCGCATAGTTGACATATGGTAAGAGGTCTGGCTTCTTAACTTCGTAAAGTGAAAGAAGTTGGTTGATGACCAATTTGGAATCCCCAAACACTTTAAGTTGAGTGATCTTCATATCCACTGCCATTTCCAATCCAATGATCAGAGCTTGGTATTCTGCTACATTGTTGGAACAATTTTCAGTGAGAGTAAATGCATAAGGCAATACATATCCTTCTGAAGTGACAAAGACAACACCTGCTCCGGCTCCATCTTGACGGGCAGCCCCATCGAAGAATAGTTTCCATGGCCTGAGAATTTCGATGAAAAGAGCATCTTCATCTGGGAGATCTTTAGAGAATTCCCAATCATTTGGAATCGGATGGTTTGCAAGGAAATCGGCAAGTGCTTGCCCTTTAACAGCCTTTTATGGAATATAAGTAATATCGAACTCTTGTAGCAAAAGAGCCCATTTTGCCAATCTTCCACTGAGCACAGACTTGGACATGAGATATTTGAGGGGATCTGCTCGCGAAATCAAACGAACAGAATGAGCTTGCAAATAATGTCTCAGCTTTTTAACTGCAAACATCAATGATAAACAAGTCTTTTTAATAGGAGAATAATTTATTTCAGCACCATTAAGAGTTCTACTAAGATAGTAGAGCGCAGTTTCTTTTCTTTCATCATTCTCTTGTGCCAACAATGCTCCTAAGGAACGTTCTTGTGCAGCAATATAAAGGATCAACGGCTCCCCTGGTATAGGTGCCTTCAGAATAGGTGGTCGTAACAAAAAGGTCTTAATGTTCTTAAAAGCATTACTGTAGGCCTCATCCCAGACAAAAGGGACATCCTTCTTCATTAGCCGACTGAATGTTTGACATCGACCAGCCAAGTTTGAGATAAAGCGTCGGATATATGCCAATCTTCCTTGCAGACTTTTAAGTTCATGCAGATTGCGCGGTTCAGGCATTTTCATGATTGCATCTATTTTTGATTGGTCGATCTCAATCCCACGATGTCGTACGATGAACCCCAAAAACTTACCCGAGGACACTCCGAATGCACACTTGAGCGGATTCATCTTTAATTGGTATCTGCACAATCTTTCAAACACTTGGCGAAGATCAGCAAGATGATCGGATTTTTTCTTTGACTTCACTACCAAGTCATCAACATAACATTCGACATTCTTGTGAAGCATATCATCAAAGATCTTTTGCATTGCTCTTTGATAAGTAGCACCTGCATTCTTTAACCCAAACGGCATAACTTTGTAACAGTATATTCCTTTTGGAGTTCGAAATGCGGTAAGTTCTTCATCTCTTGGAGCCATGCGAATTTCATTATAACCAGACGATCCATCCATAAATGACAAAGCTTCATGGCCAGTTGTAGCATCAACCATTATTTCTGTTATAGGGAGAGGAAAGTCGTCCTTTGGACAAGCATTGTTCAAATCTCGAAAATCTACACAAACTCGAAGTTGACCATTTTTCTTTCTCACTGGAACAATATTTGAGATCCAAGTGGGATACTTGACTTCTCTAATAAAGCCAGCTTTGATGAGCTTATTGACCTCAGCTTCAATTTGGGGGATCAAGTCAGGATGGAAACGTCGTTGAGCTTGTTTGATAGGTCGGACATTTTTCTTGACAGCCAGATGATGCATAGCTACTTTTGGATCAAGTCCCGACATTTCTTCGTAAGTCCAAGCAAAGATATCTCGATACTCTATCAAAAGATCAAGATAGGCTTTTTCTTCTTCTGGTGGTAAGCAAGCATTAATAAAGATCGGTCGTGGATCTTCACTAGTACTGATGCTAACCTCCTTTAGCTCATCAATAGTAGCTTGATTTCCTTCTTCAAAAGAAGGAAGGGGCTTATTGGGCTTCTTCTTCTTGAGATTCTTCACCAGTTTCTTTTTACAGATACATGGTTAGAAGTAAAGATTTCTGTTTCTTCAATTTCTTCTTCCTCTGAGGATGAGACCGATTTGGTTATAACCACTGTGTGCTTTCTAGCCTTTAAAACTTCACCAGTAGTTACCTTCCATTCGCTTTGCCTTTTCATTCGAGAAGGAATTTTGCTGTGAAAATCTCTTGATTCCTTTAAAGTAGAAAGTTTTCTTTTTCGGCCACAGTTAACTTCTTCGGAGTACAGACTTCCAAGCCTTGACTGAATGGAAATTGGTTTACTTACAGAAACTTCACTGCATTTTTCTCCCATTCGTTCAAAAACTGACCTTCGTGATAATTGAATGCTCAAACGATCAAACACTGAACATCGTGTTGAGCGTGCTCCTAAGCGATCAAATACTGAAAGTCCTGGTGTCTTCACTACATCTTCTTGCTCCTCGGGAACTTCCTCCACATTTATGTACCTCGAAGTTTGTTTATGAATCTTCAATTTTAATGGAGAATATCCAAGCCCCTCTCTAGAAGTTCCGATGTGATCAATCTTCTTTTTCCAGACCTGTCGGATCTTGAATGAACTTTGCGGCTTTTCTTTGCTAGGCTCTTTTGCCTCGTGAGCCAATTTTGCAACATCCTCTTGTTTATATCCAGCTTTGACCAGCAACCTATAAGCATTAGGATCAAAATCTTTAACTCGATGAGTAGGAAGATCCTGATGTTCACAAAGAGATTCTTCTACCGGTCTAACAAATCCTTGCAGTGGAGGTATAAGGCCTCTTGATTCTTCCAAGTTAGTGAGGGGAAGAGTCAGATCCTTTAAACCTTGAGCAATTTCATCTTCTCCAACTGTGGAAGAAGCCAAATTTTTTCCCTTTTGCTTTAATTCTTGCATCGGGTTGGGCATTACTTCTTCGATAAATGTATCTTTTAGATAAAACTTTGCATCTGCGAAATGTTCTTCTCCTATAGTAAATGGCTTAGCGTCTGCAAGGATCGTTTTGACTTGACCATTTCTGCAATACTTGAGACATTGGTGCAGAGTCGAGGAGACTACACCATTTTGATGTATCCACGGTCGTCCTAACAACATGTTGTACGTCGTTTTGGCATCAATTACATGGAAAAGTGGACTTGACTCCATATCTCCAATGAAAAGTTGAAGTCTAAGTTTTCCAAGAGCTCTTTGTCCCCCTTGGTTGAATCCTTGAATCATCAAGCGGCTTTGCATCAATTCATCCAAAGGAACTCCCAATTCTTTCATTGTCATCAACGGGAGTATGTTGACAGCAGAACCATCATCGATCAATATTCTATTGATTTTCAGTTCCCGAGTATATCCTACGACGAACAACGGCTGGTTATGAGGGGTTGACCCCAGCAACAGATCTTCATCAGAAAAGTTAATTTTCGTAGCACAAGGATGATCATCAACTTCAAATGCTACTGAGTCAATGTTGTTTTCATTATCTTCATTGCCACTGTTATGGTAACAAGTCATGAAAACCAAATGTTCATTTCTAAGCTGAATTGGCATGAATTCGTTTAAAGTGATTTGCCTCCTTGACTTTCTCCCTACTGAATTTTTACCCTGAGATGGCATTTTTGCTTCTTGAGGCACATTGGGCTTTGGAGATTTAGATGGTTGTTTGATCATCTTAACTCTTGTAGGCACTTTCATAACTTTTGGAAGATTCTTCTTTTTGCTTCTTCGACGTGTGACTAGAGTCCAACCATCGTGATCTTGATTTTGTCTTTGAAGCAAATAGTTGCCCCCACTTCCCTGAAGATCCGCCATCGTACTTGTACTTGGAGCCAGTATGATAGGATCAAAAGAGCCAAATTTATTGGTTCTATCCAGCAAATTGGATTGAGGAACCATATCGACTGATGCCAAATTTGATGACACGGTTTCTTCTTCAAACTCGATTTTCCCCTCTTCATTGAGTCACATGATTCTATCCTTCAAAATAAATTACTTCTCCAGAGGATGGCTAATCAAGCGATGGTACTTGCAATAATTGGGATCTTCTACTTTATCAGCTTCTTCAGGTCGCTTCATTTCTGGTAATTGAATCAGCTTAGTTTTTAAAAGCTCTTCAAGAATGCTTGAAACATCATAATCAGGAAAAAGATACTTCTTTTCTTGCCTCTCCTTCAAAGTGATCTTGCCTTTACCTTTGTCTTGGATAGGAGAAGATTTCGTCTCTTGAGATTGTTTTGATTTGGGAGATATCTTAAGAGGCTTGGTAGTCACGACCATGGACTGTTTGCTTTCTCCTTCGTTGATAAAGGTTTTGCCCCCTTTGCGAGTATCTTGTTTTTCCTTACCTTTCTTTGGCTCTTGCACCGGAGGTTCTTGATTTCCAGCAGCTATCATACTCAACTCCATATCATGAGCACGAGTGGCTAATTCTTCAAAGGTCTTAGGCTTGATGCCTTGAAGAATGTAACGCAAGCCCCAATTCATGCCTTGGATGCACATATCAAGGGCAGAAGACTCAGACAGTCTTTCTTTGCAGTTAAGGCTCAGATTCCTCCATCTGTGGATATAATCAATGACTGGCTCATCTTTCCATTGACGTGAGCTTGTGAGTTCGATCATGTTGACTATACGGCGAGTGCTGTAGAATCGATTAAGGAATTCACGCTCAAGTTGTTCCCAGCTGTCAATCGTTCCAGGCTCAAGATCAGTATACCAATCAAAGGCGTTGCTTTTTAAGGAGCGAACGAACTGCTTCACCATGAGATCCCCATAGGTACCAGCATTATTGCAAGTTTCCACAAAATGTGCAACATGTTGGCGTGGATTTCCTTTTCCATCGAACTGCTGAAACTTTGGGGGTTGATAGTTCCCCGGCGTCCTCAGACGATCGATCCTTTGAGAATATGGTTTTGCATATGTATATGAAGGTTGAGTGCTGCTTTCAACTTGATCTTTGATAGCCTCCTTGATAAGATCCTTGAGCTGACTGGTAGTGACGAGTTCATTGATCTTTTCTTCAGAATCCTTAGCAACTTCCTTGCCAGAGTTCTCCCCATCATCTTGAAAGATTGATTGCCAATTTTGGTTTGAAGCTTCGTTCCTTTTTCCAGTGAGACGGCTGAGTCTCTGACTTTATGTATTAGTATTTCTTAAATAACCAATAATTTATATCGTATTTATGTTATTTTTAAATATTATATTTATATTTAAAATATTATATATTTATATAAATTTTGATGAATTAATAATTTATATTATGTAAATTTTAATATTTTTAAAATTGCTAACACTTTTGTAAAATCTTTACTGGAAAATAAAAAGAAAGTAAGAAAATAAAATAAAATAAAATAAAGAAGTTAATAAAACAAATCAGGAAAGGAAACTACTTGACCACTTGCAGAGAGAGAGCAGTCTACTTCTCTTTCTCTTTTTCAATTACTCAATTTCCATTTTATTTTTAAAATTTGAAAATAGGGTTTTTCACTCCAAAATTCAATGAGACCAATTCGTCTTCCGAAACCTTCCAGCCCCACCATGGGATGCCGGATGATACGGGCCAAAAGCCTTGTCCATGGGCTTCGAAGTTGGCTACTAGATCCATTTCAAACTTTTACTGATTTTTCTTTGTTAATGTTCTTAATAAGCTGTTTAGTGTAAAGAGTCTGTTAATGACCGTTAGTCCTTAATCACGTAATTAGTTGAGTAATTAGTTGGGTGCTGACGTTAGCACCAACGGTTATGTCAGTGATGGAGCAAAAGAGAAAAATCAGAAAATGAATACACAAGAATTTCCTTCTTCTCTCAACAAACTCTCTCAATCCCTTTCTTCTTCAATTCTTTTCTAACTCATAAGCTCTATTCCATCCAATTTCTTCTTCTTTTTCAGAATACAGGTGAGCTCGTATCATCGGAGATCTTTGAAGGCGGCGCATACAGCGTAATCAGACGTGCAGTTGTCATCGGAAACGGTTCCCCTGGATCCCAAAACCAGAGTATCGGGCTGGTCAGAGCTCTCGGATTATCCGAAAAGCATGTTCTTTATGTAAGTCCAATTCAACCACCTTAAAAAAAAATCCTTTTTTTACTGAATATATCTTTTTTCTGTATTAATTTCTAGTTACTTTCTTGCTATAAATTACTGTAAAATTTCATAATATTACTGGAAAAATATTTGCTTTTATGTTTATATTTAGTCTTAATCTCAAAATTATTACTGTATGATTAATTGATTATCATTGTACTGAGATACGCAGCGAGTTACGAGGCCTAGAGGAGGAATAAATGAGTGGCTTCATTGGCTCCCAATTAGTCTTCACAAAAAGTTCGACTATCTCATTCGGCTGATTCGAATTTACTGCAGAGAAGAGAAACTTGTGCCTTTACCTTTAGAAAATGGTGGTGGTAGTGTTGGCTTGGCATCTGTTTTAGAAGCTGATGTTAAGCAGATAGTAACCATGGCACGCCAGACTTATGAAAAGTACTTTCTCTTTCAACATTTAGCTATTGAAATTTCTTCTATTTATCAAGTCTGGATAGTGTTTAATGAAACATGTGCCTGCATTTCATTTGCTTGAATGATATTGCAAAAGTTGGTGTTTTTAAATAGCATAGTCACACTTTAAAGCTGTTGGATCACATAAACATTTAGGATACCTTCTTATGTTTTGGATGGATGGATGTCGTGGGACCTGAATTCATACCCTAATGATAACGAATAGTGATATTTTATCATTTTCTTGATAATTTAAATGCATGTTTAACTAATTAAAGTATAAAATTTGGCATCTTTTGTTGGATTATTTCGTTTGGGTACTTATCGAAATGATTTGATAAATGTTCAGCGATGGTCCTTTGTTGGTTGTTGCATCTGGCAGAGACACCATTTCTATTGCAAGTTCAATAAAACGTTTAGCCTCTGAGAATGTTTTTGTCATTCATGTATGTAATGGATCTTAACTTTGTTTCAACTTACACATTGTGTATTTCATCCTTCCAATCATGCACCTCCTCTATTTCTATTATGGTTATGCCCAGAAAATAGAAATAAAAAATTCTGCCTGCTTTGATATGGTGATATAGTCAATAGGCTTTTTAGAATGAGCTTACTAGAAATAATGAAGATTGAAAATTGCATTATTGAAAAGACTAGTGCTTAAGAAACTTCTATCCTTTAAAAAAGCCACTTTTAAGTTTTTATTTTGGAAAGTTCTCTCTCTCATCTTGTATCTATGTAGTTTCTGTCTATTACTGAAGGTAGGCTTGTTTTCAACTTCTTACATAAGGTACTCACTTTGGGAGCTCTACATCAAATTGATTCTGCCACACTCCGCAGTGCAGCTGCTGCATGGCATGATGAGTTTGCACCTCTGCCAAAGCCCTTACTGGTGGTTAACATTGGCTGGCCTACAAGTAATTTTCTTGTCTTGCTTTAAGACTAATGCTTTATATAGCCCACACGAATTCGCTCTTGATTACTGATGTCATGTCTGCTTGCCATGATGCTCGGAGCTTGTTATTCTATCTTATGGATATGGACGATGGGTTTGTCTGATTATATCTTATGCATATTATATTGACAACTCTTATTGTTGGTTAGTGATTTTTAGCCTTTATGGTTGCCACCCACTTAACAAATAATGTGTCCATTGCTGTCAAACTTGGTCTTTCATCCTCATTTTTTTTGCTTAGATAGATATATATATATATATATATATAAACAATTTCATGCTGAATATTTTTATGGTTGCAATACTTCATAAACTTCCCGTAGGATGTAGCATTTTTTAATCTTGACAAAGGACTGACTTGGAGCAGGGCCTCTTTTCTCTTAACCTCCAATAACTATCTAAATTTTTAGTTAGATACTTGACTGAAGGTTATCGTTCTTTTTATTCTTTTATTACTCGTTGCCTTGTGCCTAAATGTAATCTGCTGACTGAAATTCTTTGCAGGCCTCTGTCGATATGGTGCAGATCTTGCAAAGCAGTTAACTGCTTCTCTTCTCAGTATCCTTACAAGCTGTGGGACTGTCCGGATATCTTTCTCCAGTAGGACACCTGAAAAGGTTTTAATAAATAACAATTTCACTCATATTTTCTTTCTTACTTTTCTTCTATGATGACTAATATTATGTAGTTTTTACCAATCAATTTCGCCAACAGGTATCAAAAGTCATTGTCAAAGAACTTGCAGATAATCCAAAAGTTTACATCTGGGATGATCAAGGTATATCCAGTCAATTTAATTTAATTTACAAGTAAAATATAGAACGTCTTTAATGGGTATTTACTATTTAATATGACAATCTTCAGAACCAAATCCACACTTGGGGCATTTAACTTGGGCGGACGCTTTTGTCATCACAACAGATTCAGTCAGTCTGATAAGTGAGGCTTGCAGTACTGGGTATGATGGAGAAAAACTTTATCTTTCTTTACTTATGTTCTAGAACATGTTGAACTTTCTGGGACGTTTATTTTATTCAGTGACATACCAAGTTGTCATTCACTATGTTGGTTTCATGCAGGAAACCTGTCTATGTTATAGGAGGTGAGCGTTGTAAATGGAAATTATCGGACTTCCATAAATCTTTGAGGGAACGAGGAGTGGTTCGGCCCTTTACAGGTTCTGAAGATGTTAGTAAATATCCAATGGCATGTTTTGATTTCCTTTTGTTGCATCCCTTTATCTTTTGACTCCGTTTCATAATATTGGATAAAGCTACGTTACTCCGACTTTTTATTTTTTTTAAAATATCTGTGTTCGACAAATATTCGGATATGAATATGAGAGTACGATTTTTCAAATATATAAAAAAATTAAAAAAAAAATTGAATATATCCGTATACGATACTCACCCCGAGTCCAAGTAACATAAGGATAAAGTCATATTTACATCCGACCACCAGACTGAACTGAACCTAATTCCTAATATATTTTCTGTTCTTTCCACCATTATAACTTGGGTAGATGGAGTAATGAAGTTCCTTTGGGATTAATTATATGAATTATTTCCTTTGTTTGTCTTTTAGATTGCAGAAATCTGGAGCTATCCTCCCCTCAATGACACAGCAGAAGCAGCAAGTCAGGTGCGTGAAGAGCTTGCTGAGCGCGGGTGGAGGGTTCGACCACAATGAAGGTGTTGATGATTTGGTAAACACTGTTGATTTCCATCTTCTTTGAAAGTTGAATAGCATATAGGAGCAACAACTTCAAATTCATTCTTTCCTCATCAGGGATTTTCAAATCTATCTATAACTATCATATAAAATGAACTACAAGAATAGCTCAGGCTGGTGGGTTTTTTTTTTTTTTTTTTTTTGAGAAAAAAGGAAAGGGAGAAAAGAATATAAAGGAGAGAAAGAAAAGAAAAAGGAATGAAAAAGGAAAGAGAAAAAAAAAATTTGTGTGTTTGTATTCATATTATTTTTTCGTGTGTTCAAAATATTATAAATTTATATAAATTTTTATACATAAATAATTTGTTTTATGTATATTTTGACATGTTCGTGTATTCGTGTCATGTTCATTATTTTTCGTGTTGTGTTCTAATTATTTTTCCTATGTTGTATTCGTGTTATGTCTCAATTCATCTCATATTTTGCATAGTTTGTAATTGTGATTTAATTTAGAGAAAAATTTGTGTGTTCCTGCATGTCGTAATTCATTATATATTTTGCATAATTTGTCATAATGATTCAATTTAGAGAAAAAATTATGTGTTCGTGACGTGTTCATGTTATTTTGTGTGTGTTTAAAGTATTATAAATTTATATAAATTTTTACACGTAAATAATTTGTTTCATGTATAATTTTGATACATTCATTTATTCGTGTCGTATTCATACTATTTTTCGTGTTGTGTTTTAATTATTTTTCCTATGTTGTGTTCGTGTGTCTCGATTCATCTCATATTTTACATAGTTTGTCATTATGATTCAATTTAGAGAAAAATTTGAGTGTTCATGTCGTGTTTCAATTCATTACATATTTTGCATAACTTATCATAATAATTCAATTTAGAGAAATTTGTGTTCTTGACGTGTTCGTGTTATTTTTTTTATGTACTCAAAGTATTATAAATTTAAATAATTTTTTACATGTTATTAATTTTTTTTATATAGATTTTGACAGGTTCGTGTATTCGTGTCGTGTTCATGTTATTTTTCGTATTGTGTTTTAATTATTTATTCATATTGTGTTTGTTTCGTGTTTCAATTCATCTCATATTCTACTTAGTGTGTCATAGTAATTCGATTTTAACTCTAAATTTATTTACTTAAGATATTAAACATAACAAATTATTTAAATAAATGATAATTATTTAATATAATTCAACTTAAATTTATTTGTAATTGTTAATTTAATTAAAATTTTATATATTTTTAAAAAAAAATCCTCAGCAAAGCGGGGGAAGAAGTCTAGTATCATATACTATGTTACCTAGACTTTTTTTTTTTAAAGTACTCGTATTCGACACCTGTATCCGACATATATTCGGGCATGAATATGAGATATGATTTTACAAAAATATATGAAAAATTATAAAAAATTAAATATATCCGTATCAAATATATGTCTATATCAATAATTCATTCTTGAGTCTGGATAACATAAATCATACATCTAGTAGAATAAAGCCTTAGCTATTTAGAACGGATTGTAAAGTTTGTAGAGGGGAGCAGGGATATTTCTTTTTTGCAGTGGTGTACTTAAAGCCCATTTCGAGGCTGGGTTGATAAATGTTTTGTCTCAATATAAATATATATAATTAGGATTATTATCTGGTACACCGTCAGTGGACTTTTTTAACTCCACAAGCGGTGTTTACACGTTTCCGTAACTTTTCATCCGATTTATATTTTTTTAATCCGACCGTCGTATTTCATGTTCTATTCGCGTAGATCATGCACGTCGAGTTTCGAATAAATAAAAAATGTTTAACTATTTGTTTCGACATAAAAAAATTTCAACCGTTAAATATATATTGAAAAAGACAATATTCTCGATCGATATGATAGGGATATCGGATTGATTCTAAAATTTACGTGCACGACGAGTACGATTATATTGTTAAATCCGACGGTCGCTTTGTAAAAATAAAAATCGTATATAAGATTACGGATGCGTGTGAACACCGCTTGTGGAATTAAAAAAATCCACTGACGGTGTATCTGATAATAATCCATATAATTAAACTGATTTACTGATTGAGTTTGATTTACAAACCTGAACAACAGATCCGTTGAATATGTATTTTTTTTATCAATCGTGTAAATATAAAATATATTAATTTTTGTGTGTTAATATTGTTAAAATATATTATACCGTGTTTATTATATTATATTTTCATATTTATTTAATGTTTCGTGTTTATGTTGTGTTTTTATATAACATATTCAAAAAGGTTAATACACAAATTGACTCCCGTATTATATATATATTATTTTTATGATTTGGTACTTAAAGAAAAAAATTCATGATTAAGTACTTAAACTTATATCCGTCAACCTCGTTACCTCAAATAGTTAACACTGCTGACATGGTTTGATTTGACAAATAAAAACATGAAACATGGCAACTTTGCAATGTCAGCATTATAAATTTTTTTTTTTAATCAAAATTTTTTAAAAAGTATGTTTTTGAAATTGTTTTTTAAAAAAATTTAAAATTAAAAAATAATATATTTTAATTTTTAAAAAGTAAATATTTAAATATTTCATTTTTGTTTTTTATTTTTAATTTACATATTTTAATTAAAAATATATTTTTTAAATTAATTCTTTATGTTTTAATTAATAAAAAATAAATATTTAAATAATTTTTTTATTTTTAATTTATTTCTTTGATTAAAAAATTAAATAAAATAATATTTTTTAAATTAAAATTTGAAAAAAAATGAAAAAATTGAAGAAAAGAAAAAGAAAGAAACAGGAGAGAATCGAGAAGAGAAATAGGGGGGAAAGAGAGAGGAGGGAGAGAGAGAGAGAGAAATGGAGGGGGTGTAGGTCGATCGGTTGGCCGACCCGACGCTGACCGACGACGGCCGCACCCTTTTGTCTTTCTCCTTTTCCTCTCTCTTCTTCCTCTTCATCTCTTTTTTTTCCTTTCTTCTCTCTTTCTTCTCTTCCTCTCTCTTCTTCCTTTCTTCTCTCTTTCTTCTCTTCCTCTCTCTTCTTCCTTTCTTCTCTGCATCTCTTTCCTTTTTTTTTCCCATAATTTTTTATTTTTTATTTAATTTTCATTTTTTAATTTTTTATTATAAAAAATAAAAAATTTTCCAAAATTTTTTATTTTAAAAATTAAATAAAACTTTTCTAGATTTTTTAATTTAAAAAAATAAATTATTAACGTAAAAATAGTGACGTGATATTGACTTGGACAAATGTCAGTTTTTTATTGATCAAATCAAAGCCACGTCAGCACCGTTAATCATTTGGAGTAGCAAGGTTAACGGAATACAGTTCAAATACTTAATTGTAATTTTTTTTTTTGTTTAGGTACCAAACTATAAAAAAGAGTATAGTTAGGGGCAAATGTTTGCATAAAACCCTAATTAAAAATTATCAAGTTTGGGAAGCAAGTAGTGAAATTTTGTTTCATCCTTTTCCAAATCAATATATTTTTCATCAATTTATGTGTGTTTAATTAGTAATTTTAAAACAAATTAGTTGTAAAATTTAATTCAATGAAAACCAATTCTACAACTTTATATTATAAATTAATCAGTCTTAGATTAGATTTTTAACTTTACATAACTCGAAAACACCAAACCTCATCATAGGAGATTTTATTTGTAGGAAAATCCTAGCAATTAATTTGCATGAACTAGTTCTATACCTGCTCACGGGCCGGGCCTCGGCAAACAAATTCATGTTCCGAGCCAGCCCGGCCCGTCCCGGAACAGTGTTTTATTATTATTATAATATTATTTTTATTTAATTTTAATTAAAAAAATAAAAAAATTTATTTTTTTATTCCAATAAACAGTGATTCGGACCTAAACGGGCGGGCCTGGGCAATCCAGGCCCGGGTTTGGGCAGAAAAAAAAAGGGCCGTGGCCCGGCCCGGCCCATGAGCACCTCTAACTAGTTCCTCTAGTAAACTAAATGGCCGATTTTTTTATAAATAAATTTTTAAAAAGGTTTAGCATAAATATTTCAATTTGATCTTCATGTTTGACTAATTAAGAAAGTAAAGTAACAATTAATTAAAGCGACCGAATGCTAGATTTTGATGGTAATTAGATTGATTCAAAAGTTGGATTATATATATGGTTCATTTGATTTTATTCGAATTCTGTCGGTTTTGAAATATAATTTTTTCAATTTAAATTGAATTGATTCGATTAAATTATTATTTAATTAATAAAAAATATTTTTTAAAAAATTTAATTACATAAATATATAAATATTAATGTAAAATAAATTTATTTTTTGAGTACAATTTATAAAACTATTATTATAATACAACAATAAACAAACTAAACAGCTGAGATTCACAGAACAGAAGTACAAGTAAAGAAAGGAACAGTCTGAAACTTTGTAAAAAAATAAAAGTACTAACCTTCCACCCAACCATTTATCGCCACATCACTCAGAAATCTCGCCACGTGTCTGTTTCTCGGCGACGAGCCAGCCGTCGTCCACTTCATCTATCTCTTCAACCCCAACGGTGGTCTTCCCACCCTTAGTTAAAACGGAAAAATAAATATTTATTTTCTTTGTTTGCTTTATTTCTCCCTCTAAATATTCTCCTTTGCCTTCTTTGGCTTTGGCTTTCTTCAAAAACCGTAACGGAGAAATAAATATCCATCTTTTTCTATTTTGCAGATCTCAACTTGGTTTCCAAAGCTTCTCTCTCTTTCTTTACAGGTGGTTTTTTCTTGTTTCTTTTTTAACTCTTGCTGGCTCAAAGTTTTGGATTTGTTTTGGAATATTATGTTTAATTTCTTCTCTTTTTTAATTTATTGATCGGTTTTCCTTCTGGGGTCTTTCTTGATCTTTTGTTGGGGTTTCTTTCTTTTGGGGTTTTGCGATTTGCTTGATTTTTGTGTTTTGAAGTTTATTTTTATTTATTTAGTTACCCTTTTGCTTGCTTAGAAATGGTAGGAAAATAAAAGAAGTCAAAAGTTTTCAAGTAATTTAATTTTAGAGAATGTGTTGATTTTCTTCCGGGATGTAAAGTTAGTTAATCGGGTTCATTTTACTGAATCTTTTTTCTTTATCCTTTAATTATATATGATAAGAGAGGGTTTTTGGGTTCATAAGATAATCTTTAGAAATTTCCTACATTTTCTTTGAAATCAAACAAGGTTTTTGGCAGATAAAGTTTTCATGTTTTGGTTGATTTTTTTCTTGGAAATTTGGATGGTGATATGGAACTTTGGAGATTCATACTCCAAAAATTAGCTATTAAGGTGGGAGAATCTAGGTCTATATAAATCTCATAAGAAACTTTTTGTTTTTTAATGTAGGTAACAAACCACCACGTTTGAAAAGATCAACGTCCTCGTTAGTCACGGTTATTGGTCACAGTTGTGTTGGTCACAGTTGTGTTGATCATGGTTGGCATTTTTTTTTCTTTTTTGTTTCAGGTTCAGGTCACACTCTGTAGGTCACCACTATGAGTCATCACTCCGTGACTCATCAATCCGAATATTGGTCCCATCAAGGTGAGACTGGTTTTGATACTTTTGGAGTGTGATTCTTCAAAAGTCCATATCAAATGATTGTTGATTGCAGCTTGGACTAGTGAAGGTGAAATTTTTGGGAATTTTTCTGGGTAGAAAAATTCGAGTACTTTGAGGGTTTTATTATTTAAAGTTTGAGGTCTGGATCTCATGAGACTTGTCAGGGGAATGCAGAGATTGTTTCGTGAGGAGGTGAACCTGCTGGGCTGGAAGAACTCCTTAAGCGAAGGGATTGGCATTACCACGCCCAAGGCAAGAACGCGTGACAAACCTATGATTAGGGTTCTGGGTCTCTAAGTTTAGGGGGTTTTGAAAGGAAGAATTAGGACTAGGGTTTCTCATTGAGAATAGTTATCATCGAAAGCGATGACTCGCATTTTGGTTCAACGAGGTTCCACTGGCAGCTCTTCTTCAAATCCAAGCCGTTCTTCTTCCTTTCCCGGGCAATCTTCGTCTCGGGCAGAGCCACAAGTTTCTACTCATCAAGTTCCTTCAGCTGCGAAAGATGATGAAGTTAGTGAGGAAGTGCAGGAACAAGTTGCTTCAGATGAGCTTTTAGAGTGTACCAGAAGTAGGGAAAATAAAGCTGTGAAAAGTGATGATTCTTTGCTGGAAAGCTTGCATAATTATTGGAATGAAACTTCAAGTGATGCAATTTCTGCGGCTGAGAAAGTGCACACTCTTGATCCCTCAGGTCCACAGGATAGATGAGGATTTCAGAAAAAGTTGCGGCTGAAACTGAAGGTTCGAGCGGTGATCCCTTATCAATTGGCAGTGGCAGTTCACCACCTAAACCTTAAGTAGCAAATTCAAATTCAAGAAGATTTGTCTCAGAAAGTTCAAATCTTGATCGTGCTGGATCATCTAGAAGAGATGTTGCCTGGCCCATTGTTTCAACAAGACATTGCCATCCGGCCTTCTTCTCCTAGATCTCATGGTGAGAGTGAGGGTTACAATAGTGCCGATGAGCAGAATCCATGCTTTGTCTCCTCCTATGATGATGCAGTAAGCTTTTTATTCTAAATAATCAAATCCTTTATGTTTTTTTTTTTTTTTTTTGTAGTAATAGACTAATAGTTCACTTTTTATGGTGAAAAAATAATCTAGGTTGGAAATTTTCATACTATTGGCGTGCAAAAACTTAATATCATTATGTCTATTGTACTATGTCATTTTTTTGAAACCTTGGTTGACTTTAATTGGTTATCTTCTACTTGAGTTTTTTATATAATAGTCCACTACCATCTACAATTACAAGAATAAGTGAATTTTTCTTTTTTGTGGATGGGAAATGTTCTTATCCATTTGTATCCAAAGGTTTTTGTGTTGAACTTGTAACTTATGTTATTTTCTTATGCTTGAATGGAATGGAAAGTTCTTTTGAAGAAGTGCGACCTTAAGTTGTTGCTTAGTTTTGCGGTTTCATTTTTGACATGAGATTCACTTTTGAAACTGGTTTTTTGCATCTGCTCCAGGAAAGGGAATTGCCTCTTCCGTGCTGTTGCTGATTTGATTTGATTCGACAAATGTGCGTTGATTACACGGTATGAATTTCTCGTACTTAATATTGTTTTTTTATTTATTTATGCACCATAAAAGATTGTTGCTGTTATTATAGGTGCTTAATAAATTTGTATTTTTTAAATGATAAAAGAAAATCGTCATGGTTCATAGCGATCTCTCTTGATCAATTTAAAAAAAAAATCAAAACTTGTTTGGAAACTCGCCATGGGGTCATGGCGATTTCTCAACAAGTTTAAAAACAAGCGTATTTTGGTACTTAAAAAAAAATTAAGTAATTTGAAAAATAAAAATAGCTATATTAGAATAAAAAATCCTATTTTTATATTTGTATCATATTTGTATTTTTTATCATATTATATTATATTTTTATATTATACTTATATTGTATAATTATGTCTTATTTAAAATTATCAGTTTTACAAAATCAGCCAAAGCCAAACAATTGTCCTGAATTGAGCTTTGAAATTTTGAAGCCTTTGATTCTTTATTTTTGTCCTATTAATAATATATCGTCTTTTCTTTTTTTCTTGTATTATTATATTATTAGGGCTTAACTTTTTGTATTATTTGCACATATTGCTTTTGTCTGTCTTATATTATGACAATTAAAACAGGATTTAACAAAAAAAAAAAGTGAGTAGTAAAATTAAATAGAAAAATGATAATTATAGGGTGTAATATTGATTTTGGTTTCTATTTTTGAAGGATGTTTTTTTCAAATGGAAAACTTGAGGTAGGACGTAGTGTATATATCTATATCTACTATAATATTTATAAAAGCACGAATGTGAAAAATATTTTAAATTGACGAAAATATTCATTACTGTTCATTATATTATTAATTTATCATTTTAAATATTTTTCATTATTAATAAAGATCAATTTATAAATAAGAATTTTAATTCTATTGAAAGACTTTAGTTAAAAGGATTTATTTGATAATAAATAAAAAAATAGTTAAATTTATTGTTCATTATATTACTAATTTATCATTATATTATTAATAAAGACCAATTTATAAATAAGAATTCTAATTCTATTAAAAGACTTTAGTTAAAAAGATTTATTTGATAATAAATAAATAAAAAGTTAAAATTCACATTGAAATATTTTATCTTCAAAATTATAAATTTTCATTATTAATGTTAAAAAATAATATATATATATATATTAATCTAATTTTAAATGTTAATGCAAATTTTGATTATTTATGTAATATGTAACTTTATCTTTAATATATAATTTTTTTTATAAATAAATAAGTTTTTTATTATATAAATATTTTATATTATAAATAGTAATAAGATTTATTCTATTTTTATTTACGAACATTGTTTATTATTAATCAGATTTATCCAATTTATAAATCAAAATTCTAATTCTAGACTTTAATTAAATGGATTTGTTTGATAATAAATAGAAAAGAGTTAAAATTACATTGAATTATTTTATTTTCAAAATTATACTTTTTTATTAACCTTAAAAAATAGAAAAATTATATTAATGTAATTTTTAATGTTAATGCCTATTTTGATTAATTTTTTATAAATAAATAAGTTTTTTATAATGTAAATATTTTATATTATAAATAGTAATAGATTTATTCCATTCTTATTTACGATTTTGTATTATAAATATTGATAAAATTTATCATTGAAATTTTCAATATCATGATAATTTTTTTTTAAAAAAATAAAAAATAATTATTAGAACATTTAAGATAATGCATTTAACAATTAAATTATATGTAAAAGTCTTAGTTAAAATTTATCAAATAATAATTGCAAAGTTATGATTTACTAAGTAATTAAATCTCATGTGATTATATAATTGCAAAGCTAAGAGTTCTTATTTTTTAAGAATAGATAAATGTTCATGGTTTTTTTTCTTCATTTGGCTTGTTAAATATAAATTATTTAATAAATATAAGATAATTAACGTGTAATATTATGTGCAACGCATGTGACACAATGACTAGTATATAGAAAAGATAAAATCTAAACTTTCCATTTTATTAATTTAAGGTGAATCTATTATATATTTTTAAATCGATATTATTTTATCATTTTTTATATTCGTGCCTTTATATATTATTAGATTTAGCTAAATATGCATTACATATGAGTGATATATCATGTAAATAATATAGATATTAAAATAATAATATATAATTAATGTTAATAATATAATTTTTCTCTCTCTAAAAGAGATTAAAATTAAATTAAAATTTATGAAACACATTAATTAAATTTTACTTGAAAATTTTAAAAAAAAAAATTTGAAACTTTTTTGTCTCTATTATTATTTTTCTTTTCACTTTTTTCACCAACTTGTTTAAGGGTGTCTGGTTCTTAATCCTTGTTTTCTCTTTTTCTACATTGAAAAAAATAATTTAATTAATCTTCAATTATTCATATTTAGATTGAAATCAAAGTTAAAAATCATTTTATACCCCACTTGTAATGTTGAAAAAACTAGCATTATAGTAATGCTTAATTTCTTCATGCATGATTCATAAGATAGAGGAAAACTAGGTACGTACATTGCTCTTCACATGGGTGTGTTGGTCTGGGCACCATTAATAATTAGACTTAAAATAATTAATGATTTATAGTAGTTTATAAAAATATATATTATTAAAAATAATAAATTATTATTGAAGACAAAATAGTAAAAAAAATTAATAAATTATTATTAAAGATTTTCACGGCATTGTTATATCCAATATCAATTTTGCTTTCTACTAACACTCACACTCGAGAAGTAATATATATGATTCTCTATTATCTTTCTCAAGAGGTCAATATATATATATATATATATATATATATATATATATATATATATGCAAATACCTAGATGGTCATTTTTTAAACATAAATCTCATAAAAAGTTAAAGAAAAGTTATCATGGTATCTCATAAACCTTCTAATTTTATATCATGCTTTTTTTTCCCATAAAAGGAGCTTTCATAACTTGGGGATAAAAATTCACATGGTACAATACAAATAACAAGAGCAGCATTAACATTAAAAGCGTCTGTGCTTGACGGGTTTGAAAATTGACTCCTTCACGACTCCTCTTTAGCGAAAAGATTCTCCTACTTTTTCCACACGACTCTTCTTCAGCGGAAAGATTCTCCTGCTTTTTTCACAGTCATTGTTATCTAACAAAACGTATTAATCAAATCCTCGATCTTATAGTTTTGTATCAATGTGGTCATTCTGTTAGCAAAACCGTTAGAATAGACGTTAAATGGCAGATCACATGTAACATGTAAATTACAAAAATATCATCCTACTGATGTGGTCTTTTTATCTTTTTTCTAGCAGTTAATAACACCAATGGTCCCCAAACTTTAGGACCAATATAAAATATGCTCTAAAGTTTGAAGACCATTGGTACTATTTACTCTATTTAGATTAAAATGAAACTTGGAAATCATTTTTACCCTAGCTGACTAGTTGAAAAAAGCTAGCATTAATAGCAATGCTTAATTTCTTACATTCATGATTACACATTTTTTAAAATAATATTTTAATACTTAAATAGTGATCCGGGCCGGGCCGAATCATAAAAAATCATGTCCAAGCTCGACCCAATACGGGCCGAGCTGGCTACCCGGCCCATGGACAGGTCTATTTGTCTATGGACCGGGTAGCCCGCTCGACCCGTATTCGGTCGAGCTTGGACATGGTTTTTTATGATTCGGCCCGGCCAAGATATCTATTTAAGTATTAAAATATTTTTTTTATTTAAATTTAATTATAATATATATATATAAATATTAATAAAAAAATATTTTTTTAATATTTGAAATAGTGAAACGAGTTTATACGGGCCGGCTTGGGCCCGACCCGAATGGGCATGGACTTAAAATAATTTTCGGGTCGCGGCCCGGTCCATGGTCAGGTCTAGTTACAAATTAGAAGGTTTATGAGATACCATAACTTTTCTTGACTTTTTATGAGACCTATATTTGAAAAATGACCATCTAGGTATATATATATATATATATATATATATATATATATATATATATATTATTATCCTATACACTGACGGTGGACATTTTTAACTCCACAAGCAGGGCTTACACCTTTCTGTAACTTTTTGTACGATTTATATTTTTACAAATTGACCGTCGGATTTAACAATATAATCGTATTCGTCGTGCACGTAAAGTTTCGAATCGATCAAATATCCCTATCATATCGATCGAGAATATTATTTTTTTAATGTATATTTAATAGTTGAAAGTTGTTTACGTCAGAACAAATAGTTAAACATTTTTAATTTACATGAAACTCGACGTGCATGATCTACGCGAATAGAACACGAAATACGACAGTCAGATTAAAAAAATATAAATCGTATGAAAAATTACGAAAACCTGTAAACCTCGCTTGTGGAATTAAAAATTTTCACCGCTAGTTTACAAGATAATAATCCAATATATATATATATATATATATATATATATATATATATATATATATATATATATATATATTGACCCCTTTAGAAAGGCAATAGAAAACCATATATAGTAATACTTTTCGAGTGTTAGTAGAAAGCAAAATTGATATTGGTTGTATCATTGCCGTCGAAATATTTATCGGTGGTTGCTGTGATGGTGGCATGTTTCTCAGTCTGTTTTGGATTAAGATTCCCGCAGCCATTAGCGGCGATGACGACAACGCCGAAGATCAGCTTTTACAAACTCAGTCTCTAATGACCATTTTTTACATGTAATTTTGGCAAGTTCACTTGCCAGTGTTTCTACATGTAATTCTCTGATTCTGGCTGTGATTTTCTCTATCTCTGACATTCTTTGGTGGAGCAAGCATCCCTCCTTCAGGAAACAAGCAGATCTTTTGATACAATTTGAGAAACCACCTTTCCTTTTGGATGCAACTTTGAGGGCAAAAGTCTCGATGACATCTTCAGCATCATAGGCCAACTCTCTGATCTCAGCAACACTGGTACGTACATTAAGGGAAAATTGGATTCTTACCCAATTGCTTTGGCAAGTAGTTCTAAAGAAAGCTAAAATTAACAACTAAATTTATTGAATCCAGTCTTTTTTTTCTTTATCCATTCCTTGCAGCATGTTTAAGCAAAGAACAAAAAGGGAGACAATAAAAGTTTGTTCACCAAAGAAAAACCAAGGCACTACATTGTTCAAAGTTTAAACTATAAATTCTTGCTTGTGCAGCAGGTTTAAGTGATTCCCATGACATAACAAATTAAGTACTTCTCAAGGAAAATTGGATTCTTACCCCATTGTTGAGGCAAGTGATTTTAAAAAAGAAAAAAGAAAGTAAAAGAATAACAAATAAATTGAAGTAATCAAGTCTTTTTCTTTAACCAATTCTTGCAGAAAGTTTAAGCAAAGAATAAAGGGGGATAATGAAGTTTACTCACCAAAGCAGATTGTTGTACTAATTGCCAAAACAAAATTATTCTTTTCCCATGATAGGATAATTTGTATTAGATCTGCATACTGGACCATCAGCTTACAATATTAGTTATCAAAATGTAATAAACATATTTAGTATTAATTAAAGATGAAATTTGATTATAAAAGTTTATGGATTATCTAATTTTACTATTTAATGCTATATTAATATGTTTTTGAATCATTCAATAGTGATTTAGGATTCCATTTTTGCTGTCTTTGAACTCTATGGATACAGGGAGATGGACTTGGAGATGGGGACTAACCTTTGAATCAAAGTCCATGCTGATTCTTTTGTTTTTTCTTTAAACAAGGAAAAGGGCTAACAGTCCAAAATCCTTGCACTAGACCTGACAATTCGTGTATTTATATCGTGTTCGTATATTTTTTACGTTTCATAAGGATGGATACATTAATAATTCGTATTATATAAATTTTGATAAATTTGCGTATCAGTGTCGTATCGTGTTTTATTTATTTATTCAATATCGTGTAATCATATCGTATCCAAAATTGACAGGTCTATCATGCACTTAAAATTAATGATATGATGAACCATTCATCGGTTAAAATGTGATTAAAAGTGATTGGAAGCACAAGCCAATCCTTTTTTAGAGTTTATTACAAAATGTTCCATTGATCACTACCCTCTCTCAATTTTCCAAACTTTAAATGCTTATATAAACAAAATATTGTCTGACATGTAGATTTGTTTATATTGATGATGTCCAATAAAAGATTTTGGATTCAAATGGACAATGAAAGGTTAATAATTGAACTAAAAGGATAATAAAAAATAATATTAAGAACCCACAATCCATTTTATCTCATATAAAGAATAACCATAATTCTACATGAATATTAGTACATGAAGAAGTGAAAGTTTCATCATATAACTGTTTCTGTCCCTATTAAACATATCGTATTAATCGTGTTTATTACATTGTTTTTCTATCTATTAAACATATTATGTTCGTATCGTATTTTCATATTATATCCAAAATTATTAAATCTGCAAGATCTAATGAATTTTCATATGTACAAAAATAAAAATACTTACCCATACTCTCGATTATCTAAGAAATATAGACTTTTTCTCCAAATTATATGCATGTATATGTGAATAATCTAAATTCAACAATTACATACGTGGGATAGACTATTAGGATAAGAGAAATTATTTCATCCAATTGGATTAAAAATGAACTATTTGAAATAATGATAAAACAAGGGAATTTTGGTTAAACTTGCCCTTAAAAGAAGGAAAAACAATGATTTCTTCCTCTCATCATTTGATTTTTGAAACATTGGATAATTAGGGTTAAATGAAATTCAACATTGTCTTCCCAATAAGTAGTAGGATGAACTCAACTTTTGGATGTGTTTTCTGAAATAGTGTAAATTTTCATATATCTAACTTGACTTAATTAATTAATTTTTTATATTAAATGTAATAAATAACTATTATTTTTTATTTATTTTATTTTTCTATTTTCTTGTCACTTGCTCCTTACCTGATCTGATTCAAATTCCTGATTGTCTTCTCCCCGTTTCTAGTCCCGAAATCAAATCCCCAAATTAGTGCAAATTGGTTTCTTAGCTGACTTTCCCCATTACTGGATCCGTTCCAGTAACCGAATACACCAAATACAACCCTAGCAAATCCCTAAATCAGTGTTCGATTAATTACTAAAAGCTGAAAATGAGTGATTAATTTATAATCAATATAAATTACTTTCCTATTTCAGTGAACCACAAATACTCAAGTTGACTGCAGCGTTTAAGTCCTAAAATTAGGGATTAAATTTTGTTTTCAATTTCTGATTTAAAGGGATTTTTGAAAGGAAGAAAATCAGGGGTTTTTAATAGAATGGGATCCGATTGCTCCTACCAGGAGCAATTCACAGCAATCGAGAGGAGGAGAGACAGAAAAAAAAGGCAAAAAAAACACTGAGATTTTGGCAAAAAAATATTTTGAAATCAAGAGCAGAAGAAGCCTTGAGGTTTTCGGTTTTTCTGGGAAAAAGAAGGTATAATTCCTTTTAAAATTTTCCTTTCATTTCATTAAGTGGGAGTTTCAAAGAGATATTTTTTTTTTATTTTCAAATTTCTTCAAAAGAATAAAAAAAAAAAAAAATTGGTGAAAAACAAAGTTTTGAAACAAGATTTGGAAAGTCAGAAAGAGTTTTGGTGAAAAAAGAAATTTTGGAAATAAAATCCGGATTTATTTATTTTTTTGAAAATTTGCAAAATGATTTTTTTTAAAAAATATTCTGGAAATTTTCCAGTTTTCGACTATCTAAAACTGGAAAATTTTGAAGTTTCCAACGCCATTTGAACATTTCGTCGTCGGAAACTGGGTAGACAATCAGTGGAGGTTGAATGTTTTAAAAAGGAGGGAGAGAAAAAAAAATTAAAACAGAAAGGAAATGAATGGAAAAAAAAATTTGGGGTTTAAAAATGGAAGGGGACTGGTCGCGCATAACCCTCGCAGTGACCCTACCCGTATGTCTTTAGATTTTATTTATTTATTTGATTTTATTTATTTGATTTTTTTATATTTTATTATTTTTCAATTGATTTTAAAAAATTATTATTATTTATTTATTTAGTAAAGATATTTAGTATGAATTTTATTATTTAATTGTTTATTTATTTATTTATTTTGAGCATGAACTTTTATTAGTTTTAATTACTGTATAAATTGTATTTTATTTATTTATTTCATAGTATTTGTTAATTAGAATAATTAAGATAGACTCTATTTAATTAATTCCTATAATATGCTCTCTTCACAAAAGTACTATAATTAGATCAAAAAATAAATCAAGATTTTTCGATAATGAAATTCTTAAGGGGTTACGCTTGAGTAGACCTTTAAAAAAATTTTAGGTAAGTTTTTTTTTTTAAAATTTTGCCAGATTGATGGAAGATTTAAAAATAAAATTCAATATTCGATATTTATTCTTTTAATAAATTTGGGTAGGAATAAGTTTAGGAAAATCAAATGAATACTCACTATAACTTGTGTTGCATAATTAAATTAATTAGTTTAATTAGAAAATAAATCAAAATCTTTCCAAAGATGAAACTTTTAGAGGGCTATGCTCGTGTAGACCTTTAAGAAATTTCTAGGTGAGAACTTCTTTTTTAAATTTTGCTAGATTGACGGAAGATTTAAAAAATATATATCAATATTTAAAGGTTAACATTTATTCTCTCCATAAAACTTAATTTATTATTTATCTCAAATTTAATCATTAGAATTAAACAAGTGAAAATTTTCTCCGATGATGGAACTCTTGAGGGGTTACGCTTGAGTAGACCTTTAAAAAATTCTTAGGTGAAAATGCTCGCCTAAGCTTTTGCCAGATTGATGGAAAGTTTAGGCGAATCATTTAATATACGAAAATCAAAGCTTGTTCTCAAAATAAAATATGTAGGAAATAATGACCTTTTTAAAATTAGGACTTTCTTAGATATCATAAGACTAACCAGGTACTATCATTGAGACATGCGTTGTGGAGGTGACGATCATTCCCCACACGTAAATGAACTCCTGAACTTAATTCTAAACGTAGACCAGAACCTATTATTTTTAGGATACTTTAGTCGAGTTTAGGACTATGGTATGATGTCGTAAGCAACCAAAAATAAAACCTATACTCCTAAAAATAAATGTAGTGGTGCAAGTAAAGATCGTTCCCACAGAGAGTATTTTATAAATCAATATTTGATAACTTAATTTAATAATGTGCCTAAGAAAACTATATATATGCTGCAAAGAGTAACACATTTTTTTTTAAAAGTAGTTTTTATCTATTTTTTAATATAAGAAATACTATTATACTAGAGATAAGTTAAAATGAATGAATTACTGTTAATTAATTTTAATATATAGAAAACACTATTATACTATTATAATAGTGCTCTTAAATAACATAAACAAATGACAAGTAATATTTTATGTCAAAAAAATTTCACATTTCTAAATTTTTCATGAGTTTAGAATTTTTAGATAGTTGATTCATCAAGATATGGGACATTAAAGTTATAAGTACAAAATATAATTTTATTTTTGATAAAATTATTATTTTATCATATATATAAAATATAAATATAAATTTAATTTTTAATTAAATTATTAAAAAAGAGATTAGAATAAAATTGATAAATAAAGTTCTTGCTTTATAAAAAAATTATTTAATTACAATTTGATAATTTTTATTTTTAGTATTAAATTCGGGTTCGGATTCGGGTTCGGGTCGGTCTGGGGCTCGGGTATTTTCGGGTTCGGGTTTTTCAAGTTTGGATTTTTTCGGGTTCGGGTCATTTTGGGCTCGGGCAATTCGGGTTCGGATTTTTGACTTTTTGGTCAAATCGGGTTTGGGCAGGTTCAGGTTCGGGTTTTTTTGGATGGGTTTTCGGGTTCGGATTCATTTTGCCACCTCTACTTTCGAGTTGTGTTAGTATTTGTAGGTTGAGTTTAGAAGTGGAGATAAGTATGTTACCAGAGTACCACTGCTTGTCTTCAAATATCGCTTACATACAGTTGAAAGGATGCAAGCTTGAGGATGATCCAATGCCAACACTAGAGAAGCTGCCTAACTTAAGGATCCAATAAGTTTGGAGATTGTAGATTGTAGAAATATGAAGATGCTTCCAGATGGATTAAGATTCATTACAACCCTCCCAGAACTGAAGATTCGATCAATGCCAAAGGCGTTGAAAGATAAAGTGGTGGAAGGAGGAGAAGATTTCTACAAAGTCCAACATGTTCCTTCTATCATATTCCGAGACCGTGACTAATAGTAATTATGATTCTTGCCAGGTAATTTCATAATCGCTGTTTTAGGAAATGCTTAATCCTTATATATATTCACAATTATTTTGCATATTTAGATCCTATTTTAAGCAGATAATTATTCAGATAAGAGGTAGCTTTGGTTCTTATCCTCCTCTGTTTTTTACTCTAATTAAGCAGTTATTCAGACAAGGAACTGAGTTTGTCTTTTCTTAGGAGAAAAACGGGGTTGTCTATTTGGAATCTTGGATTCGATGTATGGAAAAGGTAATCTTCTGTTTTCCAACTAGTTTTCTTAATTAAACATGATTCATAGATGCTGCAATTTCAATTTTCCATTTAAATAAATTTTCCTTTTAATCTGAATTCTAACATGCTATAGATATTAATAATCAAGTTCCATTGGGATCTTTCACAGAATTTCAAATACTTTGCTTTTTCCAGGGAAAGAAGGCATTGGCATTTTTTTTTCTGCTGCTCTTTATGGGGACCAAATATATTTAAATTTGTAATACTGTGTGGAATTTGTGTAATTTGGTGTGAGATTATTATTATTATTATTATTGTAAAATTGGAGATGTGAAATTGTCTAATTGATATGAGATTGGTTTGCTGCTGTTTTTCTGTTTATAATAATTATTAATGTTCAAAATTATCTTAAGATTGTTAACTCATTTTCTATATATATATATATGGTTGGGAGAGGAATGATTGAGAAAAAGAAATCCAAAAGCAACAAATTTTCATAAATATTAATGATCTTTTCATACTTTTGACAATTGATTTTATAAAAAAAAAAAAAACAAAACAAAAAAAAAAACAAAATTCCAGCTTTTTGATTTTATATAAAAAAAGGTAACCCAAAATATGCTTGGTTGTTAATCTTTATTTCCCTTTAGCTCCACTATTTTATGTCACTCTCTTTTTACTTTTTCTTATTCTTTCTTTGTTTATGGGGATCACTTACAGCATGTTTGGTTCGCATGAATCAGGATGCCATTCCGAGTGAATTCGGCCCGCTACAATGTAGCAAACGTTTGGTTGAACTTTGGTTGGCCGAATGACCATTCGGTCGAATGGCCTATTCCGAGACTATTCTCCAAAGTCCCGGAATAGCCATTCAGGGACCCCCTCTGAATGGCTATTACGGGACTCCCGAAATAGAGTTTTTTTTTGTTCCCAATTTACCCCTAAACATAAATCAAAATTCCCAACTAAAAATCAACATACAATCACCAAAAAATCAACACAATGCTTCTACAGTATTGTCTAAAAAATTATTTTGAGAAGAAGAAAAAGGAAAATAGGAGAGAGAAAACAAGGTTTTGGGTTAGGGTTGATTTAGGAGGATTCAAGGGTTAAAATTTTGTGTAGAGGAATGTTAAAGAGAGGGAAGAACATACTAAAAAATCAGAAGACGGTGAGCGGCGAAAGGGGAGTTTTTTGCCGCGGCCTTCTTTTGTAGATCTAGGCTTTTTCATGGATTTTTAGAAAAAAACCAAGTGGAAAATGGGAAAGAGGGGCTTGAGAGGAAGTTGTGTGTTAAATTTAGGATATTTCTGGGTTGGTTGGCGGCGGCTGACGGTGGCAGGCAGAGGCGACGGTGGAGGCAACGGCGAACGACCTGAAATTGGGTTTCTGGTTTTGGAGTTTGAGAGAGAGAAGATGATTGTAGAGAAAGAGGGGGAGAGAAAAAATGAGAGATTTTTTTTGGGTATTTATATAATTCCAAAAAATAAATAAATATTTATAAAAATATTCTTTAAATATTATTTTAAGGTATTTTAAATATATTAAATAATAGTATTAATATTTTTAAATATATAAAATATTATTATTAAAACATTTTATATTATATTTTATATAATATGTAACAAAAATATTTTAAAATATTATATTACTATTACTTTGAAATATAATTTAAATATTATTAAATATAAAATTTATAAATATATTTTTTCAATATTATTTGTAATATAATATTCTAAAATATTAATTTAAAGTATATTTATACACGTACTAGTAATATTTTATTACAAATCACAACATAATTTAAGTTTTATAAATAAAATATTTATTATTTAATTTAAGGGTAAAATAGATATTTTATTCTTATTCCTTATCTATTCTTTAACATCATTTTAATCAATCAAACAATGTAATACTATTACTCATCTATTTCATTCAATCAACCAAACTACGTAATATCCATTCCCCTTCTATTACATTTTGCTTTCTATTCCGTTCTCTCTTTATTCCATTACAGCGAACCAAACATACCGTTAATCCTTTAGTTTGACCTTTAAGAACCTTAATCATTCTTTACAATAACAGAAAAATGGTGCAGAATTTCACAGAAAAAATAACACCCAAAATTTTCAAGCACCAAAGTCTTAATTTCATCCTAAAAATTTTACTTATTCATTGTCTGAAAAGGCTTCAATTTTGAGATTCAGTGGTGGAATTATGGTTCTAAATTGAGTTTTCAGAAAGTATAATCAAATTGAAATTATTTGACGTAACTAAAATATATTCAGTTTACTTGAAAAAATTTCAATTTATCTCGTCATAATCGTCTCATTACAACTTTTAATTAGAATTTCAGCTTTTTCAAAAGTTAATTAAAAGTGTTTTTTTTTTCCCTCTCTTGAAAGCTCCAATTTAAACTGATTTTAACTTCAGAAACCTTAGGCAAACAGGCACGCATTAACTAATGAAAATCAAAGGTTTTTAATACTTGAAACTAAAGAAAAGAACACATGAATTGAAAATTATTTGACACAACTAAGTTCCTTACTCATTCCGTTGGATTGCCTGTTCTACGTCAATTTCGTTAAGTGGGAAAAGGGTGTCAAAAGTCACATTTCTGATCTCTTATACCTGAATATAATTTATATATCTTATTAGATTCTCCACCTTACAAGCTAACTTTTAAGATCAGGTTTGAGTTTATTTAACTGTTAACAATTTGAAATAGAAATTCAACTACATTTGTAACATGTTTAATTTATAATCTCTTTTCCTATTTAGGTGAAGATGCCACTGGCTATGGCTTATTATTTTCTCCTAGCTCATCATGAAGGAGATCAAATACAATATTCATCCACTACTGAGAATCTCCTTAATTTGGTGCCAGATATTGTAAAAGTTTGAGATGTAAATTTTCTTTGTATATTCAAATCTTCAATTTCTTTTTGCCTCTTGTCATGCTCACCTCCATTGACTTTCTATATTATTTGAACTCTTCAAAATTTTTTTTTTCTTTTTATAATACTCATGTTTGACATTTGCTAAACATATTTGGATATAAAGGGAATCAGCCCAATTACCTTTACCTAGATTAGTGCAGAATTTTGTTTTCTTTTCCCAAAAGGAAAGCATCAATTAGTGCTTCCCTTTCTCTTATAATGGGAAAACAGGTTTTGGCAATAGTAGATTCTTTGGAAATCAAATTCTTTGCTTAATCCGATAATAAAGTATTTTAATTCAAAGGAAAAGACTTGGATTCCATCAATTAATTATTTGGATTTCTTTAAAATCCCTTAATAATTGGATAAGAATTATACCATAAAAAATTTAATCAATGTTACAATGGTTGCAAGGCTTGACTTGATATAGACATTGGTGCATGGTAGTGATCAAATGATCCAAATGCCACATTTAATTGTAAAATTTACCTACCAAAAAATTCTTTAATGGATGGGTTAATACCAAATGTCATCAAATTTTATATCTTGAGCATAACCAAGTTTAAAATGTTTTGGCAAAGATTACTAGCCCAAATTGGCTATTGGCCTTTATGAAAATTTGATCCCTAACTAACTTGGCTATTGCCATTGATTATTATTTACTTTAAATCCTAGCTAGTTATCAATCATTATAAATTTTCTTCTCTATTTATTTTCTTGTTGCATTTCATTCACTGTTATTATCATTGATTAAAAAATTGGATTGGATCGGTCGGTTGAACCGGTTGAACCGAAAATCAATGGTCTAACTGGTCCGATACATTATATAAAACTGGGTATTAGCTGAATCGGTAAAAAACCGGTTTAATCGGTAAAAAATCGATTTGATATATATATTTTTAATTTTTTTATAAAATTAATATTTATTTAACATTAAAATTTTATTTAAGTAAACCTTCTGATTCAAATCGATTGAATTGAAAACCGAAAGTCTAACCGGTTTGACTTTCAGTCCGGTTTTTTTTTTAACATTGGTTATCATGTAATAAAACATCAAAGATTACTAATAGGAACCAACCATCAAACAATTGGAATAAATCAAGTAAAAGATGGATTCTGACAACATATTTCAAGACATGAGTTGGAATTATATTTTGAATTTGAATGGGTAAATCAAATGTGCCTATTTAGTTCTTGTTGGCTGTTCCTCTTTCATGCCACATTTAATTGTAAATTGAGAAATCTTTTGCTTAGAATAGAGGTTTTTTTTTAAAAAAAAATTATATGGACATGGCACGATTAATACAATATAAAAGATAACATATCAACACGATTTATGTGTTTTTTCTTCTTTATGGTATACCAAAAAAGGGTTTCATGAATCAGGCCTTGGTTATATACAAAATCCTCAATTAGATTTGATAATATTAGATACGATTACACGACACGAACATGATACGGAAAAAATAACTAAAACACAATACAAAAAAAAAAAAAAAACACGAACATGACATGAATACATGAACGTGTCAATATAACACAAATTATTAATGTGTTAAAATTTATGTAAATATATAACACTTTAAACACGATTATGACACGAAAAAAAAAATACACAAACACGACAAAATACACGAATTACCAGGTCTATTAATTTTAATTTCCTTTTACATGAATTTTGTATAAATTCTGCCATTATTCCAAAGTAGAGGTGCTCATAGGTCGGGCCGGCCCGATTTTTTTTGGAATTCTTTGTTTAGGCCCGGCCCGTCGGCTGATATTTACTGTTCATTGTATTAAAAAATATATATATTTTTAATTTTTTTTTATATATTTTTAAAATTAAATTTTAAAAAATATTATTATTTTAGTGATCCGGCCAGCCCGGATCACTAAAAGACCTACCCAAACCCGACCGGACGGGTTACCCGACCCGTGAACAGGTCTATTCCAAGGTTAGTTAAATTAAATTTGTCATTCTAATTTAAAACACTATCTTGTAATGTTGTTGATTCTTTTTTATTATAAAATTACATCTTAATTAAAAACATGTTTAATGAAGAGAATCAATCAGCCCAATTACCCTTGCCTCTTTTATAAGCTGAGGTTGTGTTTTGTTTTCCCAAGAGAAATACTTTTCCTTTCTCTTATAACTGGAAAAGAATAACATGCTTTGGCAAAAGTAGATTCTTTGGAAAACAAATTCTTTGCTTAATCCGATAATAAAGTATGGTAATACATTCAAATAAAAAGACTTGGATTCCATCAATTAATTATTTGGATTTCTTTAAAATCTCTTACTTAATAATTGGATAAGAATTATACCCTCAGAATTTTAATCAATGTTACAATTATTCTATACCAGAAAACAAAGATTGTACTAGAATTTCTTTGGTCACTGAAAAATCAGACAACGACATGGCTTTGTCCGACGTATCCGACGCCGTCACAAGGATTGGGGAGCTGATAACTAAAGAAGCAATATCTCTATGGGGCGTGGAGGAGCAAATTGATAGTTTGCAAAAGGAGCTAAAATGGATGCAAAGCTTCTTAAAAGATGCAGATTCAAGACAAGGCGAGAGTGAACGGATACGCGTTTGGGTTTCCGAAATCAGAGAACTTGCTTATGATGCTGAGGATGTCGTAGAAGCTTTTGCTCTGAAGATCGGATCCAAAAGAAAAGGTGGTTTCTCAAATACCATCAAAAGATCAGCTTGCATCCTGAAAGAGGGGTGGGAACTTCACAAAACCAGGTCGAAGATAGAGAAGATCACAACCAGAATCACCGACTTGACACGACAACTGCAGACAAATGGCGTAAAAGAGTTAAGGGAAGGAGAAGAGTCAAGTTCTTCTTCCACAAGGCGTGAGTTAAGGCGGTCTTATCCTCATATCATCGAGGATAATATTGTTGGATTAAAGGGTGAAATCCAAAAACTGGTCTCGGTTCTTGTCGATGATCAAAGTCCTAACCACCGGGTTGCATCGATTTGTGGGATGGGTGGTTTGGGCAAGACCACACTAGCTAAAAAGGTTTACCATCATAGCCAGGTTCGAGCTCATTTCAATCACATGGCTTGGGTCTATGTTTCTCAACAATGCCAAAGAAGAAAAGCCTGGGAAGACATTTTATGCGGCCTTATTTCTTCCAATGAAAGGGATAGCAAGCTTAGGGATGAAGAGTTAGCTGCGAAGTTGTTTAACTTGTTGAAGGAAAAGAAATGCCTGGTGATTCTTGATGATATCTGGAGCATTGAAGCTTGGGATAGTTTAAAAGCTGCGTTCCCAATGGCGGACGACACAAGCAGCAAGATATTGCTCACCTCTCGCAAAAAAGAGGTAGCTTCGTACGCAGATAGAAGAGCTTACTTGCTTGAATTGGAGTGTTTAAAAGAAGAAGATAGCTGGGAATTGTTTCAGAAGATTGCATTTCTTGACAGAGATTCTTCGGGTAATTTTTGTGTTCATTTAATTACTATGAAATTGGATATCTATATATCTTGAGCACTTGGTATCAAGGATTTAAATAACAGTTGCAATGCGATGTTATGTCGTTACTTTGCGATTTCAATTTTTTTCGTTGTTGATATTTACCGTCGATATTTATCGTAATTAACGACGGTAGCATTCATTACGTCTGCAACCGTGATAAACGGGACGCAATTGAAAATGCGTCCGCAACAACAATTTAAATCCATGCTTAATACTATAATTATTGATTTTTTTATTTTTTTATTTCGGATTTCAAATTTGTTCACTTGCTTCAATAATAGTTTCAAAATATGAATTAAACTGAAATTTCTGCACGTAGTATATATGTTCTCCACACTTTTATATATATATTTTTTTATGTTTGTACGTTAAATTATTTTATTGATTTATGTATGATGACATGGTAAGTAGCTAGATGATTTGAATCTTAACATCCTTAATTTTTTTTTTTTTTTTTTGTTGGGTTAATGATAGTTTTGATATCTTAACTTTGAAAAAAATGTACAAATTGCTCGGTGACGGATCTTGGAATTTAATTTTAAGGTGTCAATTAAGATTTTAGTAAATCTTAATTTTTTCATATTTATTTTATTAATATATATATATATATATATATGCAAGCAATATACTAACCAAAAATAATAAAAAAAAAGCTATCAAAATTATAAATTTTACTAATTCATAAAAAATGTATAAAGAAACATAATAAATGATTTTATTTAAAATTGTGGACAACTTTCTTTTAAAAAAATATAAATATATCAATTGCTAAACAATATATTTTTCATCAAAACAAGAAAAATAAAATATTTTATTAAAATAATAAAGTTGAAAGTTTAAGTTAGAAATTGGGGTATTTTTATAATCTTTTATAAAGTGGTTTCATTCTGACTTTTGTGTTAATAAAAAATTTTATGGTAACATGAGAAAAAGATCTAAGATAAAATTAAAAGTGAAAAATTATATGAAAAGAAGAAATTATAGTTAGCTAAAAAAAAAAAACATGTTTGATACTTTGTTGGAGACTTAGAGTCTTTTTGAAGAAGTTAAAAAGTCAATTTAGCTTTTGTTATATTTATATAAATATAATTGTAACTTTTATGAAATGCCTTTTGATTTTAAGGATTTGTCGAGTTATGATTAGTTAGTACAATAAATAGCCGAATAGTAATGTGATTTTAACAATCATAAATTGAAATGCATAAAATTAAATAAAAAAATCACATAAAAAAATTAACAATGTTAATTTAAAACCATTTAAATTTATTTAATATATATATATATACTAAAAATAATTTAAAATTTTTGAGGGGGCCAAGGCCCCCTCTGACTCCTATTACGAGCTGCCACTGAAATTGATAATCCGGATTTTCAAAATGTATAATATTTTGCTCCGTCAACAAATATCTTTAACCAATTTTAAACAATTTTTTAAAGTCCACTTGGATGTCACATGTGAAGTAAAAAGTTTTTAAACAATTTTTTGCATTTCCATGTGGATGCCACGTGGTAATTTGTAATTATAATAAAAAATTAATTTTTAACCAAAATAAGAAAAAGATTTTTTTTCAATAATGAAAAAAAAAAAAAGGAAGAAAGAAAGAAACGAGAAGAGAAGAGAGAGGGAGGGGAGGGGAGGGGGGGAGGGGAAGGGAAGGGAAAAATGGTGGAGAGGAGGGGGATGGGAGGGACTGGGTCGGAGGGGGTTTGGTCAGTCGTAGATTCGATAATCCGTGTATTCATGTCGTGTTCGTGTCATTTTCCTATGTTATAATTATGTTTAAGATATTATATATTTATATAAACTTTGACACATTAATAATTTATATTATATAAATTTTGACATATTCGTGTATTCGTGTCGTGTTTGTATTACTTTTTCATGTTGTGTCGTATTTTAATTATTTTTTTCGTGTCGTGTCCAAAATTGCCTGATCTAATCGGCCGTGAAGGATATCACAATTAAAATCTTCTAAGTACTAAGAAGTCAAGTTAGAATTATTACATGCTAAATCGCTAACAGAGGCTTGATTCCATTAGGCTTGTGAAAAACGTAACTATTTTGATCCCAAGCCATCTTTGAGTTAAATTTAATTCTTTAAAGTTTGAAAGGTTTGGAGTTTAATCCTGAAAAGGGATGAATGATATGAGATAAAGAGAGGATTATAAACTTCCCATTACCCTTGTTATGTTTAGGCTTGCACCTTGCAGACAAAGAAGTATAAACTTGGAATCTGTATCCATCTCAACTATTAACTCTAATAAGTTCAAATGATATTCAAATTAACAATTACTAAACTCTAATTTGGTGTTGTAATTTGCTTCTTGAAAGCAAGCAAAAGATGTCCATGGTGTGGTTAATTACTAAACTCTAATTTGATGTTGTATTATCACTAATTCTTTGTTTTTTGGAATTTTTTTGGGCATTATACAGGCTATAGAGTTGATGCAAGAATGGAAGAGTTAGGGAAAGACATGGTTAAACGTTGTGCAGGGTTGCCATTAGCCATCATTGTGTTGGGAGGAATTTTGGCTACAAAATGTTCATTGAATGAATGGCAAATGGTGTTTGAAAATGTGAAATCATACTTGAAGAGAGGCAAAGGCCAAGGAACAGAGGATGTGTTAGCATTAAGCTATGATGATTTGCCACCCTATTTAAGACCATGTTTCCTTTATTTAAGCCATTTTCCGGAGGATTATGAGATACCTGTGGATAGATTGATTCAATTATGGGTTGCGGAAGGTATTGTTTCATCAAAGCAAGAAGGAGATGAAGGGGAAATAACAGAAGATGTGGCAGAACGTTACTTAATCGAGCTTGCGGAAAGGTGCATGATTCAAGTACGAGAAAGAGATGTCGCAACCTTAAAGATCAAAACTTTTCAGATGCATGATCTCATGAGAGATCTTTGCTTGTCAAAGGCAAAACAAGAAAATTTCCTCTTCATTGTTGATCAATCAAATGCAGATTCGTTATCCACAATTCGAAGGGTTCGTAGAGTCTCTGCACACAATTTTTTTTGGATACAGCGCATGAAAAGTTCAAACCTTCGATCACTTTTGTTCTTCAATGAGTTCTTTCCAGAAGAGGAACTTAGCCAAATTGTGCCCCAGACAATGTTAAATTACGTTAATAATTATGAAGATGAATATGAACATTGCAATCCACTGTTGTATATTTTCGGGCTTTTTTTAATTGGTATAGTACTTGCTAAATTTCGGGGAATTTGGGCATACATGTTCAACAATTTCAAATTGCTTAGAGTCCTAAACTACGAAGGAGGAAGTGATGCGGGATTCAAGTTACCCAGTAATATAGGTAATCTCATCCATTTAAGATTCTTGAGTCTAAGGGGTCTTATCTTCCTATGGTCAAAGTTGCCATCATCTCTGGGCAACTTAAGGTGCTTGCAAACCTTGGATTTAAGAGTTGATAGGACAATTCATGTACCTAATGTGATATGGAGAATGGAGCAACTAAGACATCTATATCTCCCCAAGGAATGTAATCATAAAACAAAGTTGAAGTTGGGTACTTTGAGAAACCTCCAAACACTTGTGAACTTCCAACACCAATAGATCCAAGACATTTGGAACACCTCCTTTGGAGCTGTGTTAGTATTTGTAAGTTGAGTTTAGATGTGGAGATGAGAAAGTTACCAGAGTCCCACTACTTGTCTTCAAATATCGCTTACATACAGTTGAAAAGGTGCAAGCTTGAGGAAGATCCAATGCCAACACTAGAGAAGCTGCCTAACTTAAGGATCCTCCAATTACATGAGCAAGCATTTATTAAATATATAATATTTTAAACACAATTATGACATAAAAAAACACAAACACGATAACAATAAAAAGATTACCATTCTAGATGAAGAGGCAATGTTGAATCTATTCTTAATAATTAATATGGGTGCCCAAGGGTTTTAATTTTACCAAATTTGGATTGATGATTCCTAATTTTTATTCCATTAACTTAATTAATGGTAGGTCTCAAGTAGATTTTGTCTATTTAAATAAATAAGAAAAAAAAAGGCAAGTACAGAGGGATAAATCAAATATCACCAAAAAAAAAAAAGAGGGATTAAAAAAAGAATGATAAGAGTGCAATTTTGGCAGGACAATTACTCTACCACCTATAGTTTCTTAATTAATTTTATTGAACTTAGGGCTGTAAATGCATTGGGCTTAAACATGCAGATTTTTATTCATGTTCATTTATTTATTTTTAAGTTTGTTTGTTTTTGTTGAAGATTTTAAAATTGTATTTGAACTTTTTTTTATTATTTTAAATTGAGTGTATTTGTGTTCATTCATTTAAATTAAATGAATTTATTCACAAACATTAAATGAACATGTTCATGAACATGTAATTGAACATGTTTGCGAACAATTAAAAATATGTCCATGAACAATAAATAAATAAATCAAAACAAATTTAACAAACAAACAAATAAAAAATAAGTCAATTTTAAGTTATTATTAAATATAAAATAATAAAATACAAGTTTAATTAAATTTATGTTATTATTAAATATAAACAATAAAACAAAAATGTTATTAAATTATTAAATTTAAGTTATTATTAAATATAACATAATAAAACACCAATAGTATTAATTATATTATAAGTAAATAAAATAAAATAAAATACAAATAATAATAATAATATTATTAATTATATTATATTGAACAATAAACGAATTTTAAACAATCTATTAAATGAATTTTAAATAATTCATAAACGAGTTTATTCGTGAACATAAATGAACTGAACATACTTTGTTCGAGTTCGGTTCGTTTAATAAACAAACTTTAAAATCATGTTTATAATCATTTATTTAGCTTGATAAACGAACATATAAATCAAACTATTCACGAACTGTTCATTGAACACTCTATTCATTTACACCCTTAAACATACTCATTCTACTATTATTAAAATTAAACCAGATTCTTAAGTCACCAACTTGAAAATTATATATGTATAAAACATGATGTTTTACAAGTCTTTTTTATTTTATTTTTTATTCTGTTCTTTTTGTTCCTTCAAATATTTATCCACTTAGATAAGATGGATCCATAACAAAAACAAAATCATGCATAATTTGGTTCTCTCTATTTTTAACCTTTCATCTCAAAACTTGAATATACTTTATGTGTCATTCTCTTAATTTTGTTTGTATAGTTTAAAATTTTTATTGAGAGTGGATGGGATAATTTTTTTATATGAGTTCATTCTTTATACACTGACAATGAAGCTTTTTTAATTCCACAAGTAGGATTAAGAGGCTGATACATGTTTTATTTTTTAAAAAGTTTTTTTTTTTTTAAATATACCTTAAAAAATATATGTCATTTTGCTAATCTCGCTTATGTTGTCTAAAAATAACACTGGCGATAGATTTTGACATGTTCGTGTATTCGCGTCGTGTCCATGTTTCTTTTTCGTGTCGTATTTCGTATTGTGTTTTAATTATTTTTTTTCGTGTCGTGTCCAATATTATCAAATCTTTTCTCTAACGTGGTTCATTTTTATTATTATTCTCACAAATAATTCAAAATACAAACCAACTCAAAGCAAAACAAAATAAAGCCTATTATTATTCCAACCATATTCAACATATGTTGTGTCTTGCAGCTCTCACCATGAATCACTGCCTAATATTACTCAAAATCCCCAATATAATCTGGCAGTCATTACTAACAACACTCATCTCATCAATTATATTCTTTGGCACAACTAGGGGTGTAAACGAGACACTTGTGCTCACAAGCTACTCGAGTTCGACTCGAAAAAAACTTGAATTCGATTCGGTCATTATCGAGCCGAGCTCGAGCTAGAGCAGCTCGAGCTATCGAGCGAGCCGAGTTCGAGTATCTTAATACCCGATTCGAGCAGCTCGCGAGCCTAATCGAGTTTTTTTTATTTATTATATTTTTATTATTAATTTACTATTTTACCCTTAATATATATATACATACTTAAAAACCTTTAATTCGAGGTTGAGCTCGAGTATATAAACGAGCCTAATCGAGTCGAGCTCGAATAGTTCGATTTTATCTCGAGTCGAGCTTAAAAAATGATACTCGATCGAGCTCGAATCGAGCTTCGAGCCTCAAGTTTCGAATCGAGCTCGAGCTTCTCAGTATTCGAGCTCGGCTCGGCTCGATTACAGCCCTAGGCACAACCACCGTTGAGTTCTTCTTAAAAATGTTCGAGCAAAATGTAAGGAATGGAATAACATCTCGAGTAATAGCCAGCTTGGCAGCATCGGAGCCTTTATCTCTGAGAACCCGTCCGGTGCCATCTATATTATCGCGCGCCGCCAAAAACCTCCACCAGCATGAATCTAGAAGGTTATGAAGTGAGGATCTTTCGTGTTCGTGTACATGTTATTCGTATCGGTATATAGTTTATCAGCATCGCGTGTACCGTAAGTAATCGATATTATTGCCAAGCCCTTAACATCGGCTGTTGCACCTTTCGGATCACTGTTAAGACATGTCTCGCAAAGGCTAGGGTCGGGTGTTTTGTTGCATACATTGATTATCATTGCTTCATCAAAGGTTACTTGAAATGGTTGCAAAGTGAAGGTAAAGGCAATAAGGGAGATAGTGAAGAGGCAAAGCTTGAAATTTGCCATTGTTGATGTTTGCCCTAGCTAGAACTTTGCCTTTTTGTGTTTTGATTTTGTGAATGAAAATTTTCTTGTTTGCAAGAACTTATATATATTGCTAGGGTTTGCTTAAACCTGTTAATGGGTTAGGTCATGGTCCAAAACTTTTTTTTATTTTTTTACTTAGACCTTGGACGGGTTCGGTTTATTGTTAAAAAAATAATAAAAAATTTAAAAACTCATTTTTATAATAATTTTTTATATTTTTATAATTAAATTTAAATAAATAAATATTTTTTATTATATAAACAATGATTCATGTCGGGTTGGTCCAATTCGAAAAAAAATCTATCCAAACCCAGCCCAATATGAATTGGGCGGATTCCCGACCCTTTCTAAAGGTTTAATTGCTAGGTTTCCTTCTATGAATGATTTGTTTCTTTTTTTTATGTGATTTGCCTTTACAAGGTAATAATATAAATAACAAAGACATACATGCATAGAAATAGCTGTATATTACTATTCTAAATAATGTTACAGCTCATATTATGAAATAATTGCTATTCTGCTGAACTAGCATAAAATTTATATTTGTTTCCCAGGCAATTGGTTCACGGTTGGTGCATATTTCGTACTCAAAAGAATAAGATTCGAATCTTCTCTAAATAAAAAGAGAACAGGTATATGCATTTTTCCTAATAATTAATCAATTATATAGTATTTTAGTTATCGCTAGTCGAGTTTTTAAATTTCACAAGCGGGATTAGTAAGATGACACATACCATTAAGGTATATTAAAAAAATCAAATAATAAATTTAAACAATAAAACATATGACAATTTCTTATCCCCGTTTGTGTAGTTAAAAAACTCTACTGTCAATAGATCAAAAACGAACTCTAATATTAATTAATATTTATGAACTACCCTATTGTTATAAAAATGACATATATGAAATAAGCATATATTTGAATATATATAGTTCGATAATCTTTTTGTCTTGACCATATATAATCAAATTACAATGTTATAAACAATTATACATGATTTACTAAATAAGTTTTATTAATATCAAATCTTAATTCATTAGTAAGTCACTAAACATCTAAGTTCAACTCAAAACATATTCAAATTCTACTCAAATATATATTACACTAAGAGTATGCATAACAGGCTTTTACTTACATTACGTTTGGATAGACATTAGTAAAGGAAAAGAAAGTAAAGTGAGGTAAAGGAAAAGAAGGTTGTTTAGAGGAAAGAAAATAATATTTGTACATTTCATTTGGATAGTTAAAATTAATAAAGAAAAGAAAACGACAGGACAAGAATCCTAATAACTTGTCCACTCCACTTTGTCCCTTTCTTTTTTTATTTTAAATTTTAATTTAAGTTTAAATTTTTAAAAATTTAGGTTCTTTTACTAAATATTAAAAGAATTAAAAAAAAAAAAAGTGATCAAGATAAATGAAAGAGTTTGGGAGAATTTGGTGAGAAAGTCTAAGTTATTTTAGATTTGGTAATTCGTGTATTTATGTCGTGTTCGTGTATTTTTAATTTTTTATGTGTCAGAATCGTGTTTAAAGTATTATATCCATAAGATAAATTTTGTAGTCGAGGATGAGTCTAGGAAGGGTGTCAAAATACGACACGAATATGTTAAAATTTATATAACATAAATTATTAACATGTCAAAATTTATACAAATATAAAATACTTTAAATACGATTATGATACAAAAAAATATACGAATGTTATTTTATTAAATATTAAAAAATAAAATATATATTTTTTTACACGTTAATAATTCATTTGTGTGTTTAAAGTATTATAAATTTATATAAATTTTTACATGTTAATAATTCGTTTTATATATATTTTGACACGTTCGTGTATTCATGTTATTTTTCGTGTTGTGTTTTAATTATTTTTCTTATGCTGTGTTCATGTCGTATCTCAATTCATTTCATATTTTGTATAGTTTGTCATTGTGATTCAATTTTAAAAAAAATTGTGTGTTCGTGTCATGTCTCAATCCATAACATATTTTGCATAATTTTATCATAGTGATTCAATTTAGAAAAAAATTAGTATTTTCGTAATGTGTTTGTGTTATTTTTGTGTGTTCGAAGTATATAAATTTATATAATTTTTTATACATTAATAATTTACTTTATATAGATTTTGACACGTTTGGGTATTCGTGTCGTGTTCATATTATTTTCCGTGTCATGTGTTGTTTTAATTATTTTCTCATATTGTGTTCATGTCGTGACTAAATTTATCTCATATTTTGCATAATTTATCATAATTATCTGATTTTAACTCTAAATTTATTTATTTAAAATATTAAAATATAAAATTTTATTTAAATAAATGATATCCAAAATTTATTGTACATATTATTTTTTTCGTTTTTACTTAAATTTATCTTTTAAGCTAACTTTTTTTATTTTTTTATTTATCCAAAATAATTTTTAATTTTTTTAATCTACACCATTTAACACATTAAATTGGCCTAAATCTAAAATCTAATGGGTTGAAGAGAAAGACATCATAAAGATATGGAAATATTTGGTTTTTTATTTAATGGATGGATGAGATAAAAAATAAAAAAGGAAGGATGAAAGAATAAAAGTCCTACCTAACCCATCAACTATGAACTATGCTCTCTTTTCACGTTTCCCTCCCTATTTTTTATAATTTTTTATTCTTTGTTTTACATGAATAAAAAGCTGAAGAAGTATGTGATTATGAAAAACAAAAGGAAAGTCAACAAGCTCTTGGTTGAGTGACCAAGAGACTTGAGGTATGAAGTCTTGGGTTCAAATCCAAGCAACTCCTCTCTTTATTCAATTATAACAAAAAAAAAAAAAAAAAAAAGTGAAGTGTGGAAATCCACACATCACTTTTTCTCATTTTCAATATATTTTTTTTACTTTAACCTAGACATTTGCATTTCATTTTCAGTTTTTTCTTCTTAGCCGTTGGTTTCTCTTCTAAACTTTGCTTTCTTTCTTTTTTCTTCTTCATCTACTTTTGATCTGAAAAAAACTGAAATGGAGAGGGAATCAGATGAAGGTTGATAAGTAAGATAGATAAGAGAGAGGAAAATGGGCTTCGATCAGATTTTCTTTTTATTCCATCCAAATTCGTTTGAGCCAACCCATTTATACCCGTTTTCAATGAATCTGATCTGTATTTTTTTTATTCAACTTCATGTTGATCACTATGTCTTGCTAAGAAGCTGAGGAACAAGGGTATCAGGTGAGTAGCAAGGAACTATACATTTTTTTCTGAGTATTTTTTTTTTCTTCTCCTTTCTCATGCATTTTTTATTTATTTATGATATTTAAAGTTCTGGACATTTTCTTTATTCAATTCCATGTTGATCATTGTGAATACTTTTTCTTTTCTTATTTGAGATCCTACGAAGAAGCTGATGAGCAAGGGCACTAAGTCAGGAGCAACGACACAATACTTTTTTTTTAGGTATTTTTCCTTTTTCTTTCATTTTTTCTCATACAATTTTTTTGATTATCTCTGATTCTCATGTTATCTCCTTTGTATGGATTTTTTTCGTCTTCCCACTCTTCCTTTTTACCCATCAATTTTCCTTTTTTTTAAGTAACTCAATCTTTTCCTTTACTGAAATTCTTAATATTTTAGGGTTTTAGGTTCGATTCAATGTCAATTTCATCTGTTAAAGTCATGTAAGAGCTTGGATTGTGGGTTTTTTATGGTGCTTTTCCTTTGCGTGGGAATTTAGGCTTTGTTTATACCCACTTGATTTGTTGGATTTTTGGGTTGAATGGAGATTTTGATTTTGTTTTGTGTGTGCCGCATGTAAAGGGTCATTGAAGCTTGGGTTCAATTTTAAAGGGGTTTTATTTGGAGATTGTAGGGTTTGATTTTTAAATGTAATTATCAGAAGAAAAAAAATAAAGAGTTATTTTTTATATAGTTTTTATTTGGTGAACTTTAAAAGAGTTCTCATTTAGCTAAAATAGTTATTAATATATGCTCTAATAACTCTGGACAATGATATCTTAGGTGATCTGTAGCTGATTATATTTATGGAGTCTTTGACAACCAGCTATTTGCTATTTTGAGAAGGCTTCCCATTATTGTGTTAAATGCAAAATTCCTTGGGACAAGTGAGATACTTTTGAAGCTTTCAATTAATTTTGCTTTCTATTATTGTATATTCTTTTTTACGGCTATGTAATTATTTGGGAACTTCAAACTTTAGTTATTTGCTATTTCTATTTATTTTTATTGGTAGTTTCTTTGTAATCTTTTCTTGGCTTTTGTTAAAATCATAATCCTCCAACATAAATGATGTTAGATAATTTTACTTAAAATGGTCAAAATGACAAGGAATACCACTAATTATAAAATGTATATGGATAGTGAAACTACCCCTTTACACTCTTGATGACTTGAACAAGATATTATATTTTTTTTTTTACCAAGTTCAATATATGCTAAGCCTAAATTCTTCAAACATAGTATTATATACACTCACATTCATATGCATGTACTTGAATTGATAATTAACTTCTGTTAGTATATACAAAGATTTTAAAATATGCAATCAACGAAATATCTTAAAGTCCTTATTAAGTGTGAATTGGCAAAAACTTCCAGTTGTCTCAGTTTTGTTACTCTTTTTTTAGGTATTTTCCAATTTTATCTTGGACAAAAATTTTATTTTAGATCATGTGCTAATATATGAATGATAATTTACATAGTTTAAATTAGTTGCTTTTGTCTTTTTGGTAAACAATTACCTTTTCTCAATTTTCTCATTTTTCAGTTTAGAATGAAGTATGAAAACCAATATCAGCATGTTCAACAGCAAAATATGAGTGTCTTCTTTTTGGTAAGCCTTTTTACTTTATCCACATAATTTGGTCTCAGATTTTCAATTTTTTATTCTCAAGAATTTTGGGTTGTTTTCTAATTGGATCATGAAGTTTTAGATGATCCAAGATTAACTTTAACAACTACCCACTTTGTTTTTATCATATTCTGTCTATAATTCATATCAAAAGATATGTTCTTTATTTCAATTTTCCTGTTTTATTCTAATTTATTGTCAATTGACATGTTTTCTTCTCAGTTACTAGCAGTTAAACCTTTCCTTTAATGCAACTCGGCAAAATTATTGCTTTGGCTTTTTATTCAAGTATATTAACTTGATTTGTTCTTCTCATTTTTCTTGCCTAAAGTTCAGAGTATAGCAAACCTAAAAATAAGAGCCTTTCTGATGCTATGGGTTTATTAGATAAAGCCAAGAAGTGAATCATTCATGCTCAACAGGCGGATCTCTTTCATATGCAGGTATCATCCAATATTCCACTATGCAGGTTATATGTCATAAATGTTTGATTTACAAGTTAAACATATGCCCTATGTCATGGCTATCTAGCATGAGTATTCCATTGTTAAACAAGTTAAACATATCCCATGATTTGAACTTAAACACAAGAGTTTATCTTAGTATTTTTGCTGATGCAAGAACCAAGATAGTGTGTTTTTTTTTTTGGGTCCTAAACCATGATTATAATCTTTGTTCTTATTTTTGCTTAGTTAATCGATTTGATGCAAGATGGTACCTTTTGTTTAATAATTACGCAGTGTTTATCTTCATTACCTTTTATCTTTCATGGTAGGATAATAAGAACTCAATAGTTCAATTGATAGCTACGAGGGTTCAAGAGCTGGAATGACTAAAGAATGACTTGAAGAAGACAAAGTATTAGGTGCAAGCAATTTGGCTGCAATAAATGAGGAGAAAATTAGTGTTTAGCTATCTTATTTTGCTCTTATATACAATTAGCATAAGTTTTAATATTGAAATTAAAAGAGTGAATATTTTGACGTATATGTTTCCATTGATATGAATACTATTGTACATCTTAGCAATTATAATGCTATTATTTATGTATAGGTTTGCATCAATATTTTTATTTTCTTCATGCTTTTATAAAAAATTGTACATTATATGTGCATTTCCATGAACTATGTTGTTTAAAACAATTTCTCATTCTTACCAGTGGCGAGCTAATTTTAATGAAATATTACTTCTTTGCTATGTTTGATAACAACTATGTCACCATCCTTATGCACCTATAGTTTTTCTTATGTACAGATCTGCTAATATTTATATGTGTTCATTTTTTATGATTTTCGCAACCATGATTTATAGCCTATTGATAATCATATTTACTTAGTTCTTTTGGAATTCTCTTCTTGCTTTATGATTTTGTTAATTTTGGTATAAAATTACATATATTTAAACTCATTTTGATTACTATAATCAAGTGGAAATATATTTTCAAAAGAATTACATAAAAAAAAAAAATTCATCCGCAGCATAGCGCAAGTCTATTTCTAGTATATTTAAAAGTTGTAATAGTATGTGTGGAATTCTATAATTTGGTGTGAGATTATTATTATTATTATTGTAAAATTGGAGATGTGAAATTTGTCTAATTGACATGAGATTGGTTTGCTGTTGTTTTTCTGTTTATAATGATTATTAATGTTCAAAATTATCATAAGATTGTTAAGTCATTTTCTATTGCTATATTATAAAGATTCTTTATCCCTCCCCTGTTTCTCGGTATCATTTAATCCTTTAATTTGACCTTAACAAACATCAATCATGCCTTACATAATTATTTTTTTTTCATTAATCATCATCGTAAAAAAATTACATAAAAAAATATTTTGAAAGAAACTCTCTAGTTATTTTCAATTCTTTTTTAAAATGGATATTTCATAAAAAAAAGTTTGAAAGAAAAAATTATATGACAGTTCTTTTATCTAATTAAATTAGATTATATCAAGTATTGTCAATCCGTTTTATTATATTTCTAAAGTTTCTTTTATTTTATTTTTTTTGGAAAATTTTATATTTTGGTTGGTTTTATGAAAAATAAAAATCTTTATATTATTATTTATAACCATACATAATATAATTATATATATATATATATATATATCATATAGTATAAGTTTAATAAAAACATTAAAAACACAAAAACATATCACATCCTAACCTAAGGTTAATTTCATCACATAGAAACAAATTAGAGAAAGGACATATAAAGAGACACAATGCTGACTTTAGACCTTTAACATTATAACTTTTATTCAATATTTCGTACTTTGCAAATTGTTGTGAAGATGACGAAGGCTGGCTTTGCAATTGAAGCACACGTGAAAGGAATTTATTAACCATGGATGCTCAAAGTAAATGCGATAAAACTTAAATTTGGTTAAAAATAATTTACTTTAATAAATTGTTCAAGATTAATAAAGAAATATATAAATAAAAATTACCCAACATTAAATTTAATTAAAAATTTTGTCAATTAAGGAAAATTTACCCTAATATAGACTTCAGTTAATAAGAAAATAAATAAAAATTAGTCGATATTTAAATTTAATAAAATAATTAATTAAAGATAAAATAATTAATTTAATAAATTATCAATGATATATATCTTAGGCAGCAAGAATGTCTTCATTGATTCCTCTGTAGTTGTCAATTCCTCAATTTTGTTGTTGGGATTGGAAGAAATTTCTCAAATTCAGAGATTCAATTAGGCTTTGAAAATGGAGAGGAATGGGTACTTTTATATGCATAAAATTCTCAAATTGAGCGATACCAATTAATGTCTTTTATATAAATATATGTAAATATTTATATTTGCACAATTAAAGTTGAATAATACTAATAATCAAGTAAATAATCACTTTTGGTTGATTCAAAACATATTAATATAGCATTAAATAGTAAAATTAGAGAATTCATACACTTTGGTAACCAAATTTCATTTTTATAATTAATACTAGATATGTTTATAATTCATACAATTTGAAAACTAATATTGTAAGCTGATGGTCCAATAAGCAGATCTAATACAAATTGTCTTAGGATGGGAAAAGAATAATTTTATTTTGGCAATTACTACAATCTGCTTTGGTGAACAAACTTTATTGTCTTCCCTTTTGTTCTTTGCTTAAACTTTCTGCAAAGAATGTTTAAAGAAAAATACTGGATTCAATAAATTTATTTGTTATCGTTTTGCCTTTCTTTAGAACAACTTGCTAAAGTAATTTGGTTAGAATCCAATTTTCCTTGTGCAGTACTCTATTCTGTCATGGGAATCACTTAAACCTGTTCCACAATCAAGAATTTCACAGGTGCAAAATAACACCCAAAATTTTCAAGCACCAAAGTCTCAATTTCATCCTAAAAATTATACTTTATTCACTGTCTGAAAAGGCTTCAATTTTGAGATTCAGTGGTGGAATTATGGTTCTAAATTGAGTTTTCAGAAAGTATAGTCAAATTGAAATTATTTGACATAATTAAAATATATTCACTTTACTTAAAATTTCAATTTTACTCGTTACAACTTTTTTTTCGTTAAAAGGAGGCCGTAGGGGAAGGGGTTGCAGATGCTAAGATTCGAATCTTAAACTTGCTGGATGCCTCCTCTTAAAGGTAACTGCATAAACCAACTAAACTAAACTCCGAGTTCTAAAATTTTAACTTTTACCAAAGTTAAAAGTGTTTTTTTTCTTCAATGCTTCAATGGTCCGGATCACTAAAATGCCTGCTTAGGTCCAATCCATTACGGGCCAGGCTTGTCGGGCCGAACGGGCTGTCCGGTCCGTGATCAGATCTAATTACCAAGCTATTCTCAACTATAAACATTAATATTTAAGTAATATTATTGAGTGAATTCATAACTTGTGGTTATGTCTTAAAATTATATGACGAAATTGTTAAGCCATTAAAGATATATATAAATTTTAAAGGTTTGGATTTTGAGATTTGGTCAATTAAATCATTTTAGCCAAGCCCATTCTCATTTTAGCCAAACCCGAGCAAACAACAAAGATCTCGAAGGAACCGGGTGCCTGCCCCTGAGCCGAAGTTCAATTGGCTTATCCTTTCAATAATTAACTTAATTTTTATTATATTATTATATCATACTAAATAATGCCCGCGCTTTGTTGCGGAATGTTATAGGATGAATTAACATATTGTAATAAATTTGGAAGATAAAAAAAAGTAGTAAAGATAATAATTTAAAAATAAATTTACTTTTATACGACACCTATTTTAAAATTGAGAGTTATTTGTGTTGATTTTTGACCTTCGATACCGTTTGTAGTTTTGTGCTACAGTATCGATTTGCTACAGTAAGTTGTATTCAGGTCGCAAGCCATGGATGATAATTCTTCTCATCCTCGTTTCGGTAATGGCATTTTCTGGATCTAATTTTGAAATTTCATCACAAAGAGTTTTAACTTTAGAGAAATATTCGCTTACCGGCATATTTGGCTGCGAGATTGACAGGAGTTCATTCTCCAATTGTTGGAGCCTAGCATCATTTTTCCTCGCGAACAGCATTGTGAGTGTGTCACAGGCTTCCTTCGGTGTCTTTGCATCCTTGATGCGTTGTAATAAACCATCCTCAATGGTGACTGATAACACGTACATGGCCTTACCGGCTTTGATCTTCCATTTTCTTAGTTCTCCGACATCAACTTGGTGGTGTTGAAGCTTCACCGTTAACAATATCCCATAAATCTTGCCCGAGCATGTAATATTGCATGCGAATACTCCACGTATTATAATTGCTGTTATTGAGCTTTTCGAGCTTACTAACTGGACTTGAAAAATCTTCCATTCTGACTTGAGAGTGCCTCACTTTTCTCAAGGTTGTATTCTGTCAGTCTCTATATCCTCACGAACTACGATCCCTGATCGTCTTGGTCTTTCTTCTCGCGGTGGCTTTCACTCTGATAGTAGGTAGCCCTTTTCACCTCTTCTTGTGACGGCTCTCACTCTACTTCAGGTAGGTAGCCCTTTTCACCTATTCTCGTGATGGCTCTCACACTACTTTAGGTAAGTAGGTAGCCCTTTTCACCTGTTCTCGTGATGGCTCTCACACTACTTCAGGTAGCCCTTTCCGTGACTCGATCTATCATCAATAATTACAATTCTCGATCATCTGATTTCGAGAAACTTCTGGCTTCTTGTCTTTTCTCCGATGAGCATACTACGATCCCTGACCATCCTGATCTGATATTCCAATCCTCTGGATCATATCGCTCTTTACGCTGGTCCTCTGGATCGTCCCGTTCTGGTCGTCCAACTCTGATACTCTGGTCCTCAAGATCGTCCAACTCTGATACTCCGGTCCTCAGGATCGTCTAGCTCTGATACCAATTTGTTGATTTTTGACCTTCGATACCGTTTGTAGTTTTGTGCTACAGTATCGATTTGCTACAGTAACTTTTCTCTTAGAATGCTACAGTAACTTCCGAAAAACAACTCTTTTATTAATATGACAAAAGACCAAATACAATTGGTGTGAACACCAACTAACAATAGAGACAACCTCACACAAACTCTTTCTCACTTTACTATTCACTCACTATTCATTCATACACCTAACACCACTCACGTGCTCACTTTCTTCTTCAATTACTCTTCCAAATTCTGCATATTTTTCTCATCATGCTCTGCCTCTCAATACTCTTTTCTTTCACAACACTCACATCTTTTTTTTTTCTTTTCCTCGTCTACTTCCTTCACCACACACACAATCTCTATTTATAACAATACTAAACCGACTTATCATTGTCGGTTGGAGTATTCTAGAGAGGGAAGACTAAAACCGAATCTAGAGAGAAATCTAAAGAGAATTATAGAAAGAATTATGTAGACAATTCTAGGGAGGGGGATGAAGAAATTTCTAGGAAGAAGATTGAAGAATAATCTAGGAAAAGAACAAAGAAGAGAACTCCAAAAAATTTGAGTAGTCGGTGACTTTCAACACTCCCCCTCAACGACTACTCTCTCTTGATGCTGGCTTGGTTGTCATTCCAGACTGTTTTCTGGACTTATCAAATCTTGCATCAAATATCTTCTCTTTTTCTTTCTCTTTTTAAAATTCATCAGCATCATTAGTTATGCTTCATCCATCGTTAATTGCTCTCTTCTCTTTTGATCCTTGATTTTATTCACTTCCGTATTTGCTTCAACATCATTTATATCTTCGTTCTTCTTGATTTTCTCTGCTAGCCTGTCTCTGACTTTGGCATACTCGACTTTGTCAATTACCATTAATTTGTTGACTTCACAATCGATCTTCATATCTTTCACGCCTTTGTAAGTCTTAACACTGTCGATGACCTCGTTGTCATCTTTCTCAATGTTGACATCAGCTGCAAGCTTCTTCTCGACTTCTAGAAATAACCTTTCTTCTTCAAACATATTTTCTGGTGGCTGAAATAGAGACTCGTTTCCTTCTTTTGACGTTTCTTCTGTTACCTTCTGTCTTGGTTGAATATTCTCAAAATTAATTTCTTCTTCATCTTCATGAACATTTTCTTCTAACTCGGTGGTGCAACCAGATACGAGTTCTTCGCATTCTTCAATAGTAAATGCTGTCTCAAAATCCCATTCTTCTTCATAGTTATTCTCCTGTCATGAGAACACTGTTGCATAGCCTTGCACTTGTCTATATCGACAATCTCGAGCATAGTGGCCAAGCTTGCCACACTTGAAACACTTAATATTTTGACAATGCGACCTCACATTTTCGCTATCTTCTCTATCTCGAACAATTTGAGCTCCCCCTCGCTGAAAGCTCCTCCGTTGCCAAGCTTCTTGTTTGTTTTGAACTTCAATGTCTTCTATTCCTTGCCTCATAGCAACTTTACCTCTTCTATTGCTAAAGAGGGCTTTCTCATAATCTTTTATCGAGACTTTAGACATTTGTTTATCTAAAGTCTCTTGATTGGCTAGGATATTTTCCAACTCAGTTAAAGTTGGTTCTTTGCTCCATCCACGAGTTGCAGTAACAATCCCGTTGTATTCAGGTCGCAAGCCATGGATGATAATTCTTCTCATCCTCGTTTCGGTAATGGCATTTTCTGGATCTAATTTTGAAATTTTATCACAAAGAGTTTTAACTTTAGAGAAATATTCGCTTACCGGCATATTTTGCTGCGAGATTGACAGGAGTTCATTCTCCAATTGTTGGAGCCTAGCATCATTTTTCCTCGCGAACAGCATTGTGAGTGTGTCCCAGGCTTCCTTCGGTGTCTTTGCATCCTTGATGCGTTGTAATAAACCATCTTCAATGGTGACTGATAACACGTACATGGCCTTACCGGCTTTGATCTTCCATTTTCTTAGTTCTCCGACATCAACTTGGTGGTGTTGAAGCTTCACCGTTAACAATATCCCATAAATCTTGCCCGAGCATGTAATCTTCCATTCTGACTTGAGAGTGCCTCACTTTTCTCAAGGTTGTATTCTGTCAGTCTCTATATCCTCACGAACTACGATCCCTGATCGTCTTGGTCTTTCTTCTCGCGGTGGCTTTCACTCTGATAGTAGGTAGCCCTTTTCACCTCTTCTTGTGACGGCTCTCACTCTACTTCAGGTAGGTAGCCCTTTTCACCTATTCTCGTGATGGCTCTCACACTACTTTAGGTAAGTAGGTAGCCCTTTTCACCTGTTCTCGTGATGGCTCTCACACTACTTCAGGTAGCCCTTTCCGCGACTCGATCTATCATCGATAATTACAATTCTCGATCATCTGATTTCGAGAAACTTCTGGCTTCTTGTCTTTTCTCCGATGAGCATACTACGATCCCTGACCATCCTGATCTGATATTCCAATCCTCTGGATCATACCGCTCTTTACGCTGGTCCTCTGGATCGTCCCGTTCTGGTCGTCCAACTCTGATACTCTGGTCCTCAAGATCGTCCAACTCTGATACTCCGGTCCTCAGGATCGTCTAGCTCTGATACCAATTTGTTGATTTTTGACCTTCGATACCGTTTGTAGTTTTGTGCTACAGTATCGATTTGCTACAGTAACTTTTCTCTTAGAATGCTACAGTAACTTCCGAAAAACAACTCTTTTATTAATATGACAAAAGACCAAATACAATTGGTGTGAACACCAACTAACAATAGAGACAACCTCACACAAACTCTTTCTCACTTTACTATTCACTCACTATTCATTCATACACCTAACACCACTCACGTGCTCACTTTCTTCTTCAATTACTCTTCCAAATTCTGCATATTTTTCTCATCATGCTCTGCCTCTCAATACTCTTTTCTTTCACAACAATTTGAATATGGTCAATTACATCCGACAATTTCAGACACAAAATAATTATACGATACTAACATAACATGGAAAAAATAATCAAAACATGGCATGACCCAAAAATAACATGAACACGACACAAATACACGAACGTGTCAAAATCTACATAAAACGAATTATTAACGTGTCAAAATTTATATAAATATATAATACCTTGAATACGATTTTAATAAAAAAAATAACACAAACATGATGATGCGTGACCTACATTTGTGAGTTATTTGAATAGTGTCAATTAGACTTGGCAATTTCGGACACAATATGATTATACACTCGAATACAACATGAAAAAAAAATTTAAACACGATAAAAAAATAGCATGAACACGACACAAATACATGAACGTGTCAAAATCTACATAAAACGAATTATTAACTTATAAAAATTTATAATATTTTAAACACATGATAAAATAATACGAATATGTTATGGACATATAAAATTTCTCTAAATTGAATCATTATAATGCATTATGCAAAATATAGGATGAATTGAGATACGACACGAAAAACACAAAATTTTCTCTAAATTGGATCAACATGACAAACTATGCAAAATATTTGGATAAATTGAAACACGACACGAACACATGGAAACAATCACTAAAATACAACACGATGCAAAATAATATGAACACAATACAAATACACGAACGTGTCAAAATCTACATAAAATGAATTATTAACATGTAAAAATCTATATAAATTTATAATACTTTGAACACAAAAAAGAATAACAATAACACAAAAAATAATATGAATATGAACGATTTTCTGAACGTGTCAAAATCTACATAAAATGAGTTATTAACATGTAAAAATTATATAAATTTATAATATTTTGGACAAACGAAAAAATAGTACGAACACGACACGAATATACGAACGTATTAAAATATCCATAAAACGAATTATCAAAGTGTAAAAATTATATAACTTTATAATATTTTGAACACAAAAAATAACACGAACACAAAAACTATACGAAAACATAATTTTTTTCTTCATTTTTTTCCTTTCCTTTCCTTTCCTTTCCTTTCCTTTTTTTTTTCCCTTTCTTTTCTTCCTTTCTTTCCTAACAAAAAATAAATAAATAAAATACCCAAACTAACCCCCAATCCCCTTAATACCTACACTTAGGTGTCGATCCACTTTTAATCCAAAATGTCTAATTCTCTCTTCTCGTTGAATTGGAGATAGTTTTTATATTAAGTTATAGATTGTAAGCCTCACTTTGAAAAGTAATGCAAATATGCTTCATCACCTCCGGAGTCCCGTCCATGGCCGGATAGGTCGGGTCGCGATCCAATTTCTTCATATCTCTTATTTAAGCTTAACTCGGATTGGATCTAAATTAATTCGAAAATTAATTTTACTGTTTATAAAATATTAAAATATTATTTTTATATTAATATTTATATAATTTTATAATTAAAATATTTTTATTTATAAATAATAATTTAAGTCGGATTGATCCTAATTAAAAAAATCATATCCAAATTTAATCCAATACAGATCAAACTTGAATATAATTTAATTTGATTTGATTAAAAAAATCAACAATTTGAATCGATCTATCTTGAATAGGAAATAACATTGTATTAACTGAATTCAAAATGATATAAAAACTAGAATGATTCAAAAAAATTAATCTGAAATTAATTTTTTTTTTATCCAATCAAGAAAATTTCATCAAATAAAAAACAAATAAGTAGTCAATATAGTAGATAATTAAGCAAAGAAACCAAAAGTTAAAGGAACTATAAAGATAAACAAAGGAGAAAGGCAAAAAAAAAAATCAAACTCAGCAAGATAAGTTCATCAATCTTTGGTTTTAAATTCTCAATGATTTCAGAAAAATCCCCTCCCGCAACCGTGGCATTTTTTTTTAACTCTGTTACCTTACAAACTTTTAAATTTACATGAACGTGATTGAATTGTATCAAACTAATATATGCATTGGCAAGTAGGCAATATTCCGAATATTATTGTGATGAAAGAAAAGATAAACAACATATTAAAGAATGGCCCAAATTGTGTAAAAGTTTATTATCAACCAAGTCAATAATAAAGACGATTATTATTACAATAAACATTAACCAGCTGTTAGGTTTAAAGTCCCAATCATCCTCCAAATTAATTAAAATTGCTGAAAAAATATGACTTTGTTAAATAATGCTTTTAATTGACGTTCTAACAACCCTATTTTGTCTTTTCTAATCATTATACACCTTTCTAGTGAGCTCAACTATTTTTCAAATTCTGAGGTGTTTATTTAAAAACTAAAAATTAATAATCGAGAAATATTATATGAATACGACATTAATTTTTAATTTCAATGAACATGATTGAATTGTATTAAATTAATATATATGCATCGGCAAGGAGACAATATTGACCAAAACATTATTGTGATGAAAGATAAAAAAAAAAAAAAACGTATGAAAGAAACCACCCAATTTGTCCAAAAGTTTATTAACCAAGTCAATTATAACGATGACTACAGAAAAGAAAACTATTAGAAAATATTTTAAATTATTCATATGTTAAAATTTAATAAAATAAATACTAAAGATTATATAAAAATATTATTTTTATTTTTTGAAAAAAGATTAATTTATCTGCTCAGATCTATATTGTATTATATAATAATCTAAACAAATTTAAATAAAATTTAAGGTCTGAATTATCAAGTCAAGTAAAATTTGACAAACATATAAAATATTAGTATCATGCATTGGCTTGATCCAAATTCGATTCGGCCCGGCGCATTATTGCATGTAAAGTAGAATCTGTTATTTGCTATAACAATAATCTCTCTAATTGCATGTATTTGCTTGTATGACACATGTTTTTACTCTTAAATATTTTTAAATTAGGCTATGTTTAGCCATTTGTTTGAGTAGGGATGTTCATTCAGTTAATAACCGAACCGAATTATCCAAAATCGAATTAATCGAATTTTTTTTCCAATTAACCGTTAACCGAACCGAATAATTAATTCGGTTAATTAACCGAACCGAAATTATTTCGGTTAATTCGGTCGGTTTCCGAATTAACCGAAATAAATAAAAAATTTATTTTGCTAACCTATTTTTTTTACATGATTTTGTATCCAAATTATCCATTCAAGTCCAACCAATCAAAATCCAAAAGCAAAGCATATTATAAAATCCAAATATGAAACAAACACAGCTAAAAAAAATGATAAAACATGAACATTACATAGTCTCAAAGACTCAAAAATATATCTAAATTAATATATAAATTAATTTTTAGTTTTTAATATATAAATTAAATAGGAAAGGTTATTAGGGTTTTTAGTTTTTAATATATAAATTAATTTAAAAATATATATATATCTAAACTCATAAAATCTTGTTGTTTAAAGCATTTCGGTTAATTCGTGTAATTCGGTTATTTTCGCTTAACCGAACCGAATTAACCGAAAACCGAAATTTTTCAAAACCATTAACCGTTAACCGAACCGAATTTTATTCGGTTAACCGATTAACCGAACCGAATTAAAATTCGATCGGTTAATTCGGTTAAAAACGAATTATACACACTCCTATGTTTGAGTGATTCAAGTTTGTACTCTTAAGAAAACATCGTTTTCTCTGTATTTAATTATTTGGTTTGCAACTAGTTGATCTTTGTTTCTTTGTTTCTTTATTTAATTAATAATATTATATTAATATTTATATAAATAAAAATAATTCTAATAATTTGGGTTGGACACTAAATTTTTTTTTTTTTTGACATCAATACATTAGGATAAAAAAACAAAAAAACAAAAAGAGAGATTTCGTATTAAGATTTTTGGTTTAATGCGTTTTCATAGAAAAATACTCGCTTAATTTATTTTATTTTTGGGATTAAATTCTATAATCAAATTATGCCCCAAGAAAAGATTTAATTGGACTTAGAAACTTTGCTATTCAAGATTCAAATTACATCCCAAGAGCTTTAAGATTTAATGTCAAAAAAACAAAGTTGAGACAATCAATGTAAAGATGAGCAGAGAGACAAAAGCAATTGTCAATTTTTGCTTAAACTAATAGTAGGAATTAATTATTAATGGATTTGCTTAAACTAATAGTAGGAATCAAGTTAATTTTCCTTTTAATCAGTTTTCAATAGTGAATTCCAAATATTAAAATTTTGAAAAATAACTATTACTAATTATTGTCTTTTTTTTTTTCTTTTTTTTGTCATTTTTCAATCATTTTCTTTTTCCCTTGCCCCCTTTCAGCATCTATTTTTGACCACCTTGCTTTTTTGGTTTAACGCGTTTTCATGGAAAATCAATTGCTCTATTTTTTTATTTTTTGAATTAAATTTTGTGATCAAATTATGCCCTAGGACTCATGATTTAATATTTTAATTAGAGCCGAATTTTTGCTATTCAAAATTTCAATTATGCCCAGGGATTCTAAATTTTTGTGAGTAATATTTAGAGAGTAAAATTTTAAATGTATTAAGTCAATTGTAAAATTATGTATCATTAAAATTGTTCGATGAAAAAAAAAAAATTCAAACAACGTATATCTCTGACCAATGAATATGATCATATTAAGAAAAGAAGAAAAAAGGCATTACTCTGTAAAACTCCGCCACTAACTTACAATAAATTTTTTCAGAAAAATATTATAAAAAACAGGGGCCATAGCATTTTACCCTTTTAAGTGTTGATTCTCCCTAATTTCATCTTTATCACTTAGCTTTCTTTATTAGAACCAATACAATTATGTGAACTTTTTTATTAGAATTTAGAACATACTAAAATGGTGCCTCACTTAGTGATGGTTAATTTAAAAAAATAATAATAAAATTATATTTTATATTATAAAAATAAAGATAATTATTTTAAAGAATAATTTTTAAAAATAATATTTAATTTTTTATCAAAATATTTATAATTTATTGTAATAATATTTACTTTTTTAAAAAATTTAATTTTCTTTTCGATTTTAAAAATATATATTGTTATTATTAATGCATTCAATATTTTATTTTCAAATGTTCTTCTGAAAAACCAAATCTTCTTATTGAAAAAAATAAAAAACTCTTCTCTTTTTAAAATTAAATCCCATCATAATATATCTTTTTTTATATAAAGAGTTAAAAGATCTCTTCAATATGGTGTAAATTCTCTTCCATTTTTGATCCTGCTGACTAATATGAAAATCTTCAAACAAACAAATGGGTGAAAAAAAGTTTTCCCATTTTACATTTTAATAGCAATTTTTTTTTATAAAAAAAAAAACATGTTTTTAGTCACAGATATGTTTTTAGTCGCATCGCGTTTATTGCGGTTGCAGATGCTATCACGATTATTGCAGTCATCACGGTCGTAAATTTTTTTTTTTATTTTACACAACTTATTAAGAAACATAATAATTATAATTATAATCAATAAAAAAATTATAATCTTTTATTTATAAAAGAAAAAAATCTTCATAAATTATAAATTGAATTTATATAAATGTAATTCACAGTATTGAGTTTAACTCCTACGAATCGCTAATCATGCACACTCTAATTGCGGTGAATATCAATGACTTAGAGAATCGAAATCGTAAAATAACAACAGCAACGTTGCGACTTTTTTAAAATCCCTGATTTAAAACTAAATCACAGAACTAAATGAGAAATTCAGAGGTCCATTTACAAGCAAGACAAAATGACAACTATTGTCTTGATGAGCGCTTAATTTGTTGGTTTAGAAAAGTATCCATGAAATTTCTAGCCCTCTCCACTACTTTTCCACAGTTGAAGATATGATTTAGATTTCAGATTGCTTTCTTTCTGTCTTTTTTCCTCTGATTTAAAAGAAAAAGTAATATAAAGAAATGGATGATGCAGTTCAAATTGCTAGAAATTTTTCTTAGAACAAAAGGATTAATACGAAGTTCAATGGGGGTATTGCTTCCTTTTTTCTTCTTTCAGAAACTCTCTTACAAAGAAATGAATAAAGAACGATATAAACACCTTCAACTTTCATAAATTAAAGTATTGGAAAACAAAGTCAAAACACGCTTTCCATTTTAGAAAAAAGAATTGAAGAATAAAAAGAAAAAAAATCAGAATTACGCGGAAGAAAGTATGTAAGCACTAAGCAGCTGCAACTGTACATTCCTTGCGTTGCCTACGACATCGTTTATTTTTATAATATAAACCGAGTTGACTATTTGATTCAAAGCTTTAAACAAGAGGAAATTTCACATGATTGCACTTGCATCTTCCATCAATTTTTTTTGCATCCATATTAATTTCACCAGAGGTGGCAATTTGACAGCAAGCTCGGATAATTTCGGGTCAAAGAAAATTTGAATAATTTTATGTTTGAATCATTTCGAGTATAGATTTTTTAAGTTTGACATTCAGATTATTCGAATTCGGATATTTTAGATCAAATTATTAAGTATAAAAGTTAAGAATTCAAATGCCTGTTAAGCTTTGAAAAACATTAGCTGATGATCGCTTTATCTACATATCTTGCTGAGTTTGAGTTTTTTTTGGCTATCTCCTTTGTTTATTTTTATAGCTACTTTAACTTTTTGGTTTCTTTATTTTAAATATCTACTAATATATTTAATGAAATTTTCTTGACTTGATAAAAAAATCAAATCAATTTAATTTCAAACTAATTTTTTGAGTCATTAAGGTTTTATCATTTTGAATTCGGGTTAAATCAATGTTATTTTGGGTTCAAGATACACGGATTTAGTTTTTTTTTTTTTTTTCTTAATCAAACTAAATCAAATTCAAGTTTGATGAATTGGGTAAAATTTTCAGTTCATTAACTTTAGCAACTCTAAATATCTCAACTATATAATGGGTGAAATAAAACAAAGGCATTAAAAATAATTCACGAATTTAAAAATAATCATAAAAATCATATTTATATATGTTTTATCATATAATTTATACTAAATTTAAAATATAAATCACTTCTTTTAAATCCGAATTACTAAATGCAAAATTAATTCTAATATTTTGCTCTTTATAGGCTATTTTTTTTTTATCTTCATTAGAAATTGACTCACGTTATGCTACGAACAAAAATATTTTTATTTTATTTGAATTTTTAATTAAAAAAATAATTTACTTTACATTAACGATGATAATATCATAATAAAAATATGCAAAGAATGAGATAATGTTAAAAATTAGAAAAGAATATTGCTTACTTGAATACATAATATATGTTTGTCCACTTTAATTCAAACTTATAAAGATTTTTTATTGTGTAATTTAATTTGAACTTCACATAACAATGACAAAATATGTAAAATATGAGATGAATTGAGACACAATATAGAAAAAATAATTAAAACACAACATGTAAAATAACATGAACATGACATGAATACACGAACGTGTAAAAATATCTATAAAACGAATTATTAACGTGTACAAATTTATATAATTTATAATACTTTATATAAATTATTAATGTATAAAAGTAATTATTAGCGTGTAAAAATTTATATAAATTTATAATACCTTGAAAAAAAAAACGAAAACGAACACGAACACTTTAGGAACACACAAATATTTTTTCCAAATTGAATCACAATGAATAACTATGTAAAATGAGAGATGATCGAAACACGACACGAACACAACATAGGAAAAATAATTAAAACACAACACTAAAAATAACACGAACACGATATGAATACACGAACGTGTAAAAATATACATAAAATGAATTATTAATATGTAAAAATTTATATCAATTTATAATATTTTATATAAATTATTAACGTATAAAAATTTATAATACTTTGTAAACACAAAAAAATAACACGAACAGGAACACGTCACGAACACACATATTTTTCTCTAAATTAAACCACAATGACAAACTATGTAAAATATGAGATGATCGAGATACGACACGAACACAACATAGAAAAAATAATTAAAACACAACATGAAAAAAAAAACATAAACACGACACGAATACTCGAACACAATATAGAAAAAATAATTAAAACACGACATGAAAAAATAATTATGTTAGGGATTTTGCTAACAAGTGCCTTTAAGGCACTCTTTAAGGTTAATTAATATACTATTTATAGTAATAACATTGTATTAAATGCAAAAGTTGATAACTTTATTCATCATTTTTAATACATTGATTGAAGATATTATTATATTTAGTAACCTTAAAGAATGCGCTTAAGATATTTGTTAACAAAATCCTTATTAAAATAACGAGAGAAGAAATAGTTTTCGTTCAGTCGTTGCCTCATAGCCACTGAACTTTTTTTTTTTGGATAAGTGTATAGCCACTGAACTTTCGTTTTGCCCCTTACCTCGAAAGAGTTCCAACGCGGAAGCCGACTTTATAGACTTCCAATGGAGAGTGTATATAGTCATTGAACAATTTTTTTTTTTTTTTTGACCAATCCTCTCTCAGAATTGAAGTTCATACTTTCCTTTTTTTTTTCTTTTTTCTCTTAGGAATTTGTGAGGAGAAATATTAATAAGTATAGAGTGTTACTAATCAAAACTAATATATATAAAAAAATATATAATTAATACATTATTTTTAAAAAAATTTAATAAAAATAATATATTAAATAATTTTTTTGTGAAAATAATTAAATAATTTTTAATTGATTAAATAAATCATTTTTCAATATTTTTTTCCTTGAGTTGTCTCCATTTATTTTTGACTTTTACTTAATTTGTTGATTTAGCCCGTTTTCATAAAAAAACATTGAATCTATTTATTTTATTTTTGAGATTAAATTCTCTTATCAAATTATGTCCCAACAGACTCAAAATTTAATTAGAGCTGAAACTTTGTTATTCAAGATTCAAATTATATTTTTAAATGTATTAAATCGTAATAAGAAATTTTTTTTTAACGTACTTTATTTGTTGCTTAAACTTGATTTCATGTATTAATAACTTATCTAAAGCATATCCTACTCGAACAATGAATAAATCTGCCTATCATTATCAAGATTGCCAGCAAATCACAGTTTTTGCTAATGGTACATGGCATCATTGATGCAGTTTTGAATTATTGATCCCTCTATTATTGTCCTTTATTTTTGTCATTTTTCAATCATTTTATTGTCCCTTTGTGTTGCTCCTTTCAGCAGTTATTATTTTTGACCTATTTGATTTGTTGGTTTAACGCGTTTTCATGAAAAAACAATCGCGCTATTTATTTATTTTGGGATTAAATTATGCCCCAACTCCGAGGGACTCAACATTTAATCAAAGCTGAAACTTTACTATTCAAGAATCAAATTATGGCATTAAGGGCTTCAAAATTTAATCACAAAAAGATTTAAGATACGAAATATATATATTTGTTATCTTAATGTATTGATATCAAAAAAAAAAATTAGTGTCCAACCCGAATTATTAAAATATTTTTATTTTTATTTATATAAATATTAATATAATATTATTAATTAAATAAAGAAACAAAGATCAACTAGTTGCAAACCAAATAATTAAATACAGAGAAAACCATGTTTTCTTAAGAGTACAAACTTGAATCACTCAAACAAATGGCTTAACATAGCCTAATTTAAAAATATTTAAGAGTAAAAACATGTGTCCTACAAGCAAATACATGCAATTAGAGAGATTATTGTTATAGCAAATAAAAGATTCTACCTTACATGCAATCGTGGCGTCGGATCGAATTTGGATCAAGCCAATGCCTGATATTAATATCTTATACGTTTGTCAAATTTTACTAGATTTTATAATTCAAATCTTAAAATTTATTCAAATTTGTTTAGATTATTATATAATACAATATAGACTTGCTCATGGGTCGGGCCGCGGCCCATTTTTTTCATATTCTTTGTCCAGGCCCAGCCCTGGATCGGGTCAGACCAGCCCGGTAGGCCTGAATTTACTGTTCATCGGATTAAAAAATATTTTTTTTTATTTTTTTATAATTAAAATTAAATAAAATATTATTATTATAATAAAAAATACTGTTCCGAGCCGGACCGGAACAAAAATATCCTGTCCAGGCCGGCCCAATACGGGCCGGGCGGACTGTCCGGCAACGAGCAGGTCTAATACAATATAGATCCGAGCAGATAAATTAATCTTTTTTCAAAAAATAAAAATGATATTTTTATGTAATCTTTAATATTTATTTTATTAAATTTTAACATATGAATAATTTAAAAAAATTTCTAATAGTTTTCTTTTCTGTAGTCATCGTTATAATTGACTTGGTTAATAAACTTTTGGACAAATTGGGTGGTTTCTTTCATACGTTTTTTTTCTTATCTTTCATCACAATAATGTTTTGATCAATATTGTCTCCTTGCCGATGCATATATATTAATTTAATACAATTCAATCATGTTCATTGAAATTAAAAATTAATGTCGTATTCATATAATATTTCTCGATTATTAATTTTTAGTTTTTAAATAAACACCTCAAATTTTGAAAAATAGTTGAGCTCACTTGAGAGGAGTATATATATTATAATGATTTAAAAAGACAAAATAGGGTTGTTAGAACGTCAATTAAAAGCATTATTTAACAAAGTCATATTTTTTCAGCAATTTTAATTAATTTGGAGGATGATTGGGACTTTAAACCTAACAGCTGGTTAATGTTTGTTGTAATAATAATCGTCTTTATTATTGACTTGGTTGATAATAAACTTTTACACAATTTGGGTCATTCTTTAATATGTTGTTTATCTTTTTCTTTCATCACAATAATATTCGGAATATTGCCTACTTGCCCATGCATATATTAATTTGATACAATTCAATCACGTTCAGGTAAATTTAAAAGTTTGTAAGGTAACAGAGTTATATTTTAATTTGGTTGTTTTGTCTGTTGCCATTTATGTTTTAAATATCATGTTTTTGCATTTTTAATTTTATGTTTTCATAATGTTTAAATTTGAGCATGTTTTAGATTTAGTATATCAAGTGTTTGTGAAAATGCTTGTATGGTTTTTGCATGATTTGAGTTTTATATCTTAGTTGAGCATGTTTTAAATTTAGTATATTAAGTGTTTGTGAAAATGTTTGTGTGGTTTTTGCATGATTTGAGTGTTATATTTTAGTTGAGCATGTTAGTATACAAAGTGTTTGTGAAAATGCCATGCTTGTTGGAGCTTGAGGCCATTTGGCTACTCCATGTGTTTTGCATTGTGTGTTGCATTTTTTGCCATGCTAGTTGGTAGGTTTTTGCATTTGCATGACATTTGATTTAGTTTTGTATGCTAGTATACCAAGTGTTTGTGAAAATGTCATGTTTGCTAGTTACATTATTCCGTTCGGCCACCCTTGGAATTTTTGCATTTTATGTGCATTCTTGCCATGTTAGTTGATATGTTAGCATTTGCATGATATTTGTTTGAGTTCTTGGTTTAAGCATGCTTTGTGTTTATGAAAATGCCATGCACATTTTAGTTATTAAGTTAGGTTTATTTGCCATGCATGTTCATGCATTTTAGGTCTAGGTTGCATTAAATTCCATGCAAGTTCATTTAGGTCTAGGTCACTATATGAATGCCATGCATTTTTTCATGACATTTAGGTTTAAACTCATGCATTTCATGCACTATGTTTGCTGTAATTTTTCATGCATTTCATGTTCATGCCACTTGAATAATGACTTGAGCCAATTAATGGTTCAAAGTCATGCTCTCTTGAGCACACTTGTGGAAAATTAAAGTTTGTCAAATTGATTATTCTACCTTTGTATTTTTTTTTACTTAGCCAATTTTTATCTAACTTTCAAAAAGTCCTAGCTACTGTTTGTGAGCTATTTTATGAGTTTCAAATATTTTTACTTTGATTTTTAAATGATTTTATCAAAGGCAAAAATGTGTTTTGACAAAACAGTTTTTTTCACCCAATACTCATACATTTCCGATTTTTTTGGGAATTCATATTTAATCAGAAAATTAAGCTGATTTTTTCCCGTGTAGTTTTACACGTTCTGAGTCTCCATTATGTTTTCATAATTTTTTGAATTTTTAAAAATAGGATAAAAAATCGTGGCTTAAAACTGGATAGTGGAGTCAGAATTGAATTTAAAGAAAAATCATTTTTCTGTTTTGGTTAAGTTACTTAGAGTGGGCTGATTAGGAGGGTTAGCTACTGACTTAGGGTAGTTTCTAAGCCTTTTTAAACACTAAAAATGGTTTTTCAAGTCTCGGGTTAAGAGTAGTCAAGTCCGGATTTTTAAACTTAGGAAATTAGAGCCATTTAAAAAAGATTTAGCCCAGTTTTTACTTTTAATTCAAGCTTTTCAAAGTTGTTTTCAAACAATCACAAAGTATTTTGGTTTTAGAATATTTAATTTGACATATTTTCCTAAGGTATCCGGATATCATTTTAGATATACGAATTTCCTTAATTAAAGGAAAAAATACATTTTCATGCATTGCATTTTCCATATTCATGCATTTTATATAATATGTGATTTTTGCTATGATAATTTCTATGATATTGTTATGATTTTGAGTTATGCTATATTGTTTATTGTATGATTCAGAATATTTCATGATATCCTATGTTTTTTATTTAATTATTATTTTTTGTTATATTATTTACCATATACTATGTTTATGCATTATTATTTTCATTTTTATTTCCATGCATATTATATGATAGCATTATTTTATATTCCATGTCATTTAAATTATATGCCATATCATTCATATTTGTCATGTCATTTAAATCATTTCATTTCATATAGAATATGTATGTTACTTAGGTCATTTCATTTCATGTAGAATATATTATATTACATAGGTCATTTCATTTCATTTAGGATATAGTATGTCATCTAGTATATTTTATTTTATTTCATTTATATTATATCATATGACTTAGGATATTGCATTTCATATAGAATGTATTATGTTACCTAGGTCATTTCATTTCATTTAGAATATATCATATAACTTAGGATATTTCATTTTATTCAGAATATGCTAAGACATTTAAATCATATCATATCATTTAGGGTGCATTATATTATTTAAATTTTGCTATGTCATTTTATTTATGTCATGCATATACATTTCTTTTAAATGTTTTCAAAAAAAAAAAAGATAATGGTTTTCAATAAAATAAAAGTATTCCCGAGTTAAAATAATTCATGAGTTCTCTGCCGGGTTTGCTGGGGAGGATATCATCTATTATTAATAATAACGGAATATCTTCTTTAAAAAGAGAATGATTCGAAAAATTTTCCAAAATTAATAAAAATTTCTATATTTTGCCACGTTTGTTGGGGAATATAGAAAAATTTTGAATTTATAAATTCCGGATCATTTCCAATTAAAAATGGAATTATTTTTTCTTTAAATTGGGAATTAACTTGAAATACTAAATTTAAAACCGATTTTTACCGAGACTTGAGATAACACACGATTAATAAGATACCGATTTATACGGGCGTTGTGGGGGTGCTAATCCTTCCCCGCACGTAACCGACTTCCGAACCCGCTTCTTTGATTTCTCTGGTTTAAAACGCAGATTTGAAATTGGTTTTTTAAAATGTTTTAATTAATTTTTAAAATATTTTATAAAATCGGTTTTAATAGGTGGTCGATGACACCTAGCTAAAAATGATTGGTGGCGACTCCATGTCTTTTTCAAGGTCATTTTCAAAACCTTCATTTTTCTAGAGGAATTAAGTCGACTTTTCCTCGATTTTTTTAATGTCACGCTTAACAAATAAATAAGTCTTCCGATGAGACTCGTTATTTTTTAGGTTGCGACAGCTTGGCGACTCCATTGTGGAAAATTAGAGAGTCAGACCTAGAATTAGTCGTATGTTATCAAAGTCTCGGTTTTGTTGATTTAATTGGTATTTAATTTTAATTCCCATATTTTTTTAAAATAAAAAGAGAATTTTGAAAATAAAAAAATGTTTTAATATGTCCATATTCATGTGCATTCATATTATTATTTGTTCTCTGGTTATTTTGTCGTGTATATTTATATGTTTGCTTGACAGATGCTTTATATTGTTTGATTTTAGTGGGGTATTTAGAATAAGGGGTGTAGAATAAGTGGTGACAGGTTTGTTTTGTTCCTCCGCACACACTGTATTTGCATCCATAGCATAACATGAATCCTCTACCCGAGTTCCGTCCTTTTAAGTGGGAGTAAAGTAACTAAGCCTTCGTGATTGATCCTCCGTATGGGCTAGTGAAACACTTTCGGAGTATAAAGTACCTAATGCCTTCATGATAATCCTCCGCATGGGCATAGGAAAATATACTCTAACGAATTGAGCCCGCTTTTATCAGAATGCCTTACTAGCCTTCACCAGCGACAGTGAGGAACAATTCGAGGCCTTAGAACCGATTCACCTTTATATAGTGAACCTAGGCAAAGCCATGTCGGATTTTCGTTAGATATACCTAAAATAGGAACACATGGAGGGACATTTCTAAACCTTTTGTTACCTATTTTACATTCTGAAGAAGTTTTGCAGATCGGGCAACGATGTACGTACATCGCCCATAATAAATGTGTTAATCCGTCCCAAAGGCACTGTGATACTTATATAAGTAGATATTTGTCGGGGCAAAATATTCATTAATCGTTTGAAAAAAAAAAATCGTTTTTCAAGCATTTTTGCATTTTGCACATTTCATACATGTGTGAATAGAGCATGTACATTTTTGGTTGTGTTATTGATCTCATTCTTTGCAATAAACAGTTGGTAATCTCATTTGGTGATTTCATAAAACCGGTAGTGTTGCATGAACATTTGCATATTGTACCATAGTAGGATCCACTACCTCGAAATTCTTTTGAAAATAATGTGTGGTTTTTCATAGAAAAAACATGTGTCAAAAAATCATAAATTTGGAGGCAAATCTTGCATAATGAGATTTTTGAATAATCAAGGTTTAGGTCCCACCAATTTCGTGTAATCATTGGTTAATTTATTTGTATCATTTTGACATCATGTCATAGTCCTAACATATATGGTTATTCATTGTAGAATACATTTGTGATATACATGGTCATTCTTTGTACCTACCTTTGTATTAATTCATTTATTCTCCGCATGTATCATTTTGACATCATAGCATGCATGGTCATTCGTTGTAGAATATATACATAGTCATTATTTGTATATACATGTGCATCAATTTATTCAATGCATCATATTGGCATTAGATTGCATCCATAGCATACATAGTCATCATAATTTCTCTGTATATGTTCATGCATTAATCATCAGTATATTCATGCACATAGGAATAAAGTATGTACATTCATAATTATATTCTTAATCTCATGACATTTTCATTTGCATGAAAGGGGTTCGAGATATGAGGAATGAATCGGAGGAACGATTGGGTGCTTTGGAACGCAACCAAGAGGAATGTAGACATGAAATCCTGGAAATGAAAGAACAACTCGCCAAATTGTTGAAAATGTTGAAGGATATGAGTAAGAGTAAAGAGGAACTTTCTCAGGGTTCTGTATTGTTTTCGGATCAACCAAAACCATTAGGTCCAGAACATACAATCCTTGCTGGATCCTGCACTTGTCAATGCCACAAAGGTTGCAATCCTGATGAAATTATGGACAAAATCGTAAAAATGATTAAACCTGAGAGCCTGGTACCAAAGATAGAAACCTCGGATCCTGTACCATACCTGCAAACAGATCTAGGTCTAAACCAATATCCCCACCCTACTATGGTCCAATCGTCCATTGGGATGACCACTGCGGGATTCCTGAATCCCACTCCATCACCAACAACTACCAGTTCATACTATTTCCCTCATCAATTACCTTATCCAGCATCTGGGATAGGAACCTCGAGCTATGTACAACCTTCAAAAGCCCCGTGTCCAAATCCTTACCCTTACCATGCTGTTTCGCCACATCTCCATGTAAACACACTGGTTCAGACCTTAGCGCCACCACCAAGTGCTCCAACTCCTAGGCTATGTGTGACTAAGAAACGACCCCAGGATAAGACCCAAATGCCTTTTGATCCCATTCCAATCAACTACCGAGAGCTTCTCCCTATACTGATCCAAAATCACATGGTTGCCTGTGTCCCATTGAAATCCCTGTTACCACCATATCCAAAGGGGTATAATCCAAATGCAAGATGTGATTATCACTGTAGAATTGTTGGCCATAGCATTGAAGACTGTAAGGCCTTCAAAAAGAAAGTTCAAACTCTTATAGATGCCAAGTGGTTGGATCCAACGACACTGATTGATAGAGGGCTGGGAAAGCGTCATTAGGATTGGGAGATTTACAGCATTGAGGTGGAAAGACTTCGGTCTTATATGATGTAATAGGATTTCACTTTTTCAGTAGCCGACTCTTATAGCCTTAGGATGCTAGGAAGAATAAAGGGCTTGTAAAAGACAGTTTTAACCATTGTTCAAATTTTGTAAAACATGGTTTATACCATTGTGAACGTTGATATGGGAATGAATTGATTATGTTTCAAATTTAGAAGATGTTGATGATTAAGTTCCTCCGATTCTTATTTCCTCCGTGATATCTTCCTTTTTGCATTTTGCATCTGATCAATTATTTGTCCTACCATACATTCATACATGTATCATGTTAGCATCAGGTTGCATTCATGCATTCATAATCAGCATGATTTTTCTGTATATATCTATGTATTAATTTGTTTATTCTTTACATGCATCATGTTGACTTTAGGATTGCATTCATGACAAACATAGTCAGCATGATTTTTTCGTATATGCTTATGCATTAATCTATCATATTAACATCAGGATGCATTCATGACACACATGGTTAGCATGATTTTCTTTGTATATACCCTGTATCAATCATTCATTGTTTGCATGTATCAGACACCGTGTTGCATTCATAGTGTATATGATCATTCATTGGAAAATATGCTAAAATGTACATGATCAGTCATTGCATACATCCATGTGTTGATTTGTTTATTCTTTGCTTGCAACATGATTGGCATCGTGATTGCATTTATTTCATATATGGTCAGCATGTTTCCATTGTACACGTCCATACATCATATTGTTTAGGCTTCACATGCATCAAATTGCATTCATGGCTCATTCATCTTGACATACATTTGGGGGAAATAAAACAGAAGTTGGCTTGGCTTTAAGAGTCTTTGATAGAATTTTCGTTTCAAATCAGAAGAAGTACTGAGTACCCTTTTAATACAGGCTAGTGCTATGGAGAATGAACAAGTTGCCCGAATGGAAAAAATAGAAAGGGAACAGAAAGAATTGCGAGAACAGCTGGCAAAGTCTCAAGTAGAATCTAAGGATCAGATGACTAAATTGATGGAGCTGATGTCTGCCGTAATCAAGGGAAAAGGATACACCGAAAACTTTGTCACCAAAGAAGGGTTAGAGGCACAAAAGGTTCAGAATGAGGTCGTAATGATTGATGCCCAGAACACTGTTAACCCCGTCAATGTCCTAAACTCAGATGATCCAGCTGAACAGGCAAAGTTGAAAAGGGTTGTAGTAAATGAGGTTGAGTTGGCAGATTCCCAAGGGAAATATCAGTTGTTAGATGAAAGGCTCAGGGCAGTAGAAAGTACAGATGTATTTGGGAGTTTACATGCGAAAGAACGATGTTTGGTCCTCGATTTAGTCATTCCTTCTAAGTTCAAGATCCCTGACTTTGTGAAATATGACGGGACGACTGATCCATCAGCCCACATCACTATGTTCTGCCGGAAGATGACAAGTCATATAGATAATGATAAGCTTTTGATTCACTGCTTTCAGGATAGCCTCAGCGGATCCGCAATTAGGTGGTATAGTTAGTTGAGCAAGGATCAGATTCGCTCTTGGAATGACCTGGCTAGTGTTTTTCTAAACCAGTACATGCATATGACCGACATGGCGCCTGACCGTCTCACCTTGCAAAATATGAAGAAAAGAGCTACTGAGAGTTTCAAAAAATATGCGCAACGGTGGATGAGCCTGGCTGTCCAAATACAAACGCCCTTAACTTAGAAGGAAACCACTGTCATTTTTGTGGATACACTGCAGGCCCCATACTACGATAGACTTGTCGGCAACACCACGAAGAATTTTTCGGACATGGTAATTTCAGGGGAGATGATTGAGAATGCTATCAAGGATGGGAAAATTGAAGGAGAAAGAACATCCAATACCAAGAAAAAAGGGGCATCTGAAAAGAAAAAGGAAGATACCCAAGCCGTGGAAGACTTTGCCCCACCTCCCCAATTTTCCTCGTATCAGCCATTTTACTCTACCCTGAACAATGTCTCTCAAGGTTTTTGTCCCTACCAACCAATCATTGCAACTACACTAGAATTTACATCTGTCTACCAATCGAACACCCTTGGGAATAATCGAAGGGGGCATAAAAAGCGAAAAAGAAATCAGGATGACCCGATTCCTGTGACATACAGTGAGTTATTACCTCAACTTATCCAGAATCACCTTGTAACACCCATGCAATTAGAGCCTCTGAAGCCCCCTTATCCAAGCTGGTACGATGCTAATGAGTGTTGTGGTTATCATTCTGGCAATCAAGGTCACTCAATAGAAAACTGCCCCGCTTTGAAGTACAAGGTCAGAGATCTCATCAAGACTGGTTCGATAAGTTTTGAAGATAGGGAAGCCAAGTGTCATAAGAAACATTGTGCATGATCATATTAGGTTTTTGACGCATGTAGTTCTATACATTGTGATGATGAAAGCACTTGTCTCATGTTAACATCTACATGAATTAAATGAATTTTGAATGCTTTGTGTTTGTTCTGTTTTAACAATAATTTGAATTTGCAAAAACAAGCATTAAGGAATTTTTAATAATGGATAGTTTTAAGAAGATTGATGATCAGTGTTACAAATGACCCAATACCTTTTTCCCTCTCTTTAGGTTTTCCTAAGCCTAAATCTCTTAAACCAAGAACACTTCAAACACCTAATGCTTCAAGGAATATGAATGATTTGACTTCATAAAACCATTGTCAACACAGAATAAGCAAAGACGTAGATCTTAGTCTAGGCTATGAATAAAGGAAATTTTTGAAATTTTTCGAATTCCTTGAAATTCAAACATATGAGACATTCTTTCAAGAATCTAGATTTTGATAATTTGGTGTGTGTCAAGATTGTGCTAAAACCATTCATGACCTTTCCCAATGATCATAAAACTTCAAATACCCAAACATCACTTCATGATTGACACTCTAGGGCACAATGACTAAACCAGATTATCTCATATCCCAGAGAAAACCCATTTTTAGGTCATATTTTCCTCGTCTCTTCAAAGAACTCAGATTTGAAATTCAGTAATTTCAGTACAGACCTAGACTTACTATGTTCCTCGTTAATACAAATTCTCATTGGTTAATCAAATTGGGGCATCATATGTGGAAATGATGGATACATGGTGAATAAGGATAGACTAACGCATGAATCATACAAAAGCCAATTTAGAGAAAAACAAAGATGAATTGTGGTCTGTCTATTAAATAATTTAATTATTATTTTTAAATTTTAACATGTTCTCACATATAAACCAAATGAATAGTTAATAGAATTGTACATGAACCCATATAATACAAGCTGAAAAAGACTTAAAGAAGCAACACACAATTTGATAAATAACAAGACACTGGATAAAAAATATATATATATTAGAAGGGAAAAATAATTATTAGAATTCAAACGAAAAATATGAGACCATATTAAATTAGATAACCAATTATTCAAAAAACTTAAACTAATAAAAAAAATCTAAATATTATATTTAAATTCCAACACAATCTTCCACTCATTTTCCAAGTCCTCTCCTTTCTAAATTAAATAAGACTAGTGATGATTTCTGATCTCTCACTTTTGAAGATTAATCTACGTATTCACACTTGACAATATTATTTATAGAAACACAAAATTCCACAGATATTTTTCCTCTATTCTTTTCTTTTTCTTTTTTTTTTTCATTTTCTATTATGTTATCTTTTCACACATTGACACATATCTTTTAAAAAAAAAAAAAAGTAAATTTCAACTTTTTAATAAGTTTTTATGTTTTTACTTTTCAAATTTCTATATACCTTTTAAAAGTGGTTATTAAAGTTATTTAAAAAGTTTTTGTTAATTATATTATTATAATCCTCACTTTAAAAAGTAGTACAAATATGCTTCCTCACCTAATCACTTTGTTAATCTTAAGTAGTACAAATATGCTTCCTCACCTAATCACTTTGTTAATCTTTCTTTCCCTTAATTATTTCCACTTTTTTGTCACATATTTTTCTTTCTCCCTCCCCTGTTTATGTTGGATTTTTCATTTATTATCAATTAATTTTAGATTTAATGCTTAAAATTATATCAGAATCCTAAGTTCAAAATCAATTAAGTATGATAAAAATAAAATAAAAACCACAATGTCTCATTATTTTGAAATAATAATTTTATATAAAAAATAAAATTAATTTTATCATCTTATGGTTAATTTTTAATTTTAAATGTTTTTAATACCATCTATTTTTACTCTTTATAACTTAATCAATTTTGAAAGTGTAAAATTTAAACAATGATGAATAATTTTGTAAATATGTAACACTTGATTCACAATTCTCGTATTTTCCTCCTATCTTTCAAATTTGGGATGGTTTGATTTTTGAATAAGGGTAAAAAAAATTCATCATTTTTTTTTTTCATTTTTTGATGAAAGATCTACTTACGTAATGTAAAACTAATTTAATCTTAGATGCTTTTCATATATTTTTTATTATTTATATTTTGTTAATCCAATCGTTAAATTTTATGCTCTATTCACGTAAATCATGCAAGTTACTATATGAAAATGTTTAATTATTTGTTCGATAATAATAAAATTTTCGTCTGTTAGAACCATCTGTGGGATGAGAGGAGTTTCTTTGCATTATGAGAAGTACAAGGAGAAACTTACCTGGTTTAGGATTTTCGGACAAAATTAAGTGTCTACAATTCTCAATTGAAATGATAGGATGTCAGATTAACTTAAAACTTTATGTGCATGTCGAATACAAGTAAATTATTAAATCTAAAAAGATTATTCATACATATAATTATAAAATTATAAAATAAATCAATTTTATACTCATATAACTTGATTTTTTTTTTCTCTTACCAAAAACTAATGTTTTTTTTTAATTTGAAAAGCCAATTTAGAGAAAAATAAGATGAAGTTGTTGTCAGTGTTCCACTCATTTTCCAAGTTCTCTCCTTCTAAATTAAATAAGACTTGTGATGATTTCAAATCTTTCACTTTTGAAATTTAACCTACATATTCACACTTGACAATATTAGCATTTTAGAAAAACAAAATTCCAACTTTTTAAATTTTATTTAAATAATTATTTAATTTAAGGTATGTTTGGTAGATGTGAGTTGCGTGTGTATACTAGATTATCTATTATTTTTTATTTTAACTTTCAAATGGTATAATGATAAAATAAAATAAATTTAGTTTTTATATTTTTCAATTCTACCAAGCAATAGTAAATTTTTTTTTTTCATTTTTTCATCTTTCTTACCGGAAAAAAAATGTTATGGAAAGAAAAAAAAATACATATTTTTATCTTTCACATTTCTTTAATTTTAATTTTTTTTCTTTTAGAGATGGACCTCAAAAAGACTTTTACCTTTTGAATTTTTTTTATAAAAAATTTTACTTATATTGAATAATATTATTCCACATCAATTAAATTTTTAAAATTTTATATTCAAATTAAATTTTTTTATTTATTATCAATTGATTTTAAATTGAATAATTAACATAATATCAAAATCATAACTCCAACGCCAATTAAGTATTAAGTATTCAATTATTGTATTTAAATTTTAACGCAATCTTCCACTCATTTTCCAAGTCCTCTCCTTTCTAAATTAATTAATTAAATAAATAATCTTTCACTTTTGAAGATTAATCTACTTATTCACACTAGACAATATTATTTATTGAAACACAAAATTCCACAGTTTTTTCTTTCCTTTATTCCTGTTTTTTTATTAATTTTTCATTTTCTATATTATCAGGTAGTTTTCTATTCGGGTAGGAATGATTGAGAAAAAGGATTTTTACAAAAGAAATCCAAAAACAACAAAATGTTATCTTTTCACACTTCTTTTCACACATTGACAGATAACTTTTTTTTTTTAAATAAAGTAAATCCAACTTTTTAATAATTTGTTTTGTTTTTACTTTTCAAATTTCTATATACCTTTTACAAGTGGTGATTCAAGTTAATTAAATGTTTTTTATTTAAATTAACTTTTAATCATATTATTATAATCCTCATTTTAAAAAGTAGTCCAAATATGCTTCCTCACCTAATCACTTTGTTAATCTTTCTTTCTCTTAATTATTTCCAATTTTTTTGTCACATCTTTTTCTTTTTCTTTCTCCCTCCCCTGTTTATATTGGATTTTTCATTTATTACTAGTTACTTTTTGATTTAATGCTTAAAATTATATCATAATCCTAATTCCAAAATCAATTAAGTATTAGATAAAAATAAAATAAAAGCCACAATGTCTCATTATTTTGTATAAAAAATAAAATTAAATTTATCATCTTAAGGTAAATTTTTAATTTTAAATATTTTTAAAATACCATCTATTTTTACTCTCTTTTGCTTAATCATTTTTGAAAATGTAAAATTTAAATAATTTTGTAAATATGTAACACTTGATTCAAAATTCTCATATTTTCTCTTCTCCTATCTTTTAAATTTGGAATGGTTTGTTTTTTGAGTACAGGTAAAAAAACATCATCATTTTTTAATTTTTTTTTTACATAATATAAAACTAATTTATTCTTAGATGCTTTTCATATATTTTTGTATTATTTATATTTTGTTAATCTAATCGTTGAATTTTATGCTCTATTCATGTAAATTATGCAAGTTAAGTTTCAAACTATATAAAAATATTTAACTATTTGTTCGACAATAATAAAAGGTCATCTGTTAATATATTAAAAAAGATATTATTCTCAATTGAAATGATAGGATGTCAGATTAATTTAAAATTTTATGTGCATGTCGGATACGAATAAATTGTTGTATCTAAAAACATTAATCATACATATAATTATAAAAATGTATACAATAAATCGATTTTATATCGATATAGATTTATTCATGGACCAGGCCCAGACAGGATACTAATAACATTTGTGTTTGCCCAAATTCGATCCGAAATATAAGTTTTTGTGACCAAACCCGACCGTTCTTATCAAACGGATACCCAAACCCAGTCCGATCCGTCCAAAATTTTCTATCCAATATAGCAAAATAGCAGATTCTAAGAAACTTACTAATAACTTAACACTGTATACTAGTGCGTGCTGCCACAACCACCACTCCATGATCAAATAGCAAATAAAAAACATTTTATATAATGAAAGACCAGTTTGATCTCCAAAAGTTGGGCTTTCTGATATCAAATAACTTCAAAATTCCAAAACTCAGATGGTGGAAAGAAACCAATAGATGTTTGCAACCCCAGGTCGTACTGACCAGATTCTGGGATAGCCTTAATTTTACAGTAATGTTTAGACAAAGCAACTAAATCTTCAGACATTTGCTTAATTACATTGCCACCTTTACCAAAAAGCAGCCAACTTGACTGGAAATTAAGAACAAGCAACCTTAAAACCACCGTGAAAGACTTCACAGTTTCGTCGTCAACTCCATCTGAATCTGGCTATGCTTCAATTAATCGTTCAAAAACAAGTAACAACGCCTTGTTTATAAATTAATTTTATAAGTAATTTAGCATTTTAGAAAAACAAAATTCCAACTTTTTAATATTTTATTTTGTTTTTACTTTTCAGATTTCTCTCCTTTAAAAAGTGCTAATTAAGTTACTTTAAAATTAAATTAACTTTCAATTATATTTATATTATTATAATCCTCACTTTAAAAAGTAGTCAAAATATGCTTCCCTCACCTCATCATTTTGTAAACTTTTCTTTCCCTTATTTAGCTCCACTATTTTACATGTCCCTTTTTTTTTCCTTTCTCCCTCTCTTGTTTTTAGGTATTACCTAATCCTTTAATTTGACCCTCAGAAACTCACTTTTATTCATGTGTTGGCATCATTTAGATATAGCAATGAGTAGATTTGACAATTTTGGATATGATATTATTACACGATATAAATATGATACATAAAGATAATTAAAATACAATACGAAATATGACACGATATGAAAAAATAATACAAATACACGAATGTATCAAAATCTATATAACATGAAATATTAACGTATCAAAATTTATATAAATATATACTATCTTAAACATGATTATGACACAAGAAAATACACAAATACTATACAAATAATGAATTGTCAAGTTTAGCAATGAGCTACATGCGAAACTGATAGTGGATTTTGGTTTCTGCTCTTTATATCCCTCTTTGTAAGGATGTTAAATAATTATTTAATTTAAGGTGTGTTTGGTAGATGTGAGTCCCGTGTGTATATACAAGATTATTTTTTATTTTAATTTATATTAAATAATATGATTTTAATTTTAATTTTTTTTTTATATTTTTCAATTCTATTTATAAACAAATATTTTTTGCTATGAAAAAGAATATATATATTTTTATCTTTTCACATTTCTCCATTTTTAATTTTTTATCTTTTCATTTTTTTTATTCACTCAACCAAACAAAACCTAAAAGCGATCGACCTCACAAAGACATTTACCTTTTGAAATTTTTTTATAAAAAATTATTATTTATATTGAATAATATTATCTCGCATTAATTAAATTTTAAAATTTTATATTTAAGTTAGATTTCTTCATTTATTGTCAATTAATTTTAGAATGCTTAGCATAGTATCAGAAACCTAACTTCAATGCCAATTAAGTATTAAATAAAAGAAACTAATAACCAAAATGTCTCATTATTTTATATATAAAAAAATATCATCTATAGGTTAATTTTAAATTTTTATTTGAAAAATACCATCTATTTTTACATTAAAATGTATATACTGATATACTCTCTATAGATTAATTAGTTTTGAAAGTATAAACAATTAATAAGCAATAAAAAAAGATAAATAAAAAACCTAAAAAGCTTATACAACGGATCAAAGTATAAAGATTAGTATAGATAGATAAGTGAAAATGAGTTGGTCAATCTTCCACTCGTTCTTCTAGTCTTTCTTTTCCAATTAAATAAGACTGGCTGTTAGTCTTCCTTCTTTTCACACTTGAGATAATATAGTTTTTTAAATAAAAGATTAAAAAAAAAAACCTTTTTCTTTTGTTGTCCCTTAATGTTACTTTTTTAATTTTTTTTATCTAATTGAATAATTACTACTAAAACATTTGCTATCTGCTGCTTCTTGCAATTGTTTCCCCAGAAAGATTTCTATGGTCACATCTTGAGCCATATATATATAGTCAGAGAAATCAGTGTTGCAATTAAAGATTTTAAAGAATTTTCTGAGCATAGAAAAAGAGTTCAGTATTATGGCTTGGTCTGCTGTGGCCTCTGCTGTGACAACAATTGGCAATCTGCTAACTGAAGAAGGAATATACCTATGGGGCGTGGAGGAGCAAGTTGATCGTTTGCAAACAGAGCTCAAATGGATGCAAAGCTCCTTAATCGAGGCAGATGCTAAACAGTCTAAGGATGAAAGGATACGTCTTTGGGTTGCTGAAATCAGAGAGCTTGCTTATGATGCTGAGGATGTTGTTGAGGATTTTGCTCTCAAGATTGGGTCCAAAAGGAAACCTGGTTTTTCGAATTGTATCAAAAGATCTGCCTGCATCTTGAAAGAGGGACGGACGCTCCACGAAACAAGGTCAAAGATAGAGAAAATCATAGCAAGAATCATCGACTTGATCCGTCGATTACAGGCATATGGCATAAAGCTGGAATTAAGGGATGGAGAAGGATCAAGTTCTTCAACTGAAAGGTTGGAGTCAAGGCGGCCTTATCCTCATATTATCGATGATAATATTGTTGGATTGGATGTTGATATCAAGGAATTGGTCTCAGTTCTTGTCGACGAGGAAAGTGGTCGCAGGGTTGTTTCCATATGTGGAATGGGTGGTCTGGGGAAGACCACTCTTGCTAAGAAAATATATCGCCATAGCCAGGTTATTGGTCATTTCAATCGCTTGGCTTGGGTATGTGTTTCTCAACAGTGCCAAAAAAGAAAAGTTTGGGAAGACATTCTATCTGGTCTTAAGATTTTAGATAAAGATGACAGGAAGAAGAGGGATGAAGAATTAGCAGAGAAGTTGTCTAACTTCTTAGAGGGAAACAAATGTTTGGTGATACTTGATGATATTTGGAGCGTTGAGGCTTGGGACATTCTAAAACCTGCATTTCCAGCAGCAGGAGGCAGCAGTAGCAAGATATTGCTCACCTCTCGAAACAAAGAGATAGTTTCACATGCAGACAGCGGAGGTTACTTGTATGAGTTGCGGTGCTTAAAAGATGAAGAAAGCTGGGAATTGTTTCGAAAGATTGCATTTCCTCAAACAGATACTACAGGTAATAGGTTTGTTGAATTAACAATTGCAGAATTATTCGACCTTAATATTTTCATATACAAACACTCTAGTCTATATTCTAAATTTATTTTCAAGTTTTTTTTATTATTATTTTTTTATATTAATTAAAAATCACAACATCAATTTTATAAAAAAAAATTAAAATTGTAATATAGAACATATTGAAGTAAAGCTTCATATTTCCTACTACTCTATGTTACATGTACGTCGCACTTGAAAGATCAACATGTAAATTTCATATTTTTTATATTTGAATTTTATTTTTTAGTAATAAAAATAATATTCTAATAAGTAAGTAAGTAATAATAATAATATTCTAATAAGTACGTAGCACATCACATGTGAACTTCATATTTTTTATATTGGAATTTTATTTTTTTAGTAATAAAAATAATATTGTAATAAGTAATAATAAAAATAATAATAATAATAATTAAAGCATACTATATATATATAATTATTACATTAATTACTGAACTATATGTTTAGTTTTTTGCATACTATATATATATATATATATATATATTTATACCTTTCTTTAAAAGTTGTTATCATAATAATTCAATTTTAACTTTAAATTCATGTTATTTTTGTGTGTGTCATAATCGTATTCAATATATTATCAATGACAATAAAATCGAAGCATCGCGAGAATTCAAAAACTAGTATATCTTTAAAATATAATAATGTTTGAATTCAAGTAAACTATTGTAAAATATAATAAATATAATTTAAATCATTATTTAAGGATAAATTTATAAATTAAATTTTTTATAAGGATGTTTTAAGTCGTGCACTTAACTTTTCTCCCTATCGTTTTGAAATTTTTTTTAAGGACAACTAATCAATTAACTTCTTTCTAGCCATGGAACCATGGGTAGCATATATGCCCATTGTCGACTAAAAGTATTTAGAAATGAAACTTCTTTTACCTATTGAAACCAATATATATAGGATGCTCATTTCTAATTTTCTCATTTTTTTTTCTTAGAAAACAGAGTTGATGCGAATTTGAAAGAGTTAGGGGAGAACATGGTTAAACATTGTGCAGGGCTTCCATTAGCCATCATTGTGCTAGGAGGAATTTTGGCTACAAAGAATAATTCATTAAATGAATGGCTAAAGGTGTCTGCAAATGTGAAATCATACTTGAAGAGAGGGAAAGGCGAAGGACCATATGATGTTTTAGCATTAAGTTATGATGATTTGTCACCCTATTTAAGACCATGTTTCCTTTATTTAAGTCATTTTCCTGAGGATTATGAGATACCTGTGGATAGATTGATTCAATTATTGGTTGCTGAAGGTATTGTTTCATCAAAGCAAGAAGAAGGAGATGGAAGGGAAATAGGAGAAGATGTGGCAGAAGGTTACTTAAACGAGCTTGCGGAAAGGTGCATGATTCAAGTACGAGAAAGAGATGTCGCAACCTTAAAGATCAAAACTTTTCAGATGCATGATCTCATGAGAGATCTTTGCTTGTCAAAGGCAAAACAAGAAAATTTCCTCTTCATTGTTGATCAGTCAAATGCATGTTCGTTATCCACAATTCGGAGGGTTCGTAGAGTTTCTGCACATGAGTTTTTTTGGATACAGTGCATTAAAAGTCCAAACCTTCGATCACTTCTGTTCTTCAATGAGTTCTTTCCAGATGAGGTAGTTAGAAAATATGTGCCCCTGACAATACAAAATTACTTTGAGAATCATAAAGATGATAATTTCAATCCACTGATTTGGATTATGTTGCCTTTAGTACTTGGTACACTATTCCCTAAAGTTCAGGGAATTTGGACATACATGTTCAACAATTTCGAATTGCTTAGAGTCCTAAACTACGAAGGAGAAAGTTTTGCGGGATTCAAGTTACCCAGTGATATAGGTAATCTCATCCATTTAAGATTCTTGAGTCTAAGGGGTCTTATCTTCCTATGGTCAAAGTTGCCATCATCTCTGGGCAACTTAAGGTGCTTGCATACCTTGGATTTAAGAGTTAAGAGATTTGTTGGGGCAGTTCATGTACCTAATGTGATATGGAGGATGAAGCAACTAAGACATCTATATCTCCCTAAGAAATGTAATAAAAAAACAAAGTTGAAGTTGGGTAATTTGAAAAACCTCCAAACACTTGTGAACTTCAACACCAAGAGTTGTTATGTAGAAGATCTTATCAACATGACAAATATCAGAGAGTTGGAGATTCGTGGGCCTTTCAATATTGAAGATTTTAATGAGGAGGACTTGGCCAAGAATCCACCCATCATCGAAAGTAAATATCTCCATTCCTTATCTATTTTCAATCGTTTTGGGAGAATAGATCAAAGACATTTTGCACACCTCCTTTCGAGCTGTGATAGTATTTGTAAGTTGAGTTTAGATGTGGCGATGAGAAAGTTACCAGAGTCCCACTACTTGTCTTCAAATATCGCTTACATACAGTTGAAAAGGTGCGAGCTTGAGGAAGATCCAATGCCAACACTAGAGAAGCTGCCTAACTTAAGGATTCTGGAATTACATGATAGAGCTTTCACTGGAAAGGAAATGTTTTGCTCTGCACAAGGTTTTCCTAAACTTGATTCTCTAAGCCTTAAAGATCTCTACAATTTGGAGGAGTGGAAGGTGGATGAAGGAGCCATGCCTTTTCTTCGGCGTTTGGAGATTGTAGATTGTACAAATATGAAGATGCTTCCAGATGGATTGAGGTTTATCACAACCCTCCAAGAACTGAAGATTGAATCAATGCCAATGGCGTTCAAAGATAAAGTGGTGGAAGGAGGAGAAGATTTCTACAAAGCCCAACATGTTCCTTCTATCATATTCCAAGACTCTGACTTCTAGTAATTATAATTCTTGCCAGGTAATTTCAAAATATCTGTTTTAGGAAATGCTTAATCCTTATATATATATATATATATATATATATATTGATCACAACTATTTTGCATATTTAGGTCCTATTTTAAGCAGATAATTATTCAGATAAGAGCTAGCTTTGGTTCTTATCCTCTGTTTTTTACTCTAATTAAGCAATTATACTTTATATCTATGGGCTTTGTTTGTTAACCTCTGTTTTTGGCAATGTCTCATAATCTCATAAAAGATTTGTTAGGACACCAACGGAAGCCTAAATACATTCCTCAAAAAATTTCATGCAATTAACAACATAGAACTCAGAAATTTGGTGCATAAATGATCATGTCATTCAATTTGGAAGTTTGAAACTAAGCTTGTCTTTTTTTCTTTTTTTTTTTCCAGGAGAAAAACGAGGTTGTCTATTTGGATTCGATGCATGGACAAGGTAATCTTCTGTCTTCCAACTAGTTTTTCTTAATTAAACATGATTCATAGCTGCTGCAATTTTAATTTTGCTTTGTATTTGATAATTTTCTGCTTAAAATTTGAGTTTTCCTAGATAAATTTGTATGTTGTTCATGGTTAGCTTTACAAGGGTACGTCTTTTTCTTATCCTAAATCTTAATGTTTCTTTCTTTCTATTTTGCATAAATTTTCTTGTAGATGACCTTTTTTATCTGAATTCTAACATGCTATATCCTTGTTGTATTCGTGTATTTTATTGTGTCATAATCGTATTAAAGTATTTCATATTTATATAAATTTTGATACGTTAATAATTCGTATTATATAGATTTTGAGACATTCGTGTACTCGTGTCGTATTCGTGTTATTTTTTCGTGTCGTGTCATATTTTATGTCATGTTTTAGTTATTTTTTTCGTGTCCGTGTCGTGAAATCGTATCATATTCAGTGTTAACAAATCTACTAATAATCAAATCAAGTTCCATTGGGATATTTCACATAATTTCAACTATTTTCTTTTTCAGGAAAAGAAGCCATCGCCATTTTTTTTCCTGCTGCTCTTCATGGGATCAAATATATTTAAAAAGTTCTAATAGTAATGTGTTGAATTGTGTAATTTGGTGTGAGATTTTTATTTTTATCGTAAAATTGGAGATTTGAAATGAGATTGGTTTGCTGTTGTTTTTCTGTTTATAATAATTATTAATCTTCAAAATTATAATAAGATTGTCAAGTCATTTTGCTTAAGTTGGAAATATGAAAATGTTAATACATAATTGATAGTAAAAAATTGGATATTCGATAAGTCATTTTTTGGATTCGAATATTAAATTTAAGCAAATTGGGATATGAATTTTTGGATATCCGTTATTCGAATTCGCTTTGGTTTTGGTTCAGATTCGAATAACGGATTCAAATATTTGAATCCGATATTTATTTACATATTTAATTCTTCTTTAATTTTATATTTTTATTTTTAAGAAAAAATAAATTTAATAAATTTAAATATTTAACAGATTCTGATATCCAATTTGTTATCGTCCCACAATGTTAATGATATTTTCTTTCTGGTTTTAGTTTTCATTTTTATCTCTAATTCTCAAACTTTTTATGTATCAAAGATAATTTTTGTTGGCAATATCTTGTCGGTCAATTGCTCTACCTGATTAACAAAGTTGGGATTAACATGGAAATTTTATCAGTTGTTACAGTGAAAATAGACATAGTGTGTATTTCAGTGTTAAAAGTGTTTTCTTTTGAAATTACATTTTCACTTTATTATAATAATCAAAATGAGTTTAAATATATGCAAAGAATAAAAATTTTAACATAATTCTATTTTAGTAATCAAAATGAGTTTAAATAATTAATTCTAGCATAAAAGCTAAATCAATATACATACTAAAATGTTAAAAACAACTTGAACTCACTTTTATTTTAGTAGGCAACAGGTATGAATATTTGTTTTTTGTTGAAAAGCATGATTTATTGCAATTAAGAAGATGTTCTTTTTACAAACCAGAAAACAGCATGCTGCAGACAAAACTAAGGACTATAAAACAACAAATCTGACACCCTGTTTACACCAGATTTGGCTAGCTTATCAGCCTCACCATTAGCCTCCCTCAAAATATTAACAATTTCCCAGTTTTGAACCGCAGTTCGTACAAACTCTATAGCCCTTATACTTCGCGAAATCCGCCATGGGGCTCTACTCGGATTCTTAACCCAAGCAACAACCATCTGGCAATCACATTCAATTATAAGTTTATGCGATAGCGCCCAAGACGAAGCACCAAAAATGAGGAAGACTTCTTTGACGGCCCTTAATTCAGCCTCATATGCCTTAGCAAAGCCGATAGATTTAGAAAAAATTGCTTTCACCATACCTTGATTGTCGCGCATAATACCGCCAATCCCCGCAGGACCGGGATTACCACGCGCCGAACCATCGACGTTGAACTTAAGGCAGCCGGCATGTGGCTTATTCCAAGTCATATCAATGCCAACTTTCATTTCCCTCTTCAATCGACAAATAGCAGGTGACCACTTCAACTGCGAAAACAGCCCTTCCTCAGAAGGCCACTTAGCCTTGGACCACAAAGCGAGTCTGAGTCTAATAGAGTCCAGTAACTGCCAAACAGCAACATTTTTCCTATTAAAAACAATATCATTCCTGTGCAACCAAATAGACCATAGTGCAACAAAAAAAATCATTCTTCACAATTTGCTGCAATGATTCGCTGGGAATGCATGCTGTCACGCAAGAAAAAAACCCACGGCACTCCTTGACGTGGACCAAAATATGCCCCAAGAAAGACAACAATGGGCCCACACAAACCATGAGACTCTGCATGTAAAAACCAGATGCTCAATAGTTTCAGGCATCAGATTGCATAGTGGACACAACGTCGAACCATTAACAATAAGACCTCTCTTGCTGAGTTCAACTTTGGTAGCTACGCTGCCTCTCAAAACTAGCCAGCAAAAGATTTCCACCTTCGGAGACGCATAACCGGCCCATATAAATTTCCAATGATCCCATTTTGACGAGGACTCACTCAACACAGAATGGCAGAAAGAGTTAGACGAATAAACGCCACTATGGGTGTGCTTCCAAACAACTGAGTCAAAGGAGTTTCTGAAGAGCACTTGTTTTCCCAGTAGATCCAACAGGGATTCCCACTGCTAAAGCTCCCAATCAAACAATCTTCTTCGGAGGTTAACCTCCCAGTGCCATTGATTATTCTGCCATTTGCCAAAATCCGCTACTTTCCCGTTTTTAGAAACAGCAACCGCAAAGACTCTTGGAAACTGCTCTTTAAGGATAACGCCTTCGATCCATTCATCCTGCCAAAAATTTATGGAGCTGCCATCACCTGGAAGAAAACACAACCCAGCATACAAAAAAGGATGAAAATGATTTGAAGGCATAAGGGGTCGAATAATGTTTTTCCAGGTTGGGGACATTTTTCGATACCGGCTGCATGAAGGAAGCAGATTACCCACCGATGACTCATATTTCTCGGCAATGACTGATCTCCATAAAGAGGAACGCTCATTTCCAAATCTCCAGATCCATTTATTGAGCAGCGCTCTGTTCTTAAGCCTTAAATCAACTAGACCGAGTCCTCCAAATTCCTTGGTATTACAGACAGACTTCCAATTAACCATATGCATCTTCTTCACCGACGAAGAACCACCCCAAAAGAATCTTCTGACCATTCTATCCAGCTCATCAGATACGGTACGAGGGATTTGAAGTAGGGACATAAAATATATGGGCAGAGAAGACAACACCGATTTAATAAGAGTCAATCTGCCCCCAATGGAGAGTAGATTGCCTTTCCAGCCGGCAAGCCTCTTGTTGAAATTATCGATGATAAGACTCCACAGTGAGATAGAGTTCGCTCTGTGCCCTAAGGGAAGACCGAGATAAAGGGATGAGAGACGACTGCTCAGACAACGGATATCCGAAGCCCACCGATCAGTGACACTTTGCTCCACCCAACTCCAAAAAGACTGCTCTTTTTCAAATTAACTTTGAGGCCAGATAACAACTGAAAGCACTTTAGAATTCTTTTAACATTCCTAACCTGCTCCACCACAGGCTCACAGAAGATAATTGTGTCATCCGCAAACTGAAGATGAGATATAGACACAGACCCCGGATCAATAGTCATACCCCTAAAAAGGCCGGTTGAAGTAGCCTTATTAAGAAATAAGCTCAAAACTTCAGCAACCAGATTAAACAATAAGGGGGAAAGGGGACAGCCTTGTCTCACTGCTCATCCTGAACTGTTCCGTTGGCACCCCATTAACAAGGACTGATAAAGAAGCTGAAGATAAACAACAGGTATGAATATAAGAATTGCAAAAGGCCACCATGTTGTTGAGCTCTCCATATTCGAGATGACATCGTCAAACTTATAAAACAAACCAAAGTACTGCATTACCACAAACAAAAAATTCTTAATTTATTGGGTCACTCAATTTAAAGTATCATAATGAACCACAAAGATCCTAAAAATCATTACAATCATATAATTTTCTTAAACTTTCATAAAATCAAAAGAGATATGTTTTATAAGGGTATTTTATCGCAAGTAATATATGAAATCCATGAAATAGATCCAACTCAAAAATAAAACAATTAAGATAAGCTTAACAATATCCTTTAATCCCAAAGGATCTGAAATAAATTGAATTAGCACAGTAGCAAAAAAAAAATCTCATATCAAACAAAAATATTTAATTACTCAACATTGTTAGTCTTGAACTAAATCTATACTGAAAAGGTCATAGGACATCAATGAAGATAGACAACCTAATAAAAACTTTAAACGATATTCATAATCTCAACAAAAATGAATGTATTATCTAAACATAGTATAAAAGCTAGAAAAGATAACATTTGAGAGAAAGCCACCTATGTTAGAGAAGCATAGCCAAAAGATCGAATTAAAAAAAATAATTTTATTAGAATATTAAAACATTCTCATTAACTCAATAATAATAAAAAAATAGATGCATCATTGGAAAAGTAGGTTAAAGTTTAACATGATAACATAAGCCTTGGATGAAATTGAGGAGCATACATGTTAAGATAATAAAATCACAGTTGCAAGAACAAATAAGAGAGTAAAACCTTGACACATGAAAAATGTTTTACGGTTTGAACATGGAAAATGTCATTTGGCTTAAATGATCCAATCTTACCATGAATAAGTTTTAAACTCAACCTAGTATTGTAAATTGGACAACAATGACAATGAATTGCAACCATGCAAAAGAGGCTAAATCTAATAAAGCACATGAAGTTACCATATGTAACAAACTCTCAGATCCTACATCTCCAAGGTTCATTCCTTTAAATTAATTGTACAAAACATGCTACAAAATAGCCATCAACCATGATAAACAGTAATATTTTTTTTATATTTTAAATATTGATAAATGAAATCATTATTTAATAAAAGAACATATGATAAAAAGTTAAATAAATATTTTCCTATGAGCTTATTTGATTTGAGCTAAATGTACTCGAATTGACCAAACAATGAAGCCACTAAAAGACTTACATATACATATATATATACATATATTGTAGTAAATCAAATATACTTAAGACTTGTATATACATATACATATACATATATTCTACCAAAACAAATATACTAAAGATTGCAGGCACCACATCAGAAGCAAGACTGCAAGCAGTGAAGCTAACTTTTGTGTATACATCATGACTAAGTTTGGAAAAATCCAAAGCAATGCTTTGTCATATTGGTAAACCCATTCCTGATCAGTATGGTGGCAAAAATATTCTAAGCCCTAAAACTCCCATCTCTATATGCAAAAATAAACACCAAAATTCACCACAAGCAAGTAAAAGAACCTGACAAAAAACCAAGAAAAAGGGGTAGTAAGATAGAAAGGGAACATACAATTTACCATATTCATCTTAATGAGCTTAAATTTATCAAGTGATGCCTTTTGCTTTTTACCTTTATCTTGTTCACGAATCACACCCACCTTTTTTTGGATCCAAAAGATACCTGCTAAATCATTCAAGTCAATATGTTGCTTTAAAATTTATAAAGCTAAATAAAAAAATATACAAATATTGATATCACCAATTATAGAGATTTTGAAAATCATGGAATAAATCTGAATTGTTAGACAAAATAGATAAAGAAAACAAATATTTAAAATTAATAATTATAAATACTAATAACATCATATTACTATACTGTGAACAACTAAACCTTGCAATATAATGTCTTCAAATAAGCATTTAGGCAAAACTTCTCAATCATAAGCAAGAGCATATATAGTTGCTTTTAAAGAATGATAATGTCATGAATATAATCAAGAGCAAAAGAAAGGACCATTCCACTGGCGCAACTTTATTGAATTAGATGACCCAGCATGAATGGAAATACCCTCTCTAGGTTTCATCTCTAATTGACAGACTGCACACATGAACAGCTTAAACATGTTGCACAGTGGATATTTTGTATCCAACCTGCATTCAACAGAAGTGTTCCTCATGAGATAAAACTACAAACTACTTTATCCTTTCCTCATTCATAGTAAGTTATACCCCACATAAAGGATAGAAATGAAAGATATATGGGTTTGATGCTTGATCTGACAACAAATTTCATATTTCAACAAATAGAGGATCTTAATAAGTACAAACCTTTCTGAAATCATAGCAGATCCCTCCTCAAATAATTCCTCCACCACATCAGACTCCATGTGTTCTTTATTAACATGAGAAGATGATTCAGAAGGCTTCTTCCAAACATGCCCTTGAACATATCTTTTACTGGCTTCTTTGGTGGTGGCAAATGAGTTGCTTGCTTCTCTTGTGGTAAGACATCAACAACAATGCAGGTTGTATAATCTCAAAGGCCCTTTGCCTGTAAAGCTTCCTGTTCATTAGAGACCAAGAAGTAAGAAGACATAAGAAGACAGGCAACTCTGCAAATGATAATAATATATTGCAAAGCCAGAAGAGCATAATGCTACCTTGAATGCATTTGGTTTTGGTAAGCTTGCCTTTGATTTTAAAACTCATGTGCATTTGCTTTCATTCTCATAAGATCACCAGAACAAATTCATTTTGAACACAATTATAACAAACAATTGAAACCTATAAATGGAGCAGATGCACATGAGTTTTCAATTGTTTGTTATAATTGTAAATATAATCGAAACAATATATAAAAACTACAACAGTAGAAACAATCCAAATATTGCAAACATAATCTCTAACAATTCTCTTTTTACAGATCCAAAAACACAAAAACAAAGGAACATACATCATCTTCCTGCATATCCCAAACAACATCCATCAAATAAATTGATAAGAACCTCAAACCAAAGAATCTGTTAATATTCTATAGACCCAAGCCTTGTTTGTTGGACTGTCAAACTCTACCAATCCTCTAAACATTGCATGATTAATACAAAACTTTAAATAATTACAACTAACTGTAAAGGGAAAAAATGAGTTACCTGAGAATCCAAGCAGCCAAAAACAAAACATGTAAGAGCAAAAACTAAAGTGAAATATTAGTGTCAGTAACCATAAACCCAAAAAAAAAAAATTAATACCTATAATAAACAGAACCAAAGGCCTATAAACCTAATAATAAACCAAAAACAAAGTCATAAGCAAAACAATAAACAATTAAACACATTACAAAGTAAGATCATAAACATGCAAAAGAACCGACGATGAGAGAAAGGTACCTTACAACATCAGATCCATGAGACCCCACAGTCTTTTCAAGCTCATGTTCACTCATATTAAGACGCCTAACCTTATCACCTGCAATTTTTAATGCATTATTTAAACCTAATGAAAAATGAAAAATCTAAAAGAAGTGGCAATAGAAACTAAGAAAACCCAAAAAGGAAATGCAAATTTCTAAACAAAATTTGAAGAAAACAGACCCAAAATATCATCTGCACTAAAAGCCAACGCTGGCCCTGATCTGGTTCAGGCAAGAGGTGATGCTCGTAGGGACGCCAGCGTAACTCAGTTTTCTTCTCTTCTCTCCGCTCGGGTCGACTGGCAAGCCCGACAATCTGGTAAAAAATATAAATAAGAATATACGGTAAAAAACATGAAAATAAAGCCAAAAAAAAAAAGAAAAATCTGAAAAGAATGGAAGAATACAGAAATCAAAACAAAAAATCAAAACAAAAAAACTAAACCATCACAGACCAAACGCCGAGCCACCCTTTCTCCATTTCTCCCTCCCTTCTCCATTTTCTTTCCAAATTTCTTCCCCTTTTCCCAAACCTTCCATCCCTATTTTTTATTTCAATTTTTTTTTTTTAAAGACAAACCAAGGTTGGCTCCAGCACTGATATAGCTGGACCATCCTAACTCTCAATCTGGAAAAACAAAAGAAGAAAAAAAGATGAAGGATTGAAGAGAAGAACATATGTAGAGAAAAAGATGATGGGGAAAGAAAGAAGAAAATGAAAAACAAATCTGGAAGAGAAAAAGATAGGAAAGAGATATCATTTAACAAATCGACTAACCCCTTTTCCATCATCGGTAAACTTTTTTTTAATAAAAATAATAATAACAAATGTCAAAAAAAAAGAAAAAAAGAAGAGATAAACAAATCTGGAGAAAAGAAGATGATTGAGAAAACACTCAACAAATCTACCTACCCTTGTCCATCATCTACCAACCCATTTTTTTATAATAAAAAAATAAAATAATTAATATACAAAAAATAATAAAAGAAGAAACAGAGAAGAAAAAAAAATAAAAGTTTAAATGTTTTTAAAAGAGAGAGACTGATTGGGAAAGAGAAGAAAATAATGAAATCCTTTCACCTACCTTGTCCCCTTACTCTTCTTCATATATTTTTTATTTTGAAGCAAAAAATAATGTATCTCGATCAAAGCAAAGAAAGCAAAAAATAAAAGAAAAGAGAAAGGAGTAGAAGGGAAAGATGGACATAAACAATGATTGAGTCATGTGAAAAGAAGAAGCAAAGTTTAAAAAGAGAATAAACGGATGAGAAATAAAGTAAAAATTAAAACCAAATGCATATTGGAGTGAGGAGTCAAAGTAAAAATTAAAACCAAATGCATAAATGGTCCACTTTGTTTTCATTATTCTTTCTCTTAAAATATCACTATGACGGTATTTCATTTTATTTTTTATTCAAAATATAAAAATAAATAAAGGTGAAGTACGTAGCGACGTGGACACTCTATTTTTGTAAGAAAACATTCAAAATTTAAAAATAAACCGCGCTCTAGACGAAAATATTTACATTTTATTTTAAAAAAATTTAATTAAAAAATAATTTCATTTTATATTAACAATAATAATATTATAATAAAAATATGTAAACAATGAGATAATATTAAAAATTAGAAAAAAATATTACTTACTTGAATACATAACATGTGTTTGCCCACTTCAATTCGAACTTAAAAGACTTATTAACGTGTAATTCAATTCGAACTTTACAAAACAATGATAAATTATATAAAATATGAGATGAAATGAGACACGATACGAACATAACATAAGAAAAATAATTAAAACACAACATGAATACAACACGAATACACAAAAGTATAAATATATATATATATAAGGAATTATTAATGTGTAAAATTTATATAAATTTATAATACTTTATATAAATTATTAACGTGTAAAATTAATTATTAACACGTAAAATTTATATAAATTTATAATACTTTGAAAATAAAAATATGTCACGAACATACAAAATTTTCTTTAAATTGAATCACAATGACAAACTATGTAAAATATGAGATGAATCGAAACACGACACGAACACAATATAAGAAAAATAATTAAAACACAACATAAAAAAATAACACGAACACAATACGAATATGCGAACGTGTAAAAAATATACATAAAATGAATTATTAATGTGTAAAATTTTATATAAATTTATATAAATTATTAACATATAAAACTAATTATTAATGTGTATAAATTTATATAATTTTATAATACTTTGAAAATACAAAAAAAAAATACGAATAAGAACAGGTCATGGACACACAAAATTTTCTCTAAATTGAATCACTGTGAAAAATTATGCAAAATATGTCACGAATTGAGACACAACATTAACACAACATAAGAAAAATAATTAAAACACAACACGAAAAATAACATGGACACGAACGTTTAAAAATATACATAAAATAAATTATTAACGTGTAAAAATTTATATAAATTTATAATACTTAATATAAATTATTAACATATAAAACTAATTATTAACGTGTAAAAATTTATATAAATTTATAATATTTTGAAAAAAAATAACACGAATACGTCACGAACACATAAATTTTTTTCTAAATTGAAGCAGTATGACAAATTATGCAAGATATGTCATGAATTGAGGCACGACACGAAAACACAAAATTTTCTCTAAATTGAATCACTATGACAAATTATGCATAATATGGCATGAATTGAGACATGACACGAACAATTTTTTTTTTTTTTGAAATTCAACCACAATGACTAATTATGTAAAATATGAGATGAATTGAGATACGACACGAACACAACATAAGAAAAATAATTAAAACAAATATGAACATGATACGAATACACGAACATGTAAAAATATACATAAAATAAATTATTAACGTGTAAAAATGTATATAAATTTATATTATTTGAAACACAAAAAATAACACAAATACACAAAAAAAAAAATTATTTTTTCTCTTTCTCATTTATTTTTCTTTCTCTCTCTTTTCTTTTTTCTCAAACGAAATTAAAAAAAAAAAAAGGCGACGTGGATGGCCTCACCATCCAGGAGAAAAGCCAACATTTATAGTAAGGATGGATATAATACTTTAAACACGATTTTGACACATAAAAAATTAAAAATACACGAACATGATATAAATACACGAATTATCAAATCTAAAATAACTTATATTTTCTCATCAAATTCCCACAAACTCTTTCATTTATCTTCATCCATTTTTTTAATATTTAATAAAATAACCTAAATTTTTTTAAAAAATAAATTTAAAATAAAAATGATTAAATTTTTTTTTTTAAAAAGAAAGAGACAAAGTGGAGAGGCCGGCAGTCCACTTTGTCCTTCATTTAATGTGTTTCAAATGAAAAAAATAATAATAATTTGTTTCAAATGAAAAAAAAAATAACAGTAACAAAGGACGTGGACCCTCTTTTTGGGCTGAAAAAAAGCTCATATTTACATATAGGATTTATAATACTTTGAAAACACAAAAAATAACACGAACACATCAATTTTTCTCTAAATTGAATCATTATGACAAACTATGTAAATATGAGATGAATTGAGACACAAAACGAACAAACCCTAAGAAAAATAATTAAAACACAAAATCAAAAATAACATGAATACGGCATGAATACACGAACGTGTAAAATATATATATATAACGAATTATTAACGTATAAAAATTTATATAAATTTATACTATTTTAAACGCACAAAAAATAATATACATTTTTTTCTCTCTTTCTTTCTCTCTCCTTCCTTCATTATTTTTCACCAAAATATTAAATATATATATATATATATATATATAGGAGAGGGGCAACGTTGATGGCCTCTCCATAAAAAAAAAAGCCTAAATTTATTGTAAGGATTTTATATAAATTTATAATACTTTGAAAACAGAAAAAATACATGAACACGCCACGAATACACAATTTTAAAAAACAATCGAATCACTATGACAAATTATGCAAAATATGTCATGACTTGAGACACAACACGAACACGCAAATTTTTCTCTAAATTGAAACACAATAACAAACTATGTAAAATATGAGATAAATTGAGACACGACACGAACACAACATAGAAAAATAATTAAAACACACCACGAAAAATAACATGAACACGAAGCGAATATACAAATTGTAAAAATATACATAAAACTAATTATTAACGTATAAAAATTTATAATACTTTAATTACAAAAATAAAAAACACAATACAGAAAAATTATTAAAACACACCACGAAAAATAACATGAACACGAAACGAATATACGAACGTGTAAAAATATACAGAAAACGAATTATTAACGTGTAAAAATTTATATAAATTTATAATATTTTAAATACAAAAAAAAACATATAAAAATAATTAAAACACATCACTAAAAATAACATGAAAACGAAACGAATATACGAACGTGTAAAAATATACATAAAAAGAATTATTAACGTGTAAAATTTATAATGCTTTAAATACAAAAAAATAAATAAAAATTTCTCTTTCTTTTCTCCCTTTTGTTGTTTTTTTTTCCTCTCTCCTTTCATTCTTTTCTCTTCCCTGCACACACCAAAAAAAAAAAAAAAAAAAGCAAGCTGAACAGTATTGGACGACGTGGATAGCCTCTTTGGGCTGAAAAATAGCTGATATTTATATATAGGATTTGACAATTTTAAACACGATATAAATATGATATGAAAAAATAATTAAAATATGATATAAAATACAACATGAAAAATAACACAAATTTAATACGAATACATAAACATGTCAAAAATCGATATAACATGAATTATTAAACGTATCAAAATTTATTAAATATATAATATTTTAAACACAATTATGACACATAAAAAAACACGAACACGATAACAATAAACAGATTACCATTCTAGATGAAGAGGCAATGTTGAATCTATTCTTAATTATTAATATGGGTGCCCAAGGGTTTTAATTTTACCAAATTTGGATTGATGATTCCTAATTTTTGTTCCATTAACTTAATTAATGGTAGGTCTCAAGTAGATTTTGTCTATTTAAATAAATAGGAAAAAAAGGCATGTACAGAGGGATAAAGCAAATATCACCCCAAAAAAAAAAGAGGGATTAAAAAAGAATGATAAGAGTGCAATTTTGCCAGGACAATTCTACCACCTATAGTTTCTTAATTGATTTTATTGAACTTATCTTTTTTCATTTAGCTATATCTGCAATTTACCTTTAATGGTTAAGGCATAACTTAACTGAGAATAAACTTTTCTGATTGAAAAAATAATAATAAAAAATATTTATAGATTCAAATTTAGGAATGTGTTTTTGCGGATGATTTTTTTTTCAGTTGTTTAATCCAATTAATGAATAAAAAGCTGCTTAATTAAAAGAATGATTTAAGTGAAACATACCTAGGACTGTAAATGCATCGGGCTTAAACAAGCAGATTTTTATTTATGTTCGTTTATTTATTTTTAAGTTTGTTTGTTTTCGTTGAAGATTTTAAAATTGTGTTCGAACTTTTTTTTGTTTAAAATTGAGTGTATTCGTGTTCGTTCATTTAAATTATATGAACTTATTCACGAACATTAAATGAACATGTTCATGAACATGTAATCGAATATGTTTGCAAACAATTAAAAATATGTTCATGAACGATAAAATAAATAAATCAAAACAAATTTAACAAACAAACAAATAAAAAATAAGTCAATTTTAAGTTATTATTAAATATAAAATAATAAAATACAAGTTTAATTAAATTTAAGTTATTATTAAATATAAACAATAAAACACAAATGTTATTAAATTATTAAATTTAAGTTATTATTAAATATAAGATAATAAAACACCAATAATATTAATTATATTATAAGTAAATAAAATAAAATAAAATAAAATACAAATAATAATATTATTAATTATATTATATTGAACAATAAACGAATTTTAAACAATCTATTAAATGAATTTTAAATAATTCATAAACGAGTTTATTCGTGAACATAAATGAACTGAACATACTTTGTTCGAGTTCGGTTCGTTTAATAAACAAACTTTAAAATCATGTTTATAATCATTTATTTAGCTTGATAAACGAACATATAAATCAAACTATTCACGAACTGTTCATTGAACACTCTATTCATTTACACCCTTAAACATACTCATTCTACTATTATTAAAATTAAACCAGATTCTTAAGTCACCAACTTGAAAAATATATATGTATAAAACATGATGTTTTACAAGTTTTTTTATTTTATTTTAATTTTGTTCTTTTTGTTCCTTCAAATATATATCCACTTAGATAAGATGGATCCATAACAAAAACAAAATCATGCATAATTTGGTTCTCTCTATTTTTAACCTTTCATCTCAAAACTTGAATATACTTTATGTGTTATTCTCTTAATTTCGTTTGTATAGTTTAAAATTTTAATTGACGGTGGATGGGATAATTTTTTTATATGAGTTCATTCTTGATACAATGACAATGAAGATTTTTTAATTTCACAAGTAGGATTAAGAGGCTGTCATATGTTCTATTTTTTAAAAAGTTTTTTTTTTCTAAATATACCTTAAGAAATATATGTCATCTTGTTAATCTCGCTTATGTTGTCTAAAAATAACACTGGTGATAGATAGGATAATTTCTCTCTATATAAAAGAAAATTATTTGATACATTATCAGTGGAGTTTAAAATTTTCATTAGCAGACACATATTCCTATATATAGGGTATAGTAAAAAATATTAAAAAATTAATATATTAGAAAAAAAATAGTTATCAATTTCTTAACTCTTCTTGACGATCTCTAATAGACTTGGTAATTCGTGTATTCGTGTTGTATTCATATATTTTCTTGTGTCATAATCGTATTTAAGATGTTTTATATTTATATAAATTTTGACGTGTTAATAATTTGTGAAATATAGGTTTTGACATGTTCGTGTATTTGTGTCGTGTCTATATTTTTTTTTCGTGTCGTGTCGTATTTCGTATTGTGTTTTAATTAATTTTTTTCGTGTCGTGTCCAATACTATTAAATCTTTTCTCTAACATGGTTCATTTTTATTATTATTCTCACAAATGATTCAAAATGCAAACCAAATCAAAGCAAAACAAAATAAAGCCTATTATTCCAACCACGTTCAACGTATGTTGTGTCTTGCAGCTCTCACCATGAATCACTGCCTAATATTACTCAAAATCCCCAATATAATCTGGCAGTCATTACTAACAACACTCATATCATCAATTATATTCTTTGGCACAACAACCGTTGGGTTCTTCTTAAAAAGGTCCGAACAAAATGTAAGGAATGGAATAACATCCCGAGTAATAGCTAACTTGGCAGCATCGGAGCCTTTATCTCCGAGAACCCGTCCGGCGCCATCTATATTATCGCGCGCCGCCAAAAACCTCCACCAGCATGAATCTAGAAGGTTATGAAGTGCAGGATCCTTCGTGTTCGTGTACATGTTATTCATATCGGTATATAGTTTATCAGCGTCGCGTGTACCGCAAGTAATCGATATCATTGCCAAGCCTTTAACATCGGCTGTTGCACCTTTCGGATCACTGTTAAGACATGTCTCGCAAAGACTAGGGTCGGTGTTTTGTTGCATACATTGACTAGGGTCGGGTGTTTTGTTTGCCCTAGCTAGAACTTTGCCTTTTTGTGTTTTGATTTTGTGAATGAAAATTTTCTTGTTTGCAAGAACTTATATATATTGCTAGGGTTTGTTTAGACCTGTTAATGGGTCGGGTCGCGGTCCGAAACTTTTTTAATTCTTTTATTCAGACCTTGAGTGGGTCCAGTTTACTATTTAAAAAATAATTAAAAATTCATTTTTATAATTATATTTTTATAATTAAATTTAAATAATAATATTTTTTTATTATATGAACAATGATTCAGGTCGGGCCGACCCGAATAAAAAAAAACTCTATTCAGACCCTGTCCAATATGAACCAAACGAATTACCCGACCCTCGAGCAGGTTTAATTGCTAGGTTTCCTTATATGAATGGATTTTTTTTCTTTTTTTTTTTTATGTGATTTGCCTTTACAAGGTAATAATATAAATAACATAGACATATATTCGTAGAAATAGCTGTATATTACTATTCTAAATAATGTTACAGCTCATATTATGAAATAATTGCTATTCTGGTGAACTAGCATATAATGTATATTGTTTCCCAGGCAATTGGTTCAACGGTTGGTGTATATTTCGTACTAAAAAAGAATAAGATTCGAATCCTCTTCTAAATAAAAAGAAAAAAAGTATATGCATATTTCCTAATAATTAATCAATTATATAGTATTTTATATAATAACTAGAATTTTTACCCCCGCTTCGTTGGGGGATTTTTTTAAATATTTATAAAATTTTAATTAAATTAACAAATCACAAATAAATTAAAATTGAATCATATTAAATAATTATTATTTATTTAAATAATTTTTGTTATGTTTTATAATATCTTAAGTAAACGAATTTAGAGTTAAAATCAAATTATCAAAATGTGAGATGAAGTGAGACACGATACAACACAACATGGGAAAATAATTACAACACGACACGACACGAAAAAGAACATGAACACGACGCGAATACACGAACGTGTCAAAATCTATATAAAACAAATTATTAACGCATAAAAAATTATATAAAATTTTAATAATTTGAAAACACCAAAAAATAACACGTTACGAACATAATTTTTTCTCTAAATTAAATCACTATGACAAATTATGCAAAATATGTCATGAATTGAGATACGACACGAACACACAAATTTTTTTCTAAATTGAATCACAATGACAAATTATGCAAAATATGGAATGAGTTGAGATACAACACGAACACAACATAAAAAAATTAATTAAAACACAACACGAAAAATAACATGAACACGACACAAATACAGGTACGTGTCAAAATCTATATAAAATAAATTATTAACCCGTAAAAATTTATAATACTTTGAAAACACCAAAAAATAACATGAACACGAACATGTCACAAATACAAATTTTTCCTTAAATTGAATCATTATGACAAATTATGCAAAATATGAGATGAGTTTAGACACGACGCGAATACAACATAGAAAAAATAATTAAAACATAACACAAAAAATAACATAAACACGACATGAATACACGAACGTGTCAAAATATAAATAAAACGAATTATTAATATGTAAAATATATAAATTTATAATACTTTAAACACACAAAAAAATAATACGAACAAAATATGGGATAAATTGAGACACGACACAAATACAACATGAGAAAATAATTAAAACACGACACGAAAAATAACGTGAACACGACACGAATACACGAACGTGTCAAAATCTATATAAAACAAATTATTAATGTGTAAAAATTATATAAATTTATAATACTTTGAATACAAAAAATAGCACGAACACGTCACAAACATACAAATTTTGTTTCTAAATTGAACCATTATGATAAATTATGCAAAATATATCATGAATTGAGACACGACATGAACACACAAAATTTCTCTAAATTGAATCACAATGACAAACTATGCAAAATATTAAATGAATTGAGACACGACACGAACACAACGTAGAAAAAATAATTAGAGCACAACACGAAAAATAACATGAACACTACTTGAATACACGAATATGTCAAAATATAGATAAAACGAATTATTAACATGTAAAAATTTATATTTATAATATTTTAAACACACAAAAAAACAATACAAATACGAATAAATAAAAATTTTTCTCTCCTTTCTATTTCTCTTTCTTCCCCCTTTCTTTTTTCTTTCTCTTTCTCTTTTCTTTCTTCCATGCTATAAAAAAAAACTAAGAGAAATTATTTTATTTATCGTTAGCCAAGTTTTTAAATTTTACAAGCGGGATTAGTAAGATAACACATACCATTAAGGTATATTTAAAAAATCAAAAAATAAATTTAAACAATAGGACATATGACAGTTTCTTATCCCCGCTTGTGTAGTTAAAAAACTCTAATGTCAATATATAAAAAACGAACTCTAATACTAATTAATATTTATGAACTACCATATTGTTATAAAAATGACATATATGAAATAAGCATACATCTGAGTATATATAGTTCGATAATCTTTTTTTCTTGACCATATATAATCTGACAATAACATGCTATATTTTCCATGAACAAACATGAAAAATTGTTAATAAACCAAATAAATTAAACTAAATACCTTAAAATCGAGTGATAGTTCCATCAACTTATACTATTATTTGAATCCAAAGTTTAGTCTAGTCGGTTCATACAACCACTCTTATAAGAAGTGGAATTTAATAGGTCTGGAGTTTGAATCTAAGCATCTGCAACCTTTTAACGGGTTGAAAAGTGCTTAATACATAAAAATACTAACTTTTTCTCCATGCAACAATCATCACATCAAGTTTAACCATTTTAGCAAGTTTAATATCATACACTCGAGCTATTTAGATGCATCTAATAAATAAAAAACTTGTTTGACCATTTGTCATTTAACAAGAAAAAAAAATGCTGAAGAGACAAAAATACTAAGGGCTCATTTGGATCTCACCGCACCGTAGGGGGAGAAACCCCCCACCGTACCGAGGGTGCATTTGGATGCACCCTCGATACCAGTCCAGTGGACTTTCCACTGGATTGGTGCTCCAGTTATACACTGGAGCTTAGGGGGTCCAGGGGGAAAATTTGATTTTTACCCCTCCACTATTATTTTTATTTTTAATTTATATATATTATTTTATAATATAAATATAATTTTTAATTATTATTATTTAACATGTTAAATGATAATTTTATTATTTAATATAAATATAATTTTAATATTTTTTAATTATTATTATTTAACATGTTAAATGATAATTTTAATATATTTTATTATTTAATATAATTTTAATATTTTTTAATTATTTATATTTTAAAATGTTAAACAATAATTTTACTATATTTTATTATTTAATATAAATATAATTTTAATATTTTTAAATTATTTATTATATATATACACATTTTAATCTAATGTCCTTAATGGTCATTTTTCTTTCTTCTATAATTCATCTCACCGCCACCGCTGTGTTTGCACATCCAAACACATATTCCACTGCTAATTTTAATCTCACCACTACAGTATCTAATCTCACCGCTATAGCCTATAGTAACTAATCTCACCTCCATAACTATTTTTAGTCTTATCTGAATCAATCTCACCGTCCATCCAAATGGTGCCTAAGAGTAAAATCATTTGTCATTTAGTCTTTTGCTCTTCTCTAAGGGGTAAAATCAAACTATTATGCTTCTTGAATGGCTTGTGAGTAAGTTTGGTTTAAAGCCAAAACAAAAAAAAACAAAAAAAAAAGGCCATTAAAATTATTTTGAGGGCACATAAGAAATAATTTTATAAAAAAAAAAAAAAACATATTCCACAAAAAAAATCCAATACATTTGTCCCTTGTATCGCTTGTGCTAGATGGTCTTTTTCTTTTAAATAATTTTATTCCATGGCACATAAGATAAGTTAGGTAAATATGGAACGATTGAAATTGAGGTGGGATAAATAGATTTGTCTATGGGCTAGATCACGTCTAAAAAAAAATTCTTATTCAAATTCAATTTGAATAGACTTATAAATTTGTTTTATTATTTAAAAATATTAAAAAAATTAAAAATAAAGTTAAGCCCTTAAACTTTTGGACAGATCTAGAGATAAGTTAAACAAAAATTAGGATGAAATTTGATAGACTTCTAGTAAGGTGGAATTGGAATGATTAAGACCATGTATAAAAATCTTTCTTATCATGTGGAAATTCTAGACTTTTTGTTATAAAAAATAGATGGCCACTTCATCATTGCTCAAATGGCTTAGCTTTCTTTCAACCTTTAAAATAATAATTACTCAACAATATTAATTAAGGACTTGAGATTAATTTACCAAATTAGCTAGTGACTCTTGGTCCAATCATTTTCTCCTTTTTCCCTCTTTAACTAGAAAAAAACCCGGCTTCACCCGTGTACTTTTAATTTTTTATATAATTTTTTTAATTAATAATAATAAATTAATTTTAAATTATATTTTATTAAATAATAATTATTTATTTAATTTTAATAATAATATAATTATATTTTGTTAATTATGAATAAATTTATGAAAATTATTTATTTATAAATTACGTAATATAAATACATTTTTAAATGTTATTTCTATATATATTTAAAAATATTTAGATTTTAATGTATGCAGTATATTTTTATTTATAAGAGGTAAAAAAATAATAAATAAAATTATGATTTGTATGTTATTTTCTCATAGGATTGATTTTCTCATATATGTTAGCAGTAAGTTCGTTTTTTCCTTTTTTTACTTTTTTTTTTTCGAGCAGATCGGGTACGGATCTTAAATCGACCAGCGACTCAACGTGGAGACCTACTCCTTTAAATATATCATTTAAAAATAAAATAAAATAAATTTTTTTAACTTTTTCTCCGAGTCGATCGGGTACGGATCCTAAATTGATCTGCGAGTCAACGTGCGGACTAACCCTTTTAAATACATTAATAAAAAATAAATTTATTTTTTTAACTTTTTTTGGTGCGGGTCGGGTACGAATCCTAAACCGATCCACGAGTCAATGTACGAATCAACCCCTTTAAATACATCATTTAAAAAAATAAAAACAACTTAAAACTAAAAATAATTAATAAAATATATTGTTTTTATTTTTTTCAATCGGGTATGGATTCTAAAATCGACCCGCGAGTCAACATACGGACCAACCCAGTTAAATACATAATTAAAATTAAAAAAAAAAGAATTAATAATTTTTTTCCTTTCTTTAACTTTTTTTTTCATGTTAGTCGAGAACGAATCCTAAATTGGTCCACGAGTGAACATGCAGACCAACCCTTTAAATCCATCATTTAAAAATAAAAAACTAAATAAAACTAAAAATAATTAATAAAATAATTTTTTTTCTTTTTTTCCCGAGCAAGTCGAGTAAGAATTCTAAATCAACCCTCAAGTCAACGTGCGAATCAATCCCTTTAAATACATGATTTAAATAAATAAATAAATAAAATATATTTTTTAATTTTTTTCCCAAATGGATAGGGTACAGATTCTAAATTGATCCGCAAGTGAACGTGCAAATCATTCCTTTAATATATCATTTAAAATAAATAACTAAAAATTTAAAAAAAAAAAAAAAACTTAAACCCATTATAAAGAATGACAAAATTGTCCCTAACCTATTTCAAAAATACCCGTTGAATCCCAAAGACTCAAAAATCTAGATGATTCAATGTATTATGCCATATAGAATAATTGGATAGCATTAGCACCCATAGTTTATTTGTTGTTTCAATGATTATTTGATACAAAAAAGAGGAAATCTCCACCTTTTTTCCTCCATCTTTTTTCCCCTTTTACTCCCCCTCTTGCATAAATTCTCAAAATCTACTTCAATCTATATAAAAATTAAAATCACATAGATACCCCACTCATATTTATCTCCCTAAAGTGATCTTCTTTGAAATTTTCTTTTATATTTGATTTTTAATGAATGTTTTATGAAATTATTTGTAGAGTTTTTAGACTCCACAAGTTGGTTAATTAAATATATCTTAAAAATAAAAAATAATTTAAAAAATAAATAAAATGTATAATAATTTTTTAATTTTATTTGTGGAGTTAAAATTTTTTATTTCTAATATATTAAAAACAAACTCTTTATAAAAAAATCGTGTACACGATCATTCTTAATATTTTAAGGTGCCGTTCCATGAGGGTGGCTAGTGCAATAAAAATATACTAAAACTCTAAGATGGGTATAGGGTAATATTAATTTTAATGGAGTTTTTACTGTTATTTTATACATAATTTAGTTTTTTTTTTTTTCATGGAAGGAGAGACAAATGGAATAGGAAAACAAATCATGTTGGATTGTTAGTAGATCTGTTTATGGGTTGGATTACTCGTTCAATCCGACAAATGGGTTTTTGATAATTGCCGGCTCAATTCGACTTGAATTATTATTTAAATAATAAAAATATTTTTTATTTAAATTTAATTATAAAAATAATTTTTTTTAATATTTTAATATAATTTTAAAAAATAAATTGAACTTTTGAGCTAAACTCGAATTGAATCTGATCAAATAAATTTTTTTATATTCGAATCTGACTCGATTTAATCTATGAAGAGTGGGATCTCCCTTTCATTTTTTTTTCTTTCTTTTGCGGCTAGGAACTAGAGGACCCACGTTCCAAAATGTGCTGAAAATTGCAAGCTTTTGCATTAAGAATTGAAGAATATGCCTTTGGTATTTTATCACATCATCATCAAAATTAAACCCTTTGTTAGGCCCCCTTCCCTCCCCTCTACACCAATTTTCCTCCAAATTAGACCTAATATTTAAATTTATAAATTATTCAAATCCGTAATATTTAAATTTACAAAAAAAGAATCGAATATTGTCAGATATTCAATGTTTTACTATCTATTGCCATCCCTAACCACTCTATGCCAATTCTCCCCCAAACCCAACCCTTTTGGCAGCCAAATCAAATGCCCTTTTGCTCAAGAAACCACACCCAAAAAATAAAGTTGAAGGCCAATAGCTTTTGCTTTTATGTTTAGCAGTTAGATTTTTGTTTTTTGATTTCTTTTGTTATGTTGGTTACAACAAATAATAAATTGAAAAGATTAAAACTGATAGCAAGAATTAGTCCAATTCCGGAATTGGATCTCAAATTGACAGGTTAATGTGAGTTTATCAATGTTGTTATGCACTTTTCGAATAAGAATTTATTTTCTGAAAACTTTCGTGCTTTGGTGAGTTTTCGAAATTCTTTCTACAACCTATGTTGTGTTGAAGGAGTATATGTATGATTTGATCGATTGCGTAAAACTCATAATAGCAAAGGACGGGGAAAGTATATACATAAAATAGAGTTTTTTACTTTCTATTATATTAGTATTTTCTATCCTATTAGTATTAGTTAGTGATCGTTCAGTGAATCCTTTCTTCCATGATTAACTGTTGGCGCTAATTCTGGTCTTACATTTTGTTTCTATGGATCGAGGAAAAAAGGAACTCAACGGGAAGAAGAAGATTACACCATGAGAGAAATAAGGAAGTCAACCTCTTTCAAATATACAACACAAATTCTGACAATGCAATAGAGCTGAGCTTTCAAGCTGATCTAAATGAACCATCTTTTCTGTGAAGATAAATCCTTACCCGTTAGGTAACAGGATAGCAAGTTACAAATCAATATATGGAAAATAAATTTTTTTCAATCATGATTGAATTTGTGAAAGGTATTTTGAAAATAAAATTTTGAATGCACCAAATTAATATGAGAGATTACATTTTTAAAAATCAATTAAGAAAAAATTAGATCCAAATAAAATGTGACAAAATGTGACGATATCCTATTCCACAATATAAAAAAAAAAAAAAAAGAGAAGGTCAAAAGTGGATGAGAACAATAGTCGAAAAACATATTGAAAACATGGTTTTTGAGTAGATTTGTTCGAGGGATAGGTCCAACCCTAACAGAGTCGGGTTTAGATAGGGTTTTTTTACAATTCAGGTCGACCTGGCCATACTCAAATCATTGTCCATTGAATAAAAAATATTTTTTATTTAAATTTAATTATAAAAATATATAAATATTAATATAAAAATTGATTCTTTTAATATTTTTAAAAAGTAAAATGGGCCTACAGACCGAACCGTACTTGGATAAAAGAAGAAAAAAGTTTCAGGTCACGGTCCGACCCGTGGAAAGATTTATTTTTTAGGCAAGGTTGACTTTTTGATCCATTAGCCAAATTTTAATTTAGGTTAGGCCAAGCAAAAAGGTAAAAATTTAGATAGAAAATCTAAATTCGAACCATAAATTATATAGTATATAATTTATGGGATGGTTGAATTTGAAGGATCGTGTATATTTATGTCAAGTGATAATAATCCTTTGAAATAATAAGAGAGAAATTTTAAATTTTGGTTAAAAGCTTTATTTTAGATAATTGAGGGATGTTCTTAGCTTAGGTAATTCATATAGTTTTAGATTGATGCTTTCAACCTTAAATTCTTAGAATTTTAACAATTAAAGCCTTCATGGATTTTAGTGTTTTTTTAAGAATATTTCTTAAAAAGTAAGTAAAAATTAAAAAAAAATAATATTTATTCTATTGTAAACAATAAACAATAAACAATTTGGAGGAAAGTTGGGTATTTCTTCAACTCTCAAAAGTGGAGTTCATATTGAGTGAATTGAAATTATAATAATAGAAACTAGAATTAGATTTGGCAATTTGTATATGCTTGTTGTGTCATATATTTTTTCGTATCAATCATATAAATATAAATATAACAAAAATGATTAAATATGTTAAAATTCTAAATATAAATACGATATGTTTATTGAACATACGTGTTAATCTTGTTTAGACGTGTCTTGACGTTTTTATTACACTATTTTCATTTTTATTAAATGTATTGTATCCATATCGTATTTTCTTAACATGGTCACAATTGTCATATCTAACTACAATAACAACAATAAAATTGTTATATTTTAAAAAATAATTTCTCCTTGGTGTTTTTTTTATTTTTTATGGTAGTCTCACCTTAAGATTAACTAATAAAGGAACATTAAAAGTAATTCTTGGGAATTAAATTTGGCATAGAGTACGGACTCCATTGAAAAAGAGGACAACTAGCTAGGGTTTAATATTGTTAATTGTACAACCACCGACCAACCTTTGTTAAAACAAATGGTGGGGAATAGACCTATGATTAGCTAAATTTCCTTCTCTTTATGGGCATGTGACTTTAAAAAAAAGGAGATAATAATTGTACATGAATTTTGTATAGGATCTTAAAATCTTCTATTTTTTTTTTGTTTTACAATAAATTACCTTAAAAATCTATGATGCATATTTAAAATTTCACACAAAATAGCCTTAAGAAACTCCTTTTTTTTATTTATTTGGTGCTAAACTTTAATTATATGAATTGGTGACTATGTAGATTTTTCCCCCTAAAATTATAAGCAAAAGTTGAAGACTCCCATTGGACTTGGAGCAATGTGTTTCAAATAAAACTAGAATTTTAGTAAATTCACGAGTCTTTTTAGGAATAATAATAAAAATAATAAATAGAGTTTTAATAAATTCACGAGCATTATTTCTTTATACATGGTCGATACAGTTTTTAAACTTTATAACCGAAAATAAAATATTATCATATGTTTTTTTATTTATCATATAACTTAATTTGAAATTTAATTCAGTTAATTCATGTAATCATTTTTAAAATATGACATCTAACAAATCTAAATTCAAATCTCAATATTTATAATTTCTTTTCTTATTCCGAAATAAACAATGAGTTACTTTGTAAAAAAAAAAAAACAAGTTACCACTTTAATTATACATTTTCTAATTTAATGGTAATAATAATCACTCTAACATGACTTAATATTTAGTTTATTATACAATTAAATATGAATTCTATCAAAATTGGATTTTGCATGATTATGATTTGTTTTTAATATCACCTTATGTGTATTTTCTTAATTGTAATAATATTATTAAATAAAGCAACTTTTAAAGTTTAAAATTTTTAATTTTTTTAGGAAAATGTCCAATTAAAAAAGAAAAATTGTTTATAATTTAAATTCTCATTTACACTTCATTAAACCAATGCAAAAGAATAATAAAATAGAAAAAGAACATCAGCAATAATGAATAATTTAAATAGAAAAAAAAATTAAATAGGATTATTATTACATTTAGAAAGAAAAAAAAAAACAAAGAACTCTGTTTATAAAAGTAGAAATATTTCTTTGTCTCTTTCTCTCTCTCTCGTTTTTTCTCTGTATTTTTGTTTTGAATAATTTTAAGTCTTTCAGATCTCTCGATCTTCCATTTTCTTTCTTTCCCTAATTTGGCTTCAACTCGGTTAGTCTCTCTTTGTTCTATCTTCTTTGTTTTTTAGGGTTTTTTTTTTTCTAGATTTTTTAATTGTACGGTTAATCTTTGAATCCCTAGGGTTCTACATTGTCTGAATTTTGATTAGTGCGGTTTTAACTAACAAAAAATTTTGATTTTTTTCTTGGGTTCTTTCAGGGTTTTTTATTTTTGTTTCATTTGATTGGTGATGTCATGTTTTTAATGTTTTACATTTTCTTCAAATAACAAAATATTGTAAGCTGGTGACAAGATGTCCTTGGGTCCAACTGAACTTGATTGCATGTGCACTTACTGACTACTAAACCTTGGGGATTTTCCCATTTAGGAGATTGAACTTTTTCATTATAATTTCTAAATATGTTGTCATTGGGAGTAGGCTTGGAAAAGGACTGCTGAGATTAATGCCAGCTTGGGAAAATATGTTGTCATTATTACTATTAATTAATCTTAGTTTTTTGCTTTGCTGCTTGCATGAAAGTGACTTATCCACAGCTGATAAATATGTTTCAAATGTGCTGTGATTACAACAGTTAATTTTCCCTTTTTTTCTGGCTAAATCTAATTTCTTATCCTTGAAAAGATTCATGTCTGGTTTTTGGGTTTCTAAGAAAGTGACTCATTGTTTCATCAAATAGATAAAAACAATAAATAAGAACGATTTTGATGTTTTTTTTCATGCATTAAATATTTTACTCCCAAAAGAAAGGGATATTTTTGGGCGTTTTTATCCAAATATTGAAAATATATATTTTTAAATTACCGATTCGATTTTATTAATTGAAATGCATCAGTTTTAAATATAGTTTGAAAACCGCCATTACTAACGACAGTTTTCAAACAGTAAAAAATAAAAATAAAATATAATTTTGTTTCCCCTCATGAATTCATCTTCATGATTTATTCATGAAGGGAACCCGTCCTCCATGAGGGCGGTTTCACAACAATTTTTAATTTTTCTTAAAAAAATTAAATAATAAAATTATAATTTATATAAATTATAATTTAAAAAAATTAAAATTTAATAAATTTTAAAATTTAAATAAAAAATAATAATTTATAAAAAAAATAAAAATTATATAATTTGTATATATAATTTTTTCATATAAAATTTGTTTAATGTTTATCGACACGAGTTTATCGACATGAGTTTGAACCAATTGGAAATGAAACTTATTAATCTCAATATGATGATCCAGAAGTGTGTCCCAATCTAAAAATGCGGAGTGATCTACATGGTCGGCAAAAATCAACTCGTATTCGTAATGAAATGACCTCTAAGAGAAAGGTCAACAAAAGGTTGTGGATTATGCAAGAATAAAGATCATAGCTGTCGAAAATGTTCTTATCAGTCTGATACATTGGGGAAGAGTTTGCATCAACAATAATACCGTTATACATACAATTATTGTATACATACAGTTAAAAGAATACAAAAATTATATAAACAAATTTTATATAAAAAAATTATATAATTTTTAAAATTTTTGTAAATTGATATTTTTTTTTTAATTTTGTTATTTAAATTTTAAATTTTAAATTTTAAATTTTAAAATTTAAAATTTATTACATTTTTATTTTTTTAAATTATAAATTATATAATTTTTATTTTTAATTCATGAAGATGAATTCTTCATGAAGGGAAGTCGCCCTCCATAAGGGCGGTTTCCCCTCGTGAAAAAAAATAGCAAAATTAATGTTGAGAAATGTATTAATTTTTTTTTTTGAAAACCGCCATCAGTGATGTCGGTTTTCAAACTATATTTAAAACTAGCGTATTTCGATAAATAAAATCAAATGATCGATAATTTTAAAAAAAAAAATATATATATATATATATCAATATTTGGATAAAAATGCAGATATTTCTATCTAAAAGCATTAAATGGGCAGTTTAATTAGGTGTTGGGGTGTGAAAAATTGGAACAGATCTTTTTGGTGAGTTTCAAATAAACAATATTAATGTTTAATTGTTTATAAAAAATAATAATACTTTTAGACACGTGTTAAAAAAATATTGAAAGGACACCAAAAAGACACAGAAAAAATTTGTTTGAAAAATTGGATTCTCCTTATCCGTTTTGAAAAAAAAAATGATATTAACATCATATCGTTTTTGTTTTTGTATCAGTTTGTATTGGTTTGTATCGACCTGTATCGATCCGTATCGTTTAGTATAAGATTTACAAAAAAAAAATCACTTGATTTTTTTAACCAATTCTTAATATTTCTTAATCATAATAATTTTTATTTTTTCATAATTTTATTTTTTTAAAATATTTATTAAATTAGGCTATTAATCTAGTTAATAATAATTTAGTATATATTTTTTAATATTTTAATATTATTTTATTTATTTATCATTAAAAACTTTAGATATTAAATATTTATAATTTTAAAATTTTATATTTGCATATAAACATATATATGTATGTAATTAAAATATATTTGTATTTGTATATAATATATATTTTATTAGAAAACTTGGAAATAAAATTTATAAATATATATGAAAAATATTTGAAAAATATCGATAAATCTGAAACAGTATATTTAAACACACCAATACATATAAGTACTCACTCATACGATATTAACTATTTTGCTCCCAACTCTCCATTTCTATCAAGACTCACGTTCTCTGATCACATAGGGGTAGAGTCTCATCTCTGAGTTTAGGTGTCATAACGTGCCAAACACGAATTCGACATGTTATATGCAAATTGGGAAGTCGCCACTAATCATCTTTGCTAGGTGTGATTACTCACCTATGAGAATCTATCCAATTTATAGTAGTCCTAAGCTCTACAAAGGTACATAAAAAGGATAGGTCATAGTTTACTTTACCAGAACTAAGTTCTGGATTACGGTTACGTGTGTAGAAAGATTAGCACCCTTACAACACCCATCCAGAAAGACAGTACCTAATTAGTCAAATATTACCCTAGGTTTGGTCTTAATTAAATGGTCTTTAATTTATTTAATTTACTATTATTCAAATATTTTTATATCGGAAAATTTCTTTAAAGTATTCTCCATCGTTGACGGAATTCCAAAAAGAATTTTTCTCATCTCAAGAGTATTCAAAGGACACCATTTGTTCCCCTGAAGAGACTCCATCTTCGGATTTATTAAGTAACTTATGGAAGAAAAATAATTGTAAAAATTAAATTATTTTATATTTATTATTTTAAATTAAAAATATTGGAAAATTCTAAAAATATTTTTCACTATTCGAGATTGATTTTTGAAATTCTACTCACTTCAGAAATTTTCAATAGATACCATTCGTTCTTATGAAAATCCATCGTTGGAAAGTTTTGATTTATTCTTAATTTAAATTGTTCAAAAAAAAATGAGTTTCTTAAATAATGAAATTAAATTAAATACAACTAAATTAATAAAAGTAAATAAATACAATTGATAAATAATCATGTGAAATATTAACAAATAAATAAAACATTTAATAAAATAAACAAACAGTTTGTAAAATAAATAATGAATTAACAAAATAAATAAACAAACAATTAATCAGTCAATAAAATAAATAAACACAATAAATAAATAAATAACAAAATAAATAAACAGATAATAAATAAATAAATTTATAGATCAATATAAAAGTATAAGATAAAATACAAAATAAAATGTAATAAAATATAATAAAGAAAATATAATATAAACTATGTAACATAATAAAATATATAATAAATATGAGAAACGGTTTGGCTTTTTTTTAAAAAAAAAAATCTGATGAAACCCAAAAAGCCGTGTTTGCTTCAGTGTTCTTCAAACACTGTTTCTTTTAAAAAAATTCGCACAAAAGATAAAGAAAAATATTTTCAGAAATATACCTCAAGAAAACCGAAAGTTCTTAATGCTGTTGTCGTTGCCGAATCTCTGTCTTGTTTGTGTGTGTGTGATTGTGTATTCTGTTGTTTGCTTGTGTGATTGTGTTGTCTTTTCCCGATTCCCCCCTTTTTTGTTTCTTTTCTGGTCATGTATTTATACACAGATTTTGGTAATGAGATTTTCACCTAACCCGATCCCTAATTAATCCCTGCTTTAAAATTTTTGATCTCTGTCTTTCAAAAACAAATTTGGTCTTTAAATCAGATCAATTCCCAAATTTTAGGGTCTAAACATTTGCTATGATTGAGGAATTAACAAGGGTGAAAAAGGAAAGTCAGACTGGAATCCAATCTTCAGATGTGTGTCTGAGTAATTTTTGGGATTTGATTTTGTTGACTGTGAAACAGGATCAGAATTGTAGGGATTTGATTTGGTTGGTTGTCAAACTGAAATGGTAAAGGAGAAGGAAGAAAAAGATAACCGAACATAAAAGGAAAATAAATAGAATAAAATAAAAAAACAATAAATAAAAGTGAAATAAATTGAATGAATAAAAAATGATGTTGGTTTTTTGTTGTTGGGCACCAAACCCAAATCGAATTTGGACCCAAAAATTTCAATGGGCCCACGCCTAAGGTATTTGATAGCCCGAATAAGTATTTATGAATTGAGTTGAGAATCCCGAGCAAAAATTGGGTTTTTATATAAGGTATTAGTATTTGTTAAATAACTGACAATTTATATTGTGTTCGTGTTATTTTTACATATTATAATTATATTTAAAATGTTATATATTATATAAATTTGGATGAATTAATAATTTATATTATATTATATAAATTTTAACATGTTTGTGATCATATTATATATTATGTTTTTCATATCATATCTGTGTCTTATCCAAAATTATCATATCTAGTATTTCTAAAGGACCCATAGCCCTATTTGTCTTGTGGAAGGGACATAATTGTTACTCTTCTGTTAACATTGTAGCCTTTTATGTCAAACATAATGTTGGAGGAGGGGATGGTAAAGAAACCATTTAGGCATGGCATTGGTTACTTTGTGAGCTACATAAATAATGTTGTCCCAACATTTTTTTTTTCCCTTTGCACCATCATTTCTTTTATGGACTTATTAGTTATATTTAGATAATAAATATTTGCATGTACCCTTCAAATTTTTTATTTTTATCTTTAGATGATTATGTTAGAATATAGCTATTTTTTTAGAAAAAAGTTGATAAATTTGTCTTACATCTAGGCCTGATAATAATGGACACAACACGAAAAAAATTTAAACACTACACGACACAAAAAAATAACACAAACATGATAGAAATACACGAATATCTCAAAATTTATATAATAAAAATTATTAACGTATCAAAATTTATTATAAATATAAAATATCTTAAACACGATTATGACACGACAAAATATACGAACAAGATATCAATACACAAATTGACAAATCTACAGTTACATCTTAGTTAATTATGTCTTATTATAATGAAAAATGCTTGATTGGGATAATACAAAAAAAGAAAAAAAAAACTTTTAACTTAATTTTTTTTTTTTGTACATCTGATAATTCATTAGGTTTGAACATTTAAATTTTTTTTAAAAAAAAACTCGTAATTGAGATCATGCATTTAAATTAAAAAAAAAACTCTCTCATTTCATATTTTTCTAAAATTTGAACATGGAACATGAAAAGTTAAAATCTCAAATTAAAACCGTTTTTCGGCACAATTAACATTTTTTTTCTAATATTGAAGAAATTCACACTTAGAAATTTACATTTTTTTTTTTCCAATTTTGAAGAAATTCAGACTTAGGACATGTACCAAATTTATTGAATTTCTTTTTGAAATTCATAAATATATGCAGTAAAGAGTTCTTAATATATTTGGTACATGTCCTGCAATATATGTCGGTCAAAAAAGAAACAAGCACATTTTATCAGAAATTATATTGATATATAAACTTGAATAATAAATGGCATTTGCTATCACTCTAGTAGAGAAAAAAAAAGGAGTTTTTAAAATATTGTTAGTATATATTATAGTTTTTTATTTTTGAAAATGAGTAGTATTATAGATCTTATTATAAGCAATAGCATAAAATTGCATGTTAATTAAGAAAAATAAACAAATAATTCTAGTTTGTATGCAGTTTTGATTTTATGATAATGAGTAATTTTATTGATATTGATCATCTTAATTTAGTATTAAACTTCAAAATTCAAAATGAATAAAAATGAAAGTAATTATAAATATACCTATAATTAGGTTTTTTATACTTAAAAATAAATTAAAATATTAAAAAATCCTTGAATTATTTAATTTTCTTTAAGTAATTCTCTATTTTTTTATTATACTCAAATAACTCTACATTTTTTATTTGTTTTTAAATAAAATTTTATTTTAAATGAAAAATTGATTCATCTTAATGGTTCATTTGCATATCAATTAAAAATTTATTTAAGTGTAAATTAAACATTAAAATTTATTTAAACATAAATTAAAAATTAAGAGCTTGTTTGATACAATAAAATTATATAAAATTATCTAAGTGTAAATTAACGCAATGATTGATTATGTTGAAATGACTGCGTTAATCTCTTATTATTAAAATTGAGTCCCTTCAGTTGGTATTTTATAAAAAGATCTTTTTTTTTTTGGTTTGATAGTGGGATAAAAAAATAATCTATTTATATTTATTTTTGAGTTGAGATTTAAGGGAGATTTTTGAAATAGGTTAGGGACAATTTTGTCATCTTTAATTAATTTTTTTTTAGTTTTTTTTTAAGATTTTTTACTTTTAAGTTTTTTTTTTTTTTTTTTATATTTAAATAATGTATTTAAAGGGGTTGGTATGCACATTCACTCGCTAGTCGATTTAGGATCCGTACTAGGTCCGTTTGGGAAAAAAATATTTTATTAATTATTTTTAGTTTTTTTTTAAAATCATGTATTTAAAGGGGTTAGTCTGTAAGTTGACTCGCGGGTCAATTTAGGATCCGTACTCGACCCACTCGAAAAAAAATTAAAAAAATGTATTTTATTAATTATTTTAGTTTTATTTTATTTTTAAATGATATATTTAAAGGGATTAGTCCGCATGTTAACTGGCGGATCGATTTAAGGTTTGTACCTGACCAACATGAAAAAAAAAAGTTAAAAAAAGAAAAAATTAATTATTTTAAAAAATTTAAATTATGTATTTAAAGAGATTGGTGCATATGTTAATTCGGGGTCGATTTACTATCAATATCTGACCCGATCGGGAAATATTTTATTTGATTAATTTTTTTAATTTTTATTTTGTATTTTTTTTAAATGATGTATTTAAAATGGTTAGTCTGCACATTTACTCGTGAATCGATATAAGATTTGTACTCGATCTGCTCGAGAAAAAAAAATTAAAATAAAAAATTTATTTTATTAATTACTTTTAGTTTAATTCTAACTCGTATATTTAAAGGTTGGCCTATACATTTACTCGCGGTTCGATTTAGGATTCGTAATCTTCCCGCTTGAAAAAAAATTCAAAGAAATTCAAAAAATTTCTTAAATTTCTTAAATTTTTTTTTTTAGTTTTTTATTTCATTTTGCTTTATTTTATTTATAAATGATGTATTTAAAATAGTTGATCCGCACATTGACTCGTGGATCGTACCAGACCCGCACGAAAAAAAATTATTAATAAATTATTTTATTTTTAAATAATGTATTTAAAAGGGTTATTTCACACGTTGATTCGTGAGTTGATTTAGTATCCGTACCCGATCAGCTCAGAAAAAAAACTTTAAAAAATAATTTTATTAATTATTTTTATTTAAAATTTAAATGATGTATATAAAGGGGTTTGTCCGCACGTTGACTCGCGAGTCGGTTTAGGATCCGTACCCGACCAGCTCAGAAAAAAAGTTAAAAACAATTATTTTGTTAATTATTTTTATTTTAATTTTAAATGATTTATTTAAAAGGGTAGGTTCGCACGTTGAGTTACAGGCTGATTTAGGATCTGTATCCGATCCGCTAGGAAAAAATTAAAAAAAAGGATAAAACAAACTTACTGTTAACCTATTGTCACAACCTAAAAAAAAATAACGAGTCTCATCGCAAGACTTTATTATTCATTAAGCGTGACATTAAAAAACCGAGGAAAAGTCGACTTAATTCCTCTAGAAGAAATGAAGGTTTTGAAAATGACCTTGAAAAAGACATGGAGTCGCCACCAATCTTTTTTAGCTAGGTGTGATCGGCCACCTATTAAAACCGGTTTTATAAAATATTTTAAAAATTTATTAAAACATTTTAAAACCAATTTCAAGTCTGCGTTTAAACCAGAGAAATCAAAGAAGCGGGTTCGGGAGTCGGTTACGTGCGGGGAAGGATTAGCACCCCCACAACGCCCGTATAAATCGGTACCTTATTAATCGTGTGTTATCTCAAGTCTCGGTAAAAGTTGGTTTTAAATTTAGTATTTCAAATTAATTCATAATTTAAAGAAAAATAATTTTATTTTTTTTATTGAAAATGATCCGGAATTTATAAATTCAAAATTTTCCTATATTCCCCAACAAACGTGGCAAAATATAGAAATTTTTATTAGTTTTAAAAAACTTTCCGAATCATTCTCTTTTTTGAAAGAAAGATATTCCTTTATTAATGATAATTGATTAAATTCCCTCCAGCAAACCCGGTAGAGAACTCATGAATTATTTTAACTCGGGAATATCTTTATTTTTATTGAAAACCATTATCTTTTTGAAAACATTTAAAATAAATGAATATGTATATGCATGACATAGTGTATACCAAATAAAAATAACTAAATAAAAGCATAGGATATCATGAAATATTCAAAACCATATAATAAACTATGTAACATCAAAAAATATAAATCAAAATAACAACAATATCATAGAAATTATTATGGCAAGAATCACATATAAAATGCATGAATATAAAAATGCAATGCATAAAATGTATTTTTTTCCTTTAATTAAGGAAATCCGTATATCTAAAAAGATATCCGGCTACCTTAGGAAAATATGTCAAATTAAATATTCTAAAGCCAAAATACTTTGTGATTGTTTGAAAACAATTTTGAAAAGCTTGAATTAACAATAAAAAACTGGCTAAATTTTTTTTAAATGGTTCTAATTTCCTAAGTTTAAAAAAATCCGAACTTGACTCTCCTTAACCCGGGACTTGAAAAACCATTTTTAAAGTTTAAAAAGGCTTAGAAATTATCCTAAGTCAGTAGCTAACCCTCCTAATCAGCCAACTCTAAGTAAATTAACCAAAACAGAAAAATGGTTTTTCTTTAAATTCAATTCTGACTCCACTGTCCAGTTTTAATCCACGATTTTTACCCAATTTTTAAAACTTCCAAAAATTCTAAAATAAATATTGGGGACTCAGGACATGTAAAACTACAAGAAAACAAATCGGCTTAATTTTCTGATCAAAGATGAATTCCCAGAAAAATCATAGATGTACGAGTTTTTGGAGGAAAAAGAACTACTTTGTTTTTCTTTAAATTCAATTCTGACTCCACTGCCCAGTTTTAATCCACGATTTTTTTCCCTATTTTTAAAATTTTTAAAAATTCTAAAACAAATATTGGAGACTCAGAACATGTAAAACTACACGATAAAAAATTTGCTTAATTTTCTGATCAAAGATGAATTCCCAGAAAAATCAGATATGTACAAGTTTTTGAAGGAGAAAAAAAATGCTTTGTCAACACATTTTGCTTTTGATAAAATCATTTAAAAACCAAAGTAAAATATTTGAAACTCATAAAATGATTTACAAACAATAGCTAGGACTTTTTGAAAGTTAGATAAAAATTGGCTAAATAAAAAAATCACAAAGGTAGAATAATCAATTTGACAAACTTAATTTTCTACAAATGTGCTCAAGAGAGCATGACTTTGAACCATTAATTGGCTCAAGTCATTATTCAAGTGGCATGAACATGAAATGCATGAAATAATGCGGCAAACATAATGCATGAAATGCATGGATTTAAACCTAAATGACATGGCATAAGATGACATGGCATGTGAATGAAATCGACATGGCAAACAAAATGACATGGCATAATGGATGACATAAAATGACATGGCATGTGACATGGCATAAGATGACATGGCATGTGAATGAAATCGACATGACAAGCAAGATGACATGGCATATGGATGACATAAAATGACATGGCATGTGACATGGCATAAGATGACATGGCATGTGAATGAAATCGACATGACAAGCAAAATGACATGGCATATGGATGACATAAAATGATATGGCATGTGAAATGGCTTAAAATGACTCGGAGTTTATTAATACCAAAATCTTTTCATGTTTCCCGGCAGACTCGACAAAACATAGAAAGTTTTATTCATTTCAAAAAAAAATTCGAATCATTTTATTTTAGAAAAGGGTATTCCTTCGTTAATAATGAATGATAACCTCTCCGGCAGACCCGGCAGAGAAAACCATGAATTATTGAACTCGAGAATATTGCCTTATTTATTAAAATGTTATGAATGTGGAAAATGACATTAAGGCATGCACCACAATAGACCATGTCCAAAGCAAGCAACATTAGTCGTATAAGAGTAAATTATCAAACACCAAATATACACCATAATATATTATGTCCAAAGCAAGCACAATAAACATAAAATAAAATAAAAGAATACTACCTTGTACTTGTCCCTTTAGCAAAAACCACTTCCTATTTTCCCATACAAAATCCTCTTTTTCTTTTCTCCCCCAAGATTGCATTGATTTCCTCTGAACCTGTCCCACTAAATTTTGTTGCTATAGCATCTCTTATATATGGCCCTGGCTTCATTTATATGGCCTAATTCAATTTCCATTGCTATATAACTTTGCCATGCTTCCAACATTGAACCACTGTAGAGACGGATACGTTCATAAAACCTGTGAAACATCACATAGTTAAATAACTTAAAAAATAATTCATGCAAGCTTTGAATAGTCAAACCAGGTTCTAAGCAAGCTCTCCCAAACACCACGAGCTGCAATTAAATCATTGCCCAATTTCAACTCTAAACGGGCCCAATAAGGATGCAAACGCAATAAACCATCAGAGTTCTTCATGTGTGATGATAAGTAATCTGCTGCTTGCTTAAAAGATTCCCTAATCAATGAATAGTTCAACACATCGTCTCCTCTAGCTGATGAAATTCTACGCCTCAAGCCATCTACTCAGGTGAGGAACAACTCAAGGTACTCTTCAAGAGTTGAAAATGTGCATTGGAGGGACTTCTCGAAGACAGCATGTGGCCAAGATGCTTCATCAAAACTTGGATCAGCTTTCAAAACAGCTCAAAAAATCCCAGACTCTGTTCGGGCCCAGAATGGACGACTACCACACAACAGAATATATGCAATCGCACCTATACTCCAGACATCTGCTTCCGTACTGTAAGAATTATGTAGAACTTCTGGTGCTACATAATATGCACTACCAACAATGTCATTAAGCCTTTCATCTGGCTTCACAAAATCTGACAAGCCAAAGTCTATAGCCTTCAATTGTGAATTTTCATCCTTTGACATAAACAAGAAATTCTCAGGTTTAAGATCCCGGTGCACAACACCCTCAAATGACTCCTTAAATTACCACCACCGCATATTTAAATATTGGAGACAGGTAAAGGATAAATCCATTTTAAAATATATATATATATATATATATATATGCGTGGGTATTATGCACAACTTCCAACGCCACTGCATGATCTTTCTTAATGGATCGAGAGGCACCTGGACTCATTCACAAGCTCCCATGCAACTCCCTTTTCTTTCTCATTTTGCTTTTCCATAAACTAACTCCCCCCACACAGAGATATCCTCTAGCAACATTACAAGAATTCATCAATAAATTTCGAATCTTGGTGAAACCAAGCTCTGCAACTCCAATGTCGTCACATGCAAAAGTGCAGATTAGCTTCCCGTTCTGGAAGATTTAGAGGTATCAACTGAACGCAAGACACTGACCTGGTCTGCAGTCTTTTGATGGTTTCCCCACCTCTAGCAATGATTAAACCAACCTTCTCAATTGGAACTGGTATCTCAATATGATCAGTAGTTCCAATAGCCTGTGCGGTACCAAGACCCCTAGCTACAAAGGATGGAGAACCCCCAGCATCAGCCTCTGCTATGACAACATTTGTAAGCTTCTCAACCCTGATTATACTACTCGAAGTCCCTATTATTTCCACAGGCCTTGTTGGAGCACCCGGATCAGCATCTGCATCCCTCATAATTTGAATTTTTGCCCCAGAGTTGTATTGCAGGTACCTTATAATATCCCCTGCCTTGCCAATGAGAACACCAACCTTAGCATTAGGAACCTCCATTTTGCGAGTAACAGTTGAACCATCATCAACCTCTTGCTGGGGCACCTCATCAGAAGATTGCTTATTCTCCTCTTTAGCAGGTTCCATATCAATATCTGCTTCGAAACTCTCAACTTTACCTAACTCGGCATCGGTAGTCTCATGATTATCTATAGACTGTTGCTCAGTTTCCTCTATTGTTCTTTCAACTTGCTCAGGTTTTACTGTTGCTTGAGTCATGGGAGCCGTTTGCTTGTTCATCGCCACCATTGCCTTAGTTGCACCTTTCATTCCTGTAGATATTGAGGTACTGGCATGTAATGCCTGTGTATGAGTTGTGAGTTGTGACACCTCTAATTTGGGCACGACTCCCATGCAAATTAATTATTTGTTGCCGCAGTCGTACAAGCTGGCGAGCTAAAATTCTAGTAGCAGCCTCGTTTCCAGTTTTGGCCGTCTTCTTGATCTCTGCCACCAATTTCTTTTCCTCCAGCTGAAGAGATGCAATCTCCCGTTCAATGCCTCGGGTTGCAACGGCCATTTCTCTCTTGCTCGTCCGCAAAGCATCTTTGGGAGATGTTTTCTTCTTGAAGATGTTCATACTAAAATGACTGGTTTTTTTTTTCTTCATCACAGTTCAGGATGGCATTCTTCCCAACTGGCCAAAAGGATAACAGGCCCAAAATTTGATATAAACCCATGGAGGATTATTTCAAAGGGAGCCTTCTAATTCGGTATCCGAGAAGGGTTCAGGGTCTGAAGCTTCCGCAAGAGCATCGAGCATGATTACAACCTCAGTTGGGTCATTAAAATAATACTTGGCTTTGCTAGGTTTCTGACCAACTGTGCAGGCAAAAACAGATGTATTAGAAGAGAGGATACCACTGGAAATTGCACTACTGATGATCTCAAACATCTCCTCATCAGATCTGTCATCGCCAATGCAAAGAACAAAATCAGCCTGCCTTCCAAAACTGCTTGCAAAGTACACTCGAACTCAAACTCCTACTTACCGCCTGTCCCAGAATCACGGGAACGTCCGCAACCGCCATATCAGAGGCCAACGGAACGGGAGCTGGATCATCCGGTGGTAGAGGAGCCAAAAACCCCAATGGTAGCAAAAAAAAATCAACGTCATTCACCTTCCTCTTCTTCGAAGCCCTACCTTCAGTTCCTTCCCCTGCAGCAACGATGCTGTCTGCATTATTGTTCTCATCCGGGTCATTTGAGTCATCGCTCGAGTCCGAGTCGCTGCTACTGCTGCTGAGCTCGATGACCGAGGCAGGTTGTTCCTGTACTACGCCGTTTAGTTTCCATCTTTGTGCACTTAAGGTTTCCATAATCTCTTCCTTCACGCGAACGTCCACGGATTGGCCACCAAATCGAAAACAAACAATTGAAGTTCATTTGGTTTTGCTTGTAGAGATTGGCTTCTTCGTTTTAACAAGTCGGTGACCAGATGAGACAAGATGAAATGAAACGCCAGACGGTTTATGCTTCCTCTTTTCTTTTCAAATAAATCTCGAGTTTTCCTTCTTTATCATTTTTTTCTTTCTTTTTTTCAAACCCCTTGTAGCTGCCTCTCCTTTTATCCTCTTGGCTGCGCTTCATGAAAACCAAAGCTTTCTTTTTCCTTTCTTTTTTAGCCGTCATCTCTCTTTCTTTTTAATCCGCCCCCCTTCAGCCATCAATGCAAGTGACCCATTTATACTTCCATTTCTAACCTAAAAAAAAAATGTAATGTCTAAATTGTCCTCCTTTTATTCTTTCAAATTTATTTTTTTTTTCAAATATTTTCAATAAAAAAAAATATTTTAAAAATCTAATAATGCTCAAGATTAAACATTTTCACTTCGGGTTTAAATTGAATTTTAAAATTGGTAATTTTACGGTCCGATTTTATTTGAACAATTAAAGTTAAAAAAGATATATATAATTTAGAATATTTTTAAAAATATAAAATCGCGACCGTGACTTTTATAAAAATATTAAACCCGAGAGGGGGACAAATCAAAATTGGTTTTAAAAAACCCGGACAAAATTAGGTGTCTACAGCTGCCCCTCTTTGGCTATTGCTGAGAATCAGGAATCAGGCAAAGATAAAATAGACAACAATTTTGTCCGGTCTGTGAAATCACATGTGAAGGAAAGGAAAGGGGTTTTCTTTTTCATTTCTTCATTCATTTTTGCATTTTTCATTTTCTTCTTTTTTCTTCTTTTTTTTTCTTTTTTCCTTTTTTTTTCTATTTTTTTCTTTTTTTCATTTTTTTATATATTTTATTTTTAAATACAACAATAAATTGAAGATTTTGTCCTTAAATTGAATTCCCTGCCTAAACAAGGCTCGATTCGTCTTAAGGAAACGAATTCGATTTTCAAAAGAAAAATTTATGCTCGAAGATCTTTAAAATTGTGCCCGGAGGTCTTAAAAAATTGGTGCCCGAAGGTCTTTAAAAATGGTGCCCGGAGGTCTTTGAAAAAAAACTGGTGCCCGAAGGTCTTTGATGACGGTCTCAGGGTTCGACTCACTTGATAAAACAGAATGAATTCGATTTAAAACAAAAGGAAATACCTCGACGGTGGTCTCAAGGCTCGACTCATTTGATAAAACAGAATGAATTCGATTTAAAACAAAAGGAAATACCTCGACGGTGGTCTCAAGGCTCGATTCATTTGATAAAACAGAATGAATTCGATTTAAAACAAAAGAAAATACCTCGACGGTGGCCTCGAGGCTCGACTCATTTGATAAAACAGAATGAATTCGATTTAAAACAAAAGGAAATACCTCGACGGTGGTCTCGAGGCTCGACTCATTTGATAAAACAGAATGAATTCGATATAAAACAAAAGGAAATACCTCGACGGTGGCCTCGAGGCTCGACTCATTTGATAAAACAGAATGAATTCGATTTAAAACAAAAGGAAATACCTCGACGGTGGCCTCGAGGCTCGACTCATTTGATAAAACAGAATGAATTAGATTTAAAACAAAAGAAAATACCTCGACGGTGGCCTCGAGGCTCGACTCATTTGATAAAACAGAATGAATTCGATTTAAAACAAAAGGAAATACCTCGACGGTGGTCTCGAGGCTCGACTCATTTGATAAAACAGAATGAATTCGATATAAAACAAAAGGAAATACCTCGACGGTGGCCTCGAGGCTCGACTCATTTGATAAAACAGAATGAATTCGATTTAAAACAAAAGGAAATACCTCGACGGTGGCCTCGAGGCTCGACTTATTTGATAAAACAGAATGAATTCGATTTAAAACAAAAGGAAATACCTCGACGGTGGTCTCGAGGCTCGACTCATTTGATAAAACAGAATGAATTCGATTTAAAACAAAAGGAAATACCTAGACGGTGGTCTCGAGGCTCGACTCATTTGATAAAACAGAATGAATTCGATTTAAAACAAAAGGAAATACCTCGACGGTGGCCTCGAGGCTCGACTCATCTGATAAGACAGAATGAATTCGATTTAAAACAAAAGGAAATACCTCGACGATGGTCTCGAGGCTCGACTCATTTGATAAAACAGAATGAATTCGATTTAAAACAAAAGAAAATACCTCGACGGTGGCCTCGAGGCTCGACTCATTTGATAAAACAGAATGAATTCAATTTAAAACAAAAGGAAATACCTCGACGGTGGTCTCGAGGCTCGACTCATTTGATAAAACAAAATGAATTCGATTTAAAACAAAAGGAAATACCTCGACGGTGGTCTCGAGGCTCGACTCATTTGATAAAACAGAATTAATTCGATTTAAAACAAAAAGAAATACCTCGACGGTGGCCTCGAGGCTCGACTCATTTGATAAAACAGAATGAATTCGATTTAAAACAAAAGGAAATACCTCGACGGTGGTCTCGAGGCTCGACTCATTTGATAAAACAGAATGAATTCGATTTAAAACAAAAGGAAATACCTCGACGATGGTCTCGAGGCTCGACTCATTTGAGAAAACAGAATGAATTCGATTTAAAACAAAAGAAAATACCTCGACGGTGGCCTCGAGGCTCGACTCATTTGATAAAACAGAATGAATTCGATTTAAAACAAAAGGAAATACCTCGACGGTGGTCTCGAGGCTCGACTCATTTGATAAAACAGAATGAATTCGATTTAAAACAAAAGGAAATACCTCGACGGTGATCTCGAGGCTCGACTCATTTGATAAAACAGAATGAATTCGATTTAAAACAAAACAAAATACCTCGACGGTGGTCTCAAGGCTCGACTCATTTGATAAAACAAAATGAATTCGATTTACATCCATCATTGTGTTGAACACGTTATCAAATACGTTGTTCTCAATATGCATCACATCCAAATTATGCCGAATGAGATTAGTACGCCAATAAGGTAACTCCCCAAAAAATACTCTTTTTCGTCCAACTGTTATTCTCCGAATCCAAAGCAACTTCTGTTCACATAATTTACTCCCAAATGTGATATTCGAAATGCTATCTATGCTTTCCAGAATTGCCTCACCAGATAAACGCTCAATTGGAGAATCATGCTCAACTCTTCGAAAAAATTTATGTTTTTGTCTTCTAAAAGGATGATTTAAATGCAAGAACTGCCGATGACAATAAAAAAAAAAACATGGTTTTCTGTCATAATGCAATCTGAATGACTTAACTTCTTCCATACAATAAGGACAAGCCAATCGACCGTGTGTGCTCCATCCTGATAACATGCCGTAAGCAGGGAAGTCATTAATCGTCCATAATAATGCAGCTCTTAATATAAAATTTTGTTTCATATACCCATCATAACTCGGAACACCATGATTCTACAATAATTTCAACTCATCTATCAATGGTCTGAGAAAAACATCAATATTCTATGATGGACTATTCGACCCGGAATTACCATATTAAGAAGCAAATATGGTTGCTTCATACACATCCATGGTGGTAAATTATATACACAAAGCATTACCGGCCAACAAGAGTACGGTTTCGCCCCATGAGTAAACTAGAATCTTATATTAAATTCATATGGAAGTAACTGCCCATATGGAAGCAAAATTCATAACAAGGTAAACTACGTGAAGAAAAACGCACCAGACTTGCTGCAGCACTGATAACTCGTATAATTATATAGTTTTTAGTTATGTTTTATTATTGTTTTGTGTCAAATACGAGTTATTATTGTTTAGTCTAATTGTGTTTATGATCTTTTATATTTTTATGTATTTTGGTGTTTTTCACAAGTTTCTTTGAGTGATTTCAGATTACTAGAATTAAGGGCAAATCCAGTTCAGTTTCAGTTCCGACACCTTTTGCCATATCAGCTATATCTCGAGTTTCACTGAAGCAATAAGGCTGAAATTTGTAGCCATGCAAAGCTAAGAGGCATATCTATCTTTTTTATGTTTTACACTTCTTAAAACGGAGTCGTTTTCCCTAGCGAAATCGACCATCAAGTTGGCTGATGTGCAATGACGTCTGTGCTGACATGTTTTCGTATTATGCCCATATCTTCTTATCCACATCAGCAAATGAGCTGATTCCAACGGCTATGGTTCCGTAACTGATAGGGGAACCTTTGTCTAGAAGACCATGTGATCAGATCAGGCCTCCAATATTGAAGAAATCGACCATCAAGGTGGCTGATGTGCAATGACGTCTGTGCTGACATGTTTTCGTATTTTGCCCGTATCTGCTTAACCACATCAGCAAATGAGCTGATTCCAACGGCTATGGTTCCGTAACTGATAGGGGAACCTTTGTCTAGAAGACCATGTGATCAGATCAGGCCTCCAATATTGACGAAATCGACCATCAAGTTGGCTGATCAAAATCGTCATATACCTACCTTTGAAATTTGTAAAGCTTGTCTCTTGTCATTTAGCCCTCCAAAATGTGTATAAATAGAGGGCCTTGGATGATTGTAAGGGATCATATTGTACATAGGTAGGATATTAGCCATTTTAATAAAATTCTCTAAGTTTTCTTCTTCTTTCTTTTCTCTAGTTTTCTTTCTTTTCTCTAGTTTTATTTTTCTTTAGAGAGAGCAAGAGGTTGGATAATTAATATTCTTCCTCTTCTTCTTTCTTTCTTTTATTTTCTTCTTAGATTTTCTTTAATTTTATGTTTATGTTTACAATGCCTATGCTAGGCTAAACTTCTATTTGGTTAAGGGTGATTTCAAAGCCCTAGACATGTTTTGTGATTGATTTTCAGATTCTATCTATCATTAATTTTCTATCAAAGTTGCTTATGTTCTTCTACAAGAATTGTTCATGATGTTGTCTTGATTTATTTAGGTGTACAACTAGATAGATCTTGATAATTATCTATTGCTAGTTTAGGAGTCTTGATCCGTGTAATTGTCTTGATTTCCTATTCATAAGTGGCAATTTGTGATTAATGATTATGGTCAAGTTTTCAATAATTGCAAAGTGGAACATAACCTAAGTTGAACAATCCGAGCTTATGTGTTTGTTGCTTAGATCAACCTATCTTTCTCATCATAAAGCTGCCATTAAATTGAATTTAGAGAGCTTATTCTAGGTTGTTTAATGGTTAGAGATTAAATAGAGAGCTTGTTCTATTTAACGACAAACTAAGGAAAGATTGGGGTAACAGAGCTTGTTGTTATCTACGGTTGTTAACTTTGATAGTTGGTTGATATTGATAGATCTGAAATTGATTCTTAATGATGTCTAGTGGTGGAAAATGAAACCTTAACCATATTTTTCATATTTAATTCTTCTTACTTACTTGTTTTCTTACTTTTAGTTTGCTTATTTTTTATATTTATTTTTATTGGCTGGTTATACCGCCTAATTTGTATATTAACTTTGTTTTATTTTTATTGGCTGGTTATACCGCCTAATTTAGTATATATATTTTTATTGGCTGGTTATACCGCCTTTTTATTGGCTGGTTATACCGCCTTGCATCTTATTCTTATTATTTACTTAGTTTAAATCTGGCTTCAAAAACCCCTTTTCTTTTATTGTTTTCTTTGAACGTAAGTTATAAACTAATAACTCATAAATTAAAACCCAATCCCTGAGGACTCGACCCTTGCTAATCATTATACTTACAATTGATCTTTTTAGTGCAAGGTTAAATAAGATACACTCTTTTGGGTGCATCAAATTTTTGGCGCCGTTGCCGGGGATTGCTTTCTTTAGTTTATTAGTTCATTGGTTTATTCTTATTTTCAGTTGTAATTAATTTTATTTTTCTTGTACATACAAGTTTTTCTTATCAAATTTTGAAAAAAAAAAAAAAAAAAAAAGAAAAACGATGGAATTGAGCAATCTAACACTTGAAGAGTTGGTGGCATACATGAACATGGAAAATCAACAAGCCAATCTCACCTACCCAGTTCAACAATTGGCCATGGGAGGATGTCAAGGCCATCAAGTGTTCCAAGACCAACTGTATGATCATTACTCAAACACTTACCATGAGGGATGGTGGGATCATACTAATTATGGCTACTCAGAAAATTACCAAGAAGTAGATCCTTATGCCAATTACACTCATCCATCTAGCTTCAATCAATCATGGTCTCAAGAACCAAATCTTCTTCAACCACCACATATGACTCAAAACTCAGGTACTTCTTTAGAAGATCTTGTCGATTCTCTTGTTACTAATACTTTGCAATTTCAACAGGAAACAAGGGCAAGCATCCGGAGTTTGGAAAGGCAAATGAGCCTATTGGCTAGTAGTATGGTGGTATGGGTAGCACAAAGATCTGAAGAACTCTCTGCCCAAACAATGATTAACCCAAAGGAGAATACTACTATTGTGACCTTGAGGAATGAGGAACAAGATGAGGATGAGACAGAATTAGAGATGGATTCTATTCTTGAGGATAATGAAGCCACAAATACAAATAAGAGTATTTCGGCACCTGAGGTAACGTTTGAGATTCCAATTTTTACTAATGTTTCTTCTCCACCTTTTCCTAGTAGATTCGCAAAGTTCAAGGAGGATGAACATGAACAAGACACGCTGGAAACCTTAAACAGTTTGTTTGTGGATGTCATTCAACAAGTACCAAAAGATGCACCATTCCTCGATGAGATATGCACCACCAAGGATGATGGAATAATACTTGTAATGGAGAATGCATCCACTGTTGTGCAAAGAAAGCTTCCTCTCAAACGCATAAATTTGGGAAATTTCATGTATGAGCCTGACAAGCCTAAAAAGCCAAGAAGGGGTGTTGGTTAGGTTGGACAACATAAATCAAGTACTAATTGGGAAGGCAGCCCAATTAATGAAGAAATTACCAACCTGCCATACTCAGATTTGCTTTCTTTTCCTTTTCCTTTTCCTTTTTCCTTTTTCCTTTTATTATTTTTATTGCTTTTCTTTATTCATTTTTATGTTTATTTGTTAATTATTTGTTTAGTATTTTAGGATTATTTAGGTTGCATGAGTTTGTTTTGTTTTGAGTCTTAGTTGTTCCTATTCTTATGTTATTAGTTCTTTTCTCTTACACATGATTCTTTCATTTGGGTTAAGAGACTTACATTGAGGACAATGTAAGAATTAAGTGTGGGGGGAATGATTTAGGATTTCTTTTATTTTTGTCTACTATTTTTTTTTATGAGTCTTTATTATTATTATTAGTGTGTTTTAGTTCCTTTTTAATACAATGATGAGATATGAATTGCATAGGTCTAAACTGGTTATTAGTGAGAAGATTTTCATGAGAATTGAGCTTGATGTCCACCTTTTTATGAGCCAATGTTAATATAATATGTTGATTGAGAAAGAAGCATGTTTAGACTTAATCTGACTTGTATAATCATCCTTGTGAGTTTTTGAGCCTATAATGATTGATGCATTATACAAATCAATCTAATTTCTTTCTTGAGTGCTCTTATGATTACATGATTCTCTAGAACTTGCTTTAAACCGTTTGAGACTATATTGATACATGTGACAACATGAATATGATAGAGGCATTAGGATTATAACCAGAGCCAAACAGCCATCCATTATTAATGTTCTAAGAGAACATCCCCACTAGTGAGCCAATTTGAGCCTACATTAAATATGATGTTTTATTGGTAACCACAACTTACACCTAGCCTAAATATACTTATATCCTTACCCTTGTTCTAAAGATGGATTATATATTTTGAGACATATTGCAAAAAAACAAGGGATATTTTTAGTTAAAAATTTGGGTTAGAAACAAGAAATAAGTGTGGGGGGAAAAGAAAAGAAAAGTCAAGAGAAAAAGAAATGGAATACTGGCAAATACATTCAAAAAAAAATATGAATCATCTCTTGAATTTGTGGAAAAAGAAAAAGATGTTACAAAGTCGTTTAGAATGAAGAAAAGGCCCAACATAAATATCCGGCCTAGGTGACTATGTACTTGTAAAGAGTTTTGAGAAGTTTCTTTGTATGATCTTTTTATGTCTCTAAACTTTATGAACTCTTTGGAACCTTTGTGATATCTTTATCCTTTTGTTCTTCAACCACATTACAAACCCCTTGGCCCCATTACAACCTTGATTAAAGACCTCTTGATTCATGAAGTTGTATGATCTAAATAGTGGAGAATAGGTGGACAAGCAAGAATATGGTAGAACTGTTTTCATGAGATTGATTGAGTGTAAACACTTCACCACTACTTTAAAGAGTGAAAATCATGAGGGTATCCCATGTGAGAAGTTGAGATTAAATTTGAACATGCAATATTTTGATTAAGATATGTTATGCTAATATTGGCTTAACTCAAACAATTTACATTCAAGCATGATTTTTTGTGAAATTCTTTAAGCTATTGATTAGTTTATAAGACTTGTTCAAATATTGTATCTAATTTGTATTGAAAGGATTAGGAGTAAATATTTTTAGTATATGCAGTTTATTTATATTTTAGTTTTTCAATGTTTGTGGGTATCGTTCTAGTAAACCCTCACGAGACTAAACTCGTCCACTAGGGACACCTAGGGGTTTAAAGGCTTGTGTCACATGCTAAGTGCCACCGTGATTTCCTACGAAAATGGATTAGATTAGATTTTCTTATTTTATTTTTATTGAGTCGTTGCTAGGGACTAGCAACAATCTAAGTGTGGGGGTGTGATAACTCGTATAATTATATAGTTTTTAGTTATGTTTTATTATTGTTTTGTGTCAAATACGAGTTATTATTGTTTAGTCTAATTGTGTTTATGATCTTTTATATTTTTATGTATTTTGGTGTTTTTCACAAGTTTCTTTGAGTGATTTCAGATTACTAGAATTAAGGGCAAATCCAGTTCAGTTTCAGTTCCGACACCTTTTGCCATATCAGCTATATCTCGAGTTTCACTGAAGCAATAAGGCTGAAATTTGTAGCCATGCAAAGCTAAGAGGCATATCTATCTTTTTTATGTTTTACACTTCTTAAAACGGAGTCGTTTTCCCTAGCGAAATCGACCATCAAGTTGGCTGATGTGCAATGACGTCTGTGCTGACATGTTTTCGTATTATGCCCATATCTTCTTATCCACATCAGCAAATGAGCTGATTCCAACGGCTATGGTTCCATAACTGATAGGGGAACCTTTGTCTAGAAGACCATGTGATCAGATCAGGCCTCCAATATTGAAGAAATCGACCATCAAGGTGGCTGATGTGCAATGACGTCTGTGCTGACATGTTTTCGTATTTTGCCCGTATCTGCTTAACCACATCAGCAAATGAGCTGATTCCAACGGCTATGGTTCCGTAACTGATAGGGGAACCTTTGTCTAGAAGACCATGTGATCAGATCAGGCCTCCAATATTGACGAAATCGACCATCAAGTTGGCTGATCAAAATCGTCATATACCTACCTTTGAAATTTGTAAAGCTTGTCTCTTGTCATTTAGCCCTCCAAAATGTGTATAAATAGAGGGCCTTGGATGATTGTAAGGGATCATATTGTACATAGGTAGGATATTAGCCATTTTAATAAAATTCTCTAAGTTTTCTTCTTCTTTCTTTTCTCTAGTTTTCTTTCTTTTCTCTAGTTTTATTTTTCTTTAGAGAGAGCAAGAGGTTGGATAATTAATATTCTTCCTCTTCTTCTTTCTTTCTTTTATTTTCTTCTTAGATTTTCTTTAATTTTATGTTTATGTTTACAATGCCTATGCTAGGCTAAACTTCTATTTGGTTAAGGGTGATTTCAAAGCCCTAGACATGTTTTGTGATTGATTTTCAGATTCTATCTATCATTAATTTTCTATCAAAGTTGCTTATGTTCTTCTACAAGAATTGTTCATGATGTTGTCTTGATTTATTTAGGTGTACAACTAGATAGATCTTGATAATTATCTATTGCTAGTTTAGGAGTCTTGATCCGTGTAATTGTCTTGATTTCCTATTCATAAGTGGCAATTTGTGATTAATGATTATGGTCAAGTTTTCAATAATTGCAAAGTGGAACATAACCTAAGTTGAACAATCCGAGCTTATGTGTTTGTTGCTTAGATCAACCTATCTTTCTCATCATAAAGCTGCCATTAAATTGAATTTAGAGAGCTTATTCTAGGTTGTTTAATGGTTAGAGATTAAATAGAGAGCTTGTTCTATTTAACGACAAACTAAGGAAAGATTGGGGTAACAGAGCTTGTTGTTATCTACGGTTGTTAACTTTGATAGTTGGTTGATATTGATAGATCTGAAATTGATTCTTAATGATGTCTAGTGGTGGAAAATGAAACCTTAACCATATTTTTCATATTTAATTCTTCTTACTTACTTGTTTTCTTACTTTTAGTTTGCTTATTTTTTATATTTATTTTTATTGGCTGGTTATACCGCCTAATTTGTATATTAACTTTGTTTTATTTTTATTGGCTGGTTATACCGCCTAATTTAGTATATATATTTTTATTGGCTGGTTATACCGCCTTTTTATTGGCTGGTTATACCGCCTTGCATCTTATTCTTATTATTTACTTAGTTTAAATCTGGCTTCAAAAACCCCTTTTCTTTTATTGTTTTCTTTGAACGTAAGTTATAAACTAATAACTCATAAATTAAAACCCAATCCCTGAGGACTCGACCCTTGCTAATCATTATACTTACAATTGATCTTTTTAGTGCAAGGTTAAATAAGATACACTCTTTTGGGTGCATCAAGCACTGGTCCTTCAGTCCTTCTAAGTTCTTTGTTTTTAAAAGCTAATTTCAAGATGAACCATCACTTGAAGAGTTTGGTGGGACTGTCATTAACTTATCCTGTAAGGGAAACATAATCCTTAGTCATATAACATCGTTAAATATTTAAACTTTGTTAAAATGATGCAATGGAGTGAAGTGTGTAGACTAAAAATAGGGAGAGCAAAGAAAATGGAACATGGACTGAACCTATCTTAAAACAAAAACAAATTTCATATGCTGGAATTCATAGAGGCATTTATACAAACACTACATATACATAGTTGTCGCAACCTAAAAAATAACAAGGTCTCATCGCAAGACTTTATTATTCGTTAAGCGTGACATTAAAAAACCGAGGAAAAGTTGACTTAATTCCTCTTTAAAAATGAAGGTTTTGAAAATGACCTTGAAAATAGACATGGAGTCTCCACCAATCTTTTTTAGCTAGGTGTGATCGGCCACCTATTAAAACCGGTTTTATAAAACATTTTAAAATTAATTAAAACATTTTTTAAACCAATTTCAAGTCTGCGTTATAAACCAGAGAAAATCGAACAATCGGGTTCTGGACTTGGTTACGTGCGGGAAAGGATTAGCACCCCCACAACGCCCGTATAAAACGGTACCTTATTAATCATGTGTTATCTCAAGTCTCGGTAAAAAAATTGGTTTTTAATTTAGTATTTCAAGTTAATTCCCAATTTAAAGAAAAATAATTCCATTTTTAATTGAAAATGATCTGGAATTTATTAATTCAAAATTTTCATATATTTCCCGAGAAAATTGGCAAAATATAGAAATTTTTATTTATTTGGAAAGTTTTCCGAATCATTCTCTTTTTTTTGAAAGGAAGATATTCGTTTATTAATAATAATTGATGACATTCTCTCCAGCAAACCCGGTAGAGAACCCTGAATTATTTTAACTCGGGAATATCTTTATTTTATTGAAAATCATTATCTTTTTCAAAACATTTAAAAAATGAATATGAACATGTGTGACATAAATAAAATGACATAGCAAAGTCTAGATAATATAATGCAACCTAAATGAGATGATATAATTTAAAAAGCATAGCATATTCTAAATGAAGTGAAATATCCTAAGTATCATGATTGATTCTAAGTGAAATGAAATATCCTAAGTGACATAACATATTCTATATGAAATAATATGTCCTAAGTTACATCAATTATATTCTAAATGACATGAAGTAAATATGAAAATAAAATAATGTTATCATAAAATATGCATGAAAATGAAAATAAAAATGCATGAACATAGTATATGCTAAATGATGTGACAAAAATAAATGACTAAATAAAAAGCATAGGATAATATGAAATATTCAAAACCATATGACAAACAATAATACCATAGAATATAAATCAAAATAATAACAATACCATAGAAATCATCATAGCAAAAAAAAAATATTATGCAATATGCATGAATATGGAAAATGCAATGCATGAAAGTGTATTTTTCTTTTAATTAAGAAAGTCCGTATATCTAAAAAGATATCCGGCTATCTTAGGAAAATATGTCAAATTAGGTTTTATAAAAACAAAAATTTGTGATTGTTTGAAAACAATTTTGAAGAAAAACTTGAATGAAGATTAAAACCCCTCCCAAACCCTTTTAAAATGGCTTTAATTTCTTAAGTTTAATATCCCGGACTTGACCACCCTTAACCCGAGGTTTATAAAATCATTTTTAAAGTTTAAAAAGGCCTTAGAAACTATCCTAAGACAGTAGCTAAAGCTTTTAACCAACCCCCTCTAAATGCCTTTGCCAAATTCAACAATTGTTTTTCTTTTGAATTCAAATCTGCCTCTACTGTCCGATTTTAACACACTATTTTTAACCTATTTTTAAAATTTCAAAAAAATATTAAAAAAAACTACAGGAGACTCAGAACATGTAAAAATACACAAGAAAAAATTGGCTTAATTTTTTGATTAAATATGACTTCCTAGAAAAATCGTGAAAGTACGAGTACTAGATGAAAAAACTATTTTGCCAGAACAAATTTTTTTTGCCTTTGATAAAATCATTTAAAAATCAAAGTAAAATTGTTGGAGACTCTCCTAAATACCTACAAATAGTAGCTAAAACATTTAAAAACCTTGGACAAGAATTGGCTAAGTAAAAAAAATCAACTCAAGTATGCTCAAGTGAGCATGACTTTGAGCCGTTGATTGGCCTAAGTCATGAATCATGTGGCAATGACATGGAATGCATGAACATACAGCAAATGAAATGTATGAAATGCATGGTCTAAATCCTAAATGATAAGGGAAATGCATGACAATTCAAAATAACCTAAATAACTAGCATGAGTTTGCATAGCAATAAATGCTATCCTAACTTAATGTGCGTGCAATGCTTGACAATGCAAATATGAATTGGACCTAATATGTTATGAATATGCATGAAAATGCTAATGTGACCTAAACCTAAGTAGTATAGCAATGCATGGCAATACCAATATGATTTAAGACCTAATATGCATGGCAATACCAATATGGCCTAGACCTAAAATGTAATGAGGATGCATAGCAATACTATGAACATACAATGACCAATAAACCTAATACTAATGCTTGAACAAACATCAACTAATACACAATTTCATGGCATAATCCTAGCTAGCATAGTACCTAAACAAAATGCACACACAAGGCAAGGAATGCATGAAGAGGCTGGTACTCTAATGCAATCCTATCTAGTAAATAACACAAATACATGACAAATCATATCAAAATACATAATGTCATGACATTTTCACAAGCATATGACATACTAAAATCAAAATACACAAGCTCATGATAGGAAATGCAAACAAGTCAAGAAACAAGATGAAAATGCACATGCACATGCAAGGCAAGCAAAAATGGAGCAGTCGAATGGTCTTATGACCAAATATAAAATGCAAACATGTTTATAATGCAAGACATGATACATCAAAAAATGCACAATATGATCAAGATGAACACAAAGGCCGAACCTACAAGGAAAAATCATTAAGCATGAAAAAGAAATATAAAAGCAAATATAGCATAGAAAATAATGTAAAGAACATGAACAAAATAAGCATAGACATACAAAGAAAATAACAAGAAAAGCTAGTTAACAAAACAAGGAAAGTTAAGCTCCATGGTTGGTACAAAATGGGCATAGCCTCTCCCCAAACCATAATCACTTGATCTAGTCAAGATCATGAAGCCTTTCCATTTCTTTTCCTTCTTTTTTTTTGTAAAAAATCAGAACCTTAAATACTTATATAAACCTTCAAAAATCATATTTTTCATAACAACATGCAAAGAAAAAAAAAAGAAAAAAACCAAGGTAAACAAACAAACCATTCGGCCATAGCAAAAATATTTAAGAAAAATTTATTTTCAACCATTTTTTGATGAAGAAGAAAAGATGAAAACTTAAATAAACCTTTTAAAGCTTTGATTTCTATGAGAAATGTAGTAGGAAAAAAAGGTATAAAATCAAGAAATCACCATGGAAAACAAGAAGAAAACTATGCTAGAGCTAGGTAGAAATGGCTACCTTCAAGCTCTCTTAGAAAACTTTTTCTTCCTTTCTTTCAAAAACCTTTTTTTTTTTTCCTAAATTAGCCACTGACTTCCAGCCTTCAACCTTGTGAAAAACTGCTCAGCCCCCCCTCTCTTAGCCTTGGCCGAATGGCCCCTCAACCATAGGATGGATTGTGCCCTTTTTTCTCCTCCAATTTTGGCCCTTAGATTAAGATATTCTCATGGCAACATAAAAATATCATCTTGCCAATTGATAGAAGCCCTTAAGATGTGTACTCAGCCCTTGTAATAACCTCAACCCTTAGATGAAAAAGAGGACCAATCCCATGCACTCCCTTGCTTGGCCTTTTGAGTGTCTACCTTTGGATGAGTTGTGCTCTTGTAATTTAAGATTCCATTGCTAAAACTTGCTTTGCTGATTGTAAATTTGTAATATATAGCTGGAATAAAGATTTACTTGACATATTACATTGTAAAATTGTTGCTTAACGACTTGAATCAGAAATATAGTATATTTGCACTTACAGGTTGTTTGTGATTTTATTTAGTGCTTAATATTATATGTACCTTTCTTCTGCCATTTTACAATTTAATATTTGGCTTTTCTAATCATAATCAAACAGCTGACTTTTGAGGGAAAAAAATAGCTGACATGAGATATTATAATTGACCAGATTATTAGAAAAATATTTTTAGAAGAGCAAAAATATATATTAGATTGACATCAATATTTATAGTAACAATTATTTATATTTTAGTTGCTTTTATATTTTATTTTCTTGTTCACTTTAAACAAAATTACTTATAATGTTACATTTTAATACTTTTTAGTAGTAAATAAAAATAAAAACAAATCGAGCCAATTGAGAAAAGCATAAGCAATTTTTTCCCTTAATTTATTATATACCAGACAAATTCATTAGGAGGATTTAATTTGCTTTTCCTAAAGCAGTTGCAGAAAACAATTTTTCTTTATGTTAGCATTGATAGAAAATTATTATATATATTTTCTATTTTTTTAACAATTAGTATTTTTTTAAGGATAAATAATTAATTCAGTAAATTAATTTATCTAACAATCTAATAACTCCACAAACATTTAATTCATCAATAATTTAATTATAATTAAATTATAAAATAACTATATTACTATATCTCAAACATTCAATTCATCTAATAATCTAATAAGCACTCAACGTTTGATATCAGTTATTGAATTACGTCATCTAATACAAATAAAACTTAAGTAAAATATATATATATATATATATATATATAATCTAACTAATTATTCAAGTGAGCATTAATATAAAAATAAAATTTTAAAATTAGAGTTTAAAATGTTTGCACGCACATTTCAAATATAGAATTCTCTCTCTCCTCTAGCCTTTTATAAATGCACCAAAATAAGTCTTGAGACCTTTGTCTTTTTCTTGCCTTAACCATTTAATGGTTTACGAAGGATTAGAAGCAACAAATGTTTTTACGTTTTCTTGCTTCTCTCTACTTCAGTTTTTTTTTTTTTTTTTTATACTTTTTTTTGGTTATATTCTAACTTTCTTAACAAACTGATAATATAAAAATGCAACAAAAAAAAAATTATATTTATTTTATTTTAAATTTGTAAGGAAAGTACAATAAAACAGATCAATGATTTTTATATATATTTCTTCTAATAATGAAACAGTTGACTTTAGAAGACCAAGAATATACATTAGATTGACATCAATATATATAGTAACAAATATTTATATTATAATTGGTTTTCTATTTTTCGTGAGATAGCTCCAATGCCATTATTTTTGTCTTTTAATACTTTTTAGTAGTATAAATAAATAAAAACAAACCGAGCCAATTAAGAAAATCATAAATAAGCATTTTCTTTCCTTAAATTTAGACTCAACAATTTTGAATATGATACAATTATACGATACGAACACGATACAAAAAAAAAAAAAACTAAAACATAATATGATACAAAAAATATATAATGCGAACACGATACAAATATAAATTATTAACGTATCAAAATTTATATAAATATATAATATGTTAAACATTATTATAACAAATGAAAATATATGAATATGACATAAATACATAAATTATAAAATCTACTTAATTTGATTATATACAATAACAAATTCATTAGGAGGCTTTTAATTTGCTTTATCCAAAGCAATTGCACAAAACATTTTTCTTTATGTTAAGCATTGATAGCATGTTTAAACACTTTCTTGGGATTTTACCGGCTTTGATGTTTTGCAGATTTCAACAATGTGAAACGTCCCATGGCTAAAGTCAAGATCAGACCCCCTTGTAATTGCCAAGAAAAGTGTATTTTCTATCATATACTTAATAATGCTATCCTTTTTCCCTGTTGTGAATATTAAAGATGATAAAATGAACATGAATTTAAAAATTCGTTCGAATAAAGCCAATTTAGATTTGTTCAAATTCGTTCAATTACTACCTTCAACTATGAACTAGGCATCGGATGATGATAGTATCAAGATAACTAAGTTTTAAGGACACCAAAAATAATTAAAATACGAAATAACATAAAAAAATAATATGAACATGATACAAAGATGTAAACATGTTAAAATTTATATAAAATGAATTATTAACATATCAAAATTTATATAAATATATAATATTTTAAACACGATTATAACATATAAAAATATAAAAATACGATATCAATACATGAATTATCTAATTTATACCTAATTCGCTTATTATTGGTCTTTGTATATCATTTGAAATGAAATAAAGCTACAGCTACAGTATTATGATAGTCAAAAACAAAAATAATTGAAAAATAGGTGGATCATGAAGCTGTTTGATAGGCACCTACGCTTGCTGTAGTAGTAATTGTATTGGTAAATTTGAAGAATATCCATTCCGTTGAAAATAATTGTTCAATGATCTAATTGATAAAAAAAAAATTAAAAAGTATTAGAAAGAAAATTATAAAGACCAATATACCCATAATAAAATATCAAGATTTCTCCTTTTTTTTCTCCTCTTCCCCTTTCCCTCCATTCTCTAATTTTGCCTTCCCGTTTTGTATATTGGGAATTACACTATTAGTCTATTTATGTACTAACTTTGAGGTGCTATTTTGACATTTTGTAGTTCAAGGAGAGGAGTTAAAAAAAAAAAAAAAAAAAGAACCCTTTGGTATTCTTAGATGTTTCGATTGGTGGAGATCCAGTGGAAAGACTCGTTATTGAGGTAAACCAAAAGCCAGCTGCTGGATTTGTACTCCGTTTTTGTTTTCTGTTCTTTGTGGGAAGACATTTGGAATTCACCTGAGACTAACACTTCACACTAAGGGTAAAGGTTTTTCTTTCCAAATTGACGGCTTTTTGCAGATGTTATTCCTAAGACAGCTGAGAATTTTTGGACACTCTGTACAAATATCTGAAAATTTTCAGTTTTCACTATAATAATTACAATTAATCTGTGAGCGCAGGTCAGTTGAATTTTGTGATTGCACTGATTGTCATCTTTTTGTTACAGTGCATCAGTACTGACGAACCCATTATTAATTATTTGTTTGAGGTCTTAATAGGTTCCTTATAATGTCTCCAGCATTGTAGTCTATCGATACAAGATTTAATAATCTCGTAAATCTTTTTCTTTGACTAGGACAAATCGCATTAAGCCTTGCTTCAAAGTTTCTCATCTGATAAACTATTTGCCTGCATTTGCTATTAGATGAATTAACTTCACCCTTTTTTTCTTGAATTTTCTTTGCAAACAAGTGTGTTAGGCTTTGATTTTTCCAAACTGTGTCAAACTGTAGGTGAAAGGCATTGGCAAGTTTGTTCCATGAATAGGGATTTGAAATTTTAGTAATATGCATCTGGTAGGTTACTTTTCTTCTTTGTTATTCCACTTGACTTAGCATCTGTATGATTGCAACAGTGTCTGTGTCAATATTTTTTTTTTAATGTGCCTCTATAATCCCAGATTTTAGGATAAAGCTGGAGAAAAGATTAAGGAAAACTTCATAAAATGAACCATTTAAGAAATATGGTTTAACATTTTCTTTGTATGAATCATTATATTTTTGGTTGGACCTATCGATACTGCTCCTCCTTTATGTGCATAATGAGAATAATCCATGGAATTAAAAAATAGGTCAAAATATTATCATTATGAAGTGAGTAGGGCTAATGTTTTTACAAGAAATCTCTAGCCAACCCTCTTGCAAAATATCTTTTCCTAGATAAAAAAGTAAACTCTAACAATTTCTTTGTTCTCAACACTCTTTAATTTTCAGGTTTTAGTCACTTCAACATTCTTAGATGGTTATATGGGTATCCAAAGTACGAACAAGATGGATGTTTATTGTCCCAACCATTTCTCTTAGTTTCGATCCCAATAAAGAAAGGGAATCACAAAGTTTTTGTGTTGTTGGTTCCTAGGTATAGTGTTGTAAAAATGAACATATAATTTTGCTAAATGTACATAAAGTTGTGTCATATGTACATATAGTTTAAACTGTATGTACATATAAGTGGAGTTATTTTGTTGAAGCATCTCTTATCAATTTTGTTAGTTTTTAGTCGTTTTAAAAGGTAAAAACGATTAGATTGAGGGATTATGGTTAAGGGTTTAGCTTTAGGGAGTAAGAGTATTATAATTTATTACTTTTACTCATTTTGTATGAATTGATACATGAATTTTACTTTTGTTTGTAAGGTTACATGCATGACCGAAGAACTAATATCTTGCTCATGTGATTAATGCAGGTCGATGGTAACACTTGTCAAGAGTCCATATATTTAGTTTAAAACCTTACGTTTTGCCATGTATCAAGAACTTCAACAAATCCGGACTACTTAAAATAATTTGTATTCACATTTGTGCGACCTGAGTTCGCATCCTCCTCATGTATTTGCGACAATAAAATTGTAATTGAACTTGATCTTTAATGTTTATAGTTGTTTAAATAGATTTTTAAACTCAGTTTTATAGTTGTAATGGAACTTGAGCTTTATAGTTGTAATGAATTTTTTTAGTTGTTTAAAACTCGATTGTTTATGTATTACCAAAGTGTGTTGGAAATGGTATGTGTGTACAATTATGTTTGCATATCATGTTCACTGTGCACCTAATGAGTTAATTTGGTTCAGATTCAGTGAACACAATATGCTACAGACAGGTCTTGTCGAAAATGAGTTAATTTGGTTATGATTCAATGATCCATGCTTAAAATGCCTAATTCAATGGGTAAAAATGATCAATTCTTTATAAAAAAAAAGGATCAATCCTTTATAAAAATAAAAATAAAAATAAAAAAAGAATTGATCCTTTTATTCATATTTCATAAATCAACTTCCACAATGGATCTAACCTTAGTGAAAAGGATGGTTTCGAGGTATTGATGTTATTCTCATTCATATAATGATTTGGATTCATAAAGATATAAGGATTTAAAATATGAAATTTATTCATATAAAAATGTGGTATTCAATTCTTTGGTGTAAATATGGATGTACATACTAAAAACTAAAGCAGATTTATGCTTTTGTCTTGTTACTGTAAATAATATGTGAATAATTACAAGTGTTGCATAAATGAAAAGGTCTTTCTTTCTCCAACATATGGACCATTTGCATCCTTTTCCCCAGGTGAGGGAGTAAAATAGTTGGATATCTCTGAGATTCTACAATAAGTAAAACATAGAAAGATATAATAAAGAAAATATAAAATTTTCTCACAATTTATAGTTGAAAATAGAAAGACAAAAGTATGTACATATAGTATAACTATATGTACATTTAGCAAAAGTATATGTATATTTTTATAACAATGTCAAATTTGACCCTAATATATGATATCCATCCATCAGATATCTGTGAATATCCCACACCTTAAGTCTGCTAAACCCAACTCTTTTTATTTCTAGATATGAGCATGAGCAAAATAAATAGTGACAAGACATTAAGGTGCTTAAACCCATTATTAAGTATGCATTAAGGTGCTTAAGCCTAGTAGCCTCAGAATTCGGAACCAGCAACTCAGCTCGGTTAGCAAACACAGGGGTCAAGCGAAAAAACCTTAAAGAGCTTTCCAACAGTAAACTACTCTATTGACTTGAAGCTGCCTGATTGTGTGTCATATATCTATCAAATCAATTTGCCCACATATTCTTTTTGCAGTCAGTTGTACCATATTTGGCCAAATGCATGCATCCATTGTTTCTGAAATCTAGTAAAGAAGCATATTTACTCTTAAGATTTAACCAAAGAATGCAAAAAAAGATAATGTAATGGAATTACTTGACCTATCCTAGTTGCACATCTATTCTAAAAGCCAAGAATATCAACTACACAAACAACTAAAAACTAACAAAATTGATAAGAAATGTTTCAACAAAATAAACCCACTTATATGTACATATAACATAATTGTATGTATATATAGCACAACTATATGTACATTCAGCAAAAGTTTATTTACATTTTTTTTATCTGTGAGACATTCTACCCTAAACCCAAAGATGTGTTCTCTTTTCTTCAAATGAACAAGCATAATTATATATACATTCAACAAAACTATATGTATATTTTTATATCTGTATTAAATTCATCTATATATACAAAGAATAACAAGAATGAGCTAAATGCCTTATGCTACATAATCACACAAGAGAACCAATTGAGTGTTCTCATTCATTGCATTATCCATATTGATTAAGAGAAACTACCAGGAGAAACAATTCTTAAAATTCTTTGATCCCAAATTTGCTTAAATTTCTTTAGTCCACTCAACCAAATGTTAAATACTCTATCCTAAAATGTCTTTCTCTACCCTTATTCTTAAATCTCGTCATTAACAATCAAAATAAAAAAATTAAAAAAAAAAGAAAAAAATATCTCAAGTGTTTAATCTTGCTTTGAACTATAATACAACATTTTTAAATTTTTTTCCAATATTGATTATTACTTAAAAGGTTCTAAAAATAAGTATCTAGATAAACATGATGAATAAACTTAGACCAATTTTACAAAAAGAGTTTTTCTCTAACAATTATTTACTAAATAAAGAATGTTTCTAAGTTTCCTAAAAGATAAGCTAGCACTCCAAATAGAAATAGGAAGGGGTAGTTTCTTTTATTGGTTTTTAAAATCACTGATCATTACTATGTACTTTAATTAGTCAGCCTTACTTCCTAGATTGTAGCTACTAAAAGTTCTTTATTCTCAGTCAACATGCACTCCCACATAAACTTGTATATAGGCAAGCACCCAAAATTCTGAAACAAGAACAAGATAATCTAGTCGCATATACAATCACATAATTTCTCCCAAACACCATAATAACAAAAGTATACTTTTCAAATTCAACTTATGCTAACATTATGCGTTGGAGAAGAAAGGAAAAGAAGGGGCAAGTACAAAATTATTTCTACCATTCATATTACCTCAATAGTTAGTGATTGTTCTAAGATATCCATAATCTTTTCCCTGAAGATGTCCATTAACCAAATGATCTGATAAACAAGGCAAGGTTGGTCAATCAAAGGGGAAAAAAATTACAAGAACATATTTTAGAAGGGACTCTTAACATTCTAAAAGTCATAGCAGAAAAAAGTAGTCAGTTTTATTATCCACGCAATGAAAATTGAAAGAATGGTAGAAAACCTTATGCAAACAAACTACGTTGTCCATAAAGAACCTACCAAAAAGGCCCTAAATTCAAAGGAGAAATACTAAAACCACTTATGTAGACCACAGAAAGCTTTTAACTCCTTAATAGGGTTCCCCGCCATTTCGGAAGTCCAATTACATGCTCTATGGGCACCTTAGCCAGAATAGAGGCTAAGCTCTTTAAACAAGAAAATTTTGTTTGGCACATCTGTTGATTTTTGACCTTCGATACCGATTGTAGTTTTGTGCTACAGTATCGATTTGCTACAGTAACTTTCTCGATATGCTACAGTAACTTTATCTCGGGAAGCTACAGTAACTTCCGAAATAACAACTCTTTTATTAATATGACAAAAGACCAAATACAATTGGTGTGAACACCAACTAACAATAGAGACAACCAACCTCACACAAACTCTTTATCACTTTACTATTCACTCACTATTCATTCATACACTTAACACCACTCACGTGCTCACTTTCTTCTTCAATTTCTGCAAATTTTGCAGCTTCCATGCTCTGGCTCTCAACACTTCTTTTCTTTCATTTTCTCTCTACTCACATCTCTTCATTTCTCCACCTATTTCTTCCCTTTTTCTCTCTACTCACCACTCTTCCTTTTCTTTCTCATCTACACAACACATAACACCTAAGGCTCTATTTATAACCATTTATGTCGGTTCCTTACAACATTCTAGTATGTATGTTGGCTAAGCTATAATGTTCTAGAGAAGGAAATATGGAGAAGAATATAGAAGAAACTAGAGAGAGAAGTTTCTAGGAAGGTGATTGAAGAATAATCTAGGGAGAATTATGTAGACAATTCTAGAAAGGGGGATGAAGAAATTTCTAGGAAGAAGATTGAAGAATAATCTAGAAAAGGACAAAGAAGAGAACTCCAGAAAATTTGAGTAGTCGGTGACTTTCAACACTCCCCCTCAACGACTACTCTCTCTTGATGCTCGCTTTGGTAGTCATGCCAAGTTGTCTTCTGAACTTATCAAATCTTGCATCAAATATCTTCTCTTTTTCTTTCTCTTCTTAAAATTCATCAGCATCATTAGTTCTGCTTCATCCATCGTTGATTGCTCTCTTCTCTTTTGATCCTTGATTTTGTTCACTTCCGTCTTTGCTTCAACACCATTGTTATCTTCTTTCTTCTTGATTTTCTCTGCTAGCCTGTCTCTGACTTTGGCATACTCGACTTTGTCAACTACCATTAATTTGTTGACTTCACAATCGATCTTCATATCTTTCACGCCTTTGTAAGTCTTAACAGTGTCGATGACCTCGTTGTCATCTTTCTCAATGTTGACATCAGCTGCAAGCTTCTTCTCGACTTCTAGAAATAACCTTTCTTCTTCAAACATATTTTCTGGTGGCTGAAATAGAGACTCGTTTCCTTCCTTTGACGTTTCTTCTGTTACCTTCTGTCTTGGTTGAATATTCTCAAAATCAATTTTTTCTTCGTCTTCATGAACATTTTTTTCTAACTCGGTGGTGCAACCAGATACGAGTTCTTCGCATTCTTCAATAGTAAATGCTGTCTCAAAATCCCATTCTTCTTTATAGTTATTCTCCTGTCGTGAGAACACTGTTGCATAGCCTTGCACTTGTCTATATCGACAATCTCGAGCATAGTGACCAATCTTGCCACAATTGAAACACTGAACGTTTCGACGATGAGACCTCACATTTTCGCTATCGTCTCTATCTCGAACAGTTTGAGCTCCCCCTCGCTGAAAGCTCCTCCGTTGCCAAGCTTCTTGTTTGTTTTGAACTTCAATGTCTTTTATTCCTTGCCTCATAGCAACTTTACCTCTTCTATTGCTAAAGAGGGCTTTCTCATAATCTTTTATCATGACTTTAGACATTTGGTTATCTAAAGCCTCTTGATTTGCAAGGATATTTTCCAACTCAGTTAAAGTTGGTTCTTTGCTCCAACCACGGGTTGCAGTAACAATCCCGTTGTATTCAGGTCGCAAGCCATGGATGATAATTCTTCTCATCCTCGTTTCGGTAATGACATTTTCTGGATCTAATTTTGAAATTTCATCACAAAGAGTTTTAACTTTAGAGAAATATGCGCTTACCGACATATTTTGCTGCGAGATTGACAGGAGTTCATTCTCCAATTGTTGGAGCCTAGCATCATTTTTCCTTGCGAACAGCATTGTGAGTGTGTCCCAGGCTTCCTTCGGTGTCTTTGCATCCTTGATGCGTTGTAATAAACCATCCTCAATGGTGACTGATAACACGTACATGGCTTTACCGGCTTTGATCTTCCATTTTCTTAGTTCTCCGGCATCAGTTGGTGGTGTTGAAGCTTCACCGTTAACAATATCCCATAAATCTTGCCCGAGCATGTAATATTGCATCCGGATGCTCCACGTATTGTAATTGTTTTCATTGAGCTTCTCGATGTTGCTAGCGGAATTAGAAATATCTGCCATAATGTCTTGAGAGTGCCCTGCACTTACCTCAAATTTGATTCTCGTTCACTTAATTTCACAGTCCCTGACCGTGTACCGGCAGAATTTCCACGTCTCCACGAACTACGATCCTCGATCGTCTTGGTCCCAGACCAATAATCTTCACAGTCCCACACTGTCTTTCTCCGATATGCGTACTCCGGTCCCTGACCGTCTAGCTCTGATACCACTTTGTTGATTTTTGACCTTCGATACCGATTGTAGTTTTGTGCTACAGTATCGATTTGCTACAGTAACTTTCTCGATATGCTACAGTGACTTTATCTCGGGAAGCTACAGTAACTTCCGAAATAACAACTCTTTTATTAATATGACAAAAGACCAAATACAATTGGTGTGAACACCAACTAACAATAGAGACAACCAACCTCACACAAACTCTTTATCACTTTACTATTCACTCACTATTCATTCATACACTTAACACCACTCACGTGCTCACTTTCTTCTTCAATTTCTGCAAATTTTGCAGCTTCCATGCTCTGGCTCTCAACACCTCTTTTCTTTCATTTTCTCTCTACTCACATCTCTTCATTTCTCCACCTATTTCTTCCCTTTTTCTCTCTACTCACCACTCTTCCTTTTCTTTCTCATCTACACAACACATAACACCTAAGGCTCTATTTATAACCATTTATGTCGGTTCCTTACAACATTCTAGTATGTATGTTGGCTAAGCTATAATGTTCTAGAGAAGGAAATATGGAGAAGAATATAGAAGAAACTAGGGAGAGAAGTTTCTAGGAAGGTGATTGAAGAATAATCTAGGGAGAATTATGTAGACAATTCTAGAAAGGGGGATGAAGAAATTTCTAGGAAGAAGATTGAAGAATAATCTAGAAAAGGACAAAGAAGAGAACTCCATAAAATTTGAGTAGTCGGTGACTTTCAACAACATCAATTTGACACCAAAGGCAATTCCAAACTGAAATTCCTCACACCCAGGATACTTAAATAATAGTAACTACCAAATTGACTGTACCTACATTCTATAGATACACAGGCATACAAATTTTTTATGCACACAGTATATCTTGACCAAATAATGGAACCAACATATATGGAATATTGAATGTTCAAAGAATGACAAAAAAGGGTTGCAACAAAATACAAGGGAATGGAGAAGAAAACCACAAACACAGACATAACATGATGTGCACATTTTACTCAAAAAGGTAGGAGAGAGTTAACTCATGAATGAATAGATAAATGGTGAAAATTCCAAAATTTCAAGAGTAGGACACATAAAATTTATACATTCAATAATCATTGATGGCCAAATGCTTAACAATATATTAGCATTGCTTTACAAAAACTGAATACTAGTAGCACCTTCACATGTTTCAAGACTAAAGACAAATAAGCGATCAACATATCTCACAGATGTCATCAACTCTATAATGGAAAAAGATTTTCATTGCATGATAACATTTAATCCCTGTAAAAAAAACACAACATAGATGACAATACCCTAAGTGATTAAACAGACAGCTTTAACGCGGTAACTACTTCCTGAGAATAACTTCCAATAGTACTACATTTTCACACAAGAGTAGGAAAATGAGAGAAAAGATGAATTACCAGCAAAATTGCCAACAAGAATTCGACTAGAATCATTATAGTTGTCCATTTATATGACAACAATGCTGGGCATGAAGTTGAGTACTTTTTCTGTAAATACAGTATTCCCTGCTCCAAAAGGACCTGCTAATCCTACCAATACTATTCCATAATTTTTTTTTTGCAAACAATTAGCATGCACAGATGACAATAAAGAACCCCTTCTCAAAAGAACCCAAAAAAAAACTAGTCATCAATATCTCAATTTTCACATTATAAACACACAAAAAAACTGTCAGACATTTACTGTAAAGGTACCAAACAATAAGAAGGATCAAAATCAAGCAATGGCAAACAAATTTGTTTTTCCTTTATTTGGGGAACCCTTGTAAGTTTTCAGAAGAAAAAAAAAAAGGGAAAATCCTACAAAAAACACCAAAATAATATCTTCAAATATCAAAACAATCAAAATACAAATTTTTTATACTCAATGTCTCACAATTCAGAAAACACAAAAGAATCACATTAAAAAAAAAAATGCCACCTATAACAAAGTGTCAAACAGAAACAAGAAAATACCACTAAACTTACCAAAACCTCTATTCTAGCAGGATTTTTGGATCTAAAACAACCACATTTACCCCAAAAAAATAAATAAATAAAATAAACAAAGCAAATCAAATCAAACAATGAAATAAAAGATTACCCTGATTTCAAAATGGCAAAAGATAGCAATATCTAGACTCCAGAATTAAAAATAAATCAAAAGCAATAAAATAAAATAAAATAAAATAAAATAAAATAAAAGGAAAGACATTTGGCATTGATGACGAGTGTACTCACCGAGTCACACCGAATGATTCAATAGATTTTATAGTAAATGAGTCATTATGAGTCACCGTTTCTCCATACACATAAAAAAAAATTGGTTATTCTATTTCTCTCATTTTCTTTCTTGAAATAGAAACGAATGTGATTTTTCGGGATTTTCTGTCTTTTTTGGGAAGTTGGAAATTGTAGAGAATCGGCAAAGCAAAAAAAAAATTCGAGAACTGATTCACATAAAAAGAAGAAAGAGAGTACTTGACTCTTCTCTGAACCTATAGATGAAAAACAAAAAGCATAAGGGGTATGAATATATGAGAATGGTTGAGAGAGAGTATGAGAATGGCTGCTGATAAGAGTTGTGAGAGAGGATATGAGTCTGCTGAAAGAGGAATAGAAAGAGAGGAACGACACAAAGAGAACAACTAAACTTAAAATAAATAAAAAAAGAATAGGTTTATTTTATTAAGGGTATTTAAATTTTTACAATTTTTTTAACAACAATTTTCTTAATTATTCATTTTTCTTTTATAAATTATTTTACACCATAAGACCATTGAGCCATTATTCCACCATGTTTTTTAAATTCTAATTGTTTTACAAATTCAATTATTGTGGTGAGAAATGAATTGGACACGAATGTCGACATAACTAGCCAGCTACAACTCCATTATTTTGGTTAGTATTAGACCCATCACCCCTAACTTGGATTATTGACTCAAAAAAAGTTGAAGCAGAATATTGAAACTGAAGATTGTTCTTAGCGTTGCTCCAATTGTTCCTTTCCTTGTTTCTGATTTTAAGCAAAAAGTTATTGATTCCTTCCTTAGTAATTGGATCCCTTGAAGTGGAGGACAGTTAGCCCCCAGCACTCACAGCTTTATTCCAAGCAATCAATTTCAGGTAAGCTTCAAGAAACTGCTCCTAATTTTGCTACTTATTTGATGTTAGTATGTCACATATTTTCTTTTAGTCATTTTACATGGATCTTATATATATATATATATATATATATATGTTAATCTGTGATAATGACTAGATCTGGTGGTTGGACCTATGGTCTCAACAGCCAGATCTGTGGTATGTCCACCGCTCATGTTGTAATTTTAGTGAATTTTATTTGAAAGATTTATCAGTTTTGGACATGATTATATTAACAAAATTTGTGTACTTTTACTCTTGGAATATGGCCAATCCAACCACTTAAACAAGCCCAATTGGTTGTATTTTTATGATTATAGCTATAGTTTAATTTCCTTCTTCATCCAATTTTTTTTACAAATTCTTTAGCTCATAAACTAGATAAGCCTACCAATGTTTCTTGAACAAATCATCAATACTCTAAATTTGATGCAGTGGAAACTAGAGCTATTTAATAGCTGAACTCGTTGGGTTAATCCTTGATATTATTAAGTTCATCAGCCTTCCAGTTAGCAAATTTCTAAAATACCAAAGAAAATTCACTGATTACGTGGATGGTTTGAAACAAGCTCAATCAGATTTGCATGATTAAAAGGGAGATATTCAACAACAATTGCAAGACAAGCATCATTTTGGGAAAAAGCCCAAGCAAGAAGTTGAAACTTGGTTGAAAAAAGTAGAGGAAAAGCTTGATCACGTTCAACATGTTGAAGCCAAAGTCAATAGAGAAAAATATGTCTTTTGTTCTTGCTTTGGGAAGCTTGTTGATGAAACGACTCAAGCATTGAAAGAAGTACATGCTAAAGGTCATTTCTCTAGGAGCTTGGTGATTAATGATCCCTTTAACATAGCGGTTAACCTACCTACACCAGAATTAGTAGGTGAGACTAATGTTAGAGAATAAATTTATCAGTATCTGATGGGAGACGAAGTAGGAATGATTGGAGTGTGTGGAATGGGCGAAATTGGGAAAATAACCATAATGAAGTATGTCCACAATAGGTTGTTGAAAGAAAGTAAATTTGGAAAATTTATATGGGAAAATGTATCCCAAGACTTCGATATTCAAAGGCTACAGAAAAACATTTCATGTCAATAGATGGGAAACTTGTCAATTGATGAAGATACAATCGTACGTGCTGGAAAGTCTCTTTAAAAGAAAATAAATATTCAATAGTATAATAGACATGAATAATTTTAAAAAAGGAAATAAAGATGGAAAAAATTGTTAAAAAAAAAATTTATAAAGACAAAAATAACCTTAATAAAATAAACCCTCTCTTCTGATGATTTTCTTTCTCTGTTTAAGCCACCTTCCATGAATACCCAAAAACTTCACTTTTTTCTCTAACTTTCTTTTCACCTATCCTAAATGGTTGCATATAAATTTATTTATTCTCTTTTCCTTCTTCCTTTGTTCTTTTTTGGTTGGGTTGTGAGAAGGTGATTGGAGTTGTAACCATGATGTTTAAATTTTTGGCAGAGACAATTGTAAAGAAAAGCAGTTAAAACTGTCAAATAGTTGGTGGGAGCTTGGAGGTATGTATTTGAACTTTGAAGGAATTTTCATTGAAGAGAAACTCGTTTCCTATTTTGAGCCCAAAAAAAAAGAATAGCGAGTCGGGATAGGTATAGATAAAGTGAAGAGAGAGAAAAAAATATTTGTGTTGTGTGTAAGAGAAAGAAGAGAATGGCTCTTTCTATTTTTTTTAATAAGAAGATATTTTAAGGATAAAATTATGTTTACAATGTTTTATTTAAAAATAAAATAAAAAATTATTTCTTCATTTCCTTTTTATGAATTATTATTTGACATTAGACCATTAAATGATTATTGTCTTTTAGAGAGCATATTTTTCAAATTTACCTAAAATGTTAAAAGAATAAGGGAGGTATGTGCTAATATTGGATGATGTATGGAAAAGATTTTCTCTAGAGGATGTTGGAATCCTTGAGCCAACAGAAAATATTGGATGCAAGTTAGTGTTGACAACGCATTCAGAAGAGGTTGTTCATGTCACACTCCCATCTTGAGTCTAAGACAGTGATAACCGTCACATACTTTTACAAGCATGTAAAGTTGCAAATTCTAACCATTTCACTTGTAACAATTGCTTGAGAACTTCAAAATATATAGTAAATTCAAATTTTTCTTAAGTCTTAAAACATCATCAATATATCCATATAAGAGGTTCTAAAAGCTGTGGTCTTAAATACAAACAAGCTAATAGCCTCCGAATTATTTAACTAAATAGTAAGCCTAAAGCTCCAAAATATCATAAGTGCGGAAATGACCTCTCAATTCTAAATTTCCCAAGCGATGATTTCTTAGCCAACGACTACTCTTCAACATTTGAAAAATATAATAATTAAATAAATGAGTACAAATACTCAGTAAGTGACAAACTTCCTCAATCACTCGGGTCATCATCATGTGTTACAAAACTATACATGCAAAATTCACCTTGAGGATATTGCCAAACCATATATATATATATATATATATATATATATATATATATATATATATATATAATACATAGTGCAAATCAAATATTCGTCATTTAACAATCATTTATAATTCAAGTTTCAATAATCAAAACAATTTCATATTCACATAACAAACTATGGAAAAAGGATAATGGGAATGGTTATGGTTATGGTTATGGATGCATATTCATATTCGTATTCATATTCATGTACGGATTCATAAACAGATTCAAACTCATATTTATTGGGCTACGACCACTTTCACCCTAGTGGCAAGGTCTATGTTCATAACGTACAATACTAGCACGTAACACCATTGTATTCGTCCCCAATGGTAGGGTCCAAAACGTAGCCAATTTCATATTCACGTACATATTCGATTCCAATTTCAAATTCATTAGGCTATGACCACTTTCACCCTAGTGGCAAGGTCCATATTCATAATGTCACCTCGGAGAGGTTTAGTACCTTGCTAGCATGTAGTACCATTGTATTCATCCCCAATGGCAGGGTCCAAAACGTAGCCAAATTGTGCTATGACCACTTTCATCCTAGTGGCAAGGTCCATATTCATAATGTAACCTCGAAAAGGTTACTATAATACTAGCATGTACTACCATTGTATTCATCCCCAATGGCAGGGTCCAGAACGTAGTCAATTTCGTATTCAGTTATAGATTCATATTCATAACCAATAACCATTCCGCGTATGGCGTTAGAGAGAAGCGTGCCGATAATGTATGGTTGGCTGCAGAGGGTGTGTATCTCCCCATTACTGAAAGCAAGTAGTATATATATGTTTAACAGATTACTATTATGTAAAAGCAGTTACATGGGTTTTGGATTTGTAGGTGGCTGGTGCCTGTTTCCTTAGTAGCTAATAGCCATTTTAGAAATCAAGTATATTTTGCAGAACAATTTTCTCTGCTAAGTACTCTATTATGCATGCTTATGTACCTTCAGACGATACTGATCAGATATAGCCCTTCTAATAAAAAAAAAATCATAATAACAATGAAAATTTCTCAAAATCATATTCATATTAAACACAATTTTCATTGTACAATTTCAAGACAGATTCAAGCATAACAAAATCATTAATTCATAGCTTTCAATTTGATTTCATATTCATAAATATTCATTCAAATAATCCACATGAAGACCCATTTTCGTATAAAGTGTACAAAATCATATTTGGTTTATTTCAAACATATATATTTATATATATATATATATGTAGACTTATACATTTATAAAATAACAAGGAGATTCGGTGAGTCACTTACTCGGCAACCTGAGTCTACCAAGCTCAAAAAAATCTAGTTGAAGTATACTTAAGGACCTATTAATCCAAATTATCACAAGGTCTAATAATTTAATATTTTCATGCACATGAATCTAGTGCTTCTTTCCAAATTAACCAAAATTAATCGGTTTGCTCGCCTAGAAAGGCCATACTCTCATCTCAAATTTTATCTAACCTCTAATTATAGCTTAACTATACATTTTCAACCTTTAAAAATTAATCAAGGTTATCAAGGCTTCTAGGATGCTTAAATCAATTTTTTTTATATATATAATATCAAAATATTATTTATTCATGAAAAAATTAAATAAAATCCTTATAATTAAATTGCTGTCAATTTATAGCAAAATATATCAAATATTAATCAGAATAATTTTTAAAACATTAAAAATAAATTTTTTAATTTTTCTGAAATTTCAAAAATTTGTGTTCATTTAGCATACTTTGAGCTCTTATAACTCACAATCTAAATTGAATCTAGAGGTGTATCTTACACCAAAATGAAGCTTAAATATCCTAATTCAACATAGAATTTCAGGTTAGAAATTGTGGTAGACGAAAATACACATTTCGAAGGCCACAAGTTGGATGGTCACCATGACTTTACCTAGAATTCTGGGTTTCATGGTCATTTGACTACGTTTTGGCTTTCGGTTCTCTTAGCTCATAAACCCCCAAACCAAGCCACTAGTACCAAATTAAAGTTCACATTTCAAACTAAAAAAAAAAAAACTTAAGAATCGACTGAATACGCCACCGGACAGTGGATTTTCAACAGCCTAAATTTGGCTATTCATCACTGTTGAACCCAAAATTAAAATAAACATAACTTACAAACTACCCAACCAAATCAACTAAAACTTGTTCCATTAGAACCCTTAGGTTGAGAGCTTTCTAAAAATGATCTTGCATGTCGGAAAAGTAGCCGGAAAAGTCTCCGGCCATGGATGGAAGCTTAAGGTTTATGAGTTTTCTACAATGAATGCAACAAAATACTATTATAAAAGCTTACCTTTGATTGTGATGATGCAAAAAAAAAAAAACTTAATTTGTTTGCTTCCCTTCCAAATTCCAGACCTATTCTCTACCCTCTTTTCTGTTTTCTTTTTCTTTCTTTTTTTGTCTAAGGTTGAAGAATAAGATATTCATACTAGGATTTTGTTTTCTTTTACACTCAAGTCCCTCTAACATTTCTATTTAAGCCCTTCATTCAAGACTACACACATATAACAAATAATAAAAATTATGGGTGTTACATTCGATCAATGGGTTGTAAGAAAGTTCAAGTGGCATGTCTTTCTGTAGATGAGGCGATGCAATTATTCTTAAGCAAAGTTGGACAAGACAAGTTGCCCAATCAACCTTTAGAATCAATTATAAAACTTGTGGTGGGGGAATGTGATGGACTTCCTCTTGCAATTGTCACAGTAGCTAGTTCTATGAGAGGAATATCGGATCCTCTAGTTTTGGAAAATGCTTTGGATGAGTTGAGAGTTTGCATTAGAAACATGCAGGATATGAAAGATAAAGTGTTTGGATGTTTAAAGTTCAGCTATGATCATCTAAGACAAAAAGATTGAGATTGTTTTCTGTATTGTGCATTATATCCTGAAGATCATGAAATCGAAAAAAAAAAAAAAAAAAGATAATTGAATATTGGATGGAAGAAGGACTTATAGTGAAATGGGAAGTAGAAAGGCAATGGAGGGTAGCGGTCATTCCATTTTACAGAAGCTTGAACAAAATTGTTTGCTAGAAAGGGTTGAGAAGGGTACACATGTAAAGATGAATGATGTTGTTAGAGATATGCGTTGCGTTTTACAAGAAAAAAATTTATGGTAAAAGCTGGTAAGCAATTGAAAGAGCTACCAAGTGAGGAAGAATGGAGTAAAGATTTGGAGAAAGTTTCTTTAATGCATAATATCATCTTAACAATTCCTCAAAATATGAAGTCTCCAAAATTTCAAGAGCTCACTACCTGATGCTCTCACATAATTGGTTGAGAGAAATTGCAGAATCTTTCTTTGAGCGCATTCCTAACCTTAAAATTCTTGATCTTTCTGGTAATCCTATTGGGAATTTACCTAACTCTATTTCTAATTTGGAGAATCTCACAGCATTCTTGCTTTGAGATTGTAAGTATGCTTCATTTAACCTGCCATCTTTGTTGAAGCTTCAAGCTTTGAAGAAATTGGATCTTGAAAACAGTTTAATTGAAGAAATCCCTCAAGGTTTGGAAATGTTGGTAAATCTTAGATATCTCAATCTTGGAGGTACTCGGTGTTTAAAAGAGATCCTAATGAATTATTGTCAAAATTATGCCAGCTTCAGTATTTGGAAATACATCCAGCATCAACAAAAGAAGAAGTTGAACAAGTTGGAGGTTTTTAAAGGTTGGGTCTCTAACGTGGGTGACTTGAACATGTATGCTGGTCAGAGAAAAATGCTTTATAAATACTCCGTTTTGGTTTGTCATGTGTTCTATGAAGGGTTCTTTGATTATTCCCTAGGTTATAGTAAAATGGTTGCATTTTGGAGGATTAAAATTAATTCTAGAGATGCAATTATACTTCCAGATGATATTCAGGAATTATATCTCTATGAATGCAAAGGTGTGAGAAGTTTAAACGATATTGGATTGAAAGATGCTGCAACTGATTTGAAGGAATGTAGAATTGAGAAGTATGTTGAGTTGAAGTCTATTTTTTCATCCAAGTGTCAAATCCAAAGACTTAAGTCTCCAAGACTAAAATATTTAGAAAATTTGATAGTCATAGTTGGAGTTGGAGAGTCATCAGTAGGCACATTTTCCTCCCTTAAAAAAATCACTCTATAGGGATGTGGACAAATAAAGAATTTGTTGTCAACTAATTGGATTCTACATAACTTGGAAGAGATCAGTGTTGTGCGATGTGAGAAAATGGAAGAAATAATAATATCAAAGGAAGAAGGAATGGATACCATCAAATATACTCTTCTCAACCAACATTTGGTTGGTTGGAGTGGTTAGTGGCTCCAATCCTCTAGATAAGAATCAAGATTCGAATCTTTGGGTCTCCAATGTTGGGAGGGTTTTACCATTACACTCCAGACCTGACAGGGATTAGGCTTCTATCTACCATTGGGATGGGGGACACCCTGGGTTTACACCAAAAAATTATACTCTTCCCAAATTAAGGAGATTGGTTTTGTCGAGTCTACCAGAATTGAAGGGCATTTGAAGTAAAATTGGAGTGATGGTTTGTGATTCTCTCCAACACATTGAAATAATTAATTGTAAAAAGCTAAAGGGGATTCCTTTGTATCTTCCTCTGCATGAGGGAAAACCATCTCCTCCTCCTTCTCTCAAAGAAATCTGGGTGGATCAAAAGGAATGGTGGGAATCAGTGTAGAGGGATCACCCTAATCCTAATGCTAAGAATGTCCTTCTATCCTTCCTCAAGTTCTGGGATGCCAACACTAACAAGTGGAAGCAAGTTGTTTGATGAAGTGTCTTTAAAAGCATAATGTGAGTATTTTATCATACAATTGCAAATCTAGCTAGTTTCTTCTTTCTTTTTTTCTTTTTTTCTTTTTTTATTTATTTTTTGTGGTTTATAACATAATAAAATTAATACTAGTATTACCAATCTTATATATGTGGTTTATCTATTTTGCTAGATACATACATACAATGGGAGGAAGAAGGTTGCAGGCCCTAATGCTGAAATGAAATAACAATTCAAACATCTTGCTTTGCTTTCTAATTATATATGGTGTTCTTTACTTTGTAATTCTAGAATTTATGTTTTTAGTCAGTTGTAATTTAAGTTTTAATTGCTAAAACTTGCTTTCTGATTATGGTGTTCTTTACATTGTAATTCTAAAACTTTGTACTTTTAGTCAGTTGTAATTTAAGATTCCATTGCTAAAACTTGCTTTTCTTTCTAATGTTCTATAATTATTATTGACAGCTTCATGGGTGATTATTAGCTTAAAAAAAACTTTTGCACATAACTCATAGCAATGTTTCTGGTGTTAGAGAAAAAAAAATTGCTGGTATAAATACTAAACTAAAACCCTAAATATTTGTTTATACTGTCCTTTCTTCATAATTTACTCATAAACCTTGATTTAGTTTTTTTTTTTTTCCTCTTTTCATGATTCTTTCATTTCTCATGTCTATGATAAATTTGGAAGTATAGGAGCTAGGAATAGGATAGCTGATATGCCCATCTTCAAAGCCACGTTTAAATTTCCTTAGGTTCTTAATTTATATTACTTGAATTCAGGTGTGAGTATCGAATACAAGTATATTCAAATTTTTCTAAGTTTTTCATGTATTTAAAAGGTTATTGGAGGATCATATCTTCATATCCATGTCCGAATATATGTCGGACACGAATACTTCAAGAAAAATAAAAAGTCAGAGCAACATAATTCCTAATTACTAATATTTATTTTCTCTTTTTAATCTTTCCTCATCAAGGATTGATTAGAAAATTAGTAAAAATATGATATTTCTTACACTATAAAATAGATTTCAAGTAAATATTTAAAAGTATGGATCATACATAATCTTACTCAGCCAAAGATTTACTTGACATATTATTCTTTTTTTTTTCTTCTTTCTCTCCATTTAAGAAGTCATCAAAGCTTATAGAGTTGCATGTTGGTGCATTCAAGATATAGAGCAAAATAGGCCATCCATGGGGCATGTTGTTCAGATCCCGCAGGGAGTTCCCAAGAAATCAATACGCCACCAATTCCATGGTTTATCCAAACCATCACAAACTATTCAAGAGACGGGATTTCCAAATAGTCTTTGACAATGAAAAGAAATGCAGTAATTTTAGATCTAACAATTTTGGACACGTTACGAACACATAAAAAAAAATTATATAAAATATTATACAAAATATAATATTAACACGACCCGAATATATTATTAACGTTTCAAAATTTATATATATAATACCTTAAACATACGATTATAAAATATAAAAATAATACGAATATATGAATGATAAACTATTTAGCAGGTTAGGTGGACCGGTTTCGTGATTAATATGTAGTAGCTCGATATCATCGAGTTTCAATTACCAATTACCATCAGGGTAGCTTTCGGCTTTAGCTTTCCTTCAAGATGCATCTTTCGTTGTATACTTTATCATCCTTAACGTGTAAATGCTACGAAATACAGATGGTAATAGATAGTAAAAAATTGGATATTTAATATGCGATATACGTTTAGATATTCAATTTTTATTTAATTTTATATTTTTATCTTTAAAAAAATGATTTAGTAAATTCAAATATTTAGCGAATACGGATATCCAATGGATATTACTATCTAAATTATATGCAGATTCAGATAATAATATTTAGATAATAAGCTAATAATAAATCAATTCAAATATCGAATAAATTAAATAAATTCAAAATTAAATATTTTAAAAATTACAAATATCTGATTTTCTGTCATCTTTTTTAAAACATAAAGTAAGCCCAGGTTAGACAAGCCCACTACTATTGAATCCAATATAAAATACAAATCCAACCTCCACTCTTCTTTATTTCTATCAAAGTTGTTTCTTGTGTTTCTACATTGAATCTAATTTATTATATTTTTAATTTTAGTGATTAAGATTCAATTTTTAATAAATTCAAATTAAAAGAAAAATTTGCTAACGAGTATTTTGAGCATTCTTTAAAGTTACCTACTATATAATATATATATATAGTAATATTTTTATCCAATATATTAAAAGTGATGGAAAATTTATAAATTATTATCTTTAATACAATATTATTACTATAAATAATATGTTAATTAAACTTAAAAGTATTTTTAAGCTACTCGTTAATAAAATCTTAAAAAAATATATACAAAAATAAAGTTTTTTCATTGGCAATAATAGAAGAAACAAAAAGGTAGATCTGATAATTCATGCATGCATGTTGTGTTTCATATCTTTTTCATGTCAATCATGTAAAAATAAACACAACAAAATTATTAAATGTGTCAAAATTTTAAACACGAATACGGTATGTTGATGGTGCTTTAGACTGGAAAGTGACTTCCTGGTGGAAGGAGGGCTGAAAGGCTGTAAAATAAGACCTTAAATGGAGAAAGATGTCAGAAGGGCACTGGAGTTATGACTCTGGGGCCCGCTCAGATACTTAAGTTAACAAGGATTCTAAGGAGAAGAAAGCAAAGAGCGAAGTAGCAAAGAAGAAGATGAGAAAAGCAAAACGTAAGGGTTTTTTGGCTTACCTCACACCTTTTATACTTGAGGTTAGAGAGAATCTGAGGCTGCCCGCCTTTCAACTATTGTAACTGTCTGCCCGCATGTGTCATGTGTAACCAGATTATCTAGGGACAGATGCCATTCCCTTTTGAGGGTATAGCTGGTGGTCTTAGACTAATGGGCCTCTTATGCTTGACTTGGTGTTGGGTCTTAGCCTTATACAATATGGGTGTAACAAGGTACGTGTATTAAATATATCGTATTAATCGCGTTATACATATTATGTCGTATTTATTATATTATTTTTGTGTCTATTAAACGATGTCAACTACAATGCAAACATTTTCAATGCAAGTCATGAGAATGTTTTAAATTTTAACCTTTAGATTTCCCTGAATCAATTACAACCACACATTTTTTTTTTTGCCATCAAAAACTTGTCACGTGAAACATGAGAAAATTACCAAAAAAAAATGAATAATTAAAATTTATTCACTAATGGCAAAATATTTTATTAAAAGAAAATTAAACTTTGATATTTTAAAAATAATTTAAATCATATTAAAGTCATTGGATCTATTATCTATAAACATTATATTAAAATAATCCCAAAGAATTGAACATTATAATGACAGCTGTTGTTTCATATTTATTTTATTAGTTTTTCCCCTTTATTTTACGTCTTTAAGTTTTCTCTGTTTTGCGGGACTTTTATTATAGCATGCAAAGTGTTTTAAACTTTGTTTATATCTAAACCTGTTTATGACCGGACCACGACTCGAAAAAGTTTTCAAACCCTTATCTAGGCCTGATCTTAGGTGAGCTCGAGTTGGCTCGTTGGCTCGAGTTACTATTCATTTGTTAATAAAAAAATTAAAAAATATTTTTTATTAATATTTATATATTTTTATAATTAAATTTAAATAAAAAATAATATTTTAATACTTAAACAGTGATCCGACTCAGTCCGGATCATGAAAAATCATGTTCAAATCCGGTCCAATATGAGCCGGGCGAGCTACCTAACCCATGGACAGATCTATTTGTATCGCTCCAGCCTCCAAATGATTCTCTTTTCATATTTTTCTTATTTCTTTAAATGGATCTTTTATTTTATTTTTTTACAATTGGCTTCAATAGATTAAAGTAATTTCTTTGCTTTATTTGTATTGCTCTTAGTGCTTCTCTTTTCATTTTTTGTTTTTTTGTATTTTTTTCCTTTTTTTTTTTTTTAAGATTATTATTTGGTACATTGTCAGTGAAATATTTAGACTCCACAAGTAGGGTTAACAGGGTGACACATAGTGGTAGGGTATAATAAAAAAAAAATTAATTAATTAAAAAAAAAAGTTAAACATGTGACAACTTCTTAACCCACTTGTAGAGTTAAATAGTTTACACTTTCAGTGTACCAAAAATGAACCATTTTTTAAATGCGTCTTTGATTTTTCTTGACAATTGATTTGAATCCATCAAATTTTTTTATAAACATTATTGACTTAAGAAAAAAGCCTCACACCTGAACAAATGGAATGCCCATTCTTTATATATATATATATATATATATATATATATATATATATATATATATATATATATAAGATAGAGCTCCTTCAACATTTCAGTAAGTTCATTGCTTCACCTGCACTGAATTTTTTTTTTTTTTTTTGTGTTTTTGAGGATTGAGGGCTCTCGAAATTAGAACAACATTTTCTTTCTAAGCTGCAGCAGACTCACATCTACTTACTCTCTAAGCCAATTTGATGACCCACCTGCTAGGAAAACTCCCTCATAACTGATACTATGTATAAGAAAAATGCTAATTTCATTGCCAATTTTCATTACTGTAGAATATCAATCTTACTTTTTCATCTTTAACAGCATATATTTAACTGAACCAGCTGGGGGAATTGTCAGTATGTGCATAGTTATAAAGGTCTTTGGCGGTCCCTATCAATCATTCAAACACAACAAATATGACACTTTTGATTATTCAAAGTTGTAAAGAAAATAAGCACTCATTTAATCGTGTTAATTGTGGGCATTTTGAAGCTAATTTATTAGTGTTAAGTGCATTCTACATTGTTATTAGCTAACAAATAAACTTTGCACAATTACACTAAATCTCTGCAAATTTTCAGTTGTACCTCTTCTTTTTTCTTTTAATTTTTTTTTAAAAAGTAGTAATGTTGCTTTAGTTTGGTTTTCTAAACTTATGGTGGACATTTATGTAGACACCCAATTTTTATTGAATTATTTCTCGAACTTAAAGTTTGTCCACGCCTTATGCCCAATGAGGAAAAGCCCACAAATTTTTTATTTTTACTATTTACCTTATTTCTTTATTTTTATTTATTTCCATTTTTGTTCTTCACTTCTCTATTTTCTTTTTTTAATTTAATTTTTTTCCCCTTTTCTCTTCCATGGCAGATCCCAAAATCAGTGAAGGTTTAATTCTGAAATCTGACTTTCCCATTTCCATCTTTAGCAGACCTCAATCACATGCAACATTTGAGCCCTAAAATTAGGGATTAATTGCAATCTCAAAATTTGATTTAAAGGAAAATAAAATCAATTTTATAGAGGAATTATCGGATCCCTTTGAGAGGGGTCCCGATCCAAATTCCTCTATAAAATGAGAAATACAGATAATCAAAATGGGGGACACAATCACAACAAAAGGGTTTTCGGTTTTTAGAAGATATTTTCTAAAATATTTTTCTTCCGATCGAAGGTTTTCTAAAGTGTTTGAAGAACACTAAATCGATTTTGGCAAAAGACCAGACAAAGAGAACCAAGCATACCAGCAAACAGATCCAACAGCAAAAAAGGTTTTGATTTTCCCAAGGTATATTTTAAAAGAGTTTTTCTTTGTTTTCTCAGATTTTAAAGCTTGAAGTAGTGTTTAAAGAACACTAAAGGAAGAAAAAAGAAAGGCGTCTTCTGGGTTTTAGATTCAAGAAAGCGGAAAATTGCTGTTTAGATCTTTGGGATTTTTGTCTAAAAAACTATTTTTTTTTTTAGATGCTTGCAGTTGTGTTTAAAAGAAACGAAGATTCAAAGTTTCTAAATCTAATTTTAGCTTTGTTTTCAAAAAAGAAGGGAATTTTTGGGAATGTAGTGGGTTTTGGCTTGAAAATTTTAAGAGGAAATAAAGATTTTTTTTGTAAAACTCGAGTGAAGAACGAGTTAAAAAAAAAAATTGTTTTTAAACTAGTGATCGGGTCAGGACAGGGTCCGCGTGTCCGCTCGACCCGATCGCAAGGATTTGTTTTTTTTCTTTTTCTTTTACATTTTCGATTTTCTTCTCTTTTTCAATTTCCTTTTTTTTTTTGCTTTTACTTTAATTCATTTCTTATTTTATTTGATTATTTATTTTAATTAATTACTTATTCATTAATTAATATTTGATTTAAGTTTCTATCTAGTGATTTATTTATTTTATTAATTGATTATTTATTCATTGATATCTTCTATTTGTTAATATTTTGTTTGATTTTCTTTAATGCATATTTTATTTATTGTGATTGGATAATTAGAATTAGTTGGACTATATATATTCTCATAATGTACTTTAATAAGTAAATTGAGATTTACAAACGATAAAATCTTAGAAAATTGCGAATGGTAAATTTCTAAGAATTTTAAGTGAGAAAATTTTTTAGGTATTTAACCCGAATGATGAAAAGTAACTTAAATTTTTTTTCAATATTTTAAATCTTCAATTTTTAATTCTTAGTCTCTTTAAAATTAAATTTGCATAAAATATTTAATTCCAACGATGGAGCCTCTTAAATGGAACAAATAGTGCCATTTGAATACTCTTGAGGTGACGAAAATTCTTTACGATGGAGAATACTTTAAAGAAAATTTTCAATATTTAAATATTTAATTAATAAACAAATTAAATATAAATTAAAGACCATTAATTAAAACAAATTTAGGGTAATATTTGACTATTTATATACCCTTCTCTTGGATTGGCGTTGTGAGGTGCTAATCCTTCATCACACTTAACTGTACTCTCGAACTTAGTTCTGATAATGTAGACTAAAACTTATCTTTTTTATGTTCATTCGTCGAGCTTAGGATTACTATAAATTGGATAGATTCTCGTAGATGACTAATCACACCTAACAAAGATGATTAGTGGCGACTCCATATTTTGTGTCTAGCAAGTCGAATTCGCGTTGGCATGTTATGACAATTTCTTTCCAAATACAATAACACTAGTCTTTAATTTTTGTTTATCATATCTCATTTTTAATAGATAACGAATTACGTTTCGATTATCATCATATAAATCGAATCGATCTACATTTTAAATAATTATGGCTAAACATTTTTTTTAATAAGAGAATCAAAAACTATTGTTTTTGGAAAATAATTAAAAAATTAAATAGAAATTGTAATAGCCTAAATAAGTGACATTTCATTTACTTAGGCCCTTAATTTTTTGTCGGTTTGACAAATATACTTTTGTTTTAAACTCTTCTCCAATCTCCTTCTTAACATTAGTCATGAAAATGTACAAATAATTATATTTTAATTTGTATATATTTTCACTTAGCTTCAATCATATACCTATACAAAAAACTATATTTTGATCATGTATATATTTACGCTATCTTACAAAATTGCTTACTTTCGACATTTACACTTAATTATTTTATTATCGTCAACCATTATAAAAAAAAATACCACGGCAAAGCACGTGGTACACACTAGTTAATAAAGATTTAATACTCAAATATTAGTATAATATTTAAAATAATAATATTAAATTCTTTTTAATAATAGTACCATATTTTCTCAATATTAAATATTTTTAATATTTCAAAAGTATTATTTAAAATATAAAACTAGCTGAATATTAATATTTTAATATTTCTAAATATACTTTTTTAATAAAATTAATTAAAATAATTATTTATAAATATAATAATATATCAAGTTAACTTCACGCCTCAACTAAGCCTTAGCTAATAATAATAAAATAATTATTATTTTTAATTATGAATAATTATTTATAAATATAATAATTATATCAAACGAATGGGATAGATAAATATAAGTAATAATTATTTAGTCTACAAACTGTTCGCATTGTCATTTTTTTTTTTTCAGCCTGATATAAAAACTATAGAAGTCAATATTTATAAAACAAATAAATTTTAAGAGAGAGAGACTAAAAGCTCTGAATTTTCTAAGAGTTTTAAAGAGACCCGAAAAATTGACAAATAGTCTAACATGAATTAGTTTAATCACAAATATAGTAATTATTTAATATTTCAAGTTGCTTTAATTCATATTTCATAATATAATAATTATATAAGTTTTTATGACATAAATAAATATTTTTCTTTATCACCCTTCTATGTAATTCTTTTAAACAGATAAATTTTGTTGCATTTAATGTGGGTTTTCATGGGTTGCACAGTAAGAATTTTCACTGTAATTGACATTCGTTAAGCGGATTCAAAAATAATTATATATTATATTTAAATATTAAACATATATTAAGTTATCTATATTTTAAAAACTTAATAAAAAAAAGTATTATAGACTATAAAAAATATCATGTTTTTTTTTTTTGGTAAAAAACAAAGGTTATATGAACGAGTCAGGATTGTAATAGAGGTGTCTATGGGTCAGGTTTCGGTCGGGTTTAAATATGACATCAACATCATATATACTAGTACAAGTCAGACTCAGCCCTAAATATGAGTCTCAAATTCTGCACAGATCCGTCCATATTTGTAAATGGATAGCCTAAGATAATCCGTATTTTATAAATAAAAAAAATACATGTTATTTTTAATTTATCTTTAGTAATTTAATTTTTATTTTCCTTTTATTAAGTTTTAAAATACAGATAATTTAACATATTTTTAATGTTTACACTATAATATTATAAATATATTTATTCTTTATATGATATAAATTACAATATATATATATATGAATATTAACATAATATATTTTATATAATTGAAAAATAGGCCGGACCAGGTGGAGCTCGGGTCTTGAATATTGGAGTCAAGGCCCAAGCTGTTTTTTAAACGAGCTTTATTTTTTGTCCAAACTTATTTTTTGAACTTAATATTTTTGTCCGAGCCCTCTCAAATATCAAGCGAGCCTTCGGACTTAAGCAGATAGTTTGACCCGTGGGCAAGTCTAGATTGTAACATTTAGTAGTATTTGATTGACCTGGACAGAATCTTGAGCCTCAATTGTTGATCGGGTCAAGCTTGACCAAGTATGTAAAGTGTTCATATCATGCTTAAGTCCACATGAATCTCGTCTGACCTGACAAAAAAATATAATAGTTTTATAGTTTCACCATTAAAATAAATGGTTAAAATTTAAAAAAATTTATCCACTAAAATCAACATGTTGGCAATGTTAGACACGACACGAGAAAAATAATTAAAATATGATACGGTACAAAAAAGTTACACGAACACGACATGAATGCACAAACTTGTGAAAATCTATATAACACGAATTATTAAAGTGTCAAAATTTATATAAACATATAACAACGTAAACACAATTATAATACGAGAAATAACACGAACACGATATAAATACACGAAATACTAGACATACATGTAATACGTTTATTAAAATAAAAAATTTCTTAATAAAATAATATTACAAATTGGCTCGAGCCTAACAAATTTATTTTCAAATTGGCCAAAATCATAAACTTGATAAGTAGCTCAATCCATAAATAAATCTAACGACAACATCTTATTTAATCAATTTTTAGTACATTTTTTTTAATAAAGTTTTTTTTTATAATAGTAATACAAAATATTTTTCATCATTAATCTTTTTTGTAATTCTCTTAAAAAAATAAAGTTTGACTCATTATTGAAGCGCACAATTCGCACTGTAATCGTTACCCTATTAAATATGAATTTTGTTAATAAATATTTTAACGGTATTTTTTAAAATTATCATATATAATAATATTTTAACTCAATGTATTAAAAATAATAAATAAAATTATCAATTTTTACTTTTAATATAATATTATTATTATAAATAATATATTAATTAATCTTAAAAAATATCTTAAAAATTAAAATTCATTAAATATATAGTATTTTATTTTGATATTCTATCCAAAATTATGATTTCTTGAAAAAAGTGACAAACTTGTCTTGATTGAAGATAAGCCGCACAAACTTAAATGTGAACAAGTCCACACTCCAAAGTCAACCGATGTGCGATCCATCCGCAATAAGTCTCGGTCGATAGGCAGTTGATCTAAAACCGTGGAGCCCATTAAATTCTTTGATAAAAGAGGGAGGGGCCCACAAGTCAACATCAAATCTTTTTTCAGATTCCAAATCAGAATCAGACGGCTTGCAATCAACGATGATGTTTGGCGTAATGATTGGGTAATAGATCACGTCATCAGCCGATGGAATCTTCCGAGTTACGCTTCGTTTTTTTTTTCCTCAAAGAATTTCCTTTAATTGAAACGTGGAGAGGTTGTGAGAATTAGTTGTTGTGCATTTCACTCGGACAGAAGCAAAATGTACAACACAAAAAAAATATAAAAACGAAAACAGAAACAAATAAGAATCACAACTAATCGAATATTTGTAAATTTTTAAATATTGAAATTCCTTTAATTTATCTTAAATATAAATATTATTATCCGAATTTATATATAATTTAAAAAGTAATATTCGAATTCGTTAAATATTAAAAAAAATTAAATTATTTTTTTAAATAAAAATATAAAATTAAACAAAAAATAAATATATAAATGGATATTAGATTCGGATATTCAAATTTGTTATCCGTTATAATAAAACGAATTCGGATAATAGATTCAGATATCCGATACTAACCGAAATAAAATCAAAATAGATTTAAATAATGGATATCTAATGATTCAAATCCGAATCCGTTGTAAATAATAAATTCAATATTCGAATCCGTAAATTATTCAAATCGTAATATTCAAATCTGTAAAAAATAAATCAAATAATATAAGATATTCAATTTTTTACTATCTATTATCAATCGTAGAAGCAAAGTACCCAAACCAACATTATAAGGCTTAATTTAAGGATGTTTAAATACACAAATTTTTTGGTCATCAACTGTTGAAGAATAAAGTACACAAATTTAAGGTTTTTTTTAAGAATAAATTATCGATAAATTCGAGGTGAGATGTGTCATTTTATACCTAAGTAGCGTATTAGATTGAAAGTGTTAAACTTAAAGTTGAATAAATGATAAATCTATTTATTATATTATTTTTATATTTATTAAATATGTCATATTTTTATGTCGTATTCAAAATTGTCATATCTAATCGTAACTATCAAATAGACTTGATTGTCTAAGGATCAAGTTACTTGTCCAACTTGATTAAGTTCGATCTAATTCAAATCAAAATTTTAATAAGAATTTTGAAGTTCAATCCTACTTGATTAAGATATTATCATTTATAAATAAATAAAAAACTAATTTTTGAATACATTTAAAAATAATATTTTAATGTATTTTTTTTTTATAAAAAAAATCGAGCCTAATAAATTTGACGAATTGAATCGAATTTTGAACAAAATTTATCTAATATAATAACTTTAAAAAGTACCTTTCAGACATTCATTAACAAAACAAAACAAAAAAATATATATACTTGAATCATTACAATTTTATAGCAATGTTGGAGTGATAAAATTAGACATAATTTAGAGATTAAAATTTATATATATTTTTCTTTATAATTGTTTGGTGATGAAAAATTGAAAATGATGGAAAAATGGATGAAACATATAAATTTCCATTATAATGTGTTTGGTTTGATGATAATGATAGAAAAGTAAAAATAGGGAAAAAAATTATTTAATGATAGTAGTATTGTCCTTTTCTTTTAATAAAAACTTATTAAAATTTAAATTGCACAACCAACAAAAAAAATACAACTTTTAAAAATATCATATATAAGATAAAAAGAATAATAGTGAATAAAACTCCAGTTAAAATAATATTTAAAGAAAAAAATTATAATTAATACATTTTTTTTTAAGTTTAATAAAAATAATGTATTGAGTGTATTTTTTTTAAAATAATATTTTAATAATCTTTACTATAAGCACATGTTAATCGAATTATTTTTTTTAATTCATAATTAAATATCCTCAAAAATTAAGTTTCCGAGTTCCACTCACCTTGATATTGACATCTAATATTCTATGGTTTTCAAAATTTTAATAAAAATGTTAATTAAATTGAAATCATCAATGCATATTTTATATTTCCAAACTTCCACTTAAGAATTAATTAATAATTTATTAATAAAAATTAAGTTGATGTGGGAAAAGGGAATGCTTGAAATATGTTATACTTTATTAAAAAAAAATTGTACCAATTTCTAAATGCTTGAATATATATAATTTGGAAATGCTTGAATATTCATTCTGGGTATGAAAATATTAAAATATTTATTTTTAAAATTTTACAAAATAAATTAATGATGACTTTTATAGCCTTTTTTGAATTTTTTTCTGTATTTATCTCATTCAAAATATTTTGAATATGTCCAAAAATCTCTACACAAGCTAAAATTTGAAAAACATAATCCTTTCATTAGTCAATATATATAAATCTAAAGAAAATGATGAGAATTTTCTATTTTACTTGGTTTATTATGAGAAAAAAGAGGTGGCAATTGGGCGGGTTCGGACGGGTTCAGGTTGGACTCATTCGGGTTCAGATTCATTCGGGTTCGGGCCTATTCGGGTTCGGGCTCAATCGAGTTCGGGTTCAATCAGGTTCCGGTCCGTTCGGGTTTGTTTTACATTATTTTTATTTTATGTTAGATGTAATTATTTTTACATAATTTAAATATTTACTTTTAAAAATAATTTTATTATTATTTTTAAAAATAATCTTTTATTATAATATGATATTTTTAATTATATTTATTTATTAAAATCAATATTTGTTAGCACCAAAAGAATATAAAATAAATTTTTTATATAAAATAAATTTTTAAAATAATTTATTATAAAGAATATGATATATTATAAATTAATCATATTAATATTTAAAATAATTGATTTGATGAACTCGAATTTCAACATGTAAATACATTATAATTTATATGTACTATAAAATAAGAGATTTTTAGGGACAAATCCTGACATTCAACTTTGAGGTCTAAACGGGCTTGGACTATCTATTTACAAATATGGACGAATTTTGACAGAATTTGAGGCCTATATTTCGGATCCATCCGGGCTTGGGCAAGTGAATATGGTGTTGATGACTTAATTTAATAATATGCCTAAGAAAACTATATATATGTTGCAAAGAGCGACACATTTTTTTTAAAAGTAGTTTTTATCTATTTTTTAATATAAGAATTACTATTATACTAGAGATAAGTTAAAATGAATGAATTGCTATTAATTAATTTTAATATATAAAAAATACTATTATACTATTATAAGGGTGCTCTTAAAATAACATAAATAAAGGACAAGTAATATTTTATGTCAAAAAAATTTACATTTCTAAAATTTTCATGAGTTTAGAATTTTTAGATAGTGGATTCATAAAGATATGGGACATTAAAGTTATAAGAACAAAATATAATTGTATTTTTGATAAAATTATTATTTTATCATATACATAATATAAATTAAATTAAATTTTAATTAAATTATTAAAAAAGATATTAGAATAAAATTGATAAATAAAGTTCTTACTTTATAAAAAAATTATTTAATTACAATTTGATAATTTTTATTTTTAGTATTAATTCGGGTTCGGGTTTGGGTCGGGCTCGGGTAATTTCGGTTTCAGGTTTTTCGGGTTCGGGTAATTTCGGGCTCGGGTCTTTTCAGGTTCGGGCTCGGGCCATTTCAGGTTCGGGTTTTTTCGGGTTCGGGTTTTTAACTTTTTGGTCAAATCGAGTTTGGACGGATTCGAGTTCGGATTTTTTTAGGCAGATTTTTGAGTTCAAGTTTATTTTGCCACCTCTAAGAAGAATCGAGTTTTTTAGAGGGACGAACTCTGATTTATTTGAAAGACAAACTTTGAAATCCAACAAAATCAAATAGTAAAATAGTTTTTTTAATAAATAAAATATCACTGTCGTATATAGAGGTGGTCATGGGCCGGGCCGCGGCCCGGTTTTTTTTTTCTCTGCCCAGGCTCGGCCCTGGGTAGCCCAAGCCCGCCCGTTTATGCCCGAATCACTGTTCATTGCAATAAAAAAATAAATTTTTTATTTTTTTATAATTAAAATTAAATAAAATAATATTATTATAATAAAAATCACTGTTCCGGGCCGGGCCAGCCCGGAACATAAATTATCCTGCCCAGGCCCGGCCCGTGAGCAGGTCTAGTTGTATATCTTAATAAAAACTTTTATTTTGCTTGATTTATAGCGTAAATAACCAAAAAAATTTACGAATTTTTACATACATATATATATATAATTATAATTTACAAACATTACATACAAAAAGTTACCTTTATTTTTATGTGTAGTAAACCTGTCCATGGATCGAGTCGGGATGCGATCCGAAAAATATTAAGCTCGTTTGGAACCGGTCTAAAAATCCGTTTTACTATTCAAAAATATTTAAAAAATATTTTTATATTAATATTTATATATTTTTTATAATTAAACTAAAATTTTATTTAATAAATAATAATTTTGGTCGAACCGGACCGAATTACAAAATTCCTTTTTCAAACTTGACCTAATTCGCATAAATTCTGTTGGATCGGATGAATAATCCGACCCTTGAACAGCTCTAATGTGTAGACATAATAAATGTTTAAACATACAAAATCTGATGTGAACATTGAACATTGTTCTTATATAATGTAAGACTCCTATCTTAGGCGAAAAAAGGACTTCAGCTTGTCAATGTGTTCAAATTTTGCAGAGTATTTTTTTTTTAATTTTTTTTATTCTTGCAGTCTTTGGTCAATCCAAAGAGTGAAAGAGCTCTTCTACATTAATGGAAACTCCTAAGCCTTAGATACAAGAGAGTTAAAAATAAATAAAAAACAGAAAAGGGAAAGAGAAAGAGAAAGAGACATTATTACTAACATTTAACTTAAAACTCTGCTCTTTCTCACATCAATTCAAAAAAATAAAACTTGGGATTTTTTTCCTTGCAAGGAATAATATTTTTGCTGTCGACCAGCATCAAAAATCAGGTTTGTTTCTTAAATTAGTTTCATTTCATGTTTTTTTAATGTTTTCTTCAAGTTAGTTTTCATTTTATATTCATTGAACTTTTGGGTTTTTTTTTTCTTCAAATATATATTTAGACTTTGCTTCCATTAATAGCTTTATGGTTCAGAGATTTTCAGATTTGGGTTTTGTTCCTTTTGTCCAAAGATCTGATCTTCCCTAATTTTCTGTTTTGCTTATATTGAATGGTAGTTTATGAATCTGTTACCAGATGTGGGGAATTTACAGCTTTGATGATTAAGAAAATTTTAATTTAGATTTGTTTTTCTTATGCATTATAAAAGTTGGCATAATCGTTTCCTTCTTATTAACTTTTCTTCAGAAATCAGATACCTTTGAGTAGCTTAGTGACAATGTATATTTAAACTAACTGTTAACTTTTTTTTAATGTTGCTTTAACTAGTTGTTCATCTTTCCATGTGCATCATATCTTTTACTTTTATGTATGTTTTATACTTTATACTCTTTCTCTCTCTTTTATAACTTGTTATTTTATTCTATGTTATTCGGATTGGAGTATGAGTGTCGGATACATGTATATGTTCGACATGGGTATATTCAATTTTTTTTTAAAGTTTTTTCATGTATTTGAAGGGTTCTTGGAGGGTTATATTCACATACCCATGTCCAAATATGTGTCGATCAAGAGTGTCGAAAACGAAGATTTAAAAAAAAAAAATGAAGAATCGGAGCAACATAAAATAATTTTATTGCTTGAAAGTTTCATTTTCTTTGAGTTCTGGGAATTTGCATAACAAGCTATGATACCATAAAATAATTTTCTGATATTATAAACTAATATTAATGTTGGTTGTTCATTTAACAGCTATACAATGGTATATTTTGGAATATGTATATAAGAGGAAAGGTCTTGATCCGAAATGAAGATTGTTTATTGGATTCTATGATAAGGTCTAGCAATGGTGTCGTTGAACATGGAGAAGAAATGGGTGTTTCCCCTTGTGATAAGTTCTCTCGTATTCACGTTCCTTCTTGTTACTTCCTTCAATATGGGGATCAATTCAATTATCTTCTCCCTTTTTCCTGCTCATATTTCAATGAATCAAAGAAAACCAGGCTATGCTGAATCGAAGATTGACCTAGGTCCACCGCCGCCGCCACCACCTGGTCCAACAATACCTCGTTTTGCTTATTTGGTTTCTGGATCAAAAGGTGATATGGAAAAGCTTTGGAGAACTCTTCATGCACTGTATCATCCAAGGAACCAATATGTAGTCCATTTGGACCTTGAGGCAGCTGCAGAGGAAAGATTGGCACTTGCTTCTCGAATAAAAAACAATACTATTTTCTCCAAAGTTGGGAATGTTTATATGATCAGCAAGGCTAATATGGTTAGTTATAGAGGGCCTACCATGGTTGCTAATACTCTCCATGCTTGTGCCATTCTTCTCAAGAGAAATAAAGATTGGGATTGGTTTATCAATCTCAGTGCATCAGATTATCCTCTTGTGACTCAAGATGGTTAGTCTCTAATTATGTTACTTGGACTCAAGTGTGAGTGTCGTATACGGGTATGTATCTGATATGAGTATGTTTAATTTTTTCCAAGTTTTTTCATATATTTGGAAGGTTCTTGGAAGGTCATATCCTCGTACCATGTCCGAATACTTCAAAAAAAAAAAAAAAAGAGTAAGAGCAACATAAATCTCTATCATAGCCTTATTTCTGGGATGGTGGATCTTGTTTTGAGTTTCGAGTTTTTCCATTCTGCACAAGCAGCCACTGATCAATTAGTTTGTAATTTGCAGATCTTCTTTATGCATTTTCGGATTTAAACCGGGACCTTAATTTTCTTGAGCACACAAGCCATCTTGGTTGGAAAGCGTAAGTTCTCTCCCTCTGTTACTTAGAGTGTTGGATACGGATATGTGTCCGACACAAGTATGTTCAATTTTTTCTAAGATTTTCATGTATTTGGAGGGCCCTTCAAGAATCATATTTTCATATCCATGTCCGGATATGCGTCGAACACAGATACTTAAAGTAAAATGAAAAGTCGGAACAATATAGCTCTTCCTTTTCCCTCCCTATCGAAAATCTTTATATATGTCTAAATGCCAAAATGTTTTGCCTGTTGTTTGTGCAGGGATAAAAGAGCGATGCCATTGATTATAGATCCTGGACTCTATATGTCAACCAAGTCTGATATATATTTGGCCACACCAAGAAGAACATTGCCTACCGCATTTAAATTATTTACTGGTTATAACTCTGTCATAGCCTGATTTTATTTAATTTCTATGTTCAGTAATTAAAACTTTTAGTTGTCTTTGATTCTTTACAATTAAGAATATGAGGATTTATGTTGTTCTGACTCTTCATTTTTCTCGAAGTACTCGTGTCTGACACCCTTATCCGACGCATATCTGGACATAAGTATAGGGATATGATCTTTCAAGGACCTTCAAAATACATGAAACTCTTTAAAAAAAATGAACATACCTGTGTCCGACACTCACACCGAGTCCGAATAATTTCATAAGAATTATTTGTAAGGTCTTTAGCTGTATCTTCTTATAGGCGTATGAGACTCTTGTTTCCGATCTCATATACAGACCAATAGTATTTTTTTTTCTATCTAAAAGTGAATTATCTGAAGCTATGTGATGTGTTTGAGTTAAATTACTTATAAATTAGGCTCATCAGGCAAGCTCTGTTAAAACTTATGAAAACATATATGCAATGATTTAGTGATGCAGCTGGATGGATCCTTGATCTTAAAGCAATGCCTCGGTTTTTTTCTGCACGTTAAGTTGAAACCGCACGTCTATGTTGCTCCGATTCTTCATTTTTCTTGAAGTACCCATATCCGACGCATATTCGAACATGAATATGGAGATATATATGATCTTCCAAAGACTCTCCAAATACAATAAACCAAACATACTTGTATTGAACATATATCCATATCTGACACTCACACCCGAGTCCGAGTTACATAGCCGCACGTATGTATCTTACATAGAGATAGCATTTATTGCATCCATATATGTTCGAATAGAAATGGTAAATTTGTTGGTGGTTAACTGTTTTAGAACATCCTCTTTTGGTTGCAGGTTCAGCATGGACAGTTTTGTCACATTCATTTGTAGAGTTCTGTGTTTGGGGTTGGGATAATCTACCAAGAACTCTTCTCATGTACTACACAAACTTCGTCTCCTCCCCGGAAGGCTACTTTCAGACTGTCATATGTAATGTTCCGGCGTTCGCTACGACGGTTGTCAATCATGATTTGCATTATATTTCGTGGGACAATCCCCCTAAACAGCACCCTCACGTCCTTACTCTTAATGACACAGACAAGATGATTAGGAGTAATGCTGCTTTTGCTCGGAAATTCGAACAAGATGATCCTGTTTTGGATAAGATCGATAAGGATTTGCTTGGCCGGGCAAAGGGGAGCTTCACTCCTGGTGCTTGGTGTTCTGGCAAACCGAAATGTTCGGAAGTTGGGGACTCGAACAAGATCGAGCCTGGTCCAGGAGCTCAAAGGCTTTGCCAACTTATAGCTAGGTTAGCTATGAAAGCTAATCTTGGTCAAGATCAGTGTAAATAGGTTTCATGATGGAGAAGTTCAATCAATGAGGCAGACAACAGCTGAGAAAATTGTATCTAATAGAAGAATTTTAATAATGGCATTGCTCATTTGGCCTAATCTTTGATTATAATTGAAGGTGAATCTTAGTTTTGCTGCAACCATAAGAATTCAAAATTTATAGCCATATTCAGGATAAAAAATGGTACTCAATACCCTATTTTTGGTAGACTCTAATTTGACCAAAAAAGAGATTATTCTTCTCAGAAGTTGAAGTTTCTTCTGATTATGATTAGATCCCAAGACTCCATATTCTGCCCTATGTTCGAGTTTGGATTCAAATTATTAAATTTTAAAATCAAGTTAATTTAAGTTTTAAATTGTTTAGAGTTACGATTTGGATAATTTTGGATTTGATTGAAGGAATTTGGGTTTTTTTACTCTTTTAAGTTCAAATTGATCTAATTTTAAGTTCGAATAAAATGAGCGGATTTTCAAGTTCAGGTCATCATCTCTGCCTGCTATGCTCCACATGAATTCAATGCCATGAAGCAAATAAGATTAAAAAAAAAATAAAGTACCTTTGATAATTATGTTCTTCCATTTTGCAAACAATTGTTGAAAACATCAAAACATTTATAAATAACTCCATCAAGAAATGACAAACTTGATGCATCAGAAAATGAATTATACTTACTAAAAAATGACTATGGACCTATGTTGCTCCGACTCTTTATTTTTCTTGAAATATCCGTGTCCAACACATATTCATTTCCGACACTCACACCCGAGCCCGAGTAATATAACTATGAACTATAAAGCATTACGAAATATACAAGAGGATTAATTTTTGACCCTTTTTTCTCCTTTGAATTTTATCTACATATATTTGATCAAGTCATTCCCAATCTTCATGTTAATTGCATTTACTATCATCTACAGTCAAAATTTTTTTTTTTTTTCTCAAATGCTATATACCCTTTAATCTTCTCCAATGTAAGATACCTGTTATTCGTTGTTCTGAGCCGGCATGGAGCAATGATTTTGCTTGTGTCCTTGCTTAAATCATGGATGATTTCAAGAGAAGAGGCCAAACTAAACCATCTCCAGAATTTTGATATTCCCAGTAGAATTTGCAGCAACTAGGGTAGAGGATTGGCCGCGCCAACAAACAGAAGAGATAAACTGCGCGGACGCGGAGTCATCCATTTCATGTCCAGAAAGTGGATCCATGTTGTTGAACTTGAATGTCAATGCTGGCATTGGGAAGGCCTTATGGTATATGAATACCTATACAATAGAGTTTCTAGTGAGTGCTAAAAACATAAATCTGTACAATATCAAGTTCAAAAGGCATGATGGAATGAATGCCTCGGCGGAAAAAAGCAAAACATGCTACAAACTGAGATTTTGAAATGAAACGGAAGTTGCGGTTTATTACATGTTTACTATCTTACTCGAATTCGGATGTGAGTGTCGAACACGGGTATATATCCGACACGGATATGTTTAATTTTTTCTAAGATTTTCATATATTTGGAGAGTCCTTAGAAGATTATATCCTCATATTCATGTCCGGATATGCATCGGACACGAGTACTCAAGGGCGGAGCCAAAAATATTGATGAGGGTGGCCGAAATATACATATAAAGATTTAAAGTAAAAATAAAAATCGTGTATGAAATAAACCTGTCCAAAGATAGGGCTAGTCGTCAGCTCGAATAAGATCGGATCTTGAACAAGTAAAATTTTTTGTTATGTGAGCCTGACTCGACCCAGTCCATGGACAACTCTAATATAAAAATATTAAATTTAAATATTATATATGATATTAAATTTGCTACCAATACATAAATTCCTTATAATGAAATAAAAAAATTTTAATTTTTGAATATTATAATTCATGTTACATATGAAAAAAAAATTAATAAAAAATAAAATGTTAACATAAAAAAAAAATTATTGTCTAATTAAAATATGCATAAAATTATTTCATATTATAAAAGAAAATCATAAGATTACATATATTTAGAAAAACAAAATAAGTTAAATGTACAATTTGTATTAAATATTATAATTGTTTATTTTTCTCTTATGAGCATAGAATGAAAAATATTAAACAAAATATTAATGTAAATGTATATATTTAATTGATTGAAAAGGTAAATAGAGAAAATTAAGTTAATAATAATAAATGAGGTTTAAATTAAAAATGTTACCAAATTTATTATATCAAACAAATTCTACAAATGGATGACCAAATTGAAAGGTCAAACAAAATTTAGAAGGACCAAACATAATTTTACTTTATTTCAAAAATCTTAAAAATTTTAAGGGTGCCAAATTGAAGGGCCAAATAAAATTTGGATGAGCTAAATATAATTTTACTCTTATTTCAAAAATCTTAAAAACTTTGAGGGGCCAAGCCCTTTCGCCCCTACGGAAGTAGTTGGCATTGTAGAGTCTCCACGTAAGATTCGAAAAAGCTTTGATGACTTAAGGCCAATCTCAGTGATTAGTACTAACTGCAGATCATTGAAATTCATTTTTCTCAACACCAAACTTTTCATAATCTAAGACGCATACAGAATAAATGTGATCAGGCATTTGCTCGTTCAGATATGTTCGATAAGAAAAAAATTGCAACACTAAAGGAAACATTTCTCTTCTGCAACACTAGCAATGGACTTTTCTAGTCTCTCAAAATAATTGTGATACCTAATAATTCTATTAATTATTTTAGATTGATGTTCTTTGATGTCATAGAGCAAGATCATGGCACGATCTTCAAGCAGATTGATACTATGTTACTCGTACTCGGGTGTGAGTGTTGGACACGGGTATGTGTCTGACACGAGTATATTTAATTTTTTTTTCAAGATTTTCATGTCTTTGAAGGGTCTTTGGAGGATCATATCCCATACCCATGTCTGAATATACGTCGGACATGAGTACTTCAAGAAAAATGAAGAATCGTAGCAACATAGGATTGATAGAAGGCTCTTTTTAGAAAATTTGCCTATGGTACCAAGTGTAAGGATGACAGCTTTCTTAAAGGTAATTTTTCAAACAAGAACTAAAGAAAATGATTTCATCATGGCAGTAGAGTATGGAAGCAATGAGAAGGCCAGCAAAACTACAGCTATTAATGCATGTTTGTCTAACTATATAATGCAAGAATATATGGATTACCTCATTAGTTTCTGAGCCAGTAGCAATGTAACCATCGGATACCGACAAGCCCACAAAGTTCTGCAACAAGGAGAATATGCAGAAATACATCAACCAGAGGGAATAATTTTACATGAGCAATTATGTTGAGAGAGACTAGTCATTGTTCATGAGGATAAAAGCAAACTCAGACAGACCAAATAAATTTGTCAGAATTTCATATGTTCATTGCAACATATGCAGTTACCAAAAGGAAGTGTTTGCAAGAAAGGTTTACGACTTTAAGACGGCCTCTTTTCTTAACATTGCCAACAAGCAAAGCGGTTTCTTTCTAGCACATAACAATGGAAACCAGTAAAAAGATTATTATTATTTTGAATAAATACATACAACGAGTACTGATGTTAGTTTGGTTCATATTTTGGTCTTAACAGTTAACACTATTAAGACAGATTCTAAAGTCAGCAAAAAAATTTCAGAAATAGACAAATAATCTTTATTTATGTTCTATCTTTATGATCTATAACCTACGTTACTCGGACTCGGGTGTGAGTGTTGGATACCGGTAAGTGTCCAACATGGGTATGTTCAATTTTTTCTAAGTTTTTCCATGTATTTGGAGGGTCCTTAGAGAGTCATACCCCTATACCCATGTCCGAATATGTGTCGGACACAGGTGCTTCAAGAAAAATGAAAAGTCAAAACAACATTGTCTATAACTACCAGAAAAGTTACTGAAAGAAAATAAAATAAAGACCTCATATGGGAAAATTACTAAACAACATCAACTTTGGCCATCAGCCCTTGACTTCAGCAGAATCTTATAAAAGAGAGACAAACGCCATTTGTCGAACTCCACTTTACGAGAATTCCATCCAACCACTTTGGTTCTTCAAGTAAAATCCAAAATTTTTTTCCATTTAGCTTTATTTAGCTCAGTCAGTTTAATGTTAGCATGTTACTTTGGAGGTAAAAGGTACTACTGCTCATTCTGGAATCCTTTCTGCCTGCTGTCATGCCTACGAAAATGTTAGAGTGAGCCCTCTTCTTTTTTTTTTTGATAATTGAGTAAGGGGAGGGGTTGCTTGGGTTTGAACCCAAGACTTCATGCCCCCAAGACTCTTGGCCACTCAGCCAAGAGCTTATTGGCAGAGTGAGCCCTCTTCACCATGCAATAAAAGCACATTTTTAGTTATTCACATGTATTCACTTTTAACCTATGTTATTCGGACTCGGGTGTGAGTGTCGGACACGGGCATGTTCAATTTTTTCCAAGATTTTCATGTATTTGGAGGGTCCTTGGAGGATCATATCCCCATTCCCATGTCGGATATGCGTGGACACGGGTGTCAGACGCGGGTACTTCAAGAAAAATCAAAAGTCGAAGCAACATAACTTTTAACTAACTTAAAACCAATTATCAACAGGTCGAGTTGCCCAATATGAATACAAGGCAATGAGGCTATGGTGAATCCTAGTATTAAGCAATGAGGAATAATAGTAATACCACTTAATAATGAACAACCTACTTTATGACCTTATCCATTTCAATTCTTTTCTTCCTTAACTTCATGAATTTCTCAACCAAAAGCAGATTTAACCATGCAACTATAACAATGACAAATATACTTAGCATAGTAATCAAAGTCCAAACAAAATTATACATCGTAATGTCAGAGCATGAGTTAATATACCTTTACATTCATGTGGCCAGTAAAAGCCTGAAGGGGAGTATCAATAACCCGAGAAGTGCACATTGACAAATCCCAAAGCTTCAAAGTATTATCCGTGGAAGCAGACACAAGAGTATTTGTATCAACAAACTTGACGTAACTCACAGTTTTATTGTGTCCAACTAGTGTGCATAGAGGAATCCTAGAGTTTCGAAGATCATAATAATAAATTTTATGATCTGCTGACCCAAATACAAGAGATCGACTAGAATCCATGGGAAACTGGACGCAGCAAACATTGGCCTTTGTTTTAATGGTGCACATACTTACTCCCTGCAGTTGCAACCCAGGTAAGAGAAAAACTTATCATACATCGAGAACTAAATATACACATCAAGAAATTAGATGACTGTAGTACGTTTAGTTTCAAAGCTGACATCCATCAAGTGCAAAAGTAGAATTGCCTGATTGATACTCCATAGCTTTACAGAGCCATCGTCACTCCCACTAGCCAAAATTGTTGGATCTGCTGATGAAAAGTCGATGGACCATACGCGTTTCACATGTTCTCTCATTTCAGTGAGTACCTGACTTCTTGTAACATCCCACACCTGAAAATGGTCGAGATAGTGATTCAGATACATCAATAGACCTATGTTACTCGGACTCGGGTGTGAGTATGTTTGATTTATTCTAAGTCTTTCCATGTATTTGGCGGGTCATTGGAGGATCATATCCCCATACCCATGTCCGAATATGCATCGGACACGGGTATTTCAAGAATATGAAGAGTTGAAGCAACATAAATGAATGCTAAGAACCCTTTACCTACCTGCACCACTCCTTCAAAGTTACTTGATGCAATCTGGCTTTTAATATAACTATTCCAACATATACTGCTTAGCTTTGAACGACTAGCCATTTCAACCACAGGATAGTGGATGTCACGATTTTGATTTATGATCTCATCACATTCAAATACCTTAATCTTCTTATTTACACCAGCTGTAGCAAAAAATTCTGCATCACGATCAAAACCGAGAGAGCATACCAGATTGGAAGGATTTAATAAATCTCCTTGTTTCAAGTTTGCCTTGACTTTTAACTTGCTGTAAGATAAATACTTGCACAAGCCTTCAAGGAATGGATTTATCCATCCACTTTCCAAGCTCTCACTATACCTCTTTTTTGATGTTAAATTATTGACACAACTTCTTTCTGTCACAACAATAGATCCTCTGCCATCACTATTCAATGGTGTTTGTCTACTCAAAGGCTTCCCTGATTGCTTCACTGGTCTGCATCTTGTTAATAAATATGCAGACTCGAGTTTCTTAAAGTTTTTCATTAACCGAGAACTTTTCAGGAGAAAACTTTCTTGATTTTCTTTATGTGTATCAGACTTTTGACGATTGTCTAGATTATCACCACATTCTTCTACATTTTGAGCCTGAAGTCCCGGTCTAAATCGTTTTCTAGACCCCAAGCTAGAAGAATCATCAGTATAAACAATATTTACGGAGGGGAAATTCGATGTAGAATTGTCATCTTTCCCCAGTTGATCTGTATATGAGCTTCCCTTTTTCTTTAAGATTGTTTGCTGCTTTGTAACTTCTGCAATGTCAGAACACAGAAAAGAAACAGTATCTTGCAACCTATCAGCGGCTTCCTGTTTCCTTTGTTGTATCAGCAAAAGGAATTCCAGCAATAACTCCTGCTCCTCTATTCTCTCCCTGAGCTCGATGGCCGCTTCACATTCTTCCAGATTATCCCTTTGTTCATTAAGAAACTCATTCTGTAACAACTCACTGTTACACAGATGAAACAATATTAATACATCAAATCCATTATAAACAAATGTTGGAACTCCAAACCAACATAATTGCTTTATGTGCCAGTGATGGAAGCAGATCACACTTAGAATACATTCAAGTATTAAATGAAATTTATCCAGAAAATGCCATGCAAAAATGTTTACGTGACTGACTAAATCTTCAAGGTATCATGTTCTTTTATAAATATACCTCGATTCAACTTCCCTAATAAATAAATTGCAGAAGGCATAAACTATTCACCATTAAGGAAATAACTCCACAAGAAACCATATGATGACCTATAACAGATTGAAAGAATTTGAGGTCACCTGGATTCCAATTATGTAGTTCAATCATATTAATAAAGGAAATGCTTGATAATGTTAACGAAAAGAAAAACAAATTCAAAATAGTAAGGTATCGATACAGAAATTATATAAATAATGGTGGAACATGTAAAAAGCAAGGAGAACTACCCCATTTTTGGACGATTACTTGGCTCAGGATGCAATAACCACAAACAAAAGGAAGCTTCCTTCGGCCACTTCAGTAGCAACTGTGGAGGAAGAACTCGATGCCTTAAACTAGACATAGTTGTAGTCTTTTCTTCTCTTGAACTGAAGGGGCAGAATAACTGCAGACACATAAAAAATACTTGTTTACAAAGATACAATAGGAATCTTGGAGTTTAATCTAGCCATAACTAATAGCAAAGACAATAAACTAACAACACCAAAATAGTTCAAAAGTTTAAAAATGATGGAGAGTATCAAGCATTTTCAAAACTAACCTCAAATAGGAGAACTCCCAACCTATAGATGTCGGAAGCAAAGGTACCGGGAGAGCCAGCAACCTCTTCAGGACTAGTGTACCAACTGGTCTCCATAACCAATATCTGTTTCATAGGAAATGGTTGCTTTCTCTCCTCTACTTGTTCAGAATTTCTACAGTCCAAGATTTTATTTTCTTCACTCTCCTCTAAAAGTGCATTCCTTGCACATACTGATCCGGACTGCATGCAACTAGCTTCTGATAAAGCATTTGTTGTAGTTTGCACATCTTCATTCATCAGCCTATGTTGCTGATGCATGTCAAGGGGCAAAGTAGAGGATAAATCCTTAACCTCCATATTTTGGCTATTTAATGCATCCTCAACAGAATCAGATCCAGAATCCGAAGAAGATGCAGATTCGATGAAGGAAACATGATTAAACGAGGACATGATAAAGCACGAAGGTCGAACATTATGGACAACAATCCCTTGTGAATGTGCTATACTTACAATCTCAACTATTTGCCTAAATATGTGCAAACATTCAAAGAGATCAACAGATCTTTCTGGTTTATCCAACCACTGCCTCAAGCTAACATCACCCCATTCAATAGCATGGACAAAAGGGTTTATTGCTGCCTCATCCTCACAAACCCCAGAAACACCAACCTGGCTTCTAAGGTGATCATTGTGAGTCAGCAGCACATTCCTATCATCCTCTTTTCTAAACCCAAAATCACCTGAAATGTCGATTCTTTCAACACGAAACAGACTTGGATCCCTGTCTGAGACACCAGAAGTATTCAGTGCCCTAGAACTATCAGACTCCTGCCAAGCAGACTCAGATGAACCCTCCATTGTTATCCTCCAAGACTTGCATGAAGACCCCCACTTAAACACCCAAGTAATGAAAAAATTATCTGGCTTCTTATCCACCCTCTCACTTCTACCATTATCATATTGAATCATAAACTCATTTCATTGTTACAAAATGAAAAGAAACCCAACTTCCCATTAAGAAAAGTGCAAACTGAATTCCCTGTAAACACAAGGAACCTAAATCAATAACCTTTACACACCAAAATTCTCATTATAGAAGCTATCAAAAAACCCCACCACCACTAACACCGCCAATCAGGAAAAAAAAAATCAAGCAACAGCCAAAACACAAAATACCCGCTACTAAACATATAATCACCTTCATATCACATCAAACAACAAACAATAACAACCAATATCTAGATATATATATTTAGTGTATGTTTCTAAAAGGAATAGAGAGAGAAAGAGGTACCAGTTAAGACCATGAAAGGATCTTCTTCTGTTCCTGCTAGACCAACCTGTAAAGATTCTCAACCTCACAAAATTCCCACAAGTTTTTCATGAAAAAAAAAAACACAGACCATTTGGGTATCAACATTAAAAAAATAAAAAATAAAAAAACAATTCTTTTTCTTTACTAAACTACTTAAGTACTTAACTTGAAACTTTTTTAATAGTTTCTTTTTTGAAACATAGGCCACTCTTTTGAGCACTTCATTATCTTCTCGCTTTATTCCAATTGGACTACGTGGCATTACCATAACCTCAAAGCCTTTTTGCCCTCCTGCAACAGGCCAAAAAGTAAAATTTGAATATCTTGTGGGTCCAATTGCAATTAAAAAGTTTACAAAGAAAATACTCTGGGACTTGAGTCTAGTTAAAGAATACCCCTTGTTATTAAAAAATCACTATGTTGGTGTTGAAAAAGAGAATCTTGGTTATCTTAAGTTTCCCAAAGAGGAAAGCTTTTTAGATCATTGAAACCAAACAAACTAACCCAAAGTTTCATTTTTAGTTTATTTTAATCTTAAAAAACTAAATGATGTAACCTTACCATGTTAAAGAATTAAGCTTTGATTCTAACAAATGATTAAAAACCATAAGAGAAAGAATAAACAGAGTTGAAAGTTAGTGGAAGTAAACCTTTTGGTTCTTCTTTCAATCCCTGAAAACCTGAGACTTTGATATTAAAAAATCTAAGGAAATTTGCTAATAATTAAAATGGATGAAATTTTAAGATAGCCTTTTGGCCATTTTATTCAAAAATCATGTTTATTTTATAAAGATTATTCCAAAAAGATGGCCTTTTGAACTATAAATGAATAGTTATCTGACTTGGTGTTGAGTCAAATTTAGAACAGTGTCAGCATAGTGATAGAGTAAATCTAAAGGCAAATATAATTATATGGTAACCCTTACAGTTTCCTGATTAATCATTTTTATCATCTTGGTTTTCAGTTTTATCATTAGGGTCCCTACACTTCTTTTTTTTTTTAACATTATGATTTTTATTGGAACAAGAAACATACATAAAAAGAATCATAAAATTTCAAGAAATGAAGTATTAATTACATTCCTATTTATGATTTATAAAGTAAAGTATTGTTTAAAAATATTATTTACATATTAATACAAGTTTATAACTTATAAAATCATTAAACCTGATATTTTATATATTCGTGTCGTGTTCGTATATTTTCTTGTGTCATAATCGTGTTTAAGGTATTTTATATTTGTATAATTTGACGTGTTAATAATTTGTATTATATAAATTTTGACGTGTTTGTATTTTCATGTCGTGTCTATATTTTTTTTTTGTCATGTCATGTTTTATATCGTATTTTAATTATTTTTTCGTATTGTGTCTAATATTGTCAAATCTAAAAATCATAATCATAAAGAACTTATACCAAAATAACTAAATAATAATATATCAAAGTAGACAAGTTGAATCCAAATTGTTCAAATAAAATTAAAATAAATATCTAACATTACTACTCCAAGACAAATATTACTAAATTAAGTCCATTTGGCACCCATGGGATTTAAAATTATAAATACCAAAGTAGGAAAAACCCCAAACAAAAATACAAGAAATATATTTTGCCATAAATGAGATTACCTACCCACTTATATTAAAAAGTATTTTGCAATTTTTTTAATACATTAATTTTGATTTTTAAAGACAAAAACTTTGGTGGGGAACATATTGTAATGAGGATGGTCCTAGCATTTAATGCTTCAATCTAACCTTGGACCAAAGGATGAATGAAATATTTCATATTGGGTTTCCAGCATACTTTTAAGAGTTCGTTTTTAATATATTGATAATAAAAAAATTTTAAATTTTATAAGCACGGTTAAAATATTATCATATATCTTATTTTTTAAATTTTTTTTTATAAATATACACCTATGTGATATGTATTATTTTATTAATTTCGCTTATGAAATTTAAAAATTCTGATAATGAATTAGATTATCTATATATATATATATATATATATATATATATATTCTTCATTTGGTGACCAAATAACTTTGGACCACAAATTTTGTCTTTTTTAATTTTTTTTCTTTTTTTTGGTTTCATTTTATCAAATATTATAAGAAACTTCAACCACTAAGATTTCTCTAATTTGAGCAAGCTTTTCCTTATCACCAAGTAGGAATGTACGTTTTCTTAATTATTGGTTACATGCAATGTACATTTAATTTGGTTATTCTAGATACATAGAATATTGTTTATACAAACAACCCTAAAATTGAGAATAAAATGAATTAATTAAACTATATAAATTTGTTGTCTAAATCCTAGTAAGTATAGAAACACTTAACCTCCAATTTAAAGTTTTGCTTCTCCCATAGGGTTTCTTCCCACTTATTATCTTTTTTATGATAAAATACTTCTAATGTTATGTTTGGAAATATGAAATTGAAGATTTGGATTTAGATTTAGATTTTATTAGCTATATAAATTGTGATAATGAAATACATACATTATATATAAATTAGTTAAGATTCAAAATGGTTATATATTTGAAAAATATAAAAACATGAATTTCAAATTCACAAATAGCTATTGCTATGTTTGGAAACTTGAATTTGAAAATTTAGATTTCATTTGCTATATAAATCGTGAGAATAAAATGCATACATTATGTATAAATTGATTAAGATTTAATATGATGATATATTTGAAAGATATAAAAACATGAATTTAAAATTCACAAATAACTATAGGTATTTCAAATTCACCACTAAATAGGCAAAAAACAAATCCATGGATTTAAGAAATAATCATCAATGTTACATTTACATGTGTTTTATTACACAATTTACACTATTTTTGAAATCCAAATTCATCTTTTGAAATCTAAGTTCCCAAACGCAACCTATACGTATTTCAAATTCACCACTAAATAGGCATCCAACAAATACATAGATTTGAAAAATAATCATTAATGTTACATTTACATGTGTTTTATTACACAATTTATACTATTGTTAAAATCTAAATCCATCTTTTGAAATCCAAATTCCCGAACGCAACCTTATCTAATTTCACAAAATACACATTTTCTTATTTTATTTGAATAAAAAAATTTAAATCAATCTTGGGCTTAGCAAATGAACTGGATTGGATCAACAATACAAGACTTAGGCGTAGAAATTCATGGCGTTATCACTGGATTTTACTTGCGCTTGAAGAGAAGCTATTTTGCCCTCTTACCCTCTTAGGATTCTATTAAGATAGAAATTATTGGAAGGGAATTGGGAATACCTTACAGAGAGAAGGGAATCAATTACGAAGATCGATAAAGATGTTTTAACTCGTATGAACAAGAAGTACGCTCTCTCTGTCTTATAAGAGTAAGACTTTTCCTTTCACCTAACCACTCAACTAACGAAGGAGGGAAAGGGAATAACCAAGATGCTTAAAATATAAATCTCATTCAAAGTTTATATCAAATTGTATTTTAAACTTAGGTGAATGCATTTTCTAAGTACTAGTACTTTTAGTAGTCATTGGTACCCTATCATGCTATAATATAGGTTTTAAATGGTCCAATAAAGAATAGCTAGCTACTTTGATGAACTAGGTCCTAGTAAAATCACAAGAATTAAGTAAAGATTTGTCACACTTTTCAATAATTATTGACCAACCCTAACAAATGGATCTTGCTCAATATTAATATCCAATTCCCAACAAGTATTTTAACCAAAAGTTGTTACATTTTTCTTGATCACATGTATGAATAATGTGGTCAAGTTGCATTCAAGATTTTCTTACATCTATCTAATAATTTCCCCTACATTAAGCTCTCATTAACTCTTATCTTTACATTTTTTACATCTTCAAAGCTTCATAAATTCATTCAAAACCATCCATTTCTTTGCTTGAATCAGGATCCAATATATACTTTTTACTAGATTGACAAGGATTTTTTGCCTCATGATTATTTTATGAAAGTAGATCTGACAATTTATGTATTCTTGTCGTATTGTCGTGTTCATATTATTTTTTCGTGTTTAAGATGTTATATGTTTATATAAATTTTGATACATTAATAATTTGTTTTATATATTTTTTGACACATTCATGTGTTAATGTCACATTCGTATTATTTTTTGGATCATATCTTATAATTATATTGTATTGTATTTAAAATCACCAAATTTAAATGCAAGATATGATTAAAGTAGATGCAATGGTCCTTGAAGCTGAAGCAACATAAATTTTCTAACTATCATTGTATCCATTTAACGGTTATATTAAAATATATATATATATTTAATAAGTATTAGATGTAATAAATATTTATAAAAATATATATCTGACTAAATGATATTGATTTTTAATATAGATTTAAGAGTTAAAGATTCAATTCTCATCACATATAATAATTTTAAAATAAAAAAATACTAAATAAATATAAAACCGATTTTTTCGATTTTTACCGATTCAACCGTTTTTTTATCGGTTTGAAAAATTCTCGATTTTATATTATGCACCGAACCAGACAAGCCACCGATTTCCGATTCAATCGATTCGACCGACCAATCCGATCTGATTTTTTTAACACTAAGAAAAGCCGTAATTTAAAAATATAAAAAAATATATTACAAATACTGAAATTCAAATTCAAATCTACCGAATACTTTTTAAAAGTGACTATACGAACCATATGCTAGATTTTGCTTCTTTCATCACATAAAATAATCTCAGATCTCTGCATTTTAACTTATGGCTAATAATAAGAAGCTCTACAAGAATGGGCCTTATCTTAGGAAATTACAGTTGCGGAGTGGAAAAAAATTACACATGATTAATCACTGAGAAAGATTTCTCAATAAGCTATAAGCTTACAAGAAAATCCACCCAACAACTTGGATCATATTTCACAAGAGAATCAGCAGCCAAATTATTTGCAGCGAACATCTTGAAAATGTTCATCCTGGGTTTCCAGTTTACGAAAACTTAGCTCAACGACCGGAAACGAATAATGAATTGGTTGATATTTGGTTCCCTTCTAACTGATTTTTTCTCGTCTTTGCCTTATCCCGGCGTGCTCGCCGATCAGCTTCTTGGATTTGGCGATCATGATCCTTGAGCATCTGATCCATGTTGCATGATGGAACTAATAATGGACCAGAATGGTGAATTTTGTGACCCTTTGATCCATAACCAAGCTGGAAACAAACATTATTGAGAAGCATGTATCAGATACTTTGAAAATGGATAAAAGTTATTAGCAAGCAATCAAAAACCTAAAAGCATATTGAACTGAAAAAAACCAGAGAACACAAAATACAAGAATCAACGAATTATAGCAAACTATGTTGCTCCGGCTCTTCATTTTTCTTTAAGTACTAGTGTCCGACACATATCCGGGTATGGAAATATGATCCCCCATGGACCTTCCAAATACATGGAAAAACTTAGAATAAATCATACTCATATCTGAGACTCACACCCGACTCCGAGTAACATAGATCGCAAATAGCCCACTTTAGTACAATGAGGCTCTTCTTTTGCACAAAGTTGAACATGAGAATCAATCATCAAAGCAGAAAAAACAGGTTCATTACTTACCAGGACTGGATCTTTGTTGTTATTTCTTCCATCTTCTTTCTGCTGCACATTGTGTTTCGGATCCTGTTGGATGCAGGATTCCGAGGCCTCTTTAAAGGACCCCGGAAATCTTGCAAACATTTTTGGAGCTTCTGATTGTGAAAAACCAGATCTTTCTCTGTGATTTTGAGTTATAAGACTACTCCTTGCTGCCACTAAACCTGACATCATTGACAAGTCAGCCCCGGTAGAAATTTTTGGAGCATCATCCAGGTTTTTCCCAGACTTTGCCCATGCAGCCCGGTGAGCCAGTGGCCCTGAATGGGAGGCTCTCTTGTGATGATTCCCCTGTGCATCTGCATCTGATTCTATTGCTTGTGATGGTCTAGGTGGATCTATAGGAAAGCCTGAGGCAACTTCTTCAGGATGAGGATTAAACTTCTCACTCCGGCTCTTTGAATTGGATTGACCTTGTCTTTTCTGGAATGTCAAAGCAATGTTAGAAATGTCGAATTAATGTAACTGTTCTAAAAGAGGAAAATTTGATAAAAAAAAAAAGGAATGAAAAGCTATATGGTAGAAAGCTATGTTACTCAGACTCGGGTCTGAGTGTTGGACATGGGTATGTTTGATTTATTCCAAGTTTTTTCATATATTTGGAGGGTCTATGGGGGATCATATCTCCATAACCATGTCCGGAGATGCGTCGGACACGGGTGCTTCAAGAAGAATGAAGAGTTGGAACAATATAGGTAGAAAGCTTATAAGCAAAAACTAGAACTGGAATTTTCTTCTTCATTTTTTTTTTTTTTTTCCTTAAAAGGCTAGCAAAAGAGGTGAGAAGCAAGCACAAAACCAAGCAGCACCATATTAGCCAGCTAGATATCTAAATCGGATCCATCTAGTCGTAAATAATCACTCAAATCAATATGATAACAAACTTCAAAAAATAATCCAGTTGGCATACCACCATGTCAGTCCTAGCTAGCATAGCATGGCATGCAAGTGAGGAAAAGAAAACTAAGACTGAAATTTTCTAACAAACAGCTATCCAAATCTCTCTCCACTTACAATCTCTTTAGTCAGCTGGATCTCATAAATGCAAAAGATTATGGACATGCAAAAAAAAAATAGATCAAGTCATGTATAAGCCTATTATTTATGCACTTGCAATTGCCCTAACCAAATTACAAACTGATAGAAGAGACATTTGTTTATAAATGCCTATTTCCCTAGCCAAAACTGAATAAATGAAGCTATCAGAACTTTGGGAAAGGTATGCAAAATTGGTCTGATGGAGAAGTGACAGACTTCGGAACTCAAAGCAAATGGTCAATGGAGAGCATTGGAAGACATTAATCGTGTTTTATGTTTCACACCTTGTTATGATGGTTGTTCAAAGGTGTTTTAGTAGATGGTTTGTTATTTTCATTTTCAATTCCTTTCAGGGTTCAATTTGTTCTTATTATAAGTTTATAACAGCCTGCCCTTGATTGAGAGAAGAAAAGGGGGAAAGAATTATATCTAATAATCTCAACCATGTTTAAAAAGGGGATAATTTAAGAACATGTCTAAAATGGGAGTAAACACTTAAAACAAGTTATAATAACATTCATTAAGCTTAAAAACCAACCCTATGTAGCAGAAATGGCTTAATTTGCTGTTTTTCTAAGTCATTGAGCTAAAAGATCTTGTGAGTTGTGACTTATGTGGCTCCGACTCTTCATATTTCTTGAAGACGCATATTCGGACATGGGTATGGGGATATGATCCCCCAAGGACCCTCCAAATACATGCAAAAACTTAGAATAAATCAAACATACCCGTGTCCGACACTCACACCCGAATCCGAGTAACATAGGTTGTGACATCGGTGAACAAACTAATATCATGATGTATAAACTAGTTAAGGATGCCCATCACCAAACATGCAGAACAAAAAGAAAGGAAACGAGATATTATTAACCAAATCATACGTTACCTGCATTGACAAGACAAGTTCAGCGTTAGCATCAGGTGCTGGAATGGCTCGAGACTCTCTTGTTGCTCTCCTGTCAAGATCGGGTCTCGGGCCTTTGGTTCCTGCTGCTCCTCTGACAGTACATAAAAAAGTAAGTTTATTAGCACTTATACCAACCACTCAAGATTTCAGGCCATTATGACAGCAGTGGCAGAAAGACGATGAAAATAGCTCATCTAGCTATGTTGCTCCGACTCTTCATTTTTCTTGAAGTACCCGTGTCCGGCGCATATTCAGACTATGGGGATATGACCTCCAGGGACCCTCCAAATACATGGAAAAACTCCGAAAAACTGAACATACCCGTGTCGGACACATACCCGTATCCGACACTCACATCCAACCGAGTAACATAGTCATCCAGTATAAAAAACACCAAGCTTACAGCAGTCCGCATAGGCTGAAGATCAAAGAAATCAAATTATTTGATTGCTGGACTGACATGCAATTACAAGTTTTCGGATGATTCTTTTGAAGCACTCTATTTTCTTTGGAAGTAAATCCTCACAAGTATCAAAAGAGTTCAAAGACATTTTTCCTTAAGAAGCATGAGATCTTCCACCATAGCATATCTTCAAAAAAACAAATAAAGAAGATTAATATTTTATTGTAATTATAAATATATAATATGCACCTTCTAGCTTCCTCATCCCTTATTTTTGCATCAAACTCTTTGCTTGGAGGATAGTTTGGCAAGCTTGAAGGATCACAGGGAAGAGGTTTCGTTGTAAAGAACTGAAAACACAAATAAGAACAAGTCAAGGACACTAGGTAATATTGATAAATCATTACGAGTTACGACAAAAAAGTATAACAATGTGATTTAGGACTAAAAGAAGTACATCCCACCATTTAGAATACACAATTATCAGCACTAATCTAAAGAATGCGTTACAGATTAAGATTTCCAAAGTACTTGTGGCTTAGATGAGATGGTAATAAAGCACTGCTGTTCTTGCATCCCAAGACACCAAGGGATAGAACAGAACCCAGGTGGTTATACAAGCCAAGAGTTTTGGCATTCAAGTTTCATATTTAAACTCTGATACAAACTCTTTAAAAGCCAAACCTGAAGGCTAATGTTAGCACATGACAGTTGACCGTGATAGCAGACTGCTTGGCATACAGCAATCTTGCCCATAAATACCATTAAAATTTATCCCGAGCGAATAAAATATAGTAGAACAAAGTTCTGATCCAGTTGTCAAACGAATAATATGTGTAACTTGTCTTTAGATACTAGAATGTGTCTTGCCCTCTGAATGAAAATCATGTTTCCTTAAATACTTTTAGCAACAATGACAAAATTCCGAAAAGAAAAAAAAAAAAACATAAGAATTGAAAAGGCAAAAGAGCTAAAAATAAGCATTTATGTCATGTCATCTTGCTAAAATAATCAAGTCATTTTGCAACAAAAAAAAAAATTCACCCCCTAGCACCATCCCCCTGAAAGAGAGTGGAAGAATAGACATGCTTGCAAACATGCAAGAAATTATAATTGTCTAAAATTTTAATAAAACAAAGTTTCTCAAAAACATTATACCTCACTCTTGAGAGCAGAAGGTGCAGATCCACGATCAGCAGGGTCAATGGAAAGTAAGGTCTCCATGAGTGCTAAAGCTGGCGCGGGAAATTCCTTAAATGTTTCGGCAAAACAGCGTCTATAAGGCTGTTGGGGCTTAAAAATGGTTGCATGAGGCAACTTTGATTTTCTCCAATAGTCTTCAGAAGGTGAGCCACAAAGTTTGAAAATTTTATGCAACTGCTCCACCTACAAAACAGAAAGACACAGACCTCAATCATTTAATTTTTACAACCAAAGCTTTCCAATTTGACAGTTTAACAAAACCATGTTTAGATTGCCACAAACAAGACAAATGAGTCCAAAAAATTCAAGATAACTTAATAGCTATTCCAGTTAGGTAGGTAGCTACAAAAAAAAAATTCCCAATTGAAAATTGAGATAATGCTAAACATGAGATCCAACATCTACAAACTGGCTCTTGCTTTCAAAGTTCACATTAACAGTATTTTAATGGTCTTACAGCCAAGTTATATGCACGGACATGTCATTAGACTCATTACTCAAATTCATTTGCACAAATATGCATAAAAGTGATTAGTATTAGGAACAGAGAAGCCCATATAACCTATGTTACTCCGACTCTTCATTTTCCCTGAAGTACCCGTGTCTGACACCCATGTCCGACAAGGGTATGGGAGTATGATCCTCCAAATATATGGAAAAACTTAGAAAAGAATTGACCATACCCGTATCCAACACTCACCCCCGAGTCCGAGTAACATAGCATATAACACATAGTGTATTAGCTAATGCACCTGCTTAAAAAATCACTACAGTGCACTCTACCATAAGCTACACCATATGTACCACTGCAATAATCTCATGAGCACTTATATCAGAGGCACCTTCAAAAGAATCAAAAGAAAACAAAATCTAGAAAAACAGTAAAAGAAATTAAAGTGCTAAAAAGTAGAGTAAAGGGTATGTATCAAAAATAAAGGTCAATCCCACACCAATACTATCTCCAAAACCAGCTAACCAGCTTAGAAACATATTATTATAGGGAAAACATGTTAAACAAACTACATCTACAAGAACCTTCACCTCCCTAATAATCCCAGTAGCAGCACACTCTGATTAGATATGCAGTAGTTTGACACTTTTAAGGACCAGTGGCGTTTGTGACAGATCTAAGAACAAATAAAAGAATTCTCCCACTATTAAGCACACTCTCCCGAACAGCAGTCAGAATGGGAAAAGAGTTCTACCGCTACTAAGTAACATACGTCAATTCCACTTCCTGCAATGGGCCTCTCCCTCTCTCTCACACACAGACACAAATACTCCACCATGGCTCCCAACATTTCATTTAGATGTTAGATTTCACTAAAGATTCTTGCATATTTCAGCAATTTGCTTTTGGCTATCTAATCAGAGAGCCTGAACCTGCCTAAAAATATCCAAAATATAGTTCAAATATATCAGTCAGCTCAATTAAGTAGGCTCTCAAGATATCATTGATTCTAGATTCACTGAAGACTCTTGCTTATTCAAATAGCAACAACTAGCTTTAGGCTGTTTTGATCAAGCCTAAATCTTCCTCAAAAAACCCAATCAGGGGACAGATGTTTCGGCCTCAATCAGTACCTTGATAAAATCATATCATTTGTATAATAAATGCTAGGTCAATATACAATTTGAAGCTCTAACAACCACATATCACATATTCTGTCACTAAAATAATTGTTATGCATCTCACATTACACTAAAGTTTCGGCTTAAAACTCTAAAATTCTAAATGCTTAGTAGGAAATCTTCCATTTAAATGATAAAAGCAGACCTCAGTTCTTCCAGGCATAATAGGCTTCCCAGCATATAACTCAGCAAGTATGCAACCTGTACTCCATAAATCCACAGCAGTACCATAGTAAGTGGCTCCAAGTAAAAGCTCTGGTGGTCTATACCAAAGGGTTACGACACGGCTTGTCAAGGGATGACTATGATGGGGATCATAAAAACTAGCCAGACCAAAGTCTGCAATCTTCAAGATGCCATTATTGTCAATTAGAAGGTTGGAACCCTTTATGTCACGATGTAGGACACCACGGCTGTGACAATGATCAAGACCACACAAAAGTTGCTGTATATAACACTTAACCTGCCCAATAGGTCAATAAATTGAACGTCAGGATTGCCCTTCAATGCAAAGCATAAATTTCTGATTTTGCAGGATATTTTCTATCTACTCATTAAGACTGCAATTTTTTTATAAAAAAAATGAAAAATCATGTAATCCCCATGCTAGGAAGACCTCTTATGGGAAACTTCATTCAGGACCACAGTTGCTACTTAGTAGTACTAACAAGTAAACGTTGGAAAGATATCAAATTGCAGCTAAGAAAAAAATAAAAAGGCAAAACAATCTGAAGTACCTGTGATTCTGAAAACTTCAGATCAGGGTGTGAAGCAAGACCAGCCAAGTCATGTTCCATGTACTCAAAAACAAGATATAAGCTGCAAGACATCCTCGAGGTAACCAGACCTTCCAGCTTTATAACATTCAGATGATCAAGTCTACGTAGAATGTGAATTTCCCTTGCCATAAATCGAACGCTCTCTGGCTCAAGGTTATCAAATCTTACTTTCTTCAGAGCAACAACTTTTTTCTGATCTAAATCACGAGCCCTATAAACATTACTATAAGTTCCCTGGCCAATCTGCATAGAAAATACAAGTTCAGGTAACAGATGTGATTATAGCCACAAGAAACTGTCAATTTAAAGCATAGTGTAAGGTTATAAGATAAGAGAAATCAAACTCAATGCCTGTGGTATAGAATCAACAAACATACTGAATTCCAAAAATCTACCTTCTTAAGTTTCATCACAATTACACATCTAGAAGTCAGTAACAGGGCATGAGAGTGGAGGAGATGTTAAGATGCCTTAATTTTGAATACATGTATACTATCACTGGATTTAGAGGGAACTTTTGTTTCCAATTGTAAATTGGTAGTGTTTCGATTTAGGGCAAGGTGATCTTGTTTCGGTGTTTATCTATCTATATCACAGTCTGTTCTTTGTTCAAGTGTAAAAAGTTTGTTATTCCATTAAATCATTTATAATAACTCGTATGTTCATTTTGATTGACTAAATGAAACTAAATATCATGTCCCGCAATAGAATAGCATCTAGAATTTTTCATAACTAATGGTAGAAAAATAGAAAGAGAATTCAAGATGGATACACTATACGATCAAACCACTGTAGAAACACCCAACAAAGTAGAGAAAACTTCGTGTTCAAGAACAGAGATTCAACTACAGACCTCCAAGTAAAGCATTCTCACACCTGAAACGAAGATATCATATAATGCAAACTACTGAAACTACTAATTGGCTAGCAGTTTAGGAATTATGAATTACGACAACATATTTTACAATCACTAACAGATGTACAAATGGATTACAAGGAACTATGATTCCAAATATATTAGCAAAAAGGTGAATCTCGACAATTAATGCAGAGGCTAACAGGGAACTACTTGAAAATCAACTGATAAGTAAAATAAATAAATTATCAATGATATTTGCAACATGAGGATACAACAAGCAAAACTGTTAAGTAAGAGCATAATTACTCAAAGATATCTTTAAACTACTAATTGCCTAGCGGTTTAGGAATTATGAATTACAACAACATATTTTACAATCATTAATAGATGTCCAAATGGATTATACGGAACTATGATTCCAAATAATATAGCACGGAGGTGAATCTCGACAACTAATGCAGAGCCTAACAGGGAACTACTTAAAAATCAACTGATAAGTCAAATAAAGAAATTATCAATGATATTTGCAAAATGAGGATACAACAAGCAACACTGTTAAGTAAGAGCATAATTACTTTATCCAGCTTCTCAAATGAGTCTGCACGCCGCGGTATCCATCCCCTGATTGCTTCCCCAGCCACTGCAGCTAACCAAGCAGGCCACCCTGCTGCCACCTGCTCTCCTTCGGCAGCTTTTGGAACACTACCCATCCCTGGGTGTTTAATAACAACATACTCCATCTTCTCCCTCTTTCTATCCAAATTCTCACCATGTAATCTAACCGAATCATTCACTTGTTTATCAATCAACATTGTCCTCCCTTCATTGTTATCATATTGATCCTTTGCTCTATACACTTCCTCCCTCCTCGAAGAAGTAGCCCTTGATACCCTAACATCTGATGAGGCTTTACTCGAAGGCCTCTCTCTAGGACTCTCCTTACTATCTTCAATGGCAGAAGGCTTACAAGAAATGCAACCCATCATACACCAATACCACCCCTCAATAAAACCTTGTTCAGTTCTTCTTACAGTCACTAACTACCCTTTATTCCTTCAAGAATTCTATCATTCTTTCCAACATTATCTCCTCATCCATTCCCATCATACTCAAAAAGCTTAGAAACTCAGCTAAAAACTAAAATCCCAATATTCCATCCAAATTCCAATTCAATTTTTAAAAAAGCCCATTTCTTCACCAGCATTCAACCAAATGAATATAACCAAGAACCCATTTTTCTAAAAGAACCAAAAAAGCTGCAAACTTTACTAAAAACCCAATATTCAATGCAAATTTTCCACTCTAATCAAAATCCCATTTCTTCAACAATATTTAAGCAAAATGAACATATGAAAAGAGTCCATTTCTCTAGAAAACTCAACAAAACTACAACCTTCACAAAATTACTATAAAAAAAAAAAAGCCACTTCCAAAACAAGCTTCCAAGATATACAAACTAGTACAAATTCAATACTACCCTTGAAAATGACAGTTCTTTATACACAATTTTTCTTCTACTCTCATCCATATCTGAAAACCCAGAAATTCTAAACTACCTAAAAGCCTCAAAACCCCCAAAAAAAAAAAAACACTGAAAATCTTCACTTTTTTTTTTCAAGTACCTCTAAGAAAAAGCTTGTTCCTTTGCAGTAAAAAAAAGACTGAAACTCTAAAAACCCTAGAGAGAGTTAAGTGATCTAGGGTTTGCAAGTAAAAATGGAAAGAAATAAAAATGGATCTAAAAGAAAGCTTTTTTCTTGGACTTTTAGAGTTTTTTCTTTTTCTTTTCTTTTTTAGTTGAGTGTGGAAATTGGAAAAGCTGAAATTAATGATATTTAATATTTTTTATTTTATTGGATTTAGAGTTTGTGAAACCCAATGTGTAAAAAGACATTCTTGATGTAATTTGATGATCCCACGCGCTTTATAAATGGAAGAGTTTGTTTGTCCTTTATGAAAGGGAAATTTTATTTTATTTATTATAATTTTGCTAACAAGTGCCCTAAGAATATTTTTTAAAATTACTATATGTGGTAATATCTTCATTCAATGTATTAAAAATGATGAATAAAATTATTACCTTTTGCAATTAATATAATGCTATTACTATAAATAGTATATTAACTTACCTTAAACAGTGCCCTAAAGGCATTCGTTAGCAAAATCTTATTTATTATTGAGGGAATATTTTTTTTTGACCTCGTTTCGCATTGCTTCTGACACAGTTTTTGAGGTCAAAAATTATTTTTTATCGTAAACGCAATACTAAACAGATAAAAAAATTTGACATCTGCTGTTGAAACCATGGTTTGAAAAGCCAAATCAAAAAGCCAAAAAATATAGTTTTTGGGCTTTAAAACCTAGCTTTTGAATAAAATGACTTTATTATCCTCACATCTCTACATTTTTATTATTTTAAACATATCTTTTTTTGACATTTCAATTTTCTACAACACTTTTTCACAGCAATGCTAAACATTTAAAAGTTTTTAAACCACATTTTTTCACCATACTTTATAAATACACTTTTTCAACTCGAATTTTTTTCAACTCAAGTTTTTTTCAACAGTAATGCTAAACTAACCATTAGGATAAGAAGTAAACCTTTTTTTTTCTCCATAGTAATGAATGATTTGCTTTTTAGATTGTATGATGATAATTTTAAATGAATAATTAGTTGTGAGAAGAAAATAATATTGTTTTTTATAGGAAGCAAATAATATTTTTAATAAATTTTTAGTAACTAAATTTATGTTTAAAGGGTTGTCATTGAATTAAGTAATTAGAGTAAAAATTTAAATTTTAAATTCTTGCATAAAATTCATAATGAAAATGAAAAAAAATTTGAATAATGTTAAACCATTTTAGCAACAAAATTTTTTTCTTTTCCCTTATGTCAAATGTTTTTAATTTTTACAATTAATATGATAAGACATGGTTAATATTGAACACGACATAAAAAAATAATTAAAACACGACATAAAATACTACATTATATGAAATAATAACACGAATATGACACGAATACATAACTGTATCAAAATTTATATAATACGAATTATTAATGTATCAAAATTTATATAATACGAATTATTAATGTATCAAAATTTATATAAATATATAACACTTTCAACACGATTATGATACGAAAAAATAACATAAACACGACATAGAGACACAAATTGCAAGGTCATTGTTATATATGTCAACAATTGTGTGATTTATGAATATAAAGTTATATTCTTAATTTCATTATTTAGGATTCAATTCTTAATAACTTTAAATACAAAAAATATATATATTATATATTTGTATATTAACAAACACAAAATAAATATGAAACATTTTTAGGTTCAATCAATTTAAAAGTTTAGAAATTAAACATTAAATCCTCATATAATTACAACTCAATAATGTTTTCTTTTTATTCCTTATTAAAAGTTTCTTGAAGGTAAATAAATTCCACCAAAATTTTCAATTTAGTTGGAAATTATTAAAGTTTAAAAAAAAAAAAAAAAAAAAACTAAAATTGTTTGTAAAACACTCTTAGAAACAATACAATTATTTCTCCAATCATTTAATTTCCCTTCATTTTCAGTTTGACAAAAGCTGTGCGTACGTTTCACATGCTGAGATGGAGCGTGTGAAATTGTTCAAACTACTCTGGATTAAGACAGTAAGAAGAAAGTTGGAAGAAGAAGGTCGTTGGCTTTTCCTACCTTTTATCAGTTTACTTCGTAAATGCTGTTAGGTGAGAGACTTACCATGCAACTCACTTACACTGTACTAATTTTTTACTGGTCTCACTTTAAATATGGTACGGTTATAGGATATAAATACGATACGAAAAAAATATGATATAAATATAAAAAAATGTTAAAATTTATATAATATAAATTATTAAAATATCAAAATTTATATAAATATATAATACTTTAAACACGATTATAAAACATAAAAATATACAAATACGATAAAAATATATAAATTATTAAATCTATTCGAAATTGAATACCCACTAATCACATCATTTTACTAAAAGTATTTATTTTCCCAACATATAATCAAAATAAACAATTATTATTATTAGAAAAATGTTAATGTCACTAAATAGTGTTTAAGGTGATATATAAAAAAATATATATATAATTAATGATTTTTTTAATTCAGTAAAAATAATGTATTAAATACAAATAATTTTATTAAAATAATAATTAAATAATCTTTATCTAGTATCTGTAGATACTGGTTAAACGGACTCTTATTATTATTGACATTTGTGTATAATTTTTCTTAGTTACTATAATTTTAACTTAATTTTTATGTATTTTTTAAATCAAATTGATATCACTTAATTCATGATATCAATTTAGTAAAAATACAAATTTATTTGATCATATGGATCAAATGTGCTTATTGAAAGAATCATATATATATATATATATATATATATATATATATATATAAAAGCTTTGGAAGGAGATAAGAACTTTTGGATTGTTCAAAACCAATCAAAATTTTTTATATTTAAAAAACTACCATTAAATTTTTTAGTATGTTTGGCATCATTGGTAATTATAATTGATTGACTTTTTTTTTTTTTTTTTACATTGACATTCAAGATTTAAGAAAAGACAAATACAAAAGGGTAGAACAAAAATAGTTGAAGCACCAACTCACATGGATCCAATGCAAGTCATGTGCTTTGTACAATGTTTTGTTTTGTTTTGTCAAAAAAAAATTTGAAAAAAAAAACATACACACTATAGAAGCAAGCTAGCCAACAATAACATCCAAAATTCCAAATCTATTAAATTACAAATCCTTTTATCCATATTAAATCCATTAATTCGTGTTTTTGTGTTATGTCAGTATTATTTTTTGTATCATAATTATTTTTAAAGTGTTATATATTTATATAAATTTTTGATAAATTAATAATTTTGTTATATAAATTTTAACACATTTATATATTCATATCATGTTCATATTTTTTTGTGTCATATCATAATTTATGTAACATTTAATTATTTTTTATATCATATTTGTATAATATAATTGTATCGTGTCAAAAATTATCGTATCTAATTTATATAAGCATGCACGTGTGAAATTTATGGCAGTGCTTTCTTCCAATATGACAAGTGAACAAACACTTGGGGGACCTATTTGGCCATTTCAAGCTCAAATATGGCTTGGGATTGGTCCACATTTTAGGCTTTTGTATAAAGCTTCTCTTGATTATGGGCTTTCTATTTTGTATCTAAGTTACCAAACTCCATTATTTTATGAGGAAATTTTTAGGAATTGACCTCTATTGTTTAAAAAAAGAGGATTAAAAAATAATTTTTAAGTTATTGATTAAAAGGTTCAGTATTTATTTATAGATACTATAGAATTATTTATTTATCATTTAAAAAAAATTGTATTCAATATATTATTTTTATTAAATTCGACAAAAATAATTCATTAATTATATATATCACCTTAATCAATATTACAGTACACTCATAAATAATTTTTTTTATTATAATATTTTTCATTTTTAGATGGTGAGGTATGAAAATCAGTGATGATGATTTTGCTTTTTGAAAAAGGGTTTTTAGTTAACAAAGTGTGGGAAGAAAAGAGAACTAATGACATTTGGTACAGTAAGAGAGGGAATGATTGTGAAATAATAGAAGTTTTTTTTTCAGCAATGTGGCATTGTTAATAAAGTCATCTATACTAATAAGAATGTCCTTAATGGAGCATTTCATATTTTTGAATTTTAAAAATATTTAAAAGGAAAGATGAAATTTATGAAATATAATCTAAATTTTTAATATTTGTATATTTTTAAGAACAATCAAGGTTTTAGTTGGGTCTTCTACATTATATTTCAATTCATTATTTTTAATACATTTTTAATTATCATTCATAAGTATGCATTTCATAATTAATAATTGAGTCTTACATATATGAATAGTAATAATAAATATATTAAAAAATAATAGACTAGATCTTAATCCGTTTTGATTTTACCATTACTATTTTTTTAAAAGGATGTGTTCCGACGATATATATATATATATATATATATATATATATATATATATATATATATATATATATATATATATATAAGAAAAGTTATTTAGAAAAGTTGTTTTTAAAAGGACTTTTATTGTTTTTCTTAACAAAAAATTTGGATTTCAATCTCCTATTTCATTAATGTAGGTGGTGAACAACTATTATAATTTTTTTCTCTATCTTTGATGCAAAATGTGTAGTTGGATGAATATGATAAGATACTCCAAAAGTGTATATATATATATATATATATATATATATCAATGTCATGTATACAAGAAGTTTTGTGTTGTTGGTAAGCTGTTGACAACCATGTAATGGACCCAAAGTTTTTTTATGAGTCTTTTTTTTTTTTCATTTATGGGAAGATTAGTTAACATATTGGACCACCTATCTATCCCACAATTAACCCATTATTTAATTCTCAATTTGACCTTCAATTGTTTTGCAGCCAACTTTCTAATTGCTAAACAATCAACATGCTATATTGTCTAGCTTTTTTAGTTATTTTCATTTTTAAAAACTTAACTTCTTTTAGTTAATATCGTAATCAACTTTAACAACTTGAGTTTTTTTTTTTTTTTTTGTTGACTAGTGTCAACCAATATCTTTTTTTGGTAATTAGTTAAAAAAAAATCACAAAAATGTGTTAAGATCAAAATCTTTAGATTTGACCTCAACAAAATGTTTGATAAATTTTTTTATGGTTGTCAAAGTCTTCAAGCACTTAAGCCACAAATTTGATTGAAATTCATGAAGTAGGCTCTTTATTTGAATAAAGTTCAATAATGTTTGTTGTGGAAGATATCTTTATGAAATAATATAGAAAGAAATGCTAATTGCTAAATAGTTAATTGTACCTTATGTTATTCGGATTTAAAGGTGAATATCGAATACAAGTCTGTATTCGATATAGGTATACTCAATTTATTTTAAATTATTTCATATATTTGAAAAATCATATCTCATATCCATAAAAAGTGACATTTAGTAGGTTTGGAATTAGAATCTTAATATCTGCAACTCCTTCTCTTACTTTCAAGTTATGATTTCTTTTGTACCAAAAAAATATTATTATTTTTATTTTGCTTCTTTAAATTTTTCTAAAAGTGATTTAAAAAAAAACTAATATGCTAAATGATACTAATTTAATACATAAAAGAAATATTTTCCCTTTTTGTTGATGAAAGTTAAAATCTAATTTTTAATTTTTCAAAGTAATTATGTTTTTATATCTAAAAATGAACTTTTTTAATTAATTTGTCTTTTAGAAATAAAAAAGTAAAAAAATAATAGTCGCAAATATAATAAATAAATAAATAAATAAATGGAGCTTAAAAACTTTTCAAATAATGATCAATATCATTTAAAAAAAATCCCATCAAGATCATGCATTTTTTTTTTCACTTTCTATATGCTTCTAAAAATGTAGCTCTCTAGTATTCCAGCACATATATATTAGGCATAAATACCTTAAATATTGACCATCCAAATGTTAGGCAGCTCCATTTGAAAGACTGATGGAGAATTTCTCTTTGGTTCATATACTTAAAAAAATATAGATTCCTTTATTCTTGATTGGAATTCATGAAGTAGGCTCTTTATTTGAATAAAGTTCAATAGTATTTGTTGTGGAAGATATCTTTATGAAATAATATAGAAAGCAATGCTAATCGCTAAATAGTTAATTGTACTTTATGTTATTTGGATTCAGAAGTGAATTTCGGATATAAATATGTATCCAATACGAGAATACTTATAATTTATTTTAAATTATTTCATATATTTGGAGGATCATACCTCATATCCATAAAAGGTGACATTTAATAGGTTTGGGATCAGAATCCTAGTATCTTCAACCCTTCTCTTATTTTCAAGTTACCATTTTTTTTGTACCAAAAAAATATTTTTTATTTTGCTTCTTTAAATTTTTCTATAAGTGATTAAAAAAAAAACTAATATGCTAAGTGATACTAATTTAATACATAAAAGAAATATTTTCCCTTTTTGTTGATGAAAGTTAAAATCTAATTTTTAATTTTTCAAAGTAATTATGTTTTTATATCTAAAAATGAACTTTTTAATTAATTTTTCTTTTAGAAATAAAAAAGTAAATAAATAATAGTCACAAATATAATAAATAAATGGAGCTTAAAAACTTATCATAATAATGATCAATATCATTTCAAAAAAAAAAAAAAAAATCCCATCAAGATCATGCATTTTTTTTTTTCACTTTCTATATGCTTCAAAAAAATGCAACTCTCTAGTATTCCAGCACATATATATTAGGCATAAATACCTTAAATATTGACCATCCAAATGTTAGGCATCTCCCTTCGAAAGACTGATGGAGAATTTCTCTTTGGTTCATACAGTGGCGGTTCCCCATGTATGCCAGGGAATTTTAAAAATTCTTTTATATATATATATATATTAAACAAAATTAAATTAGTTTCAAAATAAAATGATTATTTGTTTATTTTTTTTATTTTTGTCTCCAACTTAATTTTATGTATTATAATTTTAAAAAAATAAAAAATAAAAAATAAAAATATATTATTATTTATCTTTTTATTTTATCCACCAATCATTATTCATGAACTCTTATTAATCAATTGATTTGTCGTAAATATTAAATCACAATTATGTAAACTTAAATTATCTTTTTAAATTTTAATTTTCTCTTCAAGACTTCAATAAGTAAAAAAAAAAAAAAAAGTTGTCGCTGCTTGGGTTGCCGCTCCTCCTTTAACTCGTCTTCTTTTGGTCTTTTGCTTCAAAATTGATTAGTAACTTGCCTCTTGCAAAAAATCCAGGGATCTCTTTTTTACAATTTGGTAATTATATAACTTTATCTTCAATTTTTTTTTTTTTATTTTATTATAAAGCCACTTGAATCATTGACAATTTTTTTTTAACATTGTTAGCATCTTCATGATCTCGGATTATGTCGATCAATGTGAGAACATTCAGTTAATCAACGAGATGAATTCGACGAGCTTACTTGAGAGCAGGTCCATACCAAATTCATCTCTCTAGTTATCCATATTCATTATAAAAGCATCCTACGCGTTTTCAACATTCTTGGTTCATTCAATTTTCTTCTTGACTTGCGTATTCTCCAACTAAAGATGCTGCATATTGTTTAAAAAGTTACCTTTTTAACATAAAACCCAATAGGCGACCAGGTTGGATGTATTCAATATTAAAGGATTTAGAAGTTGGAGAAAAGTTAATGCTGAGATTTAAGAAGAATTGTGTTTTTCTTAATCATATTAAGGATGGTCCTTATTCATTGCATAATAATATCATGAGATCTTGTGTGAATTTGATGAAACAATCTGGGTACATTGATAAAGTAGTGCATGAAAAAAGTTCAGAACAAATTTTTTATTATGAATTTGTTATTTTTTATTAGTATATTATTTGCATATGTTTTATATTAATAAAATATAGTGACATACCTCAAATGAAAAAATATATATATAAATTTAGATTTTTTATTGGCTCTCCTAAAATTAAATACCAAGATCTGCCACTAGGTTCATATACTTAAAAAATATAAATTCCTTTATTCTTGATTGAATTTCATGAAGTAGGCTCTTTATTTGAATAAAGTTCAATAATGTTTGTTGTGGAAAATATCTTTATGAAATAATATAAAAAGAAATGCTAATTCCTAAATAGTTAATTGTACTTTATGTTATTCAGATTCAGAGGTGAATGTCGAATATAAGTATGTATTCGATACGAGTATACTCAATATTTTATTCTAAATTATTTTATATATTTGGAGGATCATACCTCGTATCTATATTTAAATATGTATCACATATAAATACTTAAAAAAAAAGAAAAATTAAAATAACAGAGATCTTTAGCCTTTTTCAATGTTTTTGGCAAACCTCAAAAGTACTATTGAGTGCTCCTGACATTTCCTGGTCTTTAGAAGTTTAGTAGTACTAATAAATTCATGAGCTGTTGTCATTCTACTCTGGTGTTCTAATATTATCTCTTATTTTTAAAACTAAGTTCAGTTAGTATTTTCTAAAAAGATTTTTTGTTTGTTTTGTTTGGTAGTGGAGAAAAAATAATCTATTATAATTTTTTTTTTGTTTTAAGAACTCAAGAATCTATTTTGAAATACTTGAAATACTTTAGGGATAATTTTGTCTTTTAAAACATAAACAACATAATTTTTTTTTTTTTAAGTTTAAGTTTATTTTATTTTTATATTAAGTATTTATAAGGGTTAGTCTACACAATAATTCACGGATCGATTTAAAATTCGTACCCAGTTTGTTCGGAAAAAATTAAAAAAGAAATTTATTATTATTATTATTATTATTATTTTTAGTTTTAAGTTTTTTATTTTATTTTATTTTATTTTTAAATGATGTATTTAAAGAGATTAATCCGCGCGTTGACTCGTGGGTCGATTTAGGATCCGTACTAAATTCACAAGGAAAAAATTTAAAAAATATATATTTTATTAATCAATTATTTTACTCTATTTTTAAATGATGTATTTAAAGGAGTTGGTTCGTGCGTTGACTCGCGAGTCGATTTAGGATCCGTACCCGACCCACATGAAAAAAAAGTTTAAAAAATAATTTTATTTTTTACTTTATTTTTAAATAATATATTTAAAGGGGTTGATCCGCATGTTAACTCGCGGATTGATTTAGGATCCATATCTGACCCGCACGAAAAAAATGTTGAAAAAAGAAATTTATTTTATTAATTAGTTTTTTTATTTATAAATAATATATTTAAAAAGGTTAATCCACACGTTGACTCATTAGTCGATTTATGATCCTTACCCGATCAGCTTGAGGAAAAAACTAAAAAAGAAATTAATTTTATTTTAATTTTAAATGATGTATTTAAAGGGGTTGGTTCGCATGTTGACTCGCAGGTCGATTTAGGATTCGTATCCGACCCGCATGGTAAAAAAGTTAAAAAAAAAAATTATTTTATTTTATTTTATTATTTTATTTTAAATGATGTATTTAAAGGGGTTGGTCCGCACATTGACTCGCGAATCGATTTAGGATTCGTACTCGACCCACTCGAGAAAAAAAATTTTAATTTAATTTTTTTATTAGTTATTTTTTAGTTTTAATTATTTTTATTTTATTTTTAAATGATGTGTCGAAAGGGTTAGTTTGCATGTTGATTAATGGGTTGATTTAGGATCCGTACCCGACCGGCTCGGAAAAAAAAGTTAAAAATATATATTTTATTAATTATTTTTATTTTAACTTTAATGATATATTTAAAGGGTTTGGTCCGCACGTTGACTTGCAGGTCGGCTTAGGATCCATACCCGACCGGCTCGAGGAAAAAGTTTAAAAAATTATTTTTTTAATTATTTTTAATTTAATTTTAAATGATGTATTTAAAGGGGTGGTCCGCACGTTGAGTCGTGAGTCGATTTAGGATCCATACCCGATCCGCTAGGGAAAAAAAAAAAAACTTGCTGCTAACCTATGTGAGAAAATCGATTATACGAAAGAATAAAATACAAACCATAACTTTATTTTCTTTTATTTATTGATTATTTTTTACCTCTTATAAATAAAAATATACAGCAAACAATAAAATTTAAATATTTTTAAAAATATATAAATAACATTTGAAAATGTATATTATGTAATTTATAAATAAATAATTTTCATAAATTTAATTTTCATAAGTAATAAATTTAATTATATTATTATTATTATAATTTAAAATTAAAATTAAAAAATTAAATAAATTATTATTATTTAATAAAAGATAATTTAAAATTAATTTATTATTATTTAATTAAAAATTTTAAAATTACTCTCGCAAAACGGGTTTTTTTTCTAGTTCAATTAAAAACTTGAGTGATATAAAATAATCCTTTGAAGAAGAAAACTATGCAAAGCTTTGGTGGCTAGTCAACTTTAGTCATAAAAGTTGTTTAATTGTCTCTATCTCTTTCTAATTATGTTTAATTGTCTCTATCTCTTTCTAATTATTTGTCCGAACTCAAACAGAGAATTTTTTTCTTCTTCTTATCCATGGCTTGAAATTAGGTAAAGATTAAGATGGATATGAAATAATCATTGAAAAATTATTATATTCAGAAATTATCATATTAATTATCAGTTATGAAATTAAAAAAATTTCACCGTCAATATATTAAAATTGAATTCTTAATTATTTTGTATAAATATAAGAGAGTGAGAATAGAATTTGAAATAAATATTTTTTTTTTAGTTTGATTCATGCAAGAATAAAATAAAACTATTATCAATATGATGTAAATATCATTATGGCCTTATCCTCAATGATTATGATAATAGTCAAAATTGAATTATCTCATCATAGTAAATATATGAATACTTTGCCCATAATCTCTAATCTATAGAACTTTTGGGGATCCTTGAAATAATTTACAATACGTTTGATTTGTTGAAATATAATAAAGGGTGAATGAAATAAAATAATAATAGATATTACATAATTTGATTGGTTGAATGAAATAAAGAGAAATACTATTAATTTGTTTGGTTGGTTAAAATAATGTTAAAGAATAGACAAAAATACTATTTTGCCCTTAACATAAATAATAATTTTTTTATTTAATAAAAACAAAAATTAATTTATTAATCTCTTAAAATCATATTAAATATATTAAAATATAAAATTATTTAATGTATTATATTTTAATATATATTTTTAAATAAAATTATAATATATTATTTTTATAATATTTATAAATAATAATATAATAATTAAATATTTTATATTTAATAATATATAAAAAATATATTAAAATTATATTTTAAAAATATAATATAAAATATTTATATTTTTTTTATTAATTTTGTTTCTCTATAAATGTCATTGACTTTCTCTCTCCTCTAATTTTTTCCTCAAACTTTCTCTCGCTAACCCCCTCTCTCTCTCCTCTTCATCTTCTTCAGCAGACGAAAACTCAAATCCAGATTTTGGCCGACAACCATCGTCACCGTCGCCCACCTCTGCCGACCATTGCCCAAACCCAAAAATCTCCAAATTTCACCCAAAGCTTCCTTTCAATTTCCTTTCAAAAGATCTACAAAAATAACTCGCGACTTCCACCTCTTTTTCGCCGCCCGATGCTGCCCCAAAAGCTTTAGCTTTGCGATATTTTCTTCTCCTTTATATCCTCTTCCTTCTCCCTAAATTTTAAGCCCTACAACTACCCTAACCCGAAACCCATAGGAGAGATTCTCTCTCCTATTTTCTTTTGATTTTTTTGCCCAAAATCATTTCGCTTATTTTGGTTTTTGTTGAATTTTTGTTTTTCAAAATATTGTCTTTTTTTTTTTTTTGTTGGTTTAGGGGTGTTTTAGAAACATTTTGTTGTTGTTGTTTTTGTATTCCATGCTTGCACCAAATAGCCAATCAAAAGGGGAGGTGCTAAATGGATATTTGGTGCTTTTGAGGAATAAATCCGGAATTGGACATTCCGTTGAATGGTCATTTCGCGAACCAAACGGTCACTCGTGAAATAGTCCTGTAATGGAATGACTATTCCGATGAACTAAACGTGGTGTTAATTTTTATGAAAATTTTCATAAAGAGCAAAAGGATCACCTTTGCTTCCCCATGCAAGCAATCTAGGCTTAATTGGTATAAGCTTTTTTGTGGTATGTATCAGGCTTTTACAAGGCATAGGAAAAGGTTCAAATGTAAAATATTAAAATTAAAATTTTAAAAAACTAACTATTTGAATATCCCCTTAAAAAAGGAACTTAAAAGTAAAATTTTGATATACTAAAATTTAACATAAAAGTTTCATCAAGAAAAAGGAAAAATCTTATACCTTTTTCATGCTGAATTTTTATTTCCTTTAAATATTGTTTTAAGTACACCAGGTAATTTTAGACACGATACGTACAAAATAATTAAAATACAATATGATACGAAAAAATAACACGAAGAAGACACGAATATATGAACATGTCAAAATTTATAACATGAATTATTAACGTTTCAAAATTTATATAAATATATAATACTTTAAACACGATTATAATATAAAAAAATAATATAAATACGACATCAATACATGGATTGATTGATCTTGATGCTAAACTCTACACTTTGGATGGGCAACAATTTTGATATGAATGAGCCCATGTTGTAGCTTCTTGGGCTTCATTTTCTAATTACTATTTGAACCCAAATAAAAGTCTAGTCCAATTTCTACTCCATGGAAAATAGTTTTTTTTTTTCTTCTTTTCTTGCTGCCTTCCTTAAACCCTCTAAAAAACCCACCAACCACCTCCTGTTGCCGGCTCTGAATCTCCCTTCGCTTAAAGTTCAACGTAAGTTTTCTTTCCATTATTTATTTATTTATTTGTTTGTTATTCCTTTCTTTCTATCTATTTCTTGATTCCTAGAAGCTAAAGCTTAAGTCAACATAGGAAACAAAAGGAGAAGAAAAAAAGGAGAGTCTTTTCGAGGCAAAAACTTGTAGCAATAAAGATTCAATTTTCATCATTTCCAAGTGTTAATTTGATTGATTCTTGTTTTTTTTATATTTGGGTTTTTCTTATTCTGTTGAATTGTGGCTGCTTTTTCTTTTCCTGATGAAATTTGGCTATGTTTTTGACTGAACTGTAGGGAGAATCAGAATTGGTGGAGCTTCTCTTAAAATTTATTTTCTGTTCTGGGTATTTGTTTTCTTTTGCATGGTGGAAAGCGAAAGGGTAAAGAAATTAAATGGTGAAAATTAAATTTGTTGTTGAGTTGTTTTTTTTTTGAGAATAAAATGGAAATGGGACGGCATGTCAAGATCTTTGGCCTTTGTTTTGGAGTTTGGATCTAGGAAAAAATATTTAGCTTTAAGTGAAGATGAAATGATATACCAATGCTGTTGCCCTTAGCTAGCTGTTACTTGATAGACTGTTTGAAATGCTTAGATACAAAGAGGAAAACTTGCATTTAGTTTCAATCTATGTTATGTGAACTCTTCATTTTCCCTAAAGTACCAGTGTCCGGCACTTGTGTCCGACACATATTCGGACATGGATACGGGGTAAGATTCTCCAAATATATGGAAAAACATACAAAAAATTGAGCTACCCATTACGGACACATACCCGTATCCAACACTCATCCTGAGTCCGGGTAACATAGATTTCAATTACTCGTAGTTATGTACTTCTAAATTGCTCAAGGAATAATTTTGAGGTTGCGAGAAGAATTTTGTCTAGTTTGTTTGAGCTGGTCCTTTTGATTAGCAAGTTTTAATTATCAAATTGAATATTGATTTGCTTTGGCAGTGTTACTTTGCTAAATATTTATGTTATTAGTATTAGTGTTCGGTTGAATTGTTTGATTGACTCTTATACAACCTAGTGGTCATCAGATCCACTGCTTCAGAGAGTTGGTTTCGGGTTCTTATATTTTGCTTTCACCATCTAACGAATCGAAACTTATGTTTTAAGTCTTTGTGATGTTATTATTTGTTTTGTGAGGTTTATTTGACATGTGAGAGACGGATATGATTGTATTTTGGTGATCTTTACCTGAAATTGTTCTGTTTATCTTTTTTAGTTTTATCATTGCTTATGTTAGTCTTGTATTCGAGATATTCTTTCCAAATTTTTGATCAGAATCAAGAATGTTAGAGAAGCATAATTTGTTGAATGGACCTGTATGTTGGTAAAATTGTATTTATATTTTAAACATTTCAAGCTTTTTTCCAGTTTTCTTTTGAGCGACAATACCAAGGTACCAATATTCGCTTCACTTGTCCAGCTGTTTTCAGCTATGTTGCTCCGGCTCTCATTTTCTTGAAGTATTCGTGTCTGACACTCGTGTCCGACGCATATTCAGACATGGGTATAGGGATATTATCCTCCAAGGATCCTCAAAATTCATGGAAAAACTTAGAAAAAATTGAACATACCCGTGTCGGACACATACACGTATCCGACACTCATACCTGAGTTCGAGTAACATAGGTGATTTCTACCCAATGGCCAATGCAGTTACAATCATACTATATAGACTATTGTTATGGTTGTTGTGCATTTGCTTTTACAATATTGATTAATTAAACGGCCATACAATGTAAATGTGATGATATTGGTACATGAATGGTCAAGAAGGAAAAGTAATAGACATTAGCTGCAGTTTGTTGTTGTTATATGATTCTTGTTATTATGGCCTATGTTGATTTTCTTCATCTTTATGATGAAATTTCTTCATTTTTCTTAACGAGTACAAGTTTTGATTCTGTTTTTGCTGATCTTTTTTTCGGCATCGCTTCTCTCAATTTCTTTCACAGTATCTTAGATTCACTTACAACCTGAGAGAATGGGTGGTTTGCCTACACAAAATACTTCTGCCTTAGCTTTGCCTGGCTTGCAGCAAAATCAGGGATCAACAAAAACAACATCTGGTGCAGAATCAAAGCCAAAGAAGAAAATTTGCTGTGCTTGCCCTGAGACAAAGAAGCTCAGAGATGAATGCATCGTGGAGCACGGTGAAGAAGCTTGTGCAAAATGGATAGAGGCTCATCGTATATGCCTTCGCGCAGAGGGCTTCAATGTTTGAGATTGGTATACAAAGTTTATAGAATGAAAACACTTTGAGGTACAAACTATTTACTAGAGGATTACACAGATATGATTTGAAAAATCTAGGAATAAAGGAAAGATACATTTTCTTGGCTATTGGCGTTGGATTCATCCCAACTGTTCATTTTTCTTGTATTTTTCTTTTTTATGAGGTTGTTTGGCTCTATGGAATGTATTTGAAACTGCCAGAATACTTTCATGAGTCAGGATATGGACAGGGAGGACTCTTTATGTCTTTGTTCCTTGAGTAAACATCTTTTCTTTTTATTTTTTTATTAGCTGACTGACTCTCCTTGTCTATTTTCTCTTATAACTTCTGTTCTTGTGTTAACTTATATTATACTGGTCAAAATTTTGATAAGAAACAAGTGGTTACAATAGTTAGCGGTAAGAATGTCCTATATTGTTTCATTTCTTCATTTTTCCTAAAGTATCCGTGTTCGACATCCTTATCCGATTCATATCCGTATATGGGTATCGAGACTCTTTAAATATATGGAAAACTTAGACAAAAAAATGAAACATATTTGTATCAGACATATATTCATATTTGACACTCATATCCGAGCAAAAATGAAACATATTTCTATCATACATATATTCATATTTGAAACTCACATCCGAGCCCGAGCAACATAGAGAATGGCAACTTGGTGATAATTTAATTGATAAAGCCAGCCAACATGGAGAACAGATTCTTGTTTTCTTTATATCTTTACGTCTGGTCTGTATCCCTTTGTAGAATACATTGATCTCTGGTTGATCACAGCACACAAATGATTAAAATAATTTTCAGGATTGAGCTATTCTCTTAACCCTTGGTTAACTGGTTCTAGTTCAAGAAAAATGAATTCTAGTTCAAGTCCCAGAATCTAATCAATCTGTACCTTTACCTTGTACACACATAGCCGGTGTAAAAGGGTTCAGAGTTGGACTGTTCAGCTTTTCTGTCTTCTTGATTCTTGGAGTTCCTTGCAGTTCAGAAGTTAATGGTGATAGAGAAGCTTGATGAACTAGGGCTTGTCTTAGGTAGGGATGTAAACAAGACATTTATGCTAGCAAGTTATTTGGGTTCGACTTGAAAAAAATTTGAATTCAGCTCTGTCGTTGTCTAGTCGAGCTCAAGCAGTTCGAGCTATCGAGCGAGCCGAGCTCGAGTATTCTAATGCTTGATCCGAGTAGCTCGCAAGCCAGATTGAGTTATTTTATTTTATTTTTAATTAGTATTGAAAAAAAATCTCAATTCGAACACGAGCTCGAGCACAAATAATCGAGTTTGAAGTCGAGTATGTGAATCGAGCTCATTTTTTACTAGGTAAACGAGCCTAATCAAACCTAATCGAGTGATCTCGAACAATTCGATTTTTATATTGAATTGAGCGCGAGTTTAAAAATGAAACTCGATTGAGTTAAAGCCGAATTTTGCGTTTCGAATTTCAAGTCGAATTCGAGTTTCTTACTACTTGAGCTCGGCTTGACTGGATTACACCCTAATCTTAGGTGTTGATTTTCAAGCTGCTTCATAATTTTTTTTTTTTGGAGTTTCATCATTATAGCTATGAAAAGAACGAATATTAGAATCAAAATAGAGAGAGAGTTATACTAATAGTACTTCATTAACCAGACAAGGCCATGGACATGGCCGTTACATCACAGTACATAAGGAAACAAACACAAACATGACTGACAGACATGAAAACACACACACAAACTGCAAGAAAAGACAGAAATTATTCAACCCAAATTCATTATTTTTTAGATCCCAATATTGGCATGATCTAAAACACCATTGTTCTATATTTGCTTAATGACCACCACATGAGCAGTTGGTGCAGCTGCAGCTGGCTCCGCACTTGCACTTGCCATCGTTCTCTGCTGCAGCCTCGACCACAACAGTGTTGATGTAGCTGCAAAGAATCAACACAACAGATTATAATTACCATATCTATACTGCAGATTTAAGTTTCTTAATTCTCAGATTCATCGACTGTGCAAAACATAGGTCCTTGCTATGTTACTCGGATTCGGGTGTGAGTGTCGGATACGGGTATGTTCAAATTTTTCTAAGTTTTTCTTTGTATTTGGAGGATACTTGGAGTGTCATAGTTCCATACCCGTGCCTGGATATGGGTCGAACACATTTCAAGAAAAATGAAGAATCGGAGCAACAAAGGTTCTTTGTTTTTGTGTCTCTAGGTAAGTACTTTGGAGTATATGATAAATAAGAGATGAAAGAAGATTACTTGTTTGAATATCTCAAGGATCTATCTTACCCTAACTCTTAATTTTCCTTAAAGTATTCATATCCGATACTTATGTCCGACACATTTGCGGACATGAGTATGGGGTATGATCCTCCAAATATTTAAAAAAAATTGAATATATCCGTGTTTGACACATATTCGTATTTGACACTCAACTCCGAGTCCGAGTAACATAGTCACGGATGGTTCATATCTTAACCACATATATGAAATTTATGTGTATTATTAGTTTGTTTCTTTGCAGATATCAGAGATTCAGACTCTTTGAAAAGCAAAAGTATACCTCTTCTCAGTCTCAATGACCAAGGTGTTTCCCTTCTTCCTGTAGGCATAGAAAAGCAGAAAAAAAAGCCTTAGTTTCAATGATATTGATTACAAAAAGACCTTAAAGATAAACAGTAGTATACAAGTTTCCAACAGGTTCTCCTTGAGGAAACATGGGAAGAATTAAAAGATACTATATCTTTTCGATCCAAAAGGTTTTGTTTAGACTTTTCAATTTTGAAAACGATACGAAAATATGATATGAACACGATAGTTTAATAAAAACGATTAACACGACACGTTTAATAATAATAATAAGATCATGAACATAATAACAAGTTAGCAACAATAACATAGTCTCAAACAACACGACCCAAGCTAGAACTACTGCTGAAAGTTTGCCATATGGATGAATGGATAATCGATTACTTACGTGCACTGGCTGCTGTCAGCACAGTCGCAGTTGCCGCACTTGTCAGACATGGTGAATTTGGAAAGGGTTTTTGAACGTTAAAACTGAAGGGTTTTTTTTAGTTTCTAAGTTGTTAGCTAGCTTCTATATCTCCAAAGCTTTGCACCATGGCCATGTATTTATAGATGAGGAAGTATACTGCAATGGTGCAAAGGGAGAGTAGTGTTTCGTTTATGTGGGTCCATATAGGCATGAGAGAAGCACACGCCTCTCGAGGAAGAGTCCGAAGGAATCTTGATAATGGAGGAAGGGGTGGGGGCTTGGCTTGCTTTCCTCCTCTCATGTCCATATCATTTTTCTTTCTTGAAATATATATATATATATATATCTTTCTCTTAAATCAACAAGTTGGGAAGATAGTAAATTTGTTCATAGATCGGGTCGGATTGCGGTTCGAATTTTTTTTTATTTTTTATTCAAGTTGAGGTTGGCTCGAAAGTGTTCATTAAATATTAAAAAATTATTTTATATTAATATTAATATATTTTATAATTAAATTTAAATAAAAAATATTTTTATTTAATAAATAGTAATTCGGGTCGGGCCGACCCGAATTATTAAAATTCTTATCAAGCCCAACTCGATTCGTGTTGAGCCGGGTGGGTAGTCCAACTCTTGGATAGTTTTAGAAGATAGTAGTTTGTCGTTGTGTAATCCGGATTTTTTATTTTAAAAAAAAATATATTTATATTTAATATTTATGCTTATTATATATTTGAATATAAGTATAAGGGTATAATTTTTAACATACTTATATTGAATATATATCCGTATGCGATATTTGTGTATAATATATATTCGGACATCAATATAAAAATATAACCTTTCAACATATCCGTATTTGACATTCGTTCAAATAAAAAAAAAGCATATTGATAAAATAAACCCTTCATTTATACAAAAATATCATTTAAACCGTTATTTTTTTATTTGAACCAATTACTAGTCTTTGATTAGAGAATACGGAGATATATCTATTTCAGGATTCTCCTAGAATTTCTTTTTCAAGATTGACAAGAAATTTCTTGATGCTTTGGTAAACCCAATCAGAAAAAAAAAAAAAAATTTTGGTAGTTTGTCAATGGAAATTGATTTTTAGCATTGACATTGGTGGCATCTTATCTTGCTCATATTTTAATATATATATATATAAAAAATTTATTTATATTAGTGTAAAATTAAATTATTTTTACATATTTTTATAATTTTTTATACGATTTATATTTATTTAATTCGATCGTCATATTTCATTTTTTATTCACGTAAATTATGCACGTTAAATTTTGAGTAAATTAAAAATATTTAACTATTTGTTCGATGTAAAAAAATTTAACTGTTAAATATATATAAATATATATTAAAAAAATAATTTTCTCGATAATAGTATATATATATATATACACGCAAAATGTAAGTGGCAGTTACCATCAATACATCATTCACATGAGTACATGCTTAATAAATTATTTGTGGGTTGAGAATCTTATATCTTCTCATGTCAATCTTTATTTTATTTTTTAAAGAACAAATTATATAATTTTATATATATTTTCTTGGAAAATTATCTTATACATGTACAATCATGACAAATTCCATTTTTTTTAATAAAAAAAATTCCTTCTCATTTTCAATGGTATAAAGTTGACAGAACATTTACATAGTTTCAGAATTTCACATGTTGGATAACAGTTAAGTTCGCAATGTCAAAATAAAATAAATCTATTTTAATATATATGTCTAGATACTTCTTGAGTAGAAGTGGTCATGGGCCGGGCCGCGGCCCAGATTTTTTTTTCTCTGCCCAGGCCCTGGGTAGCCCAAGCCCGCCCGTTTAAGTCCGAATCACTGTTTATTGGAATAAAGAAATAATTTTTTATTTATTTTTATTTTTTTTATAATTAAAATGAAATAAAATAATATTATTATAATAAAAATCACTGTTCCGGGCTGGGCCGGGCCGGAACATAAAATACCCTGTCCAGGCCCGGCCCGATACGGGCCGGGCCTGCCGGGTCGGGCGGGCTGCCCGGCCCGTGAGCAGGTCTATTCTTGAGAGAGCAATTTATAATTAAGAAACATGGTATAATCTTTAATATTGTTATTTTTATGAATTCGAGTTTAGTCTAATTGATTCATACAATTATTTTAAGAGTTGACATTCAGCAAGTTTAAGATTCGAATCCTAATATCTACAATTCCTTTCTCTATCCTCAAGTTATGACCTCTTTATACAAAAAAAAAATATTACTACTTTTATTATTTTAATTTGCTTTTTTAAAATTTTCTATAATTGATTAAAAAAACTAATATGCTAAATGATACTAATTTAATACATAAAAGAAATATTTCCCCTTTTTGTTGATGAAAGTTAAAATCTAATTTTTAATTTTTCAAAGTAATTTTTTAATCTAAAAATGAACTTTTTTAATTAATTTTCTTTTAGAAATAAGTAAATTAAAAAAATAATAGTCACAAACATAATAAATAAATAAATGGAGCTTAAAAAATTATCAGAATAATGATCAATATCATTTCCAAAAAAAAAAAAAAAAATCCCATCAAGATCATGCATTTTTTTTTTCACTTTTTATATGCTTCTAAAAATGTAGCTCTCTAATATTCCAGCACATATATATTAGGCATAAATACCTTAAATATTGACCATCCAAATGTTAGGCATCTCCCTTTGAAAGATTTGATAGGATCCAAGATGGCCCAATCCCATGGCAATTTCTATATGAGCCAAGATCCAAAAAGATCTAGAAAACATGGCAAGAATGGGTGGAATTCACTTGGGCCATGTTGGAAGTTATTCAGGAAAGGCTTCAACATGCAAGATGGGCTTGCATCAAAGTTTGGTCCATGTGATTCAAGAACACAAGGTGGCACATTAAGAGGGCTTATTTGGGCTTATTTTAATTCTTATAATTACTTAGGCATTTGGGCCTATATTATGTAACATGGACATCTTTTTAATTATTTAGGTTTGGGCTTGAGCATGTTCAGCCCATATTTTACATATTATTATTTAGTAGATTAGGGTTATTGTAAGGAGGCTATAAATATATGTCTTAGCCGCTTACTTCCATTATCTTTTGATCAATTAAGTCTGATTTTATTATGTGAGAGTTTTCTCTTTTTAGTTCTTGACAGAACTTAGGAACTTATCAAAGAATTCTTTCTTTGTGGCGTTCAACCTATCAAACTTAGATTCTTGAAACGAGAGTTCTTAGGGTCTAGCTTACATATTTAATCTAGGTTCTTTGAAACAGGCTTTCTAAGGGTTTGAGTTTTCTTTGCCTGAATCTTGGCTTTTCTGGGTTAGGTATTTCAATTTGTTAGTGGGTTCAAAGGGTTTAACCCCTAGGGTTCACATCAGTTGGTATCAGAGCTTAGGGACCAATCAAGTCAAATATTTTTATCTTCTTTACCATAGGGTATTGGAGTTTTTCTCAACTTTTTTGTTTTGGGGTTTCAGACATACTTGTCATAGGGGTTATAGCTTTAGGCTTTCTTTGTCTAATAGTTATAGTTTTTAGGACAGTTTTTGTTTGGGGTTTCAATCTTGAAAAGTGGTTTAAATCAAGATTTCGTTTCTTGATCAATTAAAATTTATTCTTATTGATTCTTGATCCGAATCTTAAAAAAAAAAAAAAAATTCAAAGGAGCATTCGAACAGTCCCAAGAAAGAAAAAAGAAGTTCATTGATGGAGACTCAATTAAGAGTCGTAAACCCAAGTGCAGGTTATGTTCAAGTAATAAATTCTCGGGTGTCCGAGGTCGAACCACAGGGAAGCGTACTAGTAAGTATAAGTTTATAAATATATATGAAAAAGAAAATAAACAAGATATTAGGGAATCAATAACAAAGAAAGTAAACAAGATATTAGAGAACAAAATAAACAAAATAACATAAAAGCAATTAAACAAGATATAAAAACAATAAGAAAGGATGTTGAGGTTAGAGAATCCACTCTTGGTGTTATGCTAAGATTAATCTTGTTTTATTACACAATTGAAATCCACACATAAGGGAGGTTCCAATCGGAAGGTTTAGCAATTCAGTCCAAATTGTCCAACGTCCATAGCATATGATATTATGTTCATTTGGTGTCCTCAAAACTCATAAAAAGAGTCCAAGCATTCCTTATGCCAAGGTATATGTCTACAACAAATCAAGGTTATGAAACCAAGCATTTACTGTGCCATTTTCCTTGTCAATAACGAATCAAGATCTCTACTTTGCAAGTATGATTTTAAACCAAAAGAAAATATTATCTATACTAATGTTTATAAATGATGATTTATTTTAGCTCAAGTTTAAGAGACTAACCTTAGCATTTACCAAAAGTTTCACCTCATCACCTCAACAATATGATTAGCAACACATACTAGATATGAATAAAATGAAAAGGAATGTAAGAAACATAAGTAAAGAACAAGAAAACTAGAGAAAGGAAAGAAGAAGAAAACTTAGAGAATTTTATTACAATGGCTAATATCCTACCAATGTATAATGTATCCCAATACTCATCCAAGGCCCTCTATTTATACACATTTTGGAGGGCTAAATGACAAGAGACAAGCTTTACAAATTTCAAAGGTAGGTATAATAGGTGGGTGCATTTTTCTAACAATTTTCGTCATATTGTATGACAATTCTGATCAGCCAGCTTGATGGTCGATTTTGTCAATGTTGGAGGCTCGATCTGATAAAATGGTCTTCTAGAAAAATATACCCCTATCAGTTACGGATCCATAGCCGTTGGAATCAGCTCATTTGCTGATGTGGATAAGAAGATATGGGCAAAATACGAAAACAGGTCAGCACAGACGTCATTGCACATCAGCCAACTTGATGGTCGATTTCTCTAGGGAAAACGACTCCGTTTCAAGAAGTGTAAAACATGAAAAAGATAGATATGCCTCTTAGCTTTGCACGGCTACAAATTTCAGCCTTATTGCTTCAGTGAAACTCGAGATATAGCTGATATGGCAAACGGTGTCGGAACTGGAACTGAACTGGATTTGCCCTTAATTCTAGTAATCTGAAATCACTCAAAGAAACTTGTGAAAAATACCAAATTACATAAAAATATAAAAGATCATAAACACAATTAGACTAAACAATAATAACTCGTATTTGACACAAAACAATAATAAAACATAACTAAAAACTATATAATTATACGAGTTATCACACCCCCACACTTAGATTGTTGCTAGTCCCTAGAAACGACTCAATAAAAATAAAATAAGAAAATCTAATCTAATCCATTTTCGTAGGAAATCACGGTGGCACTTAGCATGTGACACAAGCCTTTAAACCCCTAGGTGTCCCTAGTGGACGAGTTTAGTCTCGTGAGGGTTTACTAGGACGATACCCACAAACATTGAAGACATAAGAAAAACTAAAAATAATAATTATAACTAATCCTTCCAATATAAATTAGAGATAATCATTGGACAAGTCTTAAAAACTAATTAATAGCTTAAAGAAATTCACAAAAAATCTTGCTTGAATGTAAATAGTTTGAGTTAAGCCAATATTAACATAACATATTTCAATCAAAATAGTGTATATTCAAACTTAATCTCAACTTCTCACATGGGATACTCTCTTGATTTTCACCCTTTAAAGTAGTGGTAAAGTGTTTACACTCAATCAATCTCATGAAAACACTTCTACCATATGCTTGCTTTTCCACCTATTCTCCACTATTTAGATCATACAACTTCATAAATCAAGAGGTCTTTATTCAAGGTTGTAATGGGGCCAAAGGGTTATAATGTGGTTAAAGAACAAAAGGATAAAGATATCACAAAGGTTCCAAAGAGTTCATAGATTTTAGAGACATAATAAGATCATACAAATAAAACTTTTCAAAACTCTTATAAAGCACATAATAACATAGGCTAAATATTCATGTTGAGCCTTTGCATCATTCTAACCAACTTTGTAACATCTTTTTCTAGAAGTTCAAGAGAAGATTCTTTTTTTTTTTTTTTTAATATGGGAATGTATTTGACAATGATCCCTTTCTTTTTCTCTTGACTTTTTCTTTTCTTTTCTTCCCCCACACTTATCTTTTGTTTCTAACCCAAATTTTCAACTAAAAATATCCCTTATTTTTTTTTTTAATATGTCTCAAAATATAAAAATCCATCTTTAGAACAAGGGTAAGGATATAAGTATATTTAGGCTAGGTGTAAGTTGTGGTTACCAATAAAACAGCATATTTAATGTAGGCTCAAATTGGCTCACTAGTGGGGATGTTCTCTTAGAACATTAATAAGGGATGGCTGTTTGGCTCTGGTTATAATCCTAATGCCTCTATCATATTCATGTTGTCACATGTATCAATATAGTCTCAAACGGTTTAAAGCAAGTTCTAGAGAATCATGTAATCATAAGAGCACTCAAGAAAGAAATTAGATTGATTTGTATAATGCATCAATCATTATAGGCTCAAAAACTCACAAGGATGATTATACAAGTCAGATTAAGTCTAAACATGCTTCTTTCTCAATCAACATATCATATTAACATTGGCTCATAAAAAGGTTGATATCAAGCTCAATTCTCATGAAAATCTTCTCACTAATAAATCTGCTTTAGACTTATGCAATTCATATCTCATTATAGTATTGAAAGTAACTAAAAAACACACTAAGTCTAAATATGCTTTTTTTTTTTTTTTTGAAGAAGAAGATTAAATCAAACTGACAAGGTATGTCTTAAGTCTCCCTTACTCAGACCTTGTTCAGAATGAATACTTCTAAATGTCTTAAAACACAACAATTTTTTTTTTTAGCAAAATATGTCCCTTACCCCCTACTAAAATATGACATTGTCCCCAATGTCAAATTTTAAAGGTAGAATTTAGGAGATATTACCTGCAGAGGTTGCTAACCACTTATTATAACTGAGACACAACAAACAAAATGTTAGATAATGTCACAAAGACAGAGTGCAATCCACTCCTTGCTCGTCCATATCTCTTTTTCTTTTTCCGAGCGTTTGCGAAACAACCGTAGCAGATAAATACTCATAAGCTTGGAGCTTTTTGAGTAAATCTTCAATGGTTGTAGCAGAAATTATGGTTCTCCTTGCCTCTGAAAACATGAATCCATTATCCACAGCATTATCTAAATATGAAAGCAAATTACTAAAATAACCATTAATATTAAGCAAACCAATGGGTTTCTTATTTGTGACCAAAGATGACCAAGAAGCCACGCAAGCTATTTCTTCCAATGTACCCAGACCTCCTGGTAAAGCAATGAATGCATCGGCAGAATGGTACATGATTGTTATCCGTTCAGGGATACTCCAGACTTGTATTTCCTTACCCACGGTAGGTCCACAAAAACCTGTAATAGTTTTGGCACGATTCCTAGAACTGGACTTCCTCCGGCGTGTGCTGCTGTAGCGACTGCTCCCATTAAACCCGTACTACCGCCTCCATAAATCAACTGGATCTTTTGTTGGGCAAGTATTACTCCAACTCTTATGGCTTCATCAGCGAATATGTTATTTTTCCCTGGATAAGCACCTCCAAAGACACAAATTTTTTTAATGCGTTGGGACGAAGTACTTTCCATTTTTTTTCTTTTTTCGAGTGCCTGAAAGAGAATGAGTACATGGTGTAATATATAGAGGACTGATTAGTGAATCAAACAAGAGTAATAATGTCGCCGAAAGTGTATCTGACCTGTCAGAAGAAAATGTTAACCTAACAAAAGATTTTTGCGTGATTTCAGGAAGAAAATCAAAAAGAGAAGAAAAATCAACCGTAAAAGACCAATGCAAAAAAAAATCGAGAATAATTACACAAATCTAACAACACGTAAATTAAACCGAAATAAAGTTATTGCAAATCAAACCAAAAGCTGAGAAGTCATTTATTGTAGTTGTGACTGTGGCTCACATCTTCCTCTGGTTTTACGTCCAGAAACGGCTTAAACGCCTTCTATGAGTCGAGGATATGCTTCCCATCCAGTTTTCTTACAAGCTGGCAAACAGGGTCTTTTAACATCAGATTCCCAAGATGTTGCCATTCCCTTTGGAATTGCGGCCATAAATCAAGAATTTCTCTTTGTACGTCTCCACTAGGATGCGTCTCAAGAGAAAGTTGGATATTACCCAAATTCTCCTTACTCAGTCCATCCTTAATGAATTCAATTTTATCATCTCGATTAGAGGACGGAATCCCAATAGAACGACATTTACCGTTACACGTCCATCGTGCACACTTGTGGCAATTTGAACTCATGCGCTTTGCTCGTCGCTTCTTTGCATAAGTGCTTCTACCTGTACCTGGTAAATGCAAAACAGGAAGATATTCATCTTCACGTACCTTGGCTTCAATTATCCAACGCATGTCTTCAGGAATCCCTTTGTGCATAAGCATTCTTAATCTTTCAAATCGAACTTGGTAAAGCTTCAGTAAAATATTCCGAGGAAAAGGAGGAAATCGTTTCTGCAATCTTGTGAGAATATCATCCATCTTGAAAAAAAATGAAAAAGAAATTGAAAGAGAAATTTATATACAATATCAGTTTTGTGGGTAGCTGATGGAACCGACTTAAATAATCACGGAGTACCGTTATCCGCCATTTAACCGGGGTTAAAAAAAATGTATTTTTTTTTTGTTTTTTTTTTTTTTTGGAAATTAGTTAAAATTATATTTACATCTAGTTATTTTCAAAACAAGGATCAAAAAGAAAAACAACCTCTTCTTGAGTAACATGATTTTCCAAAAAGAGTTTGAGTCTTTGTCCATTTACCTTGAATACGTTACCATTTTGAGGATTCTCAATGTCAACTGCTCCATAATGATACACATGCTTAACCACAAATGGGCCAGTCCATCTTGATCTCAACTTACCAGGAAATATGTGAAGTCTAGAATTATAAAGTAGAACTTTTTGCCCAACATCAAATGTTTTTCTTGAAATTAACTTGTCATGAAAGGCTTTAGTTCTTTCTTTATGAATTTTAGAATTCTCATATGCATCATTTCTGAGTTCCTCAAGTTCATTTATGACTGGAAAAGTTTCATTCTCACCCAAAAAGGAATATTTTAGCTCGGATGGCAATGGTTTTAAATCTAGCTTGGGTGGTTCAATAGTTGATGGTACAGTGACATTTGTGAGTGATGGAAGTTCCTCAAACTTTTGTTTCCAACAATGCTTATCCTGAAAAGAATTTAACAAAGAATCAGTGTGTGAAATTTCTGAAGCATTATCAAACTCACATTCAATTAAATAAGCTTCTAAAGGATCATGGAATGTGGTAGTGGTGAGATGTTCATGAACAAGTTCTTCAATGAAATCCACTTCATGTACTTCTGAATTATCACCAGGTTGCTTGCAAATGTTGAACACATTTAATTCTAAAGTCATATTTCCAAAAGAAATGTTCAAAATACCATTCCTGCAATTTATCAGAGCATTAGAAGTTGCAAGAAATGGACGGCCTAATATAACAGGAATTTGAACATTTGGATTTGAAACAGGATGTGTGTCCAAAACAATAAAATCAACAGGGAAGTAAAAATTATCAATTTGAACCAAAACATCTTCAACTATCCCTCGAGGAATTTTTACAGAACGATCAGCTAGTTGAAGTGTAACAGGTGTTTCCTTGAGTTCACCTAAACCTAACTGTTGATAAACAGAAAAAGGCAAAATATTAACACTAGCACCAAGATCAAGCAATGCACGTTCTATTCTAGTGTTTCCAATGATGCATGAGATTGTTGGACATCCAGGATCTTTGAATTTTGGTGGAGTAAGATGCTGAATGATTGAGCTCACACTTTCCGTCAGAAATGCTTTCTTTTGTACATTATGTTTCCTTTTAACTGTGCACATGTCCTTCAAAAATTTAGCATAAGATGGAACTTGTTTGATTGCATCCAATAAAGGAATGTTAATCTTAACTTGTTTGAAAAGTTCATAAATTTCTGCATTTTGATTCAAATTCTTTATTGTTTGCAACCTTTGAGGAAAAGGAGCAGGATGCATACCTTTTTCTTTGTCCAAATTTTCAAGAAGTTCAGACTTACCATCATCCTTACCGTTACTTTTCGGAGGGGAAGAAGGATCTTGGTCTTTTGATGGAATGTTTTTGTCAATTGCCTTTCCACTTCGAAGAGTTGTGATAGAACTGGCATTTTCCTGTTGAGTTTCATTGGAGCAAGAAACAAAACATTGAGTAGAAGGGTTAGGCTGAGGTTGAGCAGGAAACTTACCTTTTTCTTGAGTGCGTAATGAAGCTGTCAATGTGGACAAGGTGTTTTTGATCTCATTGATGTCCTGTGAAGTCCGGTTATTCACATTTGCTTGTGTTTGCATGAATGCTTGCAATGTCTCTTCCAAGGTTTGTACACGTGAAGGTTGATAGGAAAAAGTGTTGCCCGGCTTTTGAGATTGTGGTACCTGAACATGATTATTATTCCGCCAACTGAAGTTGGGATGATTTCTCCATTCAGGGTTATACGTTTCAGAGTAAGGAGAAGGAAAAGGCTTTTTAAATGTGTTTATGGAATTTACTTGATCATGCAACGCTTCTTTAAGAATGGGAATGTTTGGACATTCAGAAGTGGGGTGTCCCATGATTTCACAAATTCCACAACTTTCTTCATTTTTAACCGTTTTGACTTCTTTTACTTCTCTAAGTTCCATGGCTTCAATCTTTCTAGCCAAATTAGCTACTTTAGCTTTTATCTCATCTTCTTGACTAAAATGATATTTTCCTCTGTTAGAAACAACATTAGATCTATTGGAACTTTCAGAGGAATTATCTGTGTGCCAAGCTTGAGAGTTATCTGCCAAATGGTCTAGGTAGTCAAAGGCTTCTTCAGGTTCTTTTTCTAGAAACTCACCGTTACACATTGTTTCAACAAATTGTTTAGTTTCGGGAGTTAAACTTTCATAAAAGAAACTAATAAGACGCCATTTTTCAAAACCATGATGTGGACAAGAACTTAACAAATCTTTAAAACGCTCCCAGCACTGAAAAAATGCTTCATTTTGATTTTGATTGAAATTTTGAATCTGTCTTTTCAAAGCAGTAGTTTTATGTGCTGGGAAAAATTTCTTTAGAAACTCAGTTTGTAATTCTTGCCATGTGCCAATTGACCTTGGTTTTAAATTATGAAGCCAAATTTTTGCTTTATCTTTTAAAGAAAAAGGAAATAATTTTAGCTTGACAATTTCATTTGTACATTGTTGGTCATTAAAGGTGACACATACATCTTCGAAGTCTTTTAGAAACGAGTAAGCACTTTCCGATTCCAACCCATAGAAATTTGGAAGCAAAGCTATCATACCTGGTTTAAAACGAAAGTTGTTTGCATTGAGAGGAAAAATAAAACAAGAGGGTGATGAGCTTCGAGTTGGTTGCAAGTAGTCACGCATGGTGCGTACTTGTCTGTTCTCATCTTCAGCATGAACACTTTCATTGTCAGCCATGGTAGGAGTTGTATTAGAAAGATTACCTGAAAAAGTTTCACAATAAAATCTAACTAAACGACGAGATCTAAAATCACGTCGCCAAACAAGCATAAAAGAAATTTAATATACAGATTAGGCGGTATAACCAGCCAATAAAAATAAAACAAAGTTAATATACAATATAAATATAAATATATAGAAAATTAGGCGGTATAACCAGCCAATAAAAATAAATATAGGCGGTATAACCAGCCAATAAAAATAAATATACTTATAAACTTATATACTTAGTATTGCCTCCCCGGCAACAGCGCCAAAAACTTGATGGAGACTCAATTAAGAGTCGTAAACCCAAGTGCAGGTTATGTTCAAGTAATAAATTCTCGGGTGTCCGAGGTCGAACCACAGGGAAGCGTACTAGTAAGTATAAGTTTATAAATATATATGAAAAAGAAAATAAACAAGATATTAGGGAATCAATAACAAAGAAAGTAAACAAGATATTAGAGAACAAAATAAACAAAATAACATAAAAGCAATTAAACAAGATATAAAAACAATAAGAAAGGATGTTGAGGTTAGAGAATCCACTCTTGGTGTTATGCTAAGATTAATCTTGTTTTATTACACAATTGAAATCCACACATAAGGGAGGTTCCAATCGGAAGGTTTAGCAATTCAGTCCAAATTGTCCAACGTCCATAGCATATGATATTATGTTCATTTGGTGTCCTCAAAACTCATAAAAAGAGTCCAAGCATTCCTTATGCCAAGGTATATGTCTACAACAAATCAAGGTTATGAAACCAAGCATTTACTGTGCCATTTTCCTTGTCAATAACGAATCAAGATCTCTACTTTGCAAGTATGATTTTAAACCAAAAGAAAATATTATCTATACTAATGTTTATAAATGATGATTCATTTTAGCTCAAGTTTAAGAGACTAACCTTAGCATTTACCAAAAGTTTCACCTCATCACCTCAACAATATGATTAGCAACACATACTAGATATGAATAAAATGAAAAGGAATGTAAGAAACATAAGTAAAGAACAAGAAAACTAGAGAAAGGAAAGAAGAAGAAAACTTAGAGAATTTTATTACAATGGCTAATATCCTACCAATGTATAATGTATCCCAATACTCATCCAAGGCCCTCTATTTATACACATTTTGGAGGGCTAAATGACAAGAGACAAGCTTTACAAATTTCAAAGGTAGGTATAATAGGTGGGTGCATTTTTCTAACAATTTTCGTCATATTGTATGACAATTCTGATCAGCCAGCTTGATGGTCGATTTTGTCAATGTTGGAGGCTCGATCTGATAAAATGGTCTTCTAGAAAAATATACCCCTATCAGTTACGGATCTATAGCAGTTGGAATCAGCTCATTTGCTGATGTGGATAAGAAGATATGGGCAAAATACGAAAACAGGTCAGCACAGACGTCATTGCACATCAGCCAACTTGATGGTCGATTTCGCTAGGGAAAACGACTCCGTTTCAAGAAGTGTAAAACATGAAAAAGATAGATATGCCTCTTAGCTTTGCACGGCTACAAATTTCAGCCTTATTGCTTCAGTGAAACTCAAGATATAGCTGATATGGCAAACAGTGTCGGAACTGGAACTGAACTGGATTTGCCCTTAATTCTAGTAATCTGAAATCACTCAAAGAAACTTGTGAAAAACACCAAATTACATAAAAATATAAAAGATCATAAACACAATTAGACTAAACAATAATAACTCGTATTTGACACAAAACAATAATAAAACGTAACTAAAAACTATATAATTATACGAGTTATCATTCATCCAAGATTTCAAGAAAATCAAGAAGTCGTTCTTGAAAAAAAAAGAAAAAAAGAAAAGAAAAGTGTTCGAATAAACAGAAAAAAAAAAGATTCAAAAAAGATTGAAAAGAAGTGGAAAGAATCGACATTCATTTTTTTTTTTACTAACCAAAGTTGTTTTGCAGCGACTTTAAGATGTCTCTCACATTATGCGACGAAGTAAAGCAGTCTCTACAAGAGATGAAAGAGATCACCTTATTGTTTGAGAGGTTTGTGCAACAAGAGGAAGAAATATGGAGAAGAAAAAAAAAAGAAAAAGAGAGAAGAAAAAAAGAAAAAGAAAGTGAGATGGCTGCAAATAAAAAAAGCAAGAAGAAACAGAGAGTAAAAAAGAAATAGTGGTGGCTGAAAATAAAGACACAAGAGAGGAGTCACTAGTGGAAAAGGAGACAATTCCTGCCAAGGGAAACAAAGAATTTGAGAAATTTTCTGATGCAAAGGAGAGTGTGGTTTTTATTCTTGATGCTCCTAACCAATCTCTTCCTATTTTTCCTGTTTCTTTGTTGAAGGATTGTGAGGATTTATTTTCGGAGGAGTTGCAGGATGTGTTGTCACCCATAAGCGGCATTGTGCATCACCTTGATTTAATACCTAGCGTCGTCATTCTCACACACAATGCTAAGATTCGAGGGCGAATCTTTTCGAGGAAAGGAGGAATGATAGGATCCAAGATGGCCCAATCCCATGGCAATTTCTATATGAGCCAAGATCCAAGAAGATCTAGAAAATATGGCAAGAATGGGTGGAATTCACTTGGGCCATGTTGGAAGTTATTCAGGAAAGGCTTCAACATGTAAGATGGGCTTGCATCAAAGTTTGGTCCATGTGATTCAAGAACACAAGGTGGCACATTAAGAGGGCTTATTTGGGCTTATTTTAATTCTTATAATTACTTAGGCATTTGGGCCTATATTATGTAACATGGACATCTTTTTAATTATTTAGGTTTGGGCTTGAGCATGTTCAGCCCATATTTTACATATTATTATTTAGTAGATTAGGGTTATTGTAGGGAGGCTATAAATATATGTCTTAGCCGCCTACTTCCATTATCTTTTGATCAATTAAGTCTGATTTTATTCAGTGAGAGTTTTCTCTTTTTAGTTCTTGACAGAACTTAGGAACTTATCAAAGAATTCTTTCTTGTGGCGTTCAACCTATCAAACTTAGGTTCTTGAAACGAGAGTTCTTAGGGTCTAGCTTACATGTTTAATCTAGGTTCTTTGAAACAGGCTTTCTAAGGGTTTAAGTTTTCTTTGCCTGAATCTTGGCTTTTCTGGGTTAGGTATTTCAATTTGTTAGTGGGTTCAAAGGGTTTAACCCCGTGGGTTCACATCAAGACTGATGGAGAATTTCTCTTTGGTTCATATACTTAAAAAATATAAATTCCTTTATTCTTGATCAAAGGCTTGGTAAAATCAATTGAAAATGGTGAAAAGAAAGTTGAACAGATGAAAAGAAATAAAGGAAAAAAAAAACTCAATCAAGTATAAATATATAGAGTTATTATTTTATATATATACACCACAAATGGATTAAAAAATTGACATTTTTCTATTTAATACTAATTATTTTTTAAGAATATCCACAAGTTGCATCACCGTGCATTTTTATAAATTTTTTTATATATATTTGAGATTGTCAAAAATTGAACGTTGTTAAAAGACTAGTATCTTATGTTATTTAATTGGCTTTTATGGTTAAATTTGACGTAATAATAGATAATGTTTTTCCCTAATAAGAGAAGCTTATATATAAGGTTCCTATTGGCAAAAAGAAAAAAAAATGATTTTACCCTAATTAAGGGAGATCATATCTTTATAATTAAGTTTAGAAGATGTCAAAATCATTCATATTTGTTGCAAAAAAGAGAGGAAGAAAATGAGAATAAAATGAATGATGAAAGAAATTACTAGATTGGAAATTAGTCCAATTTCTTTTGAGGTGGATTGCCAATACTTGCAAACAAAAAGCATTCTTGGTGGTGGGTATTTTCATATAGCAATTGCTTCTCCAATTAGCCAATGTTATTTTCAAATCTCTTTTTTCAAACAAAGTATAGCCTTACATACATGTTTTCAAGCTTTTTATCCACAAGTAGCATAGAGAAATCATGGTTGTCCTCCTCACTACTACCTTTCCTTTTTCTTTCTCCCCCTACATGTCCATATCAAAATTTGTTGGATTGTCTAAAAAAGTCAAACCTGTTTTTTGACAATTTGATGAATAAAATATTGGTTTGCAATCTATTTATGTTTTCTTTCTAAAATAAAAGCTTATTTATGTGTACGTAATAGACTTGTTCAAGAATCATGTTATCCATCCAAACTCGAAGATTTATTCGATATTTGAAAAATTTGGACAAAAATATTAAATTCGTTAAACAAGCTTGAGCAAAACATGAAATCTGTCTTGGTTTCAATATTCAAGGTCCAAACTCGATCAGGCTTGACTTGAATTATATAAATATATATTATTTTTACATTTTATATATTATATAATTAATATATATAATATAAATATTAGAAAAAAAATGTTAAGTTATTCACGTTTTAAAATTTAATAAAAAGTATCATTTTAAAAAAAAATTACCTAGATGGGTCTGAGCTATATCATTTATATTAATCTTGACAGATCAAGGCAGAATTTGAGGCTCAAATTATTGAGCTGGACTAAATCGAGCTTGAATAAGCATATAAGATGTTAATATCATGTCTAATTCAGATCTGATTTATGGACACCTCTAATACAAATGCAAGTGCATGTTTTAACAATTTTTTTTTTATTAAAAAAATCAACTATCAAATTAAATAACTATATTATGTTTTGAAAGAAAAAAGTTTAAATTAGTATACATAAATCTAAAAATACTTAAATAAATTATTAAATGAAGTAAAATTTAATTTAAACTATATATGAAATATAAATAAAACGTTTTCAAATTAGGTTCTTGGAATAGATAAGTAACACCTTAAGAAATAGGCAATAATCTCATGGCTATGGTAAAGGAAAACTGCCCAACAATGAAGTGGTGTTGAGGGTTCAGTTTCCTCCACCCTTGCATATCAAAGCATATATTTTTATGACTGTGATTGTTCTTTTAATAAAAAAATAAATAATAATAAATGGAAGAAGAACCCACCACAAAGTTAAATAGACAATATCAGCTAATGTTGTTATGAACTTGAGAAATTTAGTATTGATTTGAAACAAAAGGCATGGATGAAAAAATCAGACTGAACCGATCGGTTGGATTGGTTCAACCAAAATTAAAGGCCTGTCTAGTCCAGTTCTATATAAAGAATCAAAAATTATTTAAACCGATTTAAAACCGAAAAAAATGAGTAAAAAATCTAAGAAAATTGAGAAAAAATCATTTTTTTTTATATTTAAAAAAAAATATTTTTTATAAATGATGAGATTTGAACACATAACCTTTTAGAATTAAACTAAAAACCATACAACTATGCCAACTAAATATTATTATTAATTATTTACTATATATAATATTTATTTAACATTAAAATCATTTTAAAAATATTTAAAATCTTGTTTAAATGAATTGACTGATCCAACCAATTGAATCAAAAATCGAAAGTCACATCAGTTTAATCTTCGATCTAATTTTCTTAACCTAAACTTGAATTGCTTTCTTTTTTTCTCTTTATTACTTGTAATGTTATTTTGTTCAACTTAATATATATATTTTTAGTGAAATATCTTTGCAATGTATTACTAAAAGACACTTTTAATCAAGGAGCCTTTCCATACAAAAAGTTTCTCATAATATTGTTTCTCATGAATAAAATGCAACAATGGTGTGACTTAATCAAGAAGCGTTAGTCTAGTTGATAAGAGGAGAAACTCCTTTTCTTACTAACTTAGCTAGGTTCGACCTTTGTGAAAAATATTCCGAAAGTAAAATTTTGAATGCACTAAATTGATATAGAATATTGCAATTTTAAAATTATTCGAAAAAGGGATTAAGTCTAAGTAAAATCTGAGATACCCCTAACCATATTATATAATTTGGGTTCGATTTCTATGGAGAGCATTCCCAAAGTAAAATCTTGAATAAACCAGATTAATAAATTTAATATAGAGAAGTGCATCCTTAAAATTTTCTGAATAAGGGATTAAGTTTGAGTAAAGTTTGAGATACCCTTAATCGTATTATATAATCTGAGTTTGATTTTTGTGGAGAGCACTTTGAAAGTAAAATCTTGAATACACCAAATCAATATGGAAGAGTGCACCTTTAAAATTATCCGAAGAAAAGATTAAGTCCAACCAAAGTTTGAGATACCCCTAACCGAATTATATATATATATATATATAAACACAATGGTGTGACATTTACTTATCAAATTTAAAGCTTGATTCCATGATAAAAGAGTAAACAAACCAACAATTAGTTAAGTAACTATTTAGGCTTACTTCTTTGAATAAATATTTTAAGTTCGAGTGGTTTGCTCTTTTTAGATAAAATAAAGTGAAGATAAATGAAAATGATTTCACCAATCTCTTATTTTTCTATTTTTTGGGGTGATATTCCTTGTTAAAAAATTTCCTTTTTGTTTTTAATGGAAGGTAAATTTCATTTTCTAAAAAGAACAAGCTTCCCTACTCATCCCACATTCCTAATTATCCATTGGGCCTTTGATAGTTTATCTATTTATTGGGCCAAAATTTAGTCTTGCTCTTTTTGGAGAATTCAGCCCAAAAGATACTGTCTAGACTAGACCTATTTTTTTTTTTTCTCAGACCGGTCAGATTAAAATTAACAAATTTTTTAATATAAAAATACAATATATTTCTTTGTAATTAGTACGAATAAGTCATAAATAATAGAGGTAGATTCAAATTAAAAAAAAACTAATTATGAAAAATAAACAAATAGATAAAAGTAGATGTTATTAAACTTATGAGTTAAAATTTGGTTTTTACGGTGAAAACTTATGAGGTAAATATTATAAAAAAAATTATATGATACATTATTAGTAGAATTTAAAAGTTTTATCAATAAATTTAATAAGATGACACATTTTCTTATAGGGTATAGTAAAGAATATTAAAAAAAATTAATATAACAAAAAAAAATTGTCAAAGTTCTTCAATCGAAATTTAAAAAATCCATTGGTGATGTACAAAAAGTGGACTCATATTAAAAATCGATGTTATTAAACAATTTTTAACTTTCTAAAAATTAGATTTATAAAAAATTAATTTTTTAAAAATAAGAAAAAGGTTATTGATGGAGGTTAACTAAATTTCATAACTTGAATTTGATAGAAATAAATTCTTATCAAAGATTTTGAAAATTTGTTTTATTGAATCTAAAAAGTTTTTGAAAATGATATAAGTTTAAGAAATGAAATTAGAAAATCTAATAAGACAGATGTCATTAATTATGATTTATAATCTTTTTTTAGCAAAATTAATTATGATTCGTTTTTCAAGTTATTGGCTTATTCTTTTCTTCAAATTAATATTTGTTATCACATGTCTTTGTATGTAAATATTCGTTATTTTATCTAATTTTGAATATATAATTGTATATTTTAAAAATAAATAAAATGTATATTAACTAAAATTTGGTAAAATTTGTTTCATATGCAAATTATTATGAAGTTTATTATTTTTAATCTCAATGAAAAATTAATTTTGAATATAAAAATTTAATGTAAATTTTAATTATCGATTTACTTTTCAAGATTAGTGAAAATTTTAAACTTTTAAGATAAAACAGTTTCATATAAACTTTATTTTTTATTTATTCTCAAATTAATCTATTTAATGAAAGTATTTTAATAAAATTAAATTTATTATTTATAAATTAGATAAATCTTATTAATAATTAAAAAATATTTAAAATGATAAATTAATAATATAATGAACAATAATGAATATTTTCGTCAATTTTCTTTATTTTATATTAATACTTTTATATATATTATTATATTATATAAATAAATTATAATATCTCAAAGTGTTTTGCTAACGAGTGCCCTTAGGGCACTTTTTAAGATTAGTTAATATACTATTTATAGTAATAGTATTGTATTAATTACAAAAATTGATAACTTTATCCATCATTTTCAATCCATTCGAAAAAAATATTACAACTTTAAAGAATACCCTTAAGGCATTTGTTAACAAAATCTTATCTCAAAAATATCCAATACGCTTGTCTCAATCTGAACCGTTGTAATTCCCGCAAATTAATTTGACGGTCCAAAATTTACCATACGGTCAACATTCTTTCTAGCTAATCAGTCAACTCTCCACTGTCTTATTATCTATACTCAAACTTTTACGTAACACGTAAGCACATGTGATCCACGTAAGATTAAGATGAGAATGGATAGTAAAAAATTAGATATTCGATATTATTTGATTTTTTTTTTAATTTTATGAATTTGAATAATTTGCAAATTTAAATGTTAGATTTAATATCTTTAGCGGATTCAGATATGAATATTTAGATATCCGTTATCCGAATTTGCTTTGATTTTGATTTGAATAGTTTCAAATATCCGAATCCGTTATCTTAGTCTGCTTTATATATACAAATAATAAATTCGTATATCCAAATTCGATATCTATTTACATATTAAATAATCGTTTAATTATATATTTTTGTTTTTATTTTTTTTTAATAAATTCAAATATTTAATAGATTCGAATATTTGAAGATATTATTTTTTAAATCGGATGTCAATTCATATAATAATATCCGGATAATAAAAAAAATAATAAATAAATTCAAATTTAAAATAAATTAAATAAATTTAAATATTTAAAAAATTAAAGATATCCGATTTACGCTATTTCTATCTTAAACCAACTAATGATTAAATAGTAATTTGAAGAGGAAGTAGTTGATTATATATTACTCACAGCTAGGCCGAAGCCATAGCCAAAAAAAAAAAAAGGAAAAAAAAAGAAAAGAAAAGAAAACGCCGTTTAGGTCATCACTCATGAGCATTGAGCAGGTTGTTTACGAAGTCGCTGTCACCGCGTCGACTCGGCTAGCCGATAACAATACGCGAAATTCCAAGTATTTCTTTTAAATTTTTGTTTTTTTATTTTATTTTATTTTAATTTTGTTGTTTTAATTAAAAAAAAAAAAACAAAGATTTGAGCGTCTTTTGGGTTTCTTTGATGACTTTTCTTGCTGTTTCTCTCACTTTCTCACTGTCCAAACAGGAAACGACTGTTTTCTTTTTCTTCGAATTCCAGTTCCTTCATGGACCCCGAAGTGATCGAGATTCCTCCTCCGATTCCTCGCTCTATTAAGTCTAAACAAAAACAGGTCACCCCCAAGAACACTATCTCTTTTACTTTAAAAAAAAAAAAAAAATTTCCTCTAATTTTTTGGTTTTTATAACTTCATTCTATAAAAATATCATTTTTTTTTTAAATTTTGTATTCGACTAAATACAGTGATCGCTTCGGTTGTTACTTTTGTTATTGGAATTTTGATTGATCGGTTCATTTTGAAATTGTATTGATTTTACTTTTGTTTGAATCATTATTAGTATTGATTTATTAGGGTTTAAAGGAGTTAAATTTTCGATATTTACAGTACAAATTTATGTGAGTTCACTCATCACTGTGGGTTTTGAATTGGGACTATGTTCTTACAATCATGGTGGTTTAAAGTTACTAAATTTATTCCATATTTAGACTTTTTTTTTTTTTTTTTTTTTCATTTTGAAATTTTGTTGGTCTTAGAGTTTGGTCTTTGAACTAATAATAGAAGGGAGTAGTTGTTATGGCAACTGTGGTGTGGTGACTGTTATTTACCCTCTGCCCTTATTTGTTAGGGAACATTGCTTGGAATGAACAGTTTGCCACCATGGGTCCTTTCTTTGGCCCCTGTTGCAGGGGTTTAAAATAACTAGATTATTTTTCCAGGCAATTGGTGTGCTTGGTAAAGAAGTTGGTGATTAATGAGCATGTGGTCTCACTTGAACTCATTTTTATCCATGCACCAAAATTACTTTCTGATACTTGTTTATCACTTAGCGACACCCTTCGGTAGATAAACTACTAATAGTAACTTTGCTTTGAAATGGGGAGCTTTTAAGATTCAATTTCCTTTTGGTGTGGAAATTGTTTTATAGCTTTTTTTAATGTAATTTATAGATTAGTTAGTGTTTGTTGGTGGGGTTATAAAATGGCTTCATTTCATGTTTTGTAAAAGAAGCTGCTTTGCTTTTAAATTTTGATTGCATATAGGTTTGTTGTCGAGATGTGTTTGCTTGTTGCATATTTCTCAGGGTAAATGTAGTAGTATTATATGTTCTTTTAATATCTGGAAGATGATAATTGATATAGATATATAATAGAATAGATGTTTGAAATCAATATAATTGGCTTCAAGCTCATTTGTCGATGCTCAAATGTGGTTTGGTTTATTATCAGGGAGTTTCTTAGGGTTTCTCTACTTTGTTAGTTTGAGCTAACTGAGATCAATCTAGATGGAAGGGCAATATCCTTACACTGATAAAATTCTGAAGATGGTAATCAGCATTTAAACTAATAGGGGTTAAATTTGTATTTACCAGCTATAAGGTTTAGATACAAATTAAGTCTCTTCTCCCATGTCTGAGACTGAAAATGTCTTATAATTGCTAAAATTTGAATTTCGTCAATAAGGACTTGATATATGCATTCTCTTGCTTAATAGTCTAATGCACTTGATCTTGGACATGATTTTTGTCTTATCTGAAAGTGGGAAAGAGAGCACACCGGATAGTTATTTTTTCATCGAGCATGGACATAGATTGTATAGAATGTTGGAAAAGCATTCTTGTGGCTTACTCTAGTATTTTGAGGTTAAGGTTGACTTTATATAAATTTAGTTTTGTAGATAAACAAACTCCAAATCTAGCTATTCAGCACAAAAAAATATTTAGTATATTATACAAGCTTCCTTGTTAGAAATAGAGACAAACACGGTTTTAGCAAAGCCTTATATTCTTTAAAAGATTCTCTATCAAATTATGTGTTGTTAACTGGTTTTTCATATCAGTCTTGTTGCTCTGGGAAAAATCTTCCTTATCTCATGGGTTACTAGAAAATTTCTGTTTCATATCTTGGCAGGTTGTTATTCATGAAGTAATTGATGTTGATAAAAATGAGGATTCAACAGATATAATCATCCTTGATGAGAGAGATGATGTAAGGAACAAAGGGAAGGCTATAAAAAGTAGCTCTGATGTTTGTCGTACTATTCAATCTGAGGTATTTGAGGGATTGGAGTGTTCCTGCAGTAGTTGCTGTTTATTGTGCCTAGCATCAAATTTAATGATGTACATTTGGACTTTTGATTTTGTTATTTACTTTTTCCTCATTTTTTCAATACAGGACTTTGTGGCTAAAACTCTTGGTTCAATAAACAAGGTTGAACCTTCTAAGCATTCTACCCAAGGATCACATAATATGTTTAACCTTGACTGTAATTTGGCCTATGGTGATGAGCTTTTTGATAACAATTACCTTGATGATTTCATGGATGTTGATGAGTATGCCATGTTGCAAGCACATTTTGATAATGTTGATGTTCCTGCTGGAGTAGAGGCATCCATCCCTTGGTTTCCAGAGAGTAAAAAGAAAACTTCTCATGGAAACATTTCATCGACTGTTGATGTGAATGACCAATCTCTTTCGTCATGGTTATCAGAGCCTGCTCATATCAACAAGAATACAGCTTCAGTTAGTAATTCAAGTTTCCAGACCCCAGGGGATCCTTTGAGTCATTCTCCTGGAGGAGCAAGTCTGTCTTCACCTTTGTTATTTTCACAAGGTTCACAAAGTAAGAAGTCAGCTACTTCGCAAGATATATGGAATAGTGAAAATCTTCCATTTTGGCATCCGTTGCAATCTTCCCATGCTGGTGGTTTAACTAATGGTAGTAATGTGAGTCACTCTGATGCAATGATGTTCCCTCATGCAGTAATTCCAGCTTATTGGGATCATTTTAGTTCTGCTAGACAGAAGCAAATTGGTGCTAGTAGTTTGTTGCATTCAAATTTTCCTACACCTGTAGATGCACTAAATCACACTGTGGTTGCGGAACCACCCATGCCTTGGTGGCCACACCCTATGAAACCGGAATATAGTTTCAATAAGCATAATATCTATTCAAGTTTTCCTGATCTAGTTGATGGTGCATATATAACCCCTCAAGAAGTGGCAGACATCAGAAATCAGAGAAATGTAAATGAAGAAGACATCCTCAGTAAGCTCCAACTTTTTAAACAGTTTGATACTGTTGATGATTTTTCAGACCATCACTATGCTTCCGGTGGTGCTTCAACAAAGCAGGTGGCTAGCTTTTCATGATATATTAGGGTTTTCCTTTTCTTTGATTTTATGTTCTTAATTTTTCAACCAATAAACTTGGTTTCTGTTAATTCTATGTGTGACAGCCACCAAAGAATTGGGCAAAGAAGATTCAGGAGGAATGGAAAATACTTGAGAAGGATTTGCCAGGTGAGTTTTAAACATTATATTCTTCTCTGAGAGAATTTTAATTTGATAGCTTGTTCTTTCTTTTCTCAACCCCTTTTCAATAGATCTGTCGTTTAGTAAAGACTGCAAACTTGAATTGTGACTCAAAATGCACATTAAGTTTTGGATGCAATACTAACAGCTGAGATCTTCCACTGTGATTTTAACAATTTCCTCTTTTGCTGATGAAATATATAAATAATATACTGTTTCTTATTTTATCTCATTTTTATTGTTTCAACAGATACTATTTTTGTTAGGGTTTATGAATCAAGAATGGATCTCTTAAGGGCTGTAATTATAGGAGCAAAGGGCACTCCCTACCATGATGGTCTCTTCTTCTTTGATGTCTTCTTCCCTGCTAGCTATCCTAAAGTACCACCGGTATGTAACTGAGGGTTATAAATTTGAAATATTATCTTGCATCTTGTATGATAATATATCTTCTGGTAAACATGTTTGGTCTGATGACTAGGAAATTGCTTGTTTCAGCATGTTTACTATCACTCTGGTGGACTTCGACTCAATCCAAATTTGTATAGTTGTGGGAAAGTATGCCTTAGTCTTCTTAACACCTGGTCTGGTAATAAGAATGAGAAATGGATACCTAGCATGTCAACTATGCTCCAAGTTCTGGTATCTATTCAGGCTCTAATCTTGAATCAGAAGCCTTACTTTAATGAACCTGGTTTGGCACATCATAGTGGCACACCAAAAGGTGAAGTATTGTCCAGGCAATACAATGAAGATACATTTATCTTGTCACTGAAGACAATGATCTACTCAATGAGGAGGCCTCCAAAGGTAAGTTGAAAGGATTATTTTTTGATCTTTCCATTAGCTTTTAAGCTGGAATTTGGTAAGATATTGATATCGATGATAACGTAGGGAAATTTTGTTCCACAATGCGAGTTAGAATGTATAATTACCATTGCTTCTCTTTGGCTTAAAATTCTAATAAAATCATGTTTGGCTGCAGCATTTTGAGGACTTTGTTGTGGGCCATTTCTACAGGCGTGCTCATGATATTCTTGTGGCATGTAAAGCATATATGGATGGTGCTCAGGTAGGTTGCCTGGTAAAAGGTGGTGTTCAAGATGTCGACGAAGGTGATAAGAGCTGCTCACAGAAGTTTAAGGTCTCTGTGGCTGGATGTGTAAATATGCTCGTGAAAGAATTTACGGTACTCGGAGTCAAGGATTGTGAGAAATTCCTTACTGCCCCCGATTGTCAAGATAATGGAGTTGATAATATGCCCAAGGCTCCAATATGAACTACTTTTCGAAATTAAAATTTTGAAACTTGATCAGAATGGTTTTATTTATGAATATGCATAGTAGTTTCATTGATTTCTTATCAAGTAGTTTAGAATTGAGTCGAGGAATGTCGTATGCTTTCGTTCATAGGACGCGTACAGATATTTCGACATTGTATATAAGGATGGGGGTTATTGGTTCTTTTTCACTTTTTCAATCGTATGAAATCATTGTTTCATTAGAAGTGCACAACTTAACACAAGCAGGGAATATACTGTTAAAGCTCTGCAGTTGATCGGATCATTTGGCGATGATGACCGGAGGTGGCTAGGAACTATTGCTGGAAATTGGTATGGTGTTCTGTTTCTTAAGTAATTGTAGATAAGGACTTTGAGAAATCTTCAAGTATTCTGGTTGTTTTCCTGCTGGGTTTAAATGCAAAGTAAAAGTTTCCCATTCTTTAGTTCGTTTTAAGAGCTTTTGTATGCACATAAATTCAATATTTTGCCCTTTTTCTCTTTGGAAGAGGTCTAAATCCTTCATTGTTGATTCAGTTTCTTCCAAATCTTCTTGATATGGATAATAACATCTGAAGTTATTTTCATGGTGATATTAGGAAGCATCATCACATTTAGAGTGAAAAGAAGGAAAAGAAAGAAAAAAGTTAAAAGGGTTTCTTTTATGGATGTTAATTGGGAATTTTTTTTTTTGGGTACAATGGAATTCGAATCTTAAATTTATTGAATATCACTTTTTAAAGGTGATTGTATGAATAAATTGGATTAAATCTCAAGTTCATGTTATATTTTAAAGGTGATTGTATGAATAGATTGGATTAAATTTTGAGTTCGATTATTGAGGTTCTCTTTCTTTCTTTTTCATTAGTGTAAAAGCTTTGCACTTCTCAAGCTGATAATGTCTCTCCTGATATAAATTAAAAAACACTATGAATAACCAAATTCATGAAATATCTATATATACCATACATTTTTACTAGCATTTCATATGTTGCTCTTGGATCAATGCTTTCACATCGATACCTTCATGGCATATCTTTAGGATGTTTCTTAGAAATGAAAGTGAAAAGGAGTTTATATCAAAGTTGCAATGCAGGCCTGAAAGGGAACAAGACATATGAGGATTAAGAGCTATATGCAGAAAGTTCCAAGTCTTCCTTGATCTTGATGCTGTCTTTACGTGTGCTACACTATAATCTTTGTTATCCGGATTTTTTATTTTTTGTAAAGTATCCGTATTCTCGACATTTATATCTTACACATATTGGGACATGAATATGGATATGATCTTCCAGATATATGAAAAAAATTTAAAAAAAATTGAGTTATAATACATTGTATCCAACACTCATCCAAATCCGGATAACATAGACTATAATGAATTAAAAGAGTCTTTTGAATGCAAGATCGGGCGGACTGCTCCATGATGCATCACTTCAGTTGTGCCAGCAAAATGTTTAATAAGACAGATAAACTTGCATAAAGACAAATTCCAAAAATAAATTTGACATGTATATTAGAGCTTTACAATATGGCCGATTGTTTCTTCGTCTTTGATGTTACAATGTCAATGAAACATTCAATAATGCTACAGATTTGTACACTCACATTTTTCTTTCTGTTCATTAGTTTTTCAGCAAAATCTGTGTCATCTGTTGAGATTGTATTTGAAGAATCCACTGAGAATAAAGCTCTCCAATCTGCCATGGCTGAAGTGGAAGTATCCAGTGAGAGTGACAATGATTTCTCTTATTCTGATTATTGTTCTTCAATTGTTCCTCAGTCAATCACCAACTCTAAAACTTACACTGAGAGTCTTGGAACATTTGATGGGTACGAGACTGGTTATTACATTGGTGGAAATGGTATTCTCAACTCAAAGATAACCAGAATCTCAAATTCATTGTCGTTTGAAACCAGATTTTTGTCTAAAACTGATGCAGATGGCGTGTTGAAGATTAAGGGAAGCTTGACATTTTACAGATCATATGATCCATTAAGTCCATTTTCTTTGAAGCTCCATGGATTCTGGTCAGAATTTTCTGGGAAACTTTGTATGGTTGGAACAGGTTCTGCTTACTCCAAAGAAGGTAATCTGCTAACTCCTTCAGCAGTTTTCAAGCTTAAAAATCTCAAGAATTCAAGTAATATCACTACTTTAATTACTGGAACTTTAGAGAGTCTAAGTTCTAGGTATAGGATTAACTACTTTGAGCCAATTTCCATAATCATGTTTCCACAATTGAATTATCACTACACTTTTGACTTCAGAGAGTCTCTAGATGAGTTTTCTGCTGAAAATTCTGAGCAGAATTTACCATTCAATGAACTTCCAAGTAGAAGTTTTTGTTCAATAATATCGGGCCCTGCAAATGTATTTAAGTTGCAGTACACAAGTGACTGCAGCTCTGGAAAGCAAAATTGCCTTCCTTTTGTTTGGCTGAATGGCCATTTGCCTCGTTTTCTGTCATTTTCAAGCATTAGGTGTTCAGAGGTTGAAAAGAGAATTCAGTTTTTGGTAGAATTTAGAAATACTAGCCATGTTGGAAACTACCCATCTTTCAATCCTAACACAACATTGATTGGAGAATGAACATCGGATGCTAAGAAAAACCAGCTGTTTGTTTTGGTTTGCCTGTTTTTAGACATCACAGAATCTTGGTCTAATGCTCATGTTGGTGATTGCACAACAAGGTTGAGCTTTAGGTTCCCTGCAATCTTGTCTATCAGAGAGACTAACAGCGCGATGGGGCGAATTTGGAATATGCAAACTGTGAATGATTTCGGTTACTTTGATAGGATCGTATTCCGAAGTACTAGGAATCATATGGAGGGGGTTCCAGGTTTGAAGTATGAATATACTGAATTTAACAGAGTAAAGAATTTATGCCTGAGAAATGAGCAGCTGGTCAGAAACAAGGGACAAAGATACCCAAGTAGCCATTCCACAGATATGAAATTTGACATGTTAGTTAAAAGTTCAGAAAAGAAATCTGGATGGGGTTTTGCAGATCCTTTTGCCATTGGTGACCAGTTATACAAGCCGTATATGTATCCAATAGATCTTCCTAGCCCCATGTTTGAAACAACAGTGCCTGTTGCAAGGCCTATCAATGTTAGCAATGAGGTGAGCATCACATTGCAAACTCCTACAAATGTAATTGATGGACTTTATTTTTCTTATCTAATTGAAGAGAAAATGGAGATTACTGCTGAAGGGATTTATGATTCTGAAACTGGAAAGTTGTGTATGGTTGGTTGCAGAAAGTTGGGATCCGATAATCAAGTGTTCGAAAATGATTCTATGGACTGTGAAATTCTTTTGAACTTTCAGCTAGCTCCATTAGAACCAAATCAAAATGGAGGTTATATAATGGGAATCATTGAAAGCATCCGGAAAAGTTCTAATCCTCTTTACTTTGATCTTCTGGATGTGCCTTCAGCTACTTACAAGAATGGTCAACGAAGAAGTTCAATTCGGACAGTGGATCTTGAGACTACAACGGTTCTAATATCTAACACATTAGTATGCATCTTTGTAGGATTGCAGCTTTATCATGTGAAGAAGAACCCAAAAGTACTATCCTTAATTTCACTTGTTATGCTTGTGATTCTTACCTTGGCTTACATGATTCCTCTTGCACTAGACTTTGAAACCTTGTGCTCAAACAAACAAGATCAAGACAAGGTTTTGCCCCATAATGGTGGATTGTTTGAACTAAATGAAGTGATTATGACAGTAGTTATGGTGGTTGTTTTCTTATTGCTACTTCGCCTTCTGCAGTTAAAAGCCTCAGCTAGATCACATGACAGTAACCAAAAGTCCTTGTGGTTTGCTAAGGAAATGACCCTACTTGTACTTGCATTTCTATATGCTGACGGGGCCAAATTTACGCTGCTTGTCGCCTGGGAGCAGCGCAGGTCATCAGATGTTGTGTGGCTCCTCTATTCGCCTGTCGAATACCGGCATCATCCCATTTGCAATGACTTGAAATCATATGCAGGTTTAATCTTAGCATGTTTTCTTTTGCCTCAGATACTTCTCAACATGTCCTCAAACTCAAAACAGAAGGATCTCACTTGTTCATTCTACATTGGAACCACTTTTGTTCGATGGCTGCCACATGCATATCATCTTTATCGAAATCACAGCTATGGTTTCTATAACATATTACAGTTTTCTTTGAATCCTGACGAAGATTTTCTCGATGCTGCTTGGGATGTCGCTAGGCTTTTGGGGCTCCTGCTGCTTGCTGCAATCATTTACTTTCAGCAAAAGTTTGGTGGTCATTGCATTCTTCCCTCAAAACTTAGACAGTTGGAAGCATATCCTGAGGAGGTCCATTCGTAGGTGAATCATTAAGTCCAGAGAAACCTAGTTCCCGATGGGTTCGGCTCACCTCCATTACTTTTCAATACATCTTTAATTATGATTCACGAGTATGATTTTTACAATTAATGAGTGTGTCATACATGTGAACGGTAATAATAAATATATTGAAAAGTAATTAATAAAAAAGTAAAAGACTAGATCCTAACCGGTCCGTGATATGGTATTTCCTCGTTGCTACTATTTTGAAATAATTTTGAACTAGAAAAAGGAAAATTGTATGGTTTATCCTATATATTTGTACAAGAAAGAGCATAAAAGTAGGATCAAGATGCAACTTTAGTGCTTAATTGGTAGAAATGCAATACATTTTTATAAGCCATTAGTGATTTGGATGCTTTTGAATGCACTGAAGTCTAGTTTTGTTCTTTCTCTTAGGTTTTGGCATGTCACTTTTCCTATGATAGTCAATAGAATATATTGGATTATTCTATGAACTATAGAATGCTTTGGGGTGGAATTTATCTCTTCCCATAACAAATTGGTTAATACTTGCTGGAAATCAGGGATTGACTAACTGAAATCCCAAGGCTGGAAATCAGGGATTGACAGCTGAAAAGATTGAAGGCTGGAAATCAGGGATTGACTGCTGGAAAGATTGACTGCTGGAAATCAGGGATTGACTAACTGAAATCCCAAAGCTAGAAATCAGGGATTGACTGCTGGAAATTAGCTGTAAATACTGTCAAATTCCTATCTTTTAGGGATTTAGTAAACCCTTCCTTCATGTATAAATACCTTGTAACAGACTAGTTCAGAAAATAATACAACAAAACCTTTCTACATGGTATCAGAGCTATAGGCTCATTTTTTCTGGGATTTGAAATCTGTCCAAGAACAGAATTTCTGCTCAATTTTTTTTCCAGCCTTCATAGCTGAATTTCTGGTCACTAATCAGCATCCTTCATTGCTGATTTTTTTTCAAAAACAATCTCTTTACAAATTTTCTGGGATTTGAAATCTGTTCAAGAACAGAATTTCTGCTCAATTTTTTTTTTCAGCCTTCATAGCTGAATTTCTGGTCACTGATCAGCAGCCTTCATTGCTGATTTTTATTTCAAAAACAATCTCTTTACAAAATGGCTTCCATTTCTTGGGTTATTGACTCTGGGGCAACCGATCATATGACTCATTCTTCACACAAATTTCTCACATATCATCCGTGTCCTAGCAACAGAAAAATAGTCATTGCTGATGGATCCTTGGCCACTGTTGCAGGCCAAGGAGACATTGTTCTAAGCCCATCCATTATTCTTAAAAATGTGTTACATGTACCCAAGTTATCTACAAACCTTGTGTCTGCTTACCAACTTACAAAAGATCTAAACTGTAATATGATCTTTTCTCATATTTCTTGTGTATTTCAGGACCAAGTTACGAGGAGGACGATTAGACATGCTAAGGTGAGACATGGCCTTTATTATCTTGAGTTACCTAGTGAACAAGTGAACACTGGAAACAAATCACCTATCTCGTTTCTCTCCAATAACTCTCCTTGCAATAAAGACCAAATTTGGCTTTACCACTTTAGACTTGGGCATCATTCCTTTAGTGTTCTTAGTGTCATGTTTCCATCTTTGTTTAAGAATGTTAGTTTAAATGAGTTTCACTGTGAGGTTTGTGAATTTGCTAAACACCGACGTGTGTCCTTTCCTTTGAGTAATAAAAGAACTACTGTTCCTTTTTCTTTGATTCACAGTGATATTTGGGGTCCATCTCGAGTTCCCAACATTTCGGGGGCTCGTTGGTTGTCTCATTCATAGATGACTGTACTCGAGTTTCATGGATTTATTTGTTAAAACAAAAATCTGATGTGAGCAACATTTTTCCTATTTTTCATACAATGGTCAAAACTCAATTCAATGTTAGAATTAAGAAGTTGAGGACTGATAATGCTAGGGACTACTTCAATCAAACTTTGTCTCCATACTTTCAAAAGGAGGGAATTATTCATGAATCTTCTTGTGTTGACACACCCCAACAAAATGGAGTTGCCGAAAGGAAAAATGGTCATTTGTTAGCCTCTGTTCGTGCTCTTTTGTTTCAACAAAATGTTCCAAAAACTTTTTGGGGGGAAGCAGTCCTTACTGCAGCTCATTTAATAAATCGTATCCCCTCTCGAGTTCTTGATTTTAAAAGTCCAATGGAGGTGTTTTCTAAGTATTTTCCAGATTTCAATATGTCTATGAAGTTAGTCCCTAGAGTTTTTGGATGTGTCTCATTTGTTCATGTTCACTCTAATAGTCGAAGCAAGTTAGATCCTAGAGCAGTCAAGTGTGTATTCATAGGATATTCACCTACTCAAAAAGGGTACAAGTGCTACAATCCTATTACTCGTAAAACCTATGTCTCTGCTGATGTTACTTTTGCAGAACACGAAAGCTATTTTTCTAGCCCTTATCCTCAGGGGGAGGCATCATTTATGGAGGATAAGGATTTGTTCTTGAGAGAACCATCAATGGTGGTTAAAATATCTCCTGTACAAACAGAACCCACTTCTGAAAGACAACTTACCTCTGAACCTTGTGAACTCATAAATCCTACTCTCACAAAGCCACTACAGGTCTACTCAAGAAAGATAAAGCCAGTGATCAATCCTGTGCAAGTTCAAGAAACCAAATCGTCACTTGGAACTGAGGTAAGTCCTTCTACTGAGATATCACCTACTGTTCTTGATTTAGATTTGCCCATAGCCACAAGAAAATGTGTTAGAAAATGCACACAACATCCTTTATCCCATTTTGTGTCATTTGAAAAATTATCAACCCCACACAAAACATTTCTTACCCATCTAAACACTGTAGACATCCCACAAACCTTATCGCAGGCACTTGGCAAAGAGGAATGGAAGCATGCAATGAGAGTAGAAATGGAGGCCCTGGAGAAAAATAAAACATGGGAACTAACAGAATTACCAACTGGAAAGAGACTAGTAGGATGCAAATGGGTCTTCACAGTGAAGTATAAGTCGGATGGATCTATTGAGAGGTATAAAGCAAGACTAGTAGCCAAGGGATATACACAAACCTATGGGGTGGATTATCAAGAGACATTTGCACCAGTGGCGAAGATGAACACAGTAAGGGTATTGTTATCCCTAGCAGCAAATTATGATTGGCCTTTACAACAGTTCGATGTGAAGAACGCCTTTTTACATGGTGATCTTGAGGAGGAAATTTATATGGAAGTACCACCTGGTTTTGGAATAAATCTGGATAAAAACAAAGTGTGCAAACTGAAAAAAGCATTGTATGGGCTCAAACAATCTCCCCGGGCATGGTTTGGAAGATTTACCAAAGCAATGGTGAATATGAAGTACAAACAGAGTCAGGGTGATCATACATTGTTTATCAAGCATTCGGCTTCAGGGGGAGTCACGGCATTGATAGTTTATGTGGATGATATAATTGTAACTGGGAATGATCCAAATGAAAAGGAGGCTCTTCGGAAGTATTTAGCAAAAGAGTTTGAAATAAAGGACCTTGGAAAATTGAAGTACTTCTTAGGAATAGAAGTAGCTCGGTCCAAGAAAGGAATCTTTGTTTCACAGCAAAAATATGTTCTTGATCTGTTAAAAGAAACAGGTAAGCTTGGTTGCAAACCATCAGATACGCCTATCGAGCCAAATCATAGATTAGGAGAATCTGTGGAAGGAGAACCAGCTGACAAAGGCATGTACCAAAGACTTGTGGGGAAGCTAATCTATCTATCACACACACGACCTGACATTGCATATGCAGTAAGTGTTGTGAGTCAGTTCATGCAAAATCCTAAGGGTGTCCATCTCGTTGCAGTATACCGGATCCTACAATATTTGAAAGGCAATCCAGAAAAAGGGGTTCTCTTTAAAAAAGGCACAAGAATGGAACTAGAAGCATACACAGATGCCGATTATGCTGGCTGTGTTACTGACAGAAGATCAACATCTGGGTATTGTACTTTCATTGGCGGAAATTTGGTAACCTGGAGGAGTAAGAAACAACCAGTTGTAGCAAGATCTAGTGCTGAGGCAGAATTTTGATCAATGGCACAAGGTATTTGTGAACTGTTATGGCTCAAAATTATACTAGATGACTTGAAGATTAAATGGGAGACTCCAATGAAGTTGTATTGTGATAATAAGTCTGCAATCAACATAGCTCACAATCCAGTTCAGCACGACAGAACTAAACATGTGGAGGTTGACAGACATTTCATTAAGGAGAAACTTGAAAGTGGATTGATTTGCACTCCTTATATTTCTACAAAGAACCAGCTAGCAGATGTCTTAACTAAAGGACTGATGAGTTCAGCATTTCAGCAGATTGTAGGCAAGCTAGGGATGGAAAATATCTACTCCCCGGCTTGAGGGGGAGTGCTGGAAATCAGGGATTAACTAACTGAAATCCCAAGGCTGGAAATCAGGGATTGACTGCTGGAAAGATTGAAGGCGGAAATCAGGGATTGACTGCTGGAAAGATTGACTGTTGGAAATCAGGGATTGACTAACTGAAATCCCAAAGCTGGAAATCAGGGATTGACTGCTGGAAATTAGCTGTAAATACTGTCAAATTCTTATCTTTTAGGGATTTAGTAAACCCTTCCTTCATGTATAAATACCTTGTAACAGACTAGTTCAGAAAATAATACAACAAAACCTTTCTACAATACTGAGTATAATCGGGATTTAAATTACGATCACGGATGCGTCACGTTTATCGTGGTTGCGGATGTATGAATGCTATCGCGGTCAATTACAATGAATATCGATGACGGAAAGAATCGAAACCACAAAATAATGATTATAATGTTGCGACCGTTATTTAAATCCACAAGTATGATAATAATTCTGAACACAATGTTTACACAAAGATGATAGGAATAATGGATTTTTACCATATTCACAAGATATTTTCACTTGAAATAACAGTTACAATCTATGTTACTCGGACTTAGGGTGAATGTCAGATATAGATATATTTCAGACACAAGTATGCTCAATTTCTGTAACGTTTTTTAATATATTTGGAGAATCGTAATCGTACTCATATCCAAATAAGTATCGGATACGAATGTTGGATACAAATATTTAAAAAAAAATGTAGATTCAGAATAACATAGGTTATAGTTAACTGATATCAAAGCCAGAGTCCAGACCATTAATGTTCCATTTATTTGTCAATAGTGAACTATGGTGCAAATAGGGTAATTCTTTATTTTGGCAATATTCAAACAATGAACATTCAATCTAGTCCATTAGCCTTGGTGTGGGTCAATATTCATGTTTTAAATTTAATAATTTTAATTTAGAGATAATAATGTTTATTTATTTTATATGGAATTTAGTAATTATTTTTAAAAATTGATTGATTAAGGTTAATATTAATTTTTTTTTTGAGTAGTAAGCATGGATCAGTTGACTGAGCTATAGGAAACATTAATTCTATCCTATTAATCAAAACAAGAGAAATTTCAATTAAAATAATTAATTTCCCTTAAAGTATGCCAATAAAAGTAGAACAAGTTACACTATAGAAAAACCTATTAAGGCCTTAATTAACTTAATTTGCTTGTTAAAAGATGCTGAATTTCTTTTCTAATTAACTTAAAAGATGCTGAATTTGTTGAAATTATGGAAGGAAAGCGCTATTCTTCCGACTCTTCATTTTTCTTGAAGTATTCATGTTCGACATCCGTGTCCGACGCATATTTGGACACGGGTATCGGAATATGACTCTCCAAGCACCCTCCAAATATATGAAAAAACTTAAAAAAACTAAATATACCCGTGTCGGACACATACCCGTATCTGACACTTACACTCGAGGCGGAGTAACATAGCCCTGTTCTATTGACAGCAAGCCTAGCAAGTAGTGTAAGCAATCTTCTGGTCTTAGCTGGTTCACCTAGGTTTGATTATTATAGTATTGATTTTGGATGGGAATGCCAATTGCAATTAGAAGTGGGGTTGGGAACAAGCATGATGGGATGGAAGTATGGACATTGAAGCTTGCTTTTTACATGAAACATTGCAGGCTTTGGCAAATGATGAAGAGTTCATGGATGCTGTCACAATTTAACTAATTCAAAATTCCAAAATCTACGTTGTTTAGAGTAGACTTGACAATCCATGTATCCGTGATCGTGTTCGTGTATTTTTATATATCATAATTATGTTTAAGATATTATATATTTATTAAATATTGATATGTCAATAATTCGTGTTGTATAGATTTTGACATATTTGTGTTTGTGTCATGTTTTAGTTATTTTTCTCGTGTTGTGTAACCATATCGTGTCAAAGTTGCAAGGTCTAGTTTAGAGAGTGAAATAATTTCCATCAAACTAGACTAGATTATAAGATCCCCTCAGTAAAACTCTGTAGTTGCAGATATTTGGTTCATCCCTGATCCTCAGTAAGTTGCCCACCAAGAAGATAGGATGATCCACCTTAACTCCTTGAATAGTAATCCTAGTCCTAGACTTGGTTTATATTTAAATATCTATTAATGTTGTTTTTATTAATTTATGCCTTTGTTCTACTGTATTTTTCATGTTTCTTTATTAGCAAGCAGTAAAATTTATAATTCATTAAAAAATGGAATCTGACAGGTCTAGAGTTTTCCGTTTTCAAACACTATTATTTAACTTAATTGATTTATACATTTATTTTTAAGAAGTGATATTCAACAAATTTAAATTTGAATTCCAATATTTACAACCTCTTTACCTATTCTCAATTTGAGACCTCTTATACTAAAAAAGAAACATTGTTTACTTTGCAGCAATACATCCTACATAACACATTCCTAGGCAACCTTAATCACTTTTCTACTTCACATTTTCCAATGGGTTTAAGCCATTCATGAATGCCTTTCCTTGTTCTCAAGCAATGCTTCTCGACTTGGAAGGCAATGTAATCGTGTAATCTAGGGTTTTATAAATATAAATGCTAAATAATTGTTTTTTTTCAATACGGGATTTATTGTTTATACATTAACATATATAACCTTGTTTCTTTCTCCCTTTTCTATATATATATATATATATATATATATATATATTTTTTTTTTTTCTCATGGAAAAATCAATGTAAAACAAAGAGACATTCGATTCTCTACTTCCAGCAACTTGAATCTAAATTGTATCCTTAAGTTATCCCCTTTTTTTTCTTACTTTGTTGTGTTTAAGGATGTAATCGAATTAAGTCGAGTTCAAGCAGTAAAAAGCTCGAGTTTGATCTCGAGCTTGACTGGAAACTCATAGTTTGAAACTCGCGGCTCGAAACTTGACTCAAGCTCGATCGAATTTCATTTTTAAAGTTCGAGCTCAATTCAAGATAAAAATCAAACTGCTGAAATTTGCTTGTTTCTCATGCTCAACTTCAAACTCAGATTATTTGTACTCAAGCTCAAATTTGAGTTCGAATTGAGATTTTTTCAATATTAATTAAAAATAATAAAAATATATATTTGAAAACTTGCGAAACTTGCGAGCACAGATATCTCGTTTACACCCATAGTTGTGTTGTTCCATTTAGTAAAAGCTTGAAAGCTTCATAGCAAGTTTGATATCTGTGCTTTATGTTATAAGGACTCCAAAGTAAGTATCAGATATAAGTGTATATTTGAAAGATCATATCTCATACTCATATCCGAATATGTGTTCGACATAAATATTAGACACGAATACTCTAAAAAAATTGAAAAGTCCAAAGTAATATTGCCTTTACTGGATTTTTTGGAAAGGAAATTTAAATGACATTTTTTGTTCACACGACTTAAAGCTATTTAAATGCTATTAAAGACACTGTAAACCACAATAGGACACAATTTTAATACTATTAAAGCAAGCACTCAATCGCACCAAAACAACATGATAGGCAACCAATCATATATATGAGACCTAAGCAACATGGAAAGGAAACAAATATAACTTGGATTCAATCCTAACAATCTCGAATAAAAAAAAATTGTGTTTTACTTCGTGAAAAACACTTTGATGACAAAGATAAAATGATTATGAACTCGGAGTTTAACTCGACCGGTTCATGCAATCATTTTTAAAAAGTGATATTCTGCAAGTTTGAAATTTGAATTTCAGTATTTCTAACTCCTTTCCTCTCCTAATTGCGACCTATTTTGTACTAAAAAAGATAAAATGATTATACTCCAAACCTCATCAAAGGACTTCACCGGTCACCCTCTCACCTGCTTCTTCACTGAGCAATCCAACTTCCTCGACATTTTCATCTTAAGCTGACAATTATTCTTCAACCTGCAAAGAAAATATAAACATAAGAAAATTATTTTTATAAAGAACATAAAATGCAAAAAAATAAAATTCATTAAACTCTAAGTTTCAACTATGTAAAAAAGAATGAATTAAATGAATAGAATTTTAAACAGTAAAACGCTATATTATCCAGATTCGAGGTGAGTATTAAATACGAGTTAGTGTACAAACGGATATACTCAAAATGTTTAAAGTTTTTTTCATATATTTAAAAGATCATATCTCATACTTATGTCTGAATATGTGTCAAGTATAGATGTCATATACGAATACTTGAAAAAAAATGAAAAATGCAAATAACATAGATAAAAAGTCTAGCAAAAAGAATTATTAAGACTAGACTAGTGACCAGTAGTTTACCAGAATTAATGTTTCTTCCCCAGCCGGTCCATTATAATATTGAAAAATCCCATCCGTTTTGGTTGTGGCCCTGCCTCCTCATAGATATTACGTTTTCGCTTTACAAGGGAACCATTACCTATTGATCCATCAACATCAGAGTGTTGATGGATATCTTCAAATTTTGCAGAACTTTGACTGCTATGCTGCTCTTTTATTTGTTCCATCTCTTCCAAATCTTTCTCATACACTATTCGAACCCCACACTTCTTCACCTTAACACAGTGGCCACTTGAACGACGTATGAATGACAGCTCAAGTTCATCGCATTCCTGATCTGAGCAATCTGATGTTGATAAATTCTCGATTTTGTGTTCACCATATTTGTCCTCCAACAAAAACGGATAGAATTTGTCACGCGAGTAATAACGAAGAAAAAGGTGGTCCTTCACTATCGGTTGGTTATATTTTTTAGGTAAACCCCACTCAAACTGACAGTAAGGTCGACAATTTCTAGGCAAAACAGCTCGAGACATTAACTTCTCGTACCTCGGAGCATCATCAGTGACAAAAATGCAGCAGAAAGCAACTCCCATCCACTGACTATCATTCCGAATATTGAGAGGCAGAGGTATATTAATTGAAGAGTCACCTCTCTGATGGCTGAACCATTCTGGGATTTCACTTCCAGGTATAACAATATCAAATCTTAATTTTGAATTTGCAAATACCTGCAAAATAAAACTCCCGTTGTTTGATAACTAATACCATAAATTTTTAAGTATGAGGTTCTGTGACAGAAAGAGAGATATTAACCAACCTTAAGATGTTTTTTCAGCAATGTTGATGCATTGATGTTCTCAGCCAATCTGTAGCAGTGAGTACCTAAAATATATGCAGAACCATTTGAATTGCATACTTTTGATGGATTTGCAACTATTTCCAAAGAGGCACAACCATCTATTCTCAATTTTTCAATACTTGTTAGAAGCTCAGGCAACGATTTAAGCTCCCTGCAATCTGACAATATAAGAGATTGAAGCTTGGAAAGTCGATTAAGAGTTGCAGGTATGCTGATGAAATTGTTACCACTGAGATCAAGCCTCTTCAAAGAGAATAAACAACAAATATCACTAGGAATACCTCCTTCACAAAGATTGCAGTCCCTTAGATTCAGCTTTGTTAATGAACTCAAACCAGACAACTGAGGTAACATCAGAGCCATGGAATCCATCCTTCCTCTTTTGATTACCTTGGAAAAAAAAGATTGCGGTCCCTTGCGTCCATTAAAAGACAGAACTTCAAGATTTTTAAATTGAAAAATGAAGGATGGTGGTTTTGTTATGGCGGTTTCACTTAAGTCAAGCTCCTCCAAAAATTCTACTTGCTGCAAAGTCTCCGGCAAATTTTCAACTTTATAACAGCCAGAGAGATTAAGAGTTTTTAGACATTTACACCCATCTATGCTGCTTGGGAGACTCACAAGTTTTCTGCAATCTTTCAGATTTAACAAAACAAGACTGCTGAGATGTCCAATTGAAGACGGAAGTTCTTCAATGCCTGTACCATCTAAATAAAGCTCCAACAAACATTCCATTTTGCCATCAATCTCTGGAAAGCTTTGAAGATTTGAGCAGCCTGAGAGAATTAACATTTCAAGAGATTCCATTCCAATTTTTCTTGGAAGGCTCTTAAGACTTTTGCAGTCTTTTAAATTCAAATGTGTAACTCTGCTGAGATGTCCAATCGAAGATGGAAGTTCTTTAATGCCTGTCTCATCTAAATAAAGCTCTAGCAAATATTCCATTTTCCCATCAATCTCTGGAAACCTTCGAAGATTTGAGCAGCCTGAGAGAATTAATATTTCAAGAGATTCCATTCCAATTTTGGTTGGAAGATTCCTAAGAATTTTGCAGCCTTCTAAATTCAAAAGTTTAAGCCTTTTAAGAACTCCGATGGATGGATGAACATCTACTATTCTGGTACAACCTTCCAAAATCAAAATTTCAAGATTTGGGGATGTTGTGAAGTCTGGTGTTCTGATCAGGTTTTCGGACCCTTGGAGGTTGATCAGTTTCAACTTATACAAGGGCTGTTGAAAACAATATTAAATTAGAGAGAAAAGAGAAAACATAAGAAAGCTCATTTTTGTTGTTATTTTTCTATCTTAATCAAATTTTAATCATTCATCTTAAAATAAGCTAAAAGACAAAGATCAAATGAATTAATTCTTACTCTGTTTCCCTTCCATAGTTCTTCTATGCGGCTATAAGATAGGAGAAGTGCAACAAGGTTGTCCGGTTGGAAGCTTGAAGGCAAGGATCTTAAAGGATATCCCGTTCAATCTAAAAGTCGTAGCTCATTGGGAAGATATTCCAGATCACGACAATTTAAGGGAGAAAAGACTCTGAGCAGTCTTAATTTTTTCGTCTTCAAGAAGGCATCGGGACTCAAAGTGAGTGTCTTATTCAGTTCCCTGACAACCATGGGCAAAACAAAAATGAGCTTCAAACTATGCGAAGCATTCTGTACCTAAAAGCTATGTCACTCCAACACTCTTTTTTTTTTTTTAAGTATTCGTATCCGATATTCATATCCGACACATATCCAGATATGGTTATGTAGATATGACCCTCCAAAGACTCAAAATACATGAAAAAACTAAAAAAAAAAATTGAACATAATCGTGTCGGACACATATACCTACATTTGACACTCACATCTGTGTCCGACTAACATAGCCTAAAAGAACTGGAATTAATATTCACAAAAACATACATCTATCTATCTGGATTAGTTTCAACCAAATGACAGTTTTTAAAAATAAAAAAAAATAAAAAATTTAATACAATCAATTTTCCTTCTACTTGATTTTAACTTTTTATTGGTTATGCTTTAATTTTGATTAGTCATTTAGTGATTACATTATGACTCTTCTCTTCAATTTTGATTAGTTTCTTGATTGAATCTTAGGACTGAGAGATGAAAAACATGAGATGAGAGAGAGCTACATTTTTTGTATTTCAAATCCAATGAACTTTCATATGTAAAGTAAAAAACTTCAATTTTTTATAAAAAAAATAATAAAAAAAAAAAGAGAAAAGAGTGAAACCCAGGGCAAATATTCTTTGTTCTTGCAATCAAGATTCAAGATCAAGTAAAATAATAACAACAAAATTAATAAATTACATATATACACATGTATGTTTTTTTTACCTTTTATTGTCGATGATCATGCCTTCAACCACTTCCGTAGCCTAAAAATCAATAGTAAAGTATAAGAGGACACAAAAAGGACAGTGTAAATTATATGATAGAACTCGTGAAAATTTACATTTATGATTATCATTCTTATGTTTAACAATATTATAATCTTTTGGTTGAAATATAGTAAATAAAGAATTTTGAAGAAAGTAAAACATTTTTTAATGAAAGTGATCCAATGAAATCAAATTCTTATTTGTACATATCGTATAAATCTTATTAATATTTATAATCAACAAAAAACTATTTTAAAAGACACACTTTAGAAATATAATGAACAAAGATATTCATTTTACTCAATCAAATATTTAAAATAACATTTTATAAATATAATAGATTATATATATTGTACAAATGAGGTCATAATTAGGGGACAAGAAAAGGGATGACTTGAACCTACTTAATATCACTTCTTAAGGCTAATTATATGAACCAACTTAGCTAAAACCAGATTTTATATATATATATATATATATATATATTGAGTAGAGGTTCTAAATAAATAAATAGTATGCAATTTTATGGAATGACTTACAGTGTTTTGTGTTAGCACATGATAGACATCCTTTTCTTCCCACAATCTACAACGTTTTCCAGGTTCATCAACAGATTTTTCCCTAACAATTTTTCTTCCCATCTCTTGTAGCAAGTCATGCATCCACAAATATTTGTTCTGTACATCAACTTTTAAGAGAGATTTCTTAATGAGAACATCGATTCCAATATCTGGGAAAAACTCACAACCATCCAGTACTTTTACTACAAAATCTTTCTCCTCTCCATAGAAGAAGCATGCTATATCTAAAAAAATATTCTTCTCCATTTCTTCCAATCCATCAAAGCTTATTCGAAGGCTGTCAAGAATTTCTTTGTTAGAATCTCTTTTAAGTCTTTCGATTGCACTTCTCCATTGAACTGCATCTCTACCGCAAAAAAAAGACCCCAAAACTTCAAGAGCTAAGGGAAGTCCACTAGCATATCTTACAACATGTTCAGAAAGCTCAACGAAATCATTTTCTGGCACTGTGTCACTACTGAAAGCTTTCAATTTGAAAAGATGAAGTGCTTGATTGAAATCCAATGTTGTAGGCTTATACACATCATCAACATTATAGGATCGCAGCAAATGTTCGTCTCTAGTTGTTACGATGATTCTGCTCCCTAAACCAAACCAATCACGCCTACCAACCAAGCATTTTAAGTGTTGTATGTTATCAGCATCATCAATAACAATAAGAACCTTTTTGTGTGACAACCTATGACTAATGATGACATTCCCATCATGAACATTGAAAAAATTGAAACCTTCATCAAACAAGGTGTTAGAAAGAAGTTGTTGCTGTAAAGAAACAAGTCCACGTTTCTCTGAAACTTCTCGAACATCAGCAAGAAAGCTTTTACATTCAAAATGAGATGACATTTGGGTGTAAACAACTCTTGCAAGAGTCGTTTTGCCAATGCCACCCATACCACAAATTCCTATAATGCGGACATCATCTTCCCCAATGTCTATTTTTGAATGCAACTCTTTCAAACGTGAATCGATTCCAATCAACTCATCAATAACAACCGGATATGTTTGACATAATTTTGCTGATATCTTTTTAACAATGTCTCCAATGAATTCTGATTCATGCCTACAAACAAAAAAAGAGAAATAAAATACAGTTTCTACTTGAGAAATTAGCGGCTAATGAAAAAGACTTCCGACTTTAAATTAGACATGTTTGGTGACAGACAGCCTCGACCCAAATAGGTTTTTTTGTAATCTAGATCGATATGGCCCGTCCAGATTACTATTTAAATGATAAAGATTTTTTTATTTAGATTTAATTATAAAAATATAAAAATATAAAAATATTTTTTTTAATATTTAATATATTTCAAATAGTAAAACGGGTTTCCAAACAAAGTTTGGACAAGCAAATTTTTGTTACTATTGGGACTCGACCAGCTCTACTCATGAACAACTATACTTTAAATGAGCCCAGAATTTAAGAAGTCAAAATATAAGGACACAATCTTTTATAGAACAAATTTAGGATACCCTTAAAGGCCTCAAGTATATTGTTGTACTTATTAGTAGCTGAAATTGAGAATTACCAAATGTCTTTTAGGTTACTAAAAATTATTTATGATTTTGTTTTTCATAAATGGTTAATATAAAAGTAAATCATAATTTTTTTTTTTTATTTCAAACAAATCATGGAAATAGTGATCAATTTATTTTTAGAGACAATTTTATTCATAATAGAGTTTGGGAGAAAAAACAGAGCAAGAATAAGGACGACTATGTTATAACATCAAAGAAAATAAATTACCCTTTTGCTATACCCGAATTTTTTATTTTTCTTAAAGTACTTATATCCGATACTTATTCCTGACACATATTCAAACATGATTATCAGAATATAATATTCTAAATATATGAAAAAACTTTTTAAAAAATTAAAAATAACTATATCAAATATATACTCGTATCTGACACTAACTCGAGTCCGAATAAGATAGCAGTTTAGTTTAGTTTAGTTAAATGGAATTTAAAACTTAAAATTGGAAAGTAGAAAAGGAAAGAATGAGTTACCTATTATTTAAATGCCATCCCTTGACATTAGCCACTTCAGTCAAAGCAAGTCGCCACCTTTGGATCTTGTCTTTATCTTCCTTGTATCTCTCTTCATGTTTGGCAAAGGCTTCTTCAACTTTCCCTTTCTGTTTTCTTAAATCAGATGGATCAACATCATAGAATATTGGAAAAACTTTATGTCCCTTCTCGTTTTTCTGCTCAACAATGGCAGCAAGCTCGTCCAAGCACCAACCTGAAAAAGCATATGTTTCTGAAAAAACGATTACCGAGCACCATGATTGTTGAATTGCTTTAAAGAGTTCTGGTGCGATCTCTTCGCCAGCCTCCAGCTTTGGATCATCCCTGAAAGTGACGATTCCATTCCTTTTTAAAGCAGCATATAGATGATCTGTGAAGTTCCTGCGGGTATCTTCACCTCTAAAACTCAAGAAAACATCATACTTCTGTCTAGAAATAGATGAAGAAGAAGATGAAGATGAAGGTAAAGACAACATGAGGAAGTCGAGGAAGAGAAAGATATCTGAATCTGGGGTTCAAAACAGTTCCTTCTCCTTCTTCTATTTATAAGAAAATAGATCGCCCAATACCCAGAAAGAAACTAGAAACAGTCTAAGTATATGAGCAACAGATCAATTTCCAAGGAAACAAACAAACGTTGTTCAGCAATTTCTCTTTACATTTCCTACCTTTTTTTCTCTCAAACGAATATCAATAATATAATAGTTATGAAAGCGCGTAGTGGTGGAAATCTGGGGTCACAGATCAGCGATGATGGTCTTTCCAGGAAGAATCCAAGAAGGTGAGGGTAGATTAATTGGTTGCTTTCTTGACTACTGTTCATGAAGGAGAATGGAAGATACCTATTGAGTAAAGTTTTAAAGTTGACAGAGTGGTGGTGACCAAAGGAAAAAGACTAGTTTAATTATAAATAATAATAATAATAATAAAAAAGTGATGGGCGGTTGGTTTTATCCAAACTTACAATAGTGAATACAATATAATTTTACAATACCAATATAATAATTAAAATATAATATATATAAAATATATTCAAATATAAAAAATTACATTCATTTAATATAAATATATAAATATATCAAAATTTATATAAAATAAATTATTAATATCAAAATTTACTATAACACGTCTCACAATAAATTCATATGTTAAAAAAAAAAAGTTTTTGGAAAATAAAATCCAATTGTAATGAATAACTTCAATCGTTTTCAAGTACTTACAATTTATTCTGATTCAAAAAATAAAGAGAAGGAAGATTAAGATAAGCGCATGCAAGTAGATCAGCTTATGAATTGAGTCGCAGCCTAAAAGTTATTTTTTTTTGTTCAGATTCGATTTTGAGCAAACTCGAGTTAATGTTTATAATATTAGTTAAAAATTAATTTTTATATTAATATTTATATAGTTAAACAGTGATCTGAATTGAATCGAGCCTGTTCGGATCATCAAAATTCCTACCCAAGCTTGACCGGGCGAATTGGAGAGCCTTTCCCCGAATTTTCAAGGCCTTTGCCCTTTAATTTGATCATCTTTTTCATATGAAGCAAGCAAACATTGCTCAACAATTTCTCTTTATATTTCCTATCCTTTTTCTCAAATTTGGGATCACAGATCAACGATGATGCTCTCTCCAGGAAGAATCCAAGAAGGTGAGGGTAGGGGTGTAAATGAGACACCTGTGCTCGCAAGCTACTCGAGTTCGACTCGAAAAAAACTCGAATTCGATTCGGTCATTATCGAGTCGAGCTCGAGCAGCTCGAGCTGTCGAGCGAGCCGAATTCGAGTATCTTAATACTCGATTCGAGCGGCTCGCGAGCCTAATCGAGCTTTTTATTTTATAATATATATTTTTAATATTAATTTACTATTTTATCCTTAATATATAAATATATACTAAAAACCTAAAACCTAATTTTTTAGCTTGTCTTCCTCTCACTCTCTCAGCCGCGCCACCTTCTCTCCCTCACAGTCTGACTCTCGCATTCTCTCCGTCACTCTACCTCGTCCATCTCTATCTCCTTTCTCTTCTTATTCCTTATTTCCCAAATCCACCATACAACACTCAAACACCGCTTTTCCCCTTCCTCTCACTCTCATCTGCCTAATTAAGTCCTTTTTTTCTTCTCAGATTTGCGGTCGATGCATCTGCCGGTAAGGTAACTATCTCTCTCTCTCTCTTTCCCTTAATATTTATTTATTTATTTATTTGTATTCTACTCATTTTCCTTTTCTTTCACAATCCATTTCCTTTTTCTTTTTTTTCTTCTTTTGATAATTATCACAAACAGATCTCTGTTTTTACTATAAACTTAGATTAATTAATTAATTATATAAAGGAGTGGTAGCAATGGAAGAAGATGAGGAAAAGGAAGAGGAGTTGATGGAGAGGGAACAAGGGTGTTTGGAACATGGGTTTTTTGACGGGTTGCTTGATGGGTTTGGGTCTTTTGAGAATTACTGTTTGCAAGATGTGTTGGGACCGTCTCATGATGGCTTGTAGCATTTCGAGAAGGGTATAATTTTAAGGAAATACTATTTTTTCTTTTACCTTGATGTACTTGTTTGTTGTAATTCTTTGTACTTGTAACATATAATAGTGTTAACTTCTTGTGACAATAGCATGTTCTTCCTAATGTTCTTTTACTTGCAGAAATAAAGGATCGATTATGCTTTGATTAATGCGAGTGTTTATTCATTGTGGATAAATGTAGGTTCATTGATGTTCTGATTTGCAGATTGAATGTTATATAGATTGTATCTTCTTTTGACATACATTTTGTTTTTGTGGTTGATATACTTGGTGTAAACTGTATTGCCGAGAAACTTGAATTTGAGCTTTTATTGGACTTTAAGAACTACAACATTCACAAACTAGAAAAATATATCATTAACAAAATCATATTTTCCATGGACTAAACATGTTAATTAGAAAGCTGTAGTAAACTTGCAACATATATACAATCTCTTAACTGTTAGAATAGTTTAATTTGTCTCTTATGCTACACAGGACCTTCTTTAAAACTTGCTTGTGTTTTGAGCGCTATGAGGTCAAACTTTAGGAAAAGCTTTATAATTGGCATTTCTATTATCATTGAATTGACTCTTGTTGATTATCCAAAAAAGAAAGAATTGATGCTTGTTAGCCATTGGAAGAGCATCAAAAGGGTATTTCAGAATTCAGATATTTATTCAGACTTGTTGAACAAATAAGTTGTTTTACTATTTTTTTCTGTGTTGTTTTTCCTCAGATGCTAAATGTTAGGATAGGGAACCATGTGGATATTAGAGCTAACACATGCATTGATCGGGGCAGGTGAGTTATCTATTGTCTCTGAATGTTTTTCACTCCTAACTAGCTTCTGCATTTCTGAGCAGACCAATGTCTAATGAAAGTATATCACCTATTTGGTTGTGCAGTTGGAGAGACATAGTAATAAGAAATCATTCAAAGATAGATAACTTAGTTTATGTGGTTTTTGTTGTCTGGCCTTGTTGATAGGCTTGCTCTAAGGTATGATCTTTACCAAAATGTTGGCCTTTGAAATTGGACATAATGTAGTCATCGGGAAAAGTTGCATGCTTTATGGACAGGTTGGCATAGCAGGTTCAGTGATGTATGTTATTATTATCTTTTAGTTTTTCCTTCTTTTGTCCAGTTTGCCCTTCAAGTTTCTCATGTATGTGAACTTGATGAGACTTTCAAAGTTTCTAGGAGTTGTGATCATATTTGGTTTCTCTCCTACCATATGATAGGAGACTACGTAGTCCTAGGGGGAAGAGTAGCAGTGGTGAATTGTAGACTGGGAGCACATCATCTCTATCACTTAGTCCTGCATCAATTTACATGAAGTTGTGAACTGCTTCAGTTAGATTAATTTTGATTGAGACTTTTACTTTTTTTGTATTTAGAAAATTTTGGATTTGATTGTTTTGTAAGGTTTTTTATCATTATATCATTTTTAAAAAAAATTATTATTTAAATGCAAAAAAATTGTATATGAAACGAGCTCGAACTCGAGCTCGAACTCGAACTCGAGCTTGAGTACATAAATTGAGTAAACGAGCTTAATCGAGCCGAGCTCGAATAGTTCGATTTTATCTCGAGCCGAGCTCGAGCTTGAAAAATAGTATTCGATCGAGCTCGAGCCGAGCTTCGAGCTGTGAGTATCGAATCAAGCTCGAGCTCGAGCTTCTCACTATTCGAGCTCGGCTCGATTATAGCCCTAGGTGAGGGTAGAATTTAATGCTTCATTGACTACTGTTTATGAAGGAAGAATGGTAGATAACTATTTGGAAGTTTTAAAGTTGACAAGTGGTGGCCAAAGGAAAAAAGCTACTTTAATTATAAATAATAATAAAGTGGTGGGATGTTGTTATTTTTTACTTGACAATCGTGAACACGATATGATTATACGATACAAATATAATACGAAAATAATTATTAAAATACTATATAAAATATGTTAAAACAAAAAAATTACATAAACATGATACAAATACACAAACGTGTCAAAATCTATATAACACGAATTATTAATGTATCAAAATTTATATAAAATATAATACTTTAAAAATGATTATTACATGTAAAAATATACTAACAAGATATGAATACGGATTGCCAGATCACTCTCCAAAAACATTAATGTTTTTTGCATTACTTTTAAGGGTTTTGCTAAAAAGTGTTCTTAGAATACTCTTTAAAATCAATTAATATATTATTTATAATAATAATATTATATTAAATATAAAAGTTAACAATTTTATACCTTATTTTCAATACATTGAGTGTAGATATTATTATATATAATAACCTACAAAAGTATCCTTAAATATTCGTCGAGAAAATCTTATTTTTAATTAAATATATATATAAACATACTAAAAACACATACATAAATTTTTCACTAATAAATTTTTTATAATTTTATTATAATCCACAAAGATTTATTAATTTTTATTTGGGGCTTTAGAATAAGAAAAAGATGCACGCTTTAAATTCTTTTTATTAAGTAAACAAAAATCGATTTTGCTGAAAACAAAACCAAACTGATGAGATTTTCATTGATTCAATTAAAAAATAAAATAAATATTATAAATATTTTTATATTAAATAAGTATTAAATATAATAAATAGTTAATAAAAATATGTTTTTAGCTTAATGTTAAATGATTTTTAATATATAACTAAGAAATTAAATTTTCAAATCCCATCACTTTATTTTAATAAAAAACATAAAATTTATTTTTACCAATTTAATCCGATTGAACCGAGTTTTTACTGGTTCACTAAATCACTAATTCTTTAATACTCATCAGACTGAACAAATTTTCGATTCTCAATTGATCTCATGCGATAGACCGGTCCGATCAAGTTTTTTAAATACTAAAATGCTGCCATTTTAGCATGAAATTACCAAACTTATATTTTGCAACTGATCCAACGATTCCCTAGTTGTTATATCAATGGTTTTAGGTTTAATGGTAAATCTAGGCAATTTGCACATGCCAAGTAAAAAAAAAACAGGGTCTTTTAAGTAGATTTGATAATATTGGATACGATACGATTATACGATACGAACACGATACAAAAAAAAATTAAAAACGACATGAAACACAACACAATATGACACGAAAAAGAAATACGGACATGATACGAATACACATACAAGCCTGATGAATGATTAATGTACTTGCACGTGAATCTAAGTGTAAAAAAAAATATGCAAGTTGAAGAAGTATTAAAACAGCAACATATAGTCCGATAGGTAATAAGACACTAGGTGAAGAAATATTAAAGCAGAAAGAGGTTATTAGTTTTCGAATTCAAGAGCTATGATACGATACTAAATTGGGTGACCAATTATCCTAAAAGTTTAATCTGATAGAAAAAGATCCGAGCTTCATATTTAAGTTTCTACGAAGTTTTTCTAATGCTGCTATGAATTAACAAACAACAACACTAACAAAATTGTTGGCTTAAAATTTTGCTGAATTTAAGATTCAACTTCATCACCAATGGCATGGTCAATGACATAACCTCTTTGGACTGCAAGCAATTTCACATTAATCTTTTAGGGTGCAAAGACCTTACATTTGCAAATATTACCATCAATGCACCAAACGAAAGCCCCAACACTGACGGAATTCATATCGAACGTTCAAGTCGGATCAACTTTATAGATTCAACTATTTCTACCGCTGATGATTGTATCTCTCTAGGTGGTGGTAGCCAACAGATTTCAATTTCAAGAGTTACATGCAAACCGGGTCATGGCATCCGTATCAGAATTGAGTATATCCGTGTCAGATACATATTCATATCCGACATTCATCCCAAACTCAAATAACACAGTATAAAGAGTCAAAGCTTCAAATTGAGCAGTGAGCATTCAAAGCCTTTAGCCCAATTCCTCTTCCTTGATCAACTCAACCTCTGTTTTGAAGAGAAGAATGGAGAATGAGACGATTGAAAAGTACAGGAATCCACCTGGTGAGTGAGTCACAAACGATCCAAAACTCGTCCCAATCACACACTGCCATGATGGTCCGTACACCGAAACCAAACTCCTAAAACAACACATAATTACTCACTCAGTCCTACAATTAAGTTAAATCTAAATGCAGAAAATAGCAATCAATGTTAGAAACAATGGATTTCATGTCTTTCTTCAATTTCATGTATAAAAGGAAACAAAGATGAATAGAAAATAGCTCCAGTGGGTCTATCTACTTTTCACAAATTGTTAATTATCTTGTTGTCGAAACTGGAAAGCTGATGTAAAAAATGTTTTTCTTTTTCTTTTTCTCGGTCTTTTTCTTTTTGACCAATTTTTTCTTGGTCTTTACCCTCCTTAAGAAGTTTTTCTCCATTTCTAGGAACGTACATACGGCAGCTAAGAAACCATTAGCCATTTGAGTTTATATTTGTAACAATAATCATTGTAAGTCTCCAACACGGAAATTACAATTAGGCTTTGCTTGTTCTAATGTCTTGACATGATAATTTTGGATATGATCTAAAAACACAATACAAATATAACATGTTTAATAAATATGATTAACACTATCAACATGATATATTTAACATACTTATTATATTTTTTTATAATTTAATAATTTATATTATATTTATGTTTACGCGATTATAATGAAAAAAAATGTAAAACACGACATTCGTAGACCGATTACCAAATCTAATAATGTCCAAAATACTTCTCCATTAAGCTCTTGAAATTTGTTTTCTAACGTATTCTATAAATCAGAAAGTCAGTAAGTCAGTCTTAATTTAGAATATTTATAAATCTTGGGTCCTTTTTCCATACCGAAAGGAAATTAGCTTTTGACTACCAAGTACCAACATCCAACAGCGTTAATTATTATTGATATCAATTCTCAACTTTGTTTTATTGGCACCACCAAATAGATTAGAATATATAAATCTTGATTCCTTTTCATGTCGAAAGGAAATTAACTTTTGACTATGTACAACACTAAGGAATGATTTTTTTTTTAATCGATAATTTTGGATACGATATAATTATATAATTTATGAAAAATAATTAAAACATAATACAAAAAAAAATCGAATACTACACGATTATATGAATATACCAAAATTTATATAATACGAATTATTAATGTGTCAAAATTTATATAAATATATAATATACAAACACGATTATGATACGAAAAATAATACGAATACGATACAAATAAACGAATTATCACCTCTACTTTTTTGCATTTAATTATTTTGTCTCACCACTATTTTCTTCTTTAATCATAACTTTCGAATCCAAATTAGGAGTCACATCTTCCATGTAGGGCCTTGTAAGACTTGTTTATATGTTGTTTATAATAGTAAATTTTCAACTTAGTTATATATATGACATATCAAAAATATTTCAATTGTTATAAATGAAGATAGAAGTAGGATTAACATTTTGTTGTGAACAAAATTGAAATAATGGGAAAGGATTGGCTAACGACAGTAAATTATTGAAATCCTTAGAAGCATATATATATATATGTATATATTTATATATATATATATATTTATATTTTTCTGACGAGAATATCAAGTAAAATATTACAATCATAATCAAATAAATTTTAACTATATATGCATATAATAACGAAGCAGTTGTTTGTAATTTAGATTAAAAAATTATATTGGTCCGTTTATATTGAACTCTTCATGAGTTTGGTCAAATCGCGTTATAAGATCAGATAGTTAAAAAAAATTTCTTGTTCATTGACTTGATCGGACCAAGGTCAGATAAAAAAAAATTTTGCTTCTCCAATACTCAGTTCGATCCAGCCTGTCGGGCTAAAAAAGCTAGTTTTAAAATTTTAAAATTTATATATTTCAATTTAAATTTAAATAAAATATTTTTATTAATTAAATAATAATCCACAATAAGCTGGATCGAAAAATCCTATCTTAGATTTTGCCTACTGAACGGATAACCTAATTTTTAAATAGATCTAACTTATATTTACACCGTTTGGAGGAAGAAAAAAATTGCAGAAAACATGGAGGAACATCAAGTACTGGTTCCTAAAATTTCTAATATGATCAAGCTAAGATTTGGTAGCCGTACTATTATTTGCTTCTTTTTCTGCAAAATTTTGTCTATGTCTTCAATATAGCATTGATTGATTTCTTTTATTTTAGAGTTAAAGGGCAATGCTGTGTTACCATTGACATAATAGCTTAATTTTTGGCCATTACAGATATTATAACCTTGATGCTTATTATAGGCGTAAAATGGAGAAGGGGGAATAAAAGGGGTGTTAAAAAGGTTCTCCATTCAAAGGTACGTTATAATGCACACATATGTGCTTCGATTTTTTATTTTTTTTTAAGTATTTGTGTTCGACATCCGTGTCAGACGTATATTCGGACATGAATGTGGATATGACTCTCCAAGAATCCTTCAAATATATGAAAAAACTTTAAAAAATTAAATATATCCATATTGAACTCATACTTGTATCCGACACTCACACCCGAATCCGAATAACATAGATGCGGACTGCATCATTTATGCCATATTGAAATTGAAAGTAGCTCATACCCTAGTTTTTGCAGTTTTCCTGAATAGAGCTTTATTTGAATTGGACTTATATTTGACGACTCATGCATTTGTGTTTGTCTTAATCTCTATTCTATTAGTCAGATTTGCAACTGATTGGCAAAATAGCTTAAAAACTGCCATTTGCTGTATTTTGTTGGCTATGGTATTAAATTCATCATTAAATTAAACTTCTTCAAGCTGTAACTGGGACAGTTTTTTAAATGCAATTTCGTTATTATATGCTTCTTGTCAAGTTCGTGGATCTTGCATAATTTTATAAGGCTGTTTATTTACACATCCCTTCTAGGTTATCCAGATTTGTGGTGAGTATCGGATAAGATATGTCCGACACCGGATGTTCAATTTTTTTGAAGTTTTTTTTTTTTTATATATTTGGATAATTTTACCCTCGTACCCATGTTCGAATATGTGTAGGATACATGTATAGGATAGAAGTACTTTAAGAAAAATGAAGAGTCCAGATAACATCGCATTCCTTAATCATCCAAAGTAAAGAGACTCTCAAACTCTATGGACTGTGAAATTCTTTTGAACTTTCAACTAGCTCCATTAGAACCAAATAAAAATGGAGGTTATATCATGGGAAGCATTAAAAGCATCTGGAAAAGTTTTGATCCTCTTTACTTTGATCGTCTGGATGTGTCTTCAGCTACCTACAAGAAGTTCAATTCGGATAGTGGATCTTGAGACTACAACGGTTCTAATATCTAACACACTAGTATGCATCTTTGTAGGATTGCAGCTTTATCATGTGGAGAAGAACCCAAAAGTACTCCCTTCATTTCACTTGTCATGCTTGTGATTCTTACCTTGGGCTACACTTTTCCTTATGCACTGGACTTTGAAACCTTGTGCTCAAACAAACAAGATCAAGACAAGGTTTTGCCCCATAATGGTGGATTGTTTGAATTAAATGAAGTGACTATGACAGCAGTTATGGTGGTTCCTTTCTTGTTGCTATTTCGCCTTTTGCAGTTAACAGCCTCAGCTAGATCACATGACAGCAGCAACCAAAAGCCCTTGTGGTTTGCTGAGGAAATGACCCTATTTGGGCTTGCATTTCTATATGCTACCGGGGCCAAATTTGTGTTGCTTGTCACCTGGGAGCAGTGCAGATCACCAGATGTTGTGTTGCTCCTATCTTCGACTGTCGAATATCGGCATCATCCTATCTGCAATGACTTGAAATCATATGCAGGTTTAATCTTAGATTGCTTTTTTTTGCCTTAGATACTTCTCAACATGTTCTCAAACTCAAAACAGAAGGCTCTCACTTGTTCATTCTACATTGGAACCACTTTTGTTCGATGGCTGCCACATGCATATCATCTTTATCGAAATCACAGCTATGGTTTCTATAACTGATAGACAATTGAGACTTTTCCTTGGTACTCTAAGTAGAATATAGTTTTTTTTTTGTATTGAAGTCAATATATGAAAATTGAGAGTGATTTGTCTGTCAGTGTGTATCTTGTGGTTAGGTGATGTTTTGGTCAAATATCTTGTAACTCCTTACATCAAGGTGTATTGGTTCAACAACCTTACCTAAGGTTATTTTGTATTCCTATATTAAAAGTATGAATGAGAAGCAAAACATACAGAGCGTTCTCTTCTCAGCTTCTGTTTTTCTTTTTCTTTTCTGGTTTTAAACAACATGGTATCAGAGCTATAACAGTGATCTTGAGGGACTGTGAGTGAGTGAAAAAACCCAGAAAAAGCTTCTATCCTACAACCCTTAAACACCTTTAGAACTTGTTAATGGCCTCCAGCAATTTTGCAACCCCATCACCTCCTATATTTGCAGGAGAAAACTACCCCATTTGGGCAATAAAAATGAAGGCTTATTTGAGAGCCTTTGACATGTAGGAAGTTGTAGAAACAGGCTGTGAGACACCTGCCTTAAGAGAAAATCCAACTCTTGCTCAAATGAAACAACACAGTGAAGAAGTGACAAAGAAATACAAGGCTCTTTCTTGCATACACTCTACTATTTCAGATGTGATTTTCACCAAGATAATGGCATGTAAAACAGCCAAGGAAGCTTGGGACAAGCTTAAGGAGGAGTTCCAAGGAAGTGACAGAACAAAGCAAATCATATGTTGATTCTATGGAGGGAGTTTGAGGTTTTGAGGATGAAAGATGCAGAGATTGTTAAAGACTACTCTGACAGGCTCATGAAGGTAGTGAATCAACTCAGGCTGCATGGTGAGGAGCTTCCAGATAAAAGAATAGTTGAAAAGGTTCTTGTAAGTGTTCCCAAGAGGTTTGAATCCAAGATATCCTCTTTTGAAGACTCTAAGGATATCTCTAAGATTACCTTAGCAGAAGTTGTAAATGCTCTTCAAGCATTGGAGCACAGAAGGGCCATGAGACTTGAGGAACCAACTGATGGAGCTCTTCATGCAAAGCTCAAAAACAAGCAAGCTAGCAGCAGTATGGGAAGGATGCAAACTGGTGAGAGAAAATACAAAGAGAAGAAGGATAGAGATGGCCATAAATTTGAAGGCAAAAGAGGAAGGTTTTCACCTTTTCCTCACTGCAAGAAAAGAAACCACTTAGAAAACTACTGCTGGTTCAGACCTGGAGTCAAATGCAGGGCCTGCAATCAACTTGGCCGTATTGAAAATGTTTACAAAAACAATGCAAACCAAAAGGGAGAAGCTCAAGTTGTCGAAAAGCTTGGGCAAGAAGAAGAACAGCAGTTTGTAGCTACATGTTGTGCAGAAAATAACAGTAAAGCAGTCTAGTTAGTGGACAGAGGGTGCACTAACCACATGACATTTGATGCCAATCTCTTTAAGGAGTTGGACAGATCCTACACCTCCAAAGTGAAGATTGGGAATGGAGAGCATGTGGATGTCAAGGGAAAAAGAATGGTGGAAATCAACACTGCCTCAGGTACCAAGTTTATAACTGATGTTCTATATGTGCCTAAAATTAGTCAAAATCTCTTAAGTGTAGGTCAGATGCTTGAAAAGGAATGTTCTTTGCATTTTAGAAATATGTCATACATTATATATGACTCAAATGGTTCAGAAATGATAACTGTTGGTATGAGAGACAAAAGCTTTCCTATGACTGGAAGCAAACAGAACTGCATGCCTATGCCAGTGCAGTAGATGGTTCTGCCTTATGGCATAAAAGACTAGGCCATTTCAGTTATTCCACCTTGAAGCATATGCATGCTGATGATTTGGTTCAAAATTTGCCTGTCATTTAAGACAAAGCTAATGTGTGCAGTGCTTGTCAATATGGCAAGCAAAACAAACTTCCCTTTCCACCTAAAAGCAATTGGAGAGCCTCAAAGAAGCTAGAGCTGGTGCACACCGATGTGTGTGGACCTATGAGCACACTTTCCTTAAATGGCAGCAGATACTTCTACTATTTGTGGATGATTATTTAAGGTTCTACTGAGTTTATTTCCTCAAACTAAAATCTGAAGTGTTTGAGATCTTTCTAAAGTTTAAAGCCATGGTGGAAAGTGAATCTGGATGTCTGATCAAAAGGCTCGGGTCTGATAATGGAACAGAGTAAACTCTGGGGAATTTATCAAATTTTGTGAGCAATCTGGTATAAAACAGTAGTTAACTAATCCTTACACTCCTCAACAAAATGGAGTAAGTGAAAGGAAGAACACGACAATCATGGAGATGGCCAGGTGCTTGCTATATGAAAAAGACCTTCCTAAAAGGTTTTAGGCTGAAGCTGTTGACACATCAGTATATCTGATAAACTTGCTGCAAACAATGGCCTTGAACGGGAAAACTCCTTATGAAGCTTGGCATGGAATCAAGCCTTCAGTTGACCACCTCCGAGTGTTTGGATGTGTGTGTTATTCTCTTGTCCTAGAAGTGAAGAGAGACGAGCTTGATAAAAGGGCTGAGGTTGGGATCTTCCTGGGGTACAACAGCAAATCAAAAGGCTACAAGCTGTATAATGTAACTTCAGGGAAGGTTGTGGTCAACAGAAATGTTAAATTTGATGAATTAGCAAAGTGGAATTGGGAGCAAGAAAAGGTTGAAGCTTTAGAGCCACTTGTAATGCTTCAAGAACAGAATGAAGATTCAGAGAGTGACACTGAAGTTCCAGTGAGGGGCACCAGATCACTGCAGGATGTGTATGACAGATGCAATGAAGCCATAATAAAGCCTACAAGTTATTCTGAAGCAACCAAACAAGATGCATGGAGATCAGCAATGACTCAGGAAATGAAGATGATTGAAAAGAATGCAACCTGGCAACTTGTAGACAGACCAACCAACCATAAGATGACTGGTGTCAAGTGGGTTTACAGAACCAAAATCAATCCAGACGGTTCTATAAACAAACATAAGGCCAGATTGGTTGTTAAAGGCTACTTTTAGCAGCAAAGTATTGATTTTTCAGATACTTTTGCTCCTGTTGCTAGGCATGACACTATAAGGCTTCTTATAGCCTTAGCAGCAATGAAGGGATGGAGAGTTTATCACTTAGATGTGAAATAAACATTTTTAAATGGCTTGCTTGAGGAGGAGATCTATGTTGAGCAACCAGATGATTTTCAAGTTCCAGGGAATGAAGACAAAGTGTATAAGCTCCATAAAGCCCTCTATGGCTTAAAACAGGCTCCAAAGGCCCGGTATAGCAGAATTGATGCCTATTTGCTGCAAGAGGGGTTTATATGAAGTGAAAGTGAAGCTACATTGTATGTGAAGAAGCTTAAAGATGAGGAGCAGCTTATTGTGTCCCTATATGTTGATGATTTACTTGTTACAGGTGACAATGAGGAGTTCCTAAGACATTTCAAACAGAACATGAAGAATGAGTTTGAAATGTCTGACTTGGGTGAAATGAAGTACTTTCTTGGGATGAAAATCCATCAGTCTGATGCAGGCATCTTCATTTCTCAAAGGAAGTATGTCTTGGAAGTGTTAAAAAGGTTCAAAATAGAGAAAAGCAAATCAGTGGCAACGCCACTAGTTGTGAATGAAAAATTATCCAAGTCAGATGGTGCTAGTGATGCTAATGCCTCTGTTTACAGAAGCTTAATTAGAAGTCTATTGTATTTGTCTGCTACCAGACCAGATATTATGTATTCTGCTAGTTTACTCTCAAGATTCATGCAAGCTCCTAGTCAAGTTCATTATGGTGTAGCTAAGAGAGTTCTAAGATACATAAAAGGGACAGCAGATTATGGTTTATGTTATTTGAAGAATGAAAGCAGTAAGCTCCAAGGGTATGCTGACAGTGACTGGGCAGGAAGTGTGGATAATTCCAAAAGCACTTCAGGGTATGTTTTTTCATTTGGAAGTGATGTGTTTTCATGGAATTCGAAGAAGCAAGATGTTGTTGCTTAATCCTCTACTGAGGCTGAGTATATCTCTGCAGCAACAGCCGCAAACCAAGCCATTTGGCTAAGAAAACTTTTGGCTGATTTGGAACAGAATCTAGATGAAGCTACATCAATCTGGGTTGATAACAAGTCAGCTATAGCAATCACTAAAAAACCTGTTCAGCATGGAATAACCAAGCATATTAATGCTAAGTTTCATGCCATTAGAGAGGTTGAAAAGCTTGGTGAAGTTATTGTTGTATACTGCAAATCAGAAGATCAGATTGCAGATGTGTTGACCAAGGCTGTTTTTAAGCCAAGGTTTGAATTCCTAAGGACAAAGCTTGGAGTCTCCAAGAAAAATCTCAAGGAGGAGTGTTAGACAATTGAGACTTTTCCTAGGTACTCTAAGTAGAATATTGTTTGTTTTTATTTTTTTATATTGAAGTCAGTATATGAAAACTAACAGTGATATTGTCTGCCAGTGTGTATCTTGTGGTTAGGTGATGTTTTGTTCAAATGTCTTGTAACTCCTTACTTCAAGGAGTATTGGTTCAACAACCTTACCTAAGGTTATTTTGTATTCATATATTAAAAGTATGAATGAGAAGCAAAACATACAGAGCATTCTCTTCTCAGCTTCTGTTTTTCTTTTCCCATCAATCTCTGGAAACCTTTGAATATTTGAGCAGCCTGAAAGAATTAATGTTTCACGAGATTCCATTCCAATTTTGGTTGGAAGACTCCTAAGACTTTTGCAGCCTCCTAAATTAAAAAGTTTAAGCCTCTTAAGAACTCCAATGGATGGATGAACATCGCATTCCTGATCTGACCAATCTGATGTCGATAAATTCTTGGTTTCGCGTTCAAGGAAAATAGAGTCTGAGATTGTTTACCGACAAGGGTAAAGCATGAGAAATGGGAACTATGAAAATAAGAATGAGATTCTCTCTCACTTTTGAGCTTGACTGTGGTTGGTACTGGCTAGGACTAAAAGGATATAACTGTCAATTTTCGATATGAGACGATTACAAGACACGAATATTATATAAAAAAAATAACTCAAACACAACATAAAATACGACACAACATAAAATATGATATGAATACAGGAACTTATCAAAATTTTTATAATACGAATTAATAAAGTGTTAAAATTTATATAAATATATAACACTTTAAATACGATTATGACATAAAAAATAATACGAATTGCCATATCTACTAATGGTTGCAAGTTGGCCTAATCTGGATTTAGTTTCTGCATACTACATACAGATGGGACTTAATTTGGACTCAATTTCTTGTAAGCAAGTGCAAGCCCATTTATAAAGCCCAAACTTTATTATTCAATATCAGACATATATATAATTTTGGCTACAAGAGCCCTTACTTAAGTGACATGTGTCTTTTTTAGATAAAAAAGTAATTATTTTATTTGTAAAAGATAGTTTTGAGATTTTATGTACAAAGAGTAAAATTAAAAAAAAAAAAAAAATGAAGAGATGAGGGCATACTTGACAATTCATGTATCCGTATCGTGTTCGTATTTTTTTCATGTCATAATCGTGTTTAAGGTGTTTTATATTTTTGACATGTTAATAATTTATATTATATAGATTTTGACATTTTCGTGTATTCGTGTCGTGTCTGTATTTCGTGTCATATTTTAATTATTTTTTTCGTGTCGTGTCTAATATTGTCAGGTCTAGATGAGGGTAAGTTAAAGAGAGAAACGGGAAAATGAAAAAAAAGAAAAGAAAAAAAAAGAGATGGGTGGGATTAGAGGTGCTTATAGGTCGGGCCGGGCTTAGGTATGGTACCAACTCAATATATACTTGCCCAAGCCCAGACCGACCCGAAATATGAGCCTCAAATTCTACCCAAACCCGTTCATATTTGTAAATGGATAGTCCAAATCCGTTTAAGCCTGACCATATTTTTTTTAAAATTTAAATAAATATTTTATTATTATTTAATTTTAGTAATTTTAGCTTTTTTTTTTCTTTTTTTTTATTAAGTTTTAAAACATGAATAAACTTAGCATATTTTTAAATGTTTACACTATAATATTATATATATTTATTTTTTATATGATATAAATTACATAATGTATATAAAAATAAAAATAATATATTATATAAATAAAAAATGGGAGGGCCAGGCTGGGCTCGGGCATTGATAGTTGGAGCCAAGGTCCAGCCCATTTTCTAAACGGACCTCATTTTTTTATCCAAGCCCATATTTCGAACCTAATATTTTTGTCCAAACCCTTCAAAATATAGGTGGGCTTTCGGACTTAAACGGGTAGCCCGACCCTTGAGCAAGTCTAGGTGGGATAGATGGTGAGAATCTTACTGTAATATAAAATGAGTTACAAAAAATATTGTTCACAACTGCACAGATATATGACTGACACCTGTCAAAGATGGAGAAAGAATTTTATAAATTGTTGAGGGTATTTTTGATAGAGAATGAAAAGAATGAATGGATAGAGAGAAAAAAAGACATTGGAGCTAAAAAGTAAACAGGATGAGAAGAACGGAGAACAAGAAAAAAATAGAATGAAGAGAAAGAAAAAAATCGGATCCATATGAATATTATGAAAGAAGGGAAGAAGAGGGGTACTATGAGATTGCCTTCATCTCGCACTTCTCCCATCTTTTTTAATTTTTTTTAATCTTTTTACTTTCTCTTATTTCTTTCATTTTTCTTTCTTTTCATTATTAATTTTCTCATCTTTTTTTTTTCATCTTATTTTTTAAAAAATTTTCTTTTGTTCTTCTTTAATGTTTTTATTTTTTTCTCTATTATCTTTATTGTAGTAAAATAATTGAATAAAAATAATCAATGATATTTTGTTTGAAAAACAATAAAAATATACATATTTCAAATTAAAATATTTAAATCCCTTTTTCATCTATTATTTTTTCGATATTATATTAAATATATTATCATTTTGAATAGTTAAAAAATTATAAGAAAAGATTAGAGCTATCAAAGGACCGGGTTCATCTCCAAACCTGAAGTCCTGTTTAATATTTATGAGAGTTTGAACAAAAATATTAAGTCAATTAAACGGGTTTGGACAAAATTTTGAGATCGTTTAAAAATGAGTTGGGTCTTGACTCCAACATTTAAGGTTTAAACCCAGTTCAATTCGGCTATTAATTATATAATATATTATTTTTGTATGTTTATATATTATATAATTTATATTATATAAAACTATATATTTTAATGTATACATTAGAAAATATATTAAGCTATCAATTTTTAAATATTGATAAGGGGAAATACTAAACACTAAATAAAAAATATAATATTTTTATTTTTTTAGAAAAAAATTATTTAGATGGGTCTAGGTTGTATCATTTATTATTTAGACGATTTTGATAAGAATTTAAAACCCGAATAGTTGGGTCAAACTGGACTTTTGCAAGTATGTATCATATTGATAATATATCTATGCTGATCTAAACTTGATCTGACCTTATCCAATTCGATGCATGAACACTTTTTTAAAAAATAAATATTATATCGATGCTTATACTTTAACTTTTTTAAAAACATAAATAATATATAGTTTTTAAAATAAAAAGACCCGAGCGAAGACGGTAAAGTTTTCTAGTAATGAAATAATATGAGCTCTAAAAATATCACAATTCTTGATTATAATGATTAATAGTGGATTAAGATTCCTAATCAATAGAAATAAAATCTTAGGCTGTTATAACATACTCATGTTTCCTACCTTTTCTTCTTCTTCTTTCCCCCTCCCCCCCTCTTTTTCCTTATTTTAAGAATACACTCTAAGATTTAAGGCTAAAATTCAAACTATTAGCATTTTTTTCTTCTTTTTCTCATAAACCTTATTTCATGACTGGTATATGTGATTTCTCTCCTTCAATATTCACTTTCCCTTCAAACCTAAGGGCCAAAGTTACCATTTTAATTAGCATATGGTTGTTCTTATTTTTGCTGATATTTCATTGGGAAAATGTATGTTACCGGACATGAGACGAATATGTGTCCGACACAGATATACTTAATTTTTTTAAATTTTTTTCATGTATTTGGAGGATCATATCCTAATACCTATATCGAATATGTGTCGAACACAAGTGTGGAATACAAATATTTTTAAAAAAATAAAAAAATCCAAGTAACATAAAAGAAAATATTTACTATTTCATGCACAACTGCCTCCATATCAAACAAGGTAAAAAGAAAATCATCACTCTTTTTTTTTCTCGAATACAAAGAAAACCATAAGTGTAGCCTGTCTAGGCTTGATTATTTGCAAACAGAGAGGTTTGACAACAAATTGGACAGAGATCAAACTGAAAGAAATAACGAAAATTCTATTTGCATATCTTACAAAAAAACGAAATAAGCACAACCCTCAAACCATTACACAACTTTCTTCAAAAATTTATTGATTTCCTTGTGTTCTTCACAAGCATGAGAAATTACCTTCAGCTGCAGTTCCAACCACACCTGAGAATAGGAAAATATACACAACTCTATTATTTTATAGAAGCAAATTTTGCAACCTTTATAAAGGCATGCTAAAAGAGATTAAAGCCAAAAAAAGTAATAAACTAAATTTTATAAGCATTTTTCCTTCTTGAACTTATTGAAAGAGTGATACCTTTAGGTTGAATTCTCCTCTTTAACCTTGCTTTCAGCAGAACAAATGAAACATAGAGCCAATCCTTCACATTATCCAAGAAGAGAAAATAGGAATGCCTCCAAGAATGGTTGAAAAATACAGCACCACAAAATCCCCAAAAACCCACAGCAAATCCAAGTCCCATGCCAGCATAAAACCATGTTCTGAATTCATCAAAATCATCTTGGCCTCTTCCTGGTTTTCCACGAGGTTTTTCCACTGGTCCTGAGCAATTTGGTGTGACTGGAGGACCACAAAGTCCATGATTATGGGCAAATGTTGAAGGATCAAAGAGCTGTAGTTGAGACCCTGTTGGAATTTTCCCTGACAAATAATTATGGGACAAGTCCAAGCTACCCAGAAATGTCAACTCTGACAAGCTTGGTGGGATGCTGCCTGAAATTTTGTTTCTTGACAAATCAAGCGATTCTAATTGTCTTAATTGCCCAATCTTTCGAGGGATTTTGCCAGTCAACAAGTTCCTTGATAAATTCAATGCAACCAATTCTCGAAGACTAGTTAGTTCTTCAGGAATCTCTCCTATTAATTTATTACTCGAGAGATCAATGACTATTAACAGTCCAAGAATTTTTGCATACTTTTGCTTCATTCCTTTCCATGTAAGTAGTGCCTCGTCAACATAGTCAACATCAATGAAAACTGAATTAGGATCTATTTTTCTTGAAATGGAATGCTCAATTGTTCTGCTTAAATTCATCTTTTGAGACATAGAAATGAAATCACTGAAACATCGTGGAAGGGTGCCAGAGATTTTGTTTACAGAGAGGTCCAAGATTTGAATGTTATTCAAGCCACAAAGTTGACGGGGTATAGTTCCATTAAATTGATTGTTTTGAAGGCTAAGAAAAATTAAGAATGAGAAACTTTCCCCGATCCACTCAGGTATATTTCCTGATAGTTTGTTATCACTTAGGTCCAGAAATTTTAAACGCCAACAATTTCCTAAAGATGAAGGTAATTCTCCTGAGAAGCTATTGCTGCGTAAACTGAGCATTTGAAGAAGCGCTAGAGATCCCATCGATCTAGGAATTGAGCCAGACAAATTATTCTCAGCCAAATTCAAGGCTTTTAGACTGAAGAATCTTGCCAAACAATGGGGAATCACTCCAGAAAATAGATTGCTCGAGAGATCAAGCAACCTGATTGTGTCTGGAATTTCACAAATTGAAGTGATTGAACCAGAAAACTTGTTTTTGGAGAGGTTTAAGGACACCAAAAGGCTTGTCAGTTGTGGCAATGGACCCGTGAAATTATTAGAGCTTAAATCTATAAAAGAGCCAAAAATCAAGCATTTCTGGTCAGGAAAGATACTACTACAGTTATTTGGAAGAGTTCCGCTGATCTGGTTGAAAGATAGGTTTAAATTATATACTAGCACAGAAGTGTTCCAAAACCAATGTGGGATGGAATCTGAAATTCCCGCAGCTGAAAAATCAATTTTAGAAGGCAAAATATCTTGATATCGAATCCATTCCGGGAAACGTGGCCCTAACTTACAAGAGCCAAGGGATAGAGTATGTAGTTGAAAAGGAGGAATCCACCCAGAGTTGAATTTTAAAGCCAAAGAACTGTAAGATAAATCCAACTTCCTTAAGTTGCTTAGATTAGAGAAATGTGCTTCGGAGATTACAACCTTATCAAAAGAATTTCCAGGAAGCTCTAATGTCGAGAGGTTAGAGAGCTGTTCGATGTCTTGGCTTATGGTTCCATTTAAACGGTTGTATCCAAGACTTAGTACTTGCAAGGATGATAGTTTTGCGATTTCATTAGGCACTGACCCCGTCAATTGATTCTCAGTTAAATCCAAATACTCTAGCGAGTATGTTGTGCATAAAGATGTAGTTTGAAGAAATCCAAAAACATCTCCTCTGAGATTGTTGGATCCGAGATCTAATGAACGCAAACTACATATATTCCATAAAAATGTAGGAATCTCACCATCAAGCAGGTTGCTGCTCAAACTAAATTCTCTTAGAGCAATCATATTCTCGAAAGTTTCAGGAATCGAACCTGTCAACTGATTCGATGAAAGATCAAGAGTGACCAATCTCGAAAGGTTTCCTAGTTGAGAAGGAATTGATCCACTAAATTGAGATCCAAAGAGAACCAGATAGGTCAATTGTTTAAGAGAGCCAATGAACTCGGGAATGTGGCTCCCGTTAAAATCATTGAGACTGAGGTCTAGATAACTCAAATAAGACAATTCAAGCAATGAAGGACTAATTGTACCTGTTACATTTCCAATTTTGCCTGGGAGATCAAGCTTTACCACATGGCCAGTACTGTCGGTGCACCCGACACCAATCCATGCACAGCAATCGCCATTGTTATCCTCATCGTTTCCCCATGAAGAGATGTCGAGCAGTGCAAAAGTACCATACTTATAGTTTACAGCTGCAAGGCTGTGCTTGAAGTCGAGCAACGCTTGCCTCTCACTAGCTTTGCACCTTATTGTAAGGCTAGCTTCAGTGGGTCTCTCAAGAAGAAAAACAAGTGCCAGAAATAAAACTAGGAGGAGGCCAAAGGAGTACTTTTTAGTGGACATTATAATCAAGCAATCTGATTGTGTTACGTTTGAATACATTGCTGACACTTCAGGCAATGCCCTCCTTAAATAATGGTTTTGGTTCATAAATTGTTAATTATTTTGTTGTGGAAACTGGAAAGCTGATGTAAAACATGTTTTTCTTTTTCTTGGTCTTTTTTTTTTCACCAATTTTTTCTTGGTCTTTACCCTCCTTAAGAAGTTTTTCTCCATTTCTAGGAACATACATACGACAGCTAAGAAATCGTGTTAATCATTTTAAGTCTCCAACACGGAAATCACAATTAGGCTTTGCTTGTTATAATGTCTTGGCATGATAATTTTGGATATGAACTAAAAACACAATACAAATATAACATGTTTAATAAATATGATTAACACGATCAACATGATATATTTAATATATTTCTTATATTTTTTTATAATTTAATAATTTATATTATATTTATGTTTACGCGATTATAATGAAAAAAAAATGTAAAACACGACATTCTTAGACCGATTACCAAATCTAATAATGTCCAAAATACTTCTCCATTAAGCTCTTGAAATTTGTTTTCTAACGTATTCTATAAATCAGAAAGTCAGTCTTAATTTAGAATATTTATAAACCTTGGGTCCTTTTTCCATACCGAAAAGAAATTAGCTTTTGACTACCAACATCCAACAGCGTTAATTATTATTGATATCAATTCTCAACTTTGTTTTATTGGTACCACCTTTGACATGTGGGAAGTTGTAGAAACAGGCTGTGAGACACCTCCCCTAAGAGAAAATCCAACTCTTGCTCAAATGAAACAACACAGTGAAGAAGTGGCAAAGAAATACAAGGCTCTTTCTTGCATACACTCTACTGTTTCAGATGTGATTTTCACCAAGATAATGGCATGTAAAACAGCCAAGGAAGCTTGGGACAAGCTTAAGGAGGAGTTCCAAGGAAGTGACAGAACAAAGCAAATCAAGTGTTGAATCTATGGAGGGAGTTTGAGGTTTTGAGGACGAAAGATGCAGAGATTGTTAAAGACTACTCTGACAGGCTCATGAAGGTAGTGAATCAACTCAGGCTGCATGGTGAGGAGCTTCCAGATAAAAGAATAGTTGAAAAGGTTCTTGTAAGTGTTCCCAAGAGGTTTGAATCCAAGATATCCTCTTTTGAAGACTCTAAGGATATCTCTAAGATTGCCTTAGCAGAAGTTGTAAATGCTCTTCAAGCATTGGAGCACAGAAGGGCCATGAGACTTGAGGAACCAACTGATGGAACTCTTCATGCAAAGCTCAAAGACAAGTAAGCTAGCAGCAGTATGGGAAGGATGCAAACTGGTGAGAGAAAAGACAAAGAGAAGAAGGATAGAGATGGCCATAAATTTGAAGGCAAAAGAGGAAGGTTTTCACCTTTTCCTCACTGCAAGAAAAGAAACCACTTAGAAAACTACTACTGGTTCAGACCTGGAGTCAAATGTAGGGCCTGCAATCAACTTGGCCATATTGAAAAGGTTTACAAAAATAATGCAAACCAAAAGGGACAAGCTCAAGTTGTCGAAAAGCTTGAGCAAGAAGAAGAACAATTGTTTGTAGCCACACATTGTGCAGAAAATAGCAGCAAAGTAGTCTGGTTAGTGGACAATGGGTGCACTAACCACATGACATTTGATGCCAATCTCTTTAAGGAGCTGGAAAGATCCTACACCTCCAAAGTGAAGATTGGGAATGGAGAGCATGTGGATGTCAAGGGAAAAAGAATGGTGGAAATCAACACTGCCTCAGGTACCAAGTTTATAACTGATGTTCTATATGTGCCTAAAATTAGTCAAAATCTCATAAGTATAGGTCAGATGCTTGAAAAGGAATGTTCTTTGCATTTTAGAAATATGTCATACATTATATATGACTCAAATGGTTCAGAAATGATAACTGTTGGTATGAGAGACAAAAGCTTTCCTATGACTGGAAGCAAACAGAACTGCATGCCTATGCCAGTGCAGTAGATGGTTCTGCCTTATGGCATAAAAGACTAGGCCATTTCAGTTATTCCACCTTGAAGCATATGCATGCTGATGATTTGGTTCAAAATTTGCCTGTCATTTAAGACAAAGCTGATGTGTGCAGTGCTTGTCAATATGGCAAGCAAAACAAACTTCCATTTCCACCTAAAAGCAATTGGAGAGCCTCAAAGAAGCTAGAGCTGGTGCACACCGATGTGTGTGGACCTATGAGCACACTTTCCTTAAATGGCAGCAGATACTTCTACTATTTGCGGATAATTATTTAAGGTTCTACTGAGTTTATTTCCTCAAACTAAAATCTGAAGTGTTTGAGATCTTTCTAAAGTTTAAAGCCATGGTGAAAAGTGAATCTGGATGTCTGATCAAAAGGCTCGGGTCTGATAATGGAACAGAGTACAACTCTGGGGAATTTATCAAATTTTGTGAGCAATCTGGTATAAAACAGTAGTTAACTGTTCCTTACACTCCTCAACAAAATGGAGTAAGTGAAAGGAAGAACACGACAATCATGGAGATGGCCAGGTGCTTGCTATATGAAAAAGACCTTCCTAAAAGGTTTTAGGCTGAAGCTGTTGACACATCAGTATATCTGATAAACTTGCTGCAAACAATGGCCTTGAACGGGAAAACTCCTTATGAAGCTTGGCATGGAATCAAGCCTTCAGTTGACCACCTCTGAGTGTTTGGATGTGTGTGTTATTCTCTTGTCCTAGATGTGAAGGGAGACGAGCTTGATAAAAGGGCTGAGGTTGGGATCTTCCTGGGGTACAACAGCAAATCAAAAGACTATAGGCTGTATAATGTAACTTCAGGGAAGGTTGTGGTCAACAGAAATGTTAAATTTGATGAATCAGCAAAGTGGAATTAGGAGCAAGAAAAGGTTAAAGCTTTAGAGTTACTTGTAATGCTTCAAGAACAGAATGAAGATTCAGAGAGTGACACTGAGGTTCTAGTGAGGGGCACCAGATCACTGCAGGATGTGTATGACAGATGTAATGAAGCCATAATAAAGCCTACAAGTTATTCTGAAGCAGCCAAACAAGATGCATGGAGATCAGCAATGACTCAGGAAATGAAGATGATTGAAAAGAATGCAACCTGGCAACTTGTGGACAGACCAACCAACCATAAGGTGACTGGTGTCAAGTGGGTTTACAGAACCAAAATCAATCCAGACGGTTCTATAAACAAACATAAGGCCAGATTGGTTGTTAAAGGCTAATTTCAGCAGCAAGGTATTGATTTTTCAGATACTTTTGCTCCTGTGGCTTGGCATGACACATAAGGCTTCTTATAGCCTTAGCAGCAATGAAGGGATGAAGAGTTTATCACTTAGATGTGAAATCAACATTTTTAAATGGCTTGCTTGAGGAGGAGATCTATGTTGAGCAACCAGATGATTTTCAAGTTCCAGGGAATGAAGACAAAGTGTATAAGCTCCATAAAGCCCTCTACGGCTTAAAAAGGCTCCAAGGGCCCGGTATAGCAGAATTGATGCCTATTTGCTGCAAGAGGGGTTTATAAGAAGTGAAAGTGAAGCTACATTGTATGTGAAGAAGCTTAAAGATGAGGAGCAGCTTATTGTGTCCCTATATGTTGATGATTTACTTGTTACAGGTGACAATGAGGAGTTCCTAAGACATTTCAAACAGAACATGAAGAATGAGTTTGAAATGTCTGACTTGGGTGAAATGAAGTACTTTCTTGGGATGAAAATCCATCAGTCTGATGCAGGCATCTTCATTTCTCAAAGGAAGTATGTCTTGGAAGTGTTAAAAAGGTTCAAAATAGAGAAAAGCAAATCAGTGGCAACGCCACTAGTTGTGAATGAAAAATTATCCAAGTCAGATGGTGCTAGTGATGCTAATGCCTCTGTTTACAGAAGCTTAATTAGAAGTCTATTGTATTTGTCTGCTACCAGACCAGATATTATGTATTCTGCCAGTTTACTCTCAAGATTCATGCAAGCTCCTAGTCAAGTTCATTATGGTGTAGCTAAGAGAGTTCTAAGATACATAAAAGGGACAGCAGATTATGGTTTATGTTATTTGAAGAATGAAAGCAGTAAGCTCCAAGGGTATACTGACAGTGACTGGGCAGGAAGTGTGGATAATTCCAAAAGCACTTCAGGGTATGTTTTTTCATTTGGAAGTGCTGTGTTTTCATGGAATTCGAAGAAGCAAGATGTTGTTGCTTAATCCTCTACTGAGGCTGAGTATATCTCTGCAGCAACAACAGTAAACCAAGCCATTTGGCTAAGAAAACTTTTGGCTGATTTGGAACAGAATCTAGATGAAGCTACTTCAATCTGGGTTGATAATAAGTCAGCTATAGCAATCACTAAAAAACCTGTTCAGCATGGAAGAACCAAGCATATTAATGCTAAGTTTCATGCCATTAGAGAGGCTGAAAAGCTTGGTGAAGTTATTGTTGTATACTGCAAATCAGAAGATCAGATTGCAGATGTGTTGACCAAGGCTGTTTTTAAGCCAAGGTTTGAATCCTAAGGACAAAGCTTGGAGTCTCCAAGAAAAATCTCAAGGAGGAGTGTTAGACAATTGAGACTTTTCCTAGGTACTCTAAGTAGAATATTATTTTTATTTTTTTTTGTATTGAAGTCAGTATATGAAAACTAACAGTGATATTGTCTGCCAGTGTGTATCTTGTGTTTAGGTGATGTTTTGTTCAAATGTCTTGTAACTCCTTACTTCAAGGAGTATTGGTTCAACAACCTTACCTAAGGTTATTTTGTATTCATATATTAAAAGTATGAATGAGAAGCAAAACATACAGAGCATTCTTTTCTCAGCTTCTGTTTTTCTTTTTCTTTTCTTGTTTTAAACAACAATAACATACTACAGTTTTATTTGAATCCTGACGAAGGTTTTCTCGCTGCTGCTTGGGATGTCACTATGCTTTTGGGGCTCCTACTGCTTGCTGCAATCATTTACTTTCAGCAAAAGTTTGGTGGTCATTGCATTCTTCCCTCAAAACTTAGACAGTTGGAACTTGGAAGCATATCCTGAAATTCGCAACCGATGGGTTCGGCTCGCTGTCGTTACTTTTCAAAACATCTTTAATCACGATTTACGAGTATGACTTTTATAATTAATGAGTGTGTCATACATGTAAAGGTAATGATGAATGTATTGAAAAGTAATCGATAAAAAAGTAAAAGATTGGATCCTAATATGTCCATGATATGGTATTTCCTCGTTGCTACTGTTTTGAAATAATTTTGAGTATAAAAAGGAAAATTGTATGGTTTATACTATATATTTGTACAAGAAAGAGCATAAAAGTGGGATCAAGATGTAACTTAAGTGCTTAATTGGTAGAAATACAATACAACTTTATAAGCCATCAGTGATTTGGTTATTTTTTTTAATGCACTGGAAAGTCTAGTTTTGTTTTTTCTCTTGGGTTTTGGCATGTCACTTTTCCTATGATAGTTAATAGAATATATTGGATTATTCTATGAATTATAGAATGCTTTGGGGTGGAATTTATCTCTTCCCATAGCAAATAGGTTAATAGTGAGTATAATTGGGATTTAAATAACGGTCGCAGACGCGTCACGTTTATCGTGGTTGCAGATGTATAAATGTTATCGCTGTCAATTGCGATGAATATTGACGACGAAAAGAATCAAAACCGCAAAATAATGATCATAACGTTGAGACCGCTATTTAAATCCATGAGTATAATAATAATTCTGAACACAATGTTTACACAAGATGATAGGAATAATGATTTTTACCATATTCACAAGATATTTTCACTTGAAATAACAGTTACAATCTATGTTACTCGGACTTAGGGTGAATGTCAGATATAGATATATTTCAGACACAAGTATGCTCAATTTCTGTAACGTTTTTTAATATATTTGGAGAATCGTAATCGTAATCGTACTCATATCCAAATAAGTATCGGGTACGAATGTTGGATACAAATATTTTTAAAAAAATGTAGATTCAAAATAACATAGGTTATAGTTAACTGATATCAAAGCCAGAGTCCAGACCATTAATGTTCCATTTAAATCCATTAAATCCATGAGTATAATAATAATTCTGAACACAATGTTTACACAAGATGATAGGAATAATGATTTTTACCATATTCACAAGATATTTTCACTTGAAATAACAGTTACAATCTATGTTACTCGGACTTAGGGTGAATGTCAGATATAGATATATTTCAGACACAAGTATGCTCAATTTCTGTAACGTTTTTTAATATATTTGGAGAATCGTAATCGTACTCATATCCAAATAAGTATCGGGTACGAATGTTGGATACAAATATTTTAAAAAAAAATGTAGATTCAAAATAACATAGGTTATTGTTAACTGATATCAAAGCCAGAGTCCAGACCATTAATGTTCCATTTATTTGTCAATAGTGAACTATGGTGCAAATAGGGTAATTCTTTATTTTGGCAATATTCAAACAATGAACATTCAATCTAGTCCATTAGCCTTGGTGTGGGTCAATATTCATGTTTTAAATTTAATAATTTTAATTTAGAGATAATAATGTTTATTTATTTTATATGGAATTTAGTAATTATTTTTAAAAATTGATTGATTAAGGTTAATATTAATTTTTTTGAGTAGTAAGCATGGATCAGTTGACTGAGCTATAGGAAACATTAATTCTATCCTATTAATCAAAACAAGAGAAATTTCAATTAAAATAATTAATTTCCCTTCAAATATGCCAATAAAAGTAGAACAAGTTACAATATAGAAAAACCTATTAAGGCCTTAATTAACTTAATTTGCTTGTTAAAAGATGCTGAATTAGCTTAAAAGATGCCGAATTTCTTTTCTAATTAACTTAAAAGATGCTGAATTTGTCGAAATTATGGAAGAAAAGCGCTATTATTCCGACTTTTCATTTTTCTTGAAGTACTCGTGTTCGACATCCGTGTCCGACACATATTTGGACATGGGTATCGGAATATGACCCTCCAAACACCCTCCAAATATATGGAAAAACTTAAAAAAACTAAACATACCCGTGTCGGACACATACCCGTATCTGACACTTACACCCGAGGCGGAGTAACGTAGCCGTGTTCTATTGACAGCAAGCCTAGCAAGTAGTGTAAGCAATCTTCTAGTCTTAGCTGGTTCACCTAGGTTTGATTATTATAGTATTGATTTTGAATGGGAATGCAAATTGCAATTAGAAGTGGAGCTGAAGACGGAAGTATGGACATTGAAGCTTGCTTTTTACATGAAACATTGCAGGCTTTGGCAAATAATGAAGAGTTCATGGATGCTGTCACAATTTAACTAATTCAAAATTCCAAAATCTACGTTGTTTAGGGTAGACTTGACAATCCATGTATCCGTGATCGTGTTCGTGTATTTTTGTATGTCATAATCGTGTTTAAGATATTATATATTTATTAAATATTGATATGTCAATAATTCGTGTTGTATAGATTTTGACATGTTTGTGTTTGTGTTTGTGTCATTTTTTAGTTATTTTTTTCGTGTTGTGTAACCATATCGTGTCAAAGTTGCAAAGTCTAGTTTAGAGAGTGAAATAATTTCCATCAAACTAGGCTAGATTATAAGATCCCCTCAGTAAAACTCCATATTTGCAGACATTTGGTTCATCCCTGATCCCCAGTAAGTTGCCCACCAGGAAGATTGGATGATCCAGCTTAACTCCTTGAATAGTAATCCTAGTCCTAGACTTGGTTTATATTTAAATATCTATTAATGTTGTTTTTATTAATTTATGCCTTTGTTCTACTGTATTTTTCATGTTTCTTTATTAGCAAGCAGTAAAATTTATAATTCATTAAAAAATGAAATCTGACAGGTCTAGAGTTTTCTGTTTTCAAACACTATTATTTAACTTAATTGATTTATGCATTTATCTTTAAAAGGTGATATTCAACAAATTTAAATTTGAATTTCAATATTTACAACCTCTTTACCTATTCTCAATTTGAGACCTCTTTATAGTAAAAAAGAAACATTGTTTACTTTGCAGCAATACATCCTACATAACACAATCCTAGGCAACCTTAATCACTTTTCTACTTCACATTTTCCAATGGGTTTAAGCCATTCATGAATGCCTTTCCTTGTTCTCAAGCAATGCTTCTCGACTTGGAAGGCAATGTAATCGTGTAATGTAGGGTTTTATAAATATAAATGCTAAATAATTGTTTTTTCAATACGGGATTTATTGTTTATACATTAACATATATAACCTTGTTTCTTTCTCCCTTTTCTATATAAAAAAGATAAAATGATTATACTCCAAACCTCATCAAAGGACTTCACCGGTCACCCTCTCACCTGCTTCTTCACTGAGCAATCCAACTTCCTCAACATTTTCATTATTCTTCAACCTGCAAAGAAAATATAAACATAAGAAAATTATTTTAATAAAGAACATAAAATGCAAAAAATAAAATTCATTAAACTCCAAGTTTCAACTATGTAAAAAAGAATGAATTAAATGAATAGAATTTTAAACAGTAAAAGGCTATATTACCCAGATTCGGGGTGAGTATTGGATACGAGTTAGTGTACAAACGGATATACTCAAAATGTTTAAAGTTTTTTTCATATATTTAAAAGATCATATCTCATACTTATGTCTGAATATGTGTCAAGTATAGATGTCATATACGAATACTTGAAAAAAAATAAAAAATACAAATAACATAGATAAAAAGTCTAGCAAAAAGAATTATTAAGACTAGACTAGTGACCAGTAGTTTACCAGAATTAATGTTTCTTTCCCAGCCGGTCCTTTATAAAATTGTAAATTCCCATCCGTTTTGGTTGTGGCCCTGCCTCAACCTCCACCTCCTCATAGATATTACGTTTTCTCTTTAGAAGGGAACCATTACCTATTGATCCATCAACATCAGAGTGTTGATGGATATCTTCAAATTTTGCAGAACTTTGACTGCTATGCTGCTCTTTTATTTGTTCCATCTCGTCCAAATCTTTCTCATACACTATTCGAAACCCACACTTCTTCACCTTAACAAAGTGGTCATCTGAACAAGAATTGAATGACATCTCAAGTTCATCGCATTCCTGATCTGAGCAATCTGATGTTGATAAATTCTCGATTTTGCGATCACCCCATTCGTCCACCAAGGAAAACGGATCTAATTTGTCACGCGAGTAATAACGAAGAAAAAGGTGGTCCTTCACTATCGGTTGGTTATCTTTTTTAGGTAAACCCCACTCAAACTGACAGCGAGGTCGACAATTTCTAGGCAAAACAGCTCGAGACATTAACTTCTCGTCCCTCGGAGCATCATCAGTGACAAAAATGCAGCAGAAAGCAACTCCCATCCACTGACTATCATTCCGAATATTGAGAGGCAGAGGTATCTTAATTGAAGAGACATCTCTCTGATGGCTGAACCATTCTGGGATTTCACTTCCAGGTATAACAATATCAAATATTTTTTTTGAATTTGCAAATACCTGCAAAATAAAACTCCCGTTGTTTGATAACTAATACCATAAATTTTTAAGTATGAGGTTCTGTGAGAGAAAGAGAGATATTAACCAACCTTAAGATGTTTTTTCAGCAATGTTGATGCATTGATGTTCTCAGCCAATCTGTAGCAGTGAGTACCTATAATATATGCAAAATCATTTGAAATGCGTAAACCATATGAATCGCATATATATGCACAATCATTTGAATTGTATACTTTTGATGGATTTGCAACTATTTCCAAAGAGGCACAACCATCTATTCTCAATTCTTCAATACTTGTTGAAAGCTCAGGCAACGATTTAAGCTCCCTGCAATCTGACAATATAAGATATTGAAGCCTGGAAAGTCGATTAAGAGTTGCAGGTATGCTGATGAAATTGTTACCACTGAGATCAAGCGAGTTCAAATAGGATAAACAACAAATATCACTAGGAATACCTCCTTCACAAAGATTGCAGTCCCTTAGATTCAGCTTTGTTAATGAACTCAAACCAGACAACTGAGGTAACAACAGAGCCATGGAATCCATCCTTCCTCTTTGGATTACCTTGGAAAAAAAAGATTGCAGTCCCTTGCGTCCATTGAAAGACAGAACTTCAAGATTTTTAAATTGAAAAATGAAGGATGGTGGTTTTGTTATGGCAGTTTCACTTATGTCAAGCTCCTCCAAAAATTCCACTTGCTGCAAATTCTCTGGCAAATTTTCAACTTTATAACAGCCATAGAGATTAAGATCTTTTAGACATTTACACCCATCTATGCTGCTTGGGAGACTCACAAGTTTTCTGCAATATTCCAGATTTAACAACTCAAGACTGCTGAGATGTCCAATTGAAGACGGAAGTTCTTTAATGCCTGTCATATCTAACCGAAGCTCCAACAAACATTCCATTTTGCCATCAATCTCTGAAAAGCTTTCAAGATTTGAGCAGCCTGAAAGAGTTAATGTTTCGAGAGATTCCATTCCAATTTTTCTTGGAAGGCTCCTAAGACATTTGCAGTCACTTAAATCCAAATGTTTAATTCTGCTGTGATGTCCAATCGAAGATGGAAGTTCTGCAATGCCTGTCCCATCTAAATAAAGCTCCAGCAAACATTCCATTTTCCCATCAATCTCTGGAAACCTTTGAAGATTTGAGCAGTCTGAAAGAATTAATGTTTCAAGAGATTCCATTCCAATTTTGGTTGGAAGACTCCTAAGACTTTTGCAGGCTCCTAAATTAAAAAGTTTAAGCCTCTTAAGAACTCCAATGGATGGATGAACATCTACTAGTCTGGTACAACCTTCCAAAATCAAACTTTCAAGATTTGGGGCTGCTGTGAAGTCTGGTGTCTTGATCAGGCTTTTGGACCCTTTGAGGTTGATCACTTTCAACTTATACAAGGGCTGTAGAAAACAATAATAAATTAGAGAGAAAAGAGAAAACATAAGAAAGCTCATTTTTGTTGTTATTTTTCTAACTTAATCAAATTTTAATCATTCACCTTAATAAGCTAAAAGACAAAGATAAAATGAGTTAATTCTTACTATGTTTCCCTTCCATAGTTGTTCAATGCGGCTATAAGGTAGGAGAAGTGTAACAAGGTTGTCTGGTTGGAAGCTTGAAGGCAAGGATCTTAAAGGACATCCTGTCCAATCTAAAAGCCGTAGCTCATCAGAAAGAAATTTGAGATCACGACAATTTGTGGGACAAAAGATTCTGAGCAATCTCAATTTTTTCATCTTCAAGAAAGCATCGGCACTCAAAGTGAGCGTCTTGTTCGATTCCCTGATAACCATGGGCAAAACAAAAATGAGCTTCAAAAATATAAAGCATTCAGTACCTAAAAGTTATGTTGCCCCGACTCTTTATTTTTTTGAAGTACTCGTGTCCGACACTCATGTCTGACGCATATTCGGATATGGTATGGAGATATGACCCTCCAAAAACTCTCTAAATACATGAAAAAACTTCAAAAAAATTAAAAATACCTGTGTCGTACACATATCCGTATCCGACACTCACACAAAATCCGAATGACATAGCTTTAAAGAACTAGAATTAATATTCACAAACACATACATCTATCTATCTTTTTTCGACAGAGTAATATGTTATTTGATAAATAATCAAAGAATTAATATCAAGTATTGAAGGTTTTTGCCATTTACTTTTTAATGGTTTTTGTTTTTACTAAAAATAATGAAAGGCAAAAAAAAAGCAAGAAACAACACACAAATAATAAAAAGTATAGCAACAACATCAACCAAACGACAGTTTTTAAAAAAAAAAAAAAATTAATACAATCAATTTTCCATCTACTTGATTTTAATATTTTATTGGTTATGCTTTAATTTTGATTAGTCATTTAGTGATTACATTATGACTCTTCTCTTCAATTTTGATTAGTTTCATGATTGAATCTTAAGAATGAAAGATGGCAAACATGAGATGAGAGAGAGCTACTTTTTTTGTATTTCAAATTCAATGGACTTTCATATGTAAAAAAAAAAAAAAGCAAAAGAATGAAACCTAGTATAAATATTCTTTGTTCTATCAATCAAGATTCAAGATCAAGAATAATAATAATAATAACAACAATAGTTATAAAATACATATATAAATAGATACACATGTATGTTCTTTTACCATTTATTGCCGATGATCATGCCTTGAACCATTTTCGTAGCCTAAAAATCAAGAGTAAAGTATAAGAGGACACAAAAGGATAGCATAAATTATATGATATATAGAACTCGTGAAAATTTACATTTATGATTATCATTCTTATGTTTAACATTATTATAATCCTTTGGTTGAAATATAGTAAATAAAGAATTTTGAACAAAGTAAAATATTTTATAATGAAAGTGATTCAATGAAATTAAATTTTTATTTATACATATCGTATAAGTCTTATTAATATTTATAATTAAATAAAAATATTTTAAACGACATGCTTTAAAGATATAATGAACAAAGATATTCGTTTCACTCAATCAAATATTTAAAATGACACTTTATAAATATCATAGATTATATATATTTTTGTTCAAAAGATGCTGTACCTGGTGATAAGAGAAGAGATTGCAGGTGCTGAGATTTGAATCCCAAATCTTCTGAACGTCACTTCTTAAAGGTGACTATATTAACCAATTAGACTAAACCCAGAGCTCAAATTATATATATATTTTGATATATATTATAGGTATATATAGATTATAAATATAAATTATTACTATCTCTTGTTTTGAGAATTATATATATTTTTAGTATTGTAAATCTCCATTTTCTAATCCCACATCATAAAAATTATTTGCCATGTCACTAGTATTTTCTTTTTTATTTTTTGGTATCCTTTGTTAAGATTCTAACTTAAAAAATTTTAAAATAAAAATTTAATTAAGTCTAACTAGAACCATGTGCACTCATTATGAGGATGAAAAAAAAAAAGTGAAAAAAATGTCTTAGAAAAGGAAAAAATTAATTGGGTAGTTTGTTAAAGAGAAGAGGGTAATTTTTTTAGATTTGTAAGTAGTTTTTTTAAATATAAAAGTACATAAGTAGCTCTAATATTATTTAATTAGGTTTTTAAGTAATTTCATTGAATGAATTGATGTTTAATTAACTCGTGACACCAACTCAGTCAAGATCTTTAATGTTAGTATAGATGATTAGCCATGTCATTGTTTTTAACAACCATTTATAATATTCCTTAATTATCATGTTGAGTAGAGATTCTAAATACATAAATAAATAGTATGCAAGTTTTATGGAATGACTTACAGTGTTTTGTGTTAGCACATGATAGACATCCTTTTCCTCCCACAATCTACAACGTTTTCCAGGTTCATCAACAGATTTTTCCCTAACAATTTTTCTTCCCATCTCTTGTAGTAAGTCATGCATCCACAAACATTTGCTGTGTTCACTAACTTTTATGAGAGATTTCTTAATGAGAACATCGATGATCTCGTCACCCTTTAGTTTGCGCTTGGTGGTGCATAGCTCTTTGAGGAATTTTGCATAGCGTGGTACTTGTTTAATGGCATCCAAAAGAGGTATATTTACCAGAATTTGTTTTTCGTGTTCCTCTTTCTTAGACTTTGCAAGTCTGCTAGGAAAAGGTGGAGAAGGAAATCTTTGGCTAATAATTCTTTGTAACTTCAATAGGAAACAAGAACATCCAATAAGAGCTTGGAAACTCAAGTGAGTCAATTGGCTAGTAACATGGCTAAACTGGAGGCACAAAGATCTGAAAAACTCCCTTCTCAAACTGTGATTAACCCGAAAGAGAATGCTAGTGCCATGACCTTGAGGAGTGGGAAACAAATTGAGGAAGAACCAAAAACAACAAGGAAGCCCGATGATGAGATAAAATAAAAGAAGGATTCGACTCTTGTGGATAATGAAGCTGCAATTCCTTGTGAGAGTACTTCGGCACCTAAGGTAACTTCTAAGGTTCCTATCCATCCAGTACTTTTACTACAAAATCTTTTTTCTCCCATTTGAAGAAGCATGCTATATCTAGAAAAATATTCTTCTCACTTTCTTCCAATCCATCAAAACTTATTTGAAGTCTGTCAAGAATATCTTTGTTAGAATCTCTTTTAAGTCTTTCGATTGCACTTCTCCATTGAACTGCATCTCTACTGCAAAAAAAAGACCCCAAAACTTCAAGGGCTAAGGGAAGTCCATCAGCATATCTTACAACATGTTCAGAAAGCTCAACTAAATCATTTTCTGGCACTGTGTCACTACTGAAAGCTTTCAATTTGAAAAGATGAAGTGCTTGATTGAAATCCAATGTTGTAGGCTTATACACATCATCAACTTTATAGGATCGCAGCAAATGTTCGTCTCTAGTTGTTACGATGATTCTGCTCCCTAAACCAAACCAATCACGCCTACCAACCAAGCATTTTAAGTGTTGTATGTTATCAGCATCATCAATAACAACAAGAACCTTTTTGTGTGACAACCTATGACTAATGATGGCATTCCCTTCGTAAACATTGAAAAAATTGAAACCCTCATCAAACAAGGTCTTAGAAAGAAGTTGTTTCTGTAAAGAAACAAGTCCACATTTCTCTGAAACTTCTCGAACATCAGCAAGAAAGCTTTTACATTCAAAATGAGATGACATTTGGGTGTAAACGACTCTTGCAAGAGTCGTTTTGCCGATGCCACCCATACCACAAATTCCTATAATGCGGACATCATCTTCCCCAATGTCTATTTTTGAATGCAACTCTTCCAAACGTGAATCGATTCCAATCAACTCATCAATAACAACCGGATATGTTTGACATAATTTTGCTGATATCTTTTTAACAATGTCTCCAATGAATTCTGATTCATGCCTACAAACAAAAAAAGAGAAATAAAATACAGTTTCTACTTGAGAAATTAGCGGCTAATGAAAAAGACTTCCGACTTTAAATTAGACATGTTTGGTGACAGACAGCCTCGACCCAAATAGGTTTTTTTGTAATCTAGATCGATATGGCCCGTCCAGATTACTATTTAAATAATAAAGATTTTTTTATTTAAATTTAATTATAAAAATATTAATATAAAAATAATTTTTTCAATATTTAATATATTTCAAATAGTAAAATGGGCTTTCAGACAAAATTTGGGCAAGCAAATTTTTGTTACTATTCGGACTCGACCAGCTCTACTCATGAACAACTCTACTTTAAATGAGCCCATAATTTAAGAAGTCAAAATATAAGGACACAATCTTTTATAGAACAAATTTAGGATACCCTTAAAGGCCTCAAGTATATTGTTGTACTTATTAGTAGCTGAAATTGAGAATTACCAAATGTCTTTTAGGTTACTAAAAATTATTTATGATTTTGTTTTTCATAAATGGTTAATATAAAAGTAAATCATAATTTTTTTTTTATTTCAAACAAATCATGGAAATAGTGATCAATTTATTTTTAGAGACAATTTTATTCATAATAGAGTTTGGGAGAAAAAACAGAGCAAGAATAAGGACGACTATGTTATAACATCAAAGAAAATAAATTACCCTTTTGCTATACCCGAAATTTTTTATTTTTCTTAAAATACTTATATCCGATACTTATTCCTGACACATATTCAAACATGAGTATCAGAATATAATATTCTAAATATATGAAAAAACTTTTAAAAAAATTAAAAATAACCATATCAAATATATACTCGTATCTGACACTAACTCGAGTCCGAATAACATAGCAGTTTAGTTTAGTTTAGTTAAATGGAATTTAAAACTTAAAATTGGAAAGTAGAAAAGGAAAGAATGAGTTACCTATTATTTAAATGCCATCCCTTGACATTAGCCACTTCAGTCAAAGCAAGTCGCCACCTTTGGATCTTGTCTTTATCTTCCTTGTATCTCTCTTCATGTTTGGCAAAGGCTTCTTCAACTTTCCCTTTCTGTTTTCTTAAATCAGATGGATCAACATCATAGAATATTGGAAAAACTTTATGTCCCTTCTCGTTTTTCTGCTCAACAATGGCAGCAAGCTCGTCCAAGCACCAACCTGAAAAAGCATATGTTTCTGAAAAAACGATTACCGAGCACCATGATTGTTGAATTGCTTTAAAGAGTTCTGGTGCGATCTCTTCGCCAGCCTCCAGCTTTCGATCATCCCTGAAAGTGACGATTCCATTCCTTTTTAAAGCAGCATATAGATGATCTGTGAAGTTCCTGCGGATATCTTCACCTCTAAAACTCAAGAAAACATCATATTTCTGTCTAGAAATAGATGAAGAAGAAGATGAAGATGAAGGTAAAGACAACATGAGGAAGTCGAGGAAGAGAAAGATATATGAATTTGGTGTTCAAAACAGTTTCTTCTTTTTCTTCTTCTATTTATAAGAAAATAGATCGCCCAATACCCAGAAAGAAACTAGAAACAGTCAAGTATATGAGCATCAAGAAAGAGAACAACAGATCAATTTCCAAGGAAACAAACAAACATTTCTCAACAATTTCTCTTTACATTTCCCACGCTTTTTTCTCAAACGAATATCAATAATATAATAGCTATGAAAGCGCGTAGTGGTGGAAATTTGGGGTCACAGATCAGCGATGATGGTCTTTCCAGGAAGAATCCAAGAAGGTGAGGGTAGATTAATTGGTTGCTTTCTTCACTATTGTTTATGAAGGAGAATGGAAGATACCTATTGAGTAAAGAGTGGTGACCAAAGGAAAGAGGCTAGTTTAATTATATATAAAGAAAAGAAAGTGGTGGGCGGTTGGGTCCTCACCATAGAAATTAATACTATATTTATTTGGAAAAAGATATTTTGACATGCTGAAAACACAGATATTGCTTGTATAGAAGCATTGCTTTTTTTTTTTTTTTTTTTTGGTTGCAAAAATTGCAAAATTTTTTATTATGTTATGCTGGCATAGTTTTCTAGAGTCTAGTTTATGTCAATCTTAAAACTGTGCCAACATTTTTCATGTTCTGGTAATGGTAAAGATTGACTGTTTTTTCGATGCCCAGACTAGAATTGCTAATCAGAATTTTCATGCCACTTTGCTCTGGGCTAGTCAGCAACTCAAACTCATGGATTTATATCTTAAGTTTTTTATTAATAATTTTCAGTCATGTTTGAAAAGTCTGTACTTTGTTCTTAAGGGTACTTCACTGTTCATTAATGGTAATGGCATGAAGAGATTGGAATTGTAGCTGGATGTTCTTTGCTTCTGCTTCATTTCTGGTTGTTAACGGAGCTAAGCTTGAGTATGAGCATGTCTGTTTTTAAAGTCCAAATTTTCGGTTTAATATTGCTTCTTTTGGTTCTCAACAATGAAGGGCCAAAAGGATTCCATATAGAAATCGAACCGGTTAATTGATACAGACTTGTCTGTTTCGAACGATTCTCTGTATTTCTATAAATACCAGGGTATTCTATTTGTTTAAAATACATATTCACTCAAATTATTCTGTGTTTTCTGAAAGAAAGATTTAAGCATTCTTTTATTCGCTGTGTTGCATCTAAGCGTGCTTTTATTTGCAACGATTATCAAGAAAACCTGAGAGACGATTTGCATCAAACTGTAAACACCTTTAGACAGACAAAAAACGTCTTAAGGTCAGAGGTCCAACCTTGACTCGATATTGATTTTTTCAAATTAATTTCTGTAAGTGTCTTTATATTCAATTCTGTATATCTTTGTAATCTATTCGTATATATTTATATGAAGTTTTCATTACTTTGATTATAAAGTGTTATCGAATTTTATATTATGTTTAGAAATAGTATATAGCAAATATAATCTACAACAATCTTAAGACGTTTTTTTGTATATTTGTTATATACTGTTACGTTTGCATTTGCATTTGCTGCTACTTGTTATATATAGTATATACTTATTGTTATTCTTTATATACTGTATGTATGTTTTTGAGATATATATATATATATATATATTGTATCTATTCTGTTATTATATTGGCAGCATATAAGGCTTACTGACTTCTCAATATTTGTTATATTGTTTAGCGGTTTATGTTATATTTTATGTTATTGTTGTTATATTGTTACATACTTATTACATATTGTTAGTAATATATATTTTATATATTAGGTTGCTACGTTTTGCATATATATATATATATATATATTGCTTTTATAATATTTGTATATATTATAATATATATATATATGTGCAATATATTTAGCATAATTGTATATACTGTTTGTTTAGTGATATTGTAATACATATATATATATATATTTATACTTTGTTATATATTCGTTTATCTTACAGTATTATATATTTTACTGTTTGTTTAGTAATATATATATTGTTTCATATATTGTTTTGATAGCATATATATTTATATATATTTTGTTTAATATAGTATACTTAGATTTATATATAGTATTTAATTACTGTTTGTTGAAATCAAATATATATATTTGTATACAAGATATAATTTGTATACATTTGGTAAATAAATATATATTTACGACTATATTATTACTGTTTTGTTTTTTGAGAACATATATATATATATATATAAATATATATATATATAGTTACTATAATATATATATTATTAGTAGTATAATTTTATAATAAAAATTATATGAGTTGATCCTGTTATTTTTGAAATAACAGATGGCCGAAACATCTATCGGTAATATTAGTGCGCCTGTAGCGCCACAACCTCTACATGTCACACATGGTGAAAGACCCGAGAAGTTCAGTGGTCTGGACTTCAAACTATGGCAGCACAAGATGCTGTTCTATTCGACCACCCTCAACCTTTAGTATATCAAATAATACTGAAATTCACAAGTCTTTTCTTTTTAATTTTATCAAGATACGAGTTGAGGCGACCCAATTTTCATTTGATGCATGAGAATCTTCGTGGATAAAATATAGAGGCGGCTATTTGGCTTGATAGGATCCCCAAGGATAAGTGGACCCAATCATATGATCAAGGAAGACGTTATAAGCATATGACAACCAACCTAGCTGAATTTATCAATTCAGTGTTGAAGGGGACGCGTCATCTTCTCATTACTGCTTTAGTGCAATAAACATATTATAGATTGGTTCCACTTTTTGTTAAGATGTGGAACAAGCAAATTGCAATGATGGAGAGAGGGCATACATACTATAAAACAGTCACACAGGCTATGCAAGAAAATCGCAGAAAAGTTAACTCCCACTTTGTTCGTAATTTTACGCGAGCAAATCATTCTTTTCTGATTGAAGAGTTAGTTGATCCACAAGAGGTTGTTCCTGCAATGAAGTACAAAGTCCAGCTTAATGACATGTAGTGTGACTGTTGGAAGTTTCAATCACAAAGGTTCCTTTGTTCACATGTAATTGCTGCTTGTGCACATGTCTATGTAGATTGCATGCAATATGTGGATAATGTCTATAGACTGGAAACTATATTGAATATTTATAGACATGAGTTTCAACCAGTTGGAAATGAAAGTTATTAGCCTCAATATAATGGTCTAGAAATGTGTCTCAATCAGGAAATACGGAGAAATCAACATGGTTGGCCAAAATCAAGTCGTATTCGTAATGAAATTGACCTTAAGGAGAAAGGCCAACCAAAGCGTTTTGGATTATGCAGAAATGAATATCATAGCCGTCGAAAATGTCCGTATCTATCTGGCACATTGGGGGAGAGTTCGCATCAACAATAATCTAATTACATGTTTTTATAACTTGTAAAATTACATATTTTGCCATTAAAGAAAAATGTTATTTAAGTTTTTTTTACTTATCATATAATATAATTTTTATTTTATATAAAATTAAGAAATCTTATAAATAAATTAAAAATATGCTGCGAAATTGCCATCGGTATTTCGGTCATTAATTTTGAAACATCGATAACAAAAGAAGCTATATTCAGATAAAAACTGCCATGAATTATATATAATTCATTTATTTTATATATAAATTTTAAAATAAATTTTTTTATCATGTCATATAATTTTTAATTTATATTAATTAAATTAAATTAAATTAAATTAAAATAAAATAAATTTTTTTATAAAATTAAAAATTTTAATAAATATAAAATATATATAAATTAAAAAATAATAATAATACCAAAAAAAATCATCATTTCCATAACGATTTCTCTTTATATATTAAAAAAAATAGGAAAAATATTAAAGAAAATCGCTAGGGGTATATATCATGAGCAAGTTCAAGGTGCCATAGAATTTTCTTCATTAAAAATTAAATAAAAAAGTACCAAAATAATTAAAATATCTATGTATAAGCAAACAAAACAATGACAAATTATATATATCTATCCAACAATGACAACTTACAAATCCTGAAATTACCAAGAAAGCGTCTAAAGAAAGATGTAGTCAGCCAAAGTCCGCCGGCTGCCATAAGGGTTAATATGAAAAACATGCACTCAATAGCGAAATTATTGTGAAGTGGTATAATAAATAAAAATTATTTCAAAAAGAGAAATGAATAATTAGAAATTATTATAAAGGATATTGTAAAGACAAAATTATCCTTGATAAAAAAAACCTTCTCTTCTCTTCCCTTTTTCTTTAATTTTTTAATTTAACTTTTTAATTAAAAAATAAATATTCTAAAAATAAAATCTTTTTAATTTTAAAAAATAAATTTTTGAATTTTTTATTTACTTTTTTTAATTAAAAAATTTTAAAAAATAAAAATAATATGTCTAAAATTAATTTTTCTTTATTTTTTAAAATTTTTTTAAATTTTTAAAAAATATATTTAAATATTTTATTTTTTAAATTTATTTTCAATTAAAATTTTTAAAAAATAATATTTCCTTAATGAAAGAAAAAAAAATAAGTTTTTTCATTAAGGGTAATTTTGTCTTTACAATATCCTTTATAATAATTTCTAATTATTTATTTCTTTTTTTCAAATAACTTTTATTCATTATACCATTTCACAATAATTGTACTATTGAGTGCATGTTTTTCATATTTTCCCCCATTTTTATTCTATTTCTTTAATAATTGCTTCATTGACTCAAACATTAATTAATCTAGCTAAAAGACCCCATTCTGACGGAGTACTATCATTTTGTCCGAATCGATCGGATACGGATCTTAAATTAATTTATAAATCAATATACAGAATAATTTTTTTAAATATATTATTAAAAAATAAAATAATTAATTAATGAATAAAATAATTAATTTTTAACTTTTTTTCGTGCTGGTCGGTTTAGGATTTCGTGCGGATCGGGTATGAATCCTAAACCGACTCGCGAAGCAATGTATGGATCAACCCCTTTAAATACATCATTTTACAAAAATAAAACTAAAAAACTAAAAATGATTAATAAAATTATTTTTTTCGATCGGATATGGATCTTAAATCGATCCGCGAGTCAGCATACGGACCAACTCAGTTAAATACATAATTTAACGTTTAATGAATTAATAATTTTTTTCCTTTCTTTAACTTTTTTTTTTTTTTCATGTTGGTCAGGAACGAATCCTAAATTGACCCGTGAGTGAACATGCAGATCAATCCTTTAAATACATCATTTAAAAATAAAACTAAAATTAATTAATTTTTTTCCCGAGCCAGTTTAGTACGGATCCTAAATCGACTTCGAGTCAACGTGCAGACCAACCCCTTTAAATACATGATTTAAAAAAATATATATCTTTTTTAATTTTCTTCCGAATGAATCAGGCACGGATCTTAAATTGATCCGCAAGTGAACGTGCGGACCAACCCCTTTAAATATATAATTTAAAAAAAATTAAAACTAAAAAATTTAGAAAAGAAACTTAAAGAAAAAACTTAAGCCCATTATATAGGCGGACAAATTATCCCTAACCTATTTCAAAAATACCCCTTGAATCCCAAGGACTCAAAATTCATTATAGTAGATTAGGAAAAAAAATCTTGCTTTGTCGGATATTTTTAAATTTCTTTTATAATTTTTTTAATTAATTAATAATAATAAATTATATTTTATTAAATAATAATAATTTATTTAAATAATTTATTTAATTTTAATTTTAAAATTATAATAATATTAATATAATAATATTTTATTAATTATGAAAAATTAAATTTATGATAATTGTTCATTTATAAATTACGTAATACAAATACGTTAACGTTATTTATATGTATATTTGAAAAATATTTAGACCTCAACATACATACACTGTATATTTTTATTTATACGAGGTAAAAACTAATAAATGAAAATTAAGAATATAAAATTATGGTTTGTATTTTATTCTCTCGTAGGATCAATTTTCTCACATAGGTTAGCAGCAAATTCGTTTTTTTCCTCTCTCTTTTCGAGCGGATCGAGTACGGATCCTAAATCCACATGCGAGTCAACATGTGCACCAACCCCTTTAAATACATCATTTAAAATAAAATAAAATAATTAATATTTTAAAGGATAAGATAGTAATTTCAAAAGGCGGGCATGAGGAGTTGAGCAAGCATTTATCAAAACCACTCTGCTCCTGCTTTTCAAAAAAAAAATCTCTCTATTCGGAGAGGACCGGTGCGAAATCCATCGCTCTAATTGGGTTTTGCCATCCCTACCCGTGAGTCAACGTGCGGACCAACCCCTTTAAATACATCATTTAAAAATAAAATAATAAAAAATATATATTTTTTATAACTTTTTTACCGTACAAGTCGGGTACGAATTCTAAATCGACCCACGAGTCAACATGCAGACCAACCACTTTAAATATATCATTTAAAAATAAAAAAATAAAACAATAAAACTAATTAATAAAATTATTTTTTTCTCGAAAGAGTCGATTACAAATTTTAAATCGACCTATGAGTATTTGTGCATATCAACATTTTAAATACAACATTTGAAAATAAAATAAAAAGCTTAAAAATAAAAATCTAAAAAAAAAAACTCATCACGTTGATAACTCGTATAATTATATAGTTTTTAGTTATGTTTTATTACTGTTTTGTGTCAAATACGAGTTATTATTGTTTAGTCTAATTGTGTTTATGATATTTTATATTTTTATGTAATTTGGTGTTTTTCACAAGTTTCTTTGTGTGATTTCAGATTACTAGAATTAAGGGCAAATCCAGTTCAGTTCCAGTTCCGACACCGTTTACCATATCAGCTATATCTCGAGTTTCACTGAAGCAATAAGGCTGAAATTTGTAGCCGTGCAAAGCTAAGAGGCATATCTATCTTTTTCATGTTTTACACGTCTTGAAACGGAGTCGTTTTCCCTAGTGAAATCGACCATCAAGTTGGCTGATGTGCAATGACGTCTGTGCTGACCTGTTTTCGTATTTTGCCCATATCTTCTTATCCACATCAGAAAATGAGCTGATTCCAACGGCTATGGATCCGTAACTGATAGGGGTATATTTTGGTAGAAGACAATTTTATCAGATCAAGCCTCCAACATTGACAAAATCGACCATCAAGCTGGCTGATCAGAATTGTCATACAATATGACGAAAATTGTTAGAAAAATGCACCCACCTATTATACCTACCTTTGAAATTTGTAAAGCTTGTCTCTTGTCATTTAGCCCTCCAAAATGTGTATAAATAGAGGGCCTTGGATGAGTATTGGGATACATTATACATTGGGAGGATATTAGCCATTGCAATGTAATTCTCTAAGTTTTCTTCTTCTTTCCTTTCTCTAGTTTTCTTTTTCTTTATTTTTCTTTTCATTTTCTTCATATCTAGTATGTGTTGCTAATCATATTGTTGAGGTGATGAGGTGAAGCTTTTGGTAAATGCTAAGGTTAGTCTCTTAAACATGAGCTAAAATGAATTATCATTTATAAACACTAGTATAGATAATATTTTCTTTTGGTTTAAAATCATACTTGCAAAGTAGGGATCTTGATTCATTATTGACAATGAAAATGGCACAATAAATGCTTGGTTTCATAACCTTGATTTGTTGTAGACATATACCTTGGCATAAGGAATGCTTGGACTCTTTTTGTGAGTTTTGAGGACACCAAATGAACATAATATCATATGCTATGGACGTTGGACAATTTGAACTGAATTGCTAAACCTTCCGATTGGAACCTCCCTTATGTGTGGATTTCAATTGTGTAATAAAACAAGATTAATCTTAGCATAACACCAAGAGTGGATTCTCTAACCTCAACATCTTTTCTTATTGTTTTTTATATTTTGTTTAATTTCTTTTATGTTGTTGATTCCCTAATATCTTGTTTACTTTCTTTTTCTTATATATTTATAAACTTATACTTACTAATACGCTTCCCTGTGGTTCGACCTCGGACACCCGAGAATTTATTACTTGAACATAACCTGCACTTGGGTTTACGACTCTTAATTGAGTCTCCATCAAGTTTTTGGCGCCGTTGCCGGGGAAGCAATACTAAGTATATAAGTTTATAAGTATATTTATTTTTATTGGCTGGTTATACCGCCTAATTTTGTATATATTTATTTTTATTGGCTGGTTATACCGCCTAATTTTGTATATTTTTATTTTTATTGGCTGGTTATACCGCCTAATTTAGTATATTTATTTTGTTTGGCTTGTTATACCGCCTAATTTGTATATTAACTTTGTTTTATGCTTGTTTGGCGACGTGATTTTAGATCTCGTCGTTTAGTTAGATTTTATTGTGAAACTTTTTCAGGTAATCTTTCTAATACAACTCCTACCATGGCTGACAATGAAAGTGTTCATGCTGAAGATGAGAACAGACAAGTACGCACCATGCGTGACTACTTGCAACCAACTCGAAGCTCATCACCCTCTTGTTTTATTTTTCCTCTCAATGCAAACAACTTTCGTTTTAAACCAGGTATGATAGCTTTGCTTCCAAATTTCCATGGGTTAGAATCGGAAAGTGCTTACTCGTTTCTAAAAGACTTCGAAGATGTATGTGTCACCTTTAATGACCAACAATGCACAAATGAAATTGTCAAGCTAAAATTATTTCCTTTTTCTTTAAAAGATAAAGCAAAAATTTGGCTTCATAATTTAAAACCAAGGTCAATTGGCACATGGCAAGAATTACAAACTGAGTTTCTAAGGAAATTTTTCCCAGCACATAAAACTACTGCTTTGAAAAGACAGATTCAAAATTTCAATCAAAATCAAAATGAAGCATTTTTTCAGTGCTGGGAGCGTTTTAAAGATTTGTTAAGTTCTTGTCCACATCATGGTTTTGAAAAATGGCGTCTTATTAGTTTCTTTTATGAAAGTTTAACTCCCGAAACTAAACAATTTGTTGAAACAATGTGTAACGGTGAGTTTCTAGAAAAAGAACCTGAAGAAGCCTTTGACTACCTAGACCATTTGGCAGATAACTCGCAAGCCTGGCACACAGATAATTCCTCTGAAAGTTCCAATAGATCTAATCTTGTTTCTAACAGAGGTAAATATCATTTTAGTCAAGAAGATGAGATAAAAGCTAAAGTAGCTAATTTGGCTAGAAAGATTGAAGCCATGGAACTTAGAGAAGTAAAAGAAGTCAAAACGGTTAAAAATGAAGAAAGTTGTGGAATTTGTAAAATCATGGGACACCCCACTTCTGAATGTCCAAACATTCCCATTCTTAAAGAAGCGTTGCAAGATCAAGTAAATTCCATAAACACATTTAAAAAGCCTTTTCCTTCTCCTTACTCTGAAACATATAACCCTGAATGGAGAAATCATCCCAACTTTAGTTGGCGGAATAATAATCATGTTCAGGTACCACAATCTCAAAAGCCGGGCAACACTTTTTCCTATCAACCTTCACGTGTACAAACCTTGGAAGAGACATTGCAAGCATTCATGCAAACACAAGCAAATATGAATAACCAAACTTCACAGGACATCAATGAGATCAAAAACACCTTGTCTACATTGACAACTTCATTACGCACTCAAGAAAAAGGTAAGTTTCCTGCTCAACCTCAGCCTAACCCTTCTACTCAATGTCTTGTTTCTTGCTCCAATGAAACTCAACAGGAAAATGCCAGTTCTATCACAACTCTTCGAAGTGGAAAGGCAATTGACAAAAATATTCCATCAAAAGACCAAGATCCTCCTTCCCCTCCGAAAAGTAATGGTAAGGATGATGGTAAGTCTGAACTTCTTGAAAATTTGGACAAAAAAAAAGGTATGCATCCTGCTCCTTTTCCTCAGAGGTTGCAAACAATAAAGAATTTGAATCAAAATGCACAAATTGATGAACTTTTCAAACAAGTTAAGATTAACATTCCTTTATTGGATGCAATCAAACAAGTTCCATCTTATACTAAATTTTTGAAGGACATGTGCACAGTTAAAAGGAAACATAATGTACAAAAGAAAGCATTTCTGACGGAAAGTGTGAGCTCAATCATTCAGCACCTTACTCCACCAAAATTCAAAGATCCTGGATGTCCAACAATCTCATGCATCATTGGAAACACTAGAATAGAACGTGCATTGCTTGATCTTGGTGCTAGTGTTAATCTTTTGCCTTTTTCTGTTTATCAACAGTTAGGTTTAGGTGAACTCAAGGAAACACCTGTTACACTTCAACTAGCTGATCGTTCTGTAAAAATTCCTCGAGGGATAGTTGAAGATGTTTTGGTTCAAATTGATAATTTTTACTTCCCTGTTGATTTTATTGTTTTGGACACACATCCTGTTTCAAATCCAAATGTTCAAATTCCTGTTATATTAGGCCGTCCATTTCTTGCAACTTGTAATGCTCTGATAAATTGCAGGAATGGTAATTTGAACATTTCTTTTGGAAATATGACTTTAGAATTAAATGTGTTCAACATTTGCAAGCAACCTGGTGATAATTCAGAAGTACATGAAGTGGATTTCATTGAAGAACTTGTTCATGAACATCTCACCACTACCACATTCCATGATCCTTTAGAACCTTATTTAATTGAATGTGAGTTTGATAATGCTTCAGAAATTTCACACACTGATTCTTTGTTAAATTCTTTTCAGGTTAAGCATTGTTGGAAACAAAAGTTTGAGGAACTTCCATCACTCACAAATGTCACTGTACCATCAACTATTGAACCACCCAAGCTGGATTTAAAACCATTGCCATCCGAGCTAAAATATTCCTTTTTGGGTGAGAATGAAACTTTTCCAGTCATAAATGAACTTGAGGAACTCAGAAAAGATGCATATGAGAATTCTAAAATTCATAAATAAAAAACTAAAGCCTTTCATGACAAGTTAATTTCAAGAAAAATATTTGATGTTGGGCAAAAAGTTCTACTTTATAATTCTAGACTTCACATATTTCCTGGTAAGTTGAGATCAAGATGGACTGGCCCATTTGTGGTTAAGCATGTGTATCATTATGGAGCAGTTGACATTGAGAATCCTCAAAATGGTAACGTATTCAAGGTAAATGGACAAAGACTCAAACTCTTTTTGGAAAATCATGTTACTCAAGAAGAGGTTGTTTTTCTTTCTGATCCTTGTTTTGAAAATAACTAGATGTAAATATAATTTTTACTAATCTTCAAAAAAAAAAAAATTATTTTTTTCCCGGTTAAATGGCGGATAACGGTACTCCGTGATTATTTAAGTCGGTTCCATCAGCTACCCACAAAACTGATATTGTATATAAATTTCTCTTTCAATTTCTTTTTCATTTTTTTTCAGGATGGATGATATTCTCAAAAGATTGCAGAAACGATTTCCTCCTTTTCCTCGAAATATTTTACTGAAGCTTTACCAAGTTCGATTTGAAAGATTAAGAATGCTTATGCACAAAGGGATTCCTGAAGACATGCGTTGGATAATTGAAGCCAAGGTACGTGAAGATGAATATCTTCCTGTTTTGCATTTACCAGGTACAGGTAGAAGCACTTATGCAAAGAAGCGACGAGCAAAGCGCATGAGTTCAAATTGCCACAAGTGTGCACGATGGACGCGTAACGGTAAATGTCGTTCTATTGGGATTCCGTCCTCTAATCGAGATGATAAAATTGAATTCATTAAGGATGGACTGAGTAAGGAGAATTTGGGTAATATCCAACTTTCTCTTGAGACGCATCCTAGTGGAGACGTACAGAGAGAAATTCTTGATTTATGGCCGCAATTCCAAAGGGAATGGCAACATCTTGGGAATCTGATGATAAAAGACCCTGTTTGCCAGCTTGTAAGAAAACTGGATGGGAAGCATATCCTCGACTCATAGAAGGCGTTTAAGCCGTTTCTGGACGTAAAACCAGAGGAAGATGCCAAATACACTTTCGGCGACATTATTACTTTTGACTTTTACGGATGATTTTTCTTCTCTTTTTGATTTTTTCCTGAAATCACGCAAAAATCTTTTGTTAGGTTAACATTTTCTTCTGACAGGTCAAATACACTTTCGGCGACATTATTACTCTTGTCTGATTCACTACTCAGTCCTCTATATATTACACCATGTACTCATTCTCTTTCAAGCACTCGAAAAAGAAAAAAAAATGGAAAGCACTTCGTCCCAGCGCATTAAAAAAATTTGTGTCTTTGGAGGTGCTTATCCAGGGAAAAATAACATATTCGTTGATGAAGCCATAAGAGTTGGAGTAATACTTGCCCAACAAAAGATCCAGTTGATTTATGGAGGCGGTAGTACGGGTTTAATGGGAGCAGTCGCTACAGCAGCACACGTCGGAGGAAATCCAGTTCTAGGAATCGTGCCAAAACTATTCACAAATTTTTGTGGACCTACCGTGGGCAAGGAAATACAAGTCTGGAGTATCCCTGAACGGATGACAATCATGTACCATTCTGCCGATGCATTCATTGCTTTACCAGGAGGTCTGGGTACATTGGAAGAAATAGCTTGCGTGGCTTCTTGGTCATCTTTGGTCACAAATAAGAAACCCATTGGTTTGCTTAATATTAATGGTTATTTTAGTAATTTGCTTTCATATTTAGATAATGCTGTGGATAATGGATTCATGTTTTCAGAGGCAAGAAGAACCATAATTTCTGCTACAACCATTGAAGATTTACTCAAAAAGCTACAAGCTTATGAGTGTTTATCTGCTACGGTTGTTTCGCAAACGCTCGGAAAAAGAAAAAGAGATATGGACGAGCAAGGAGTGGATTGCACTTTGTCTTTGTGACATTATCTAACATTTTGCTTGTTGTGTCTCAGTTATAATAAGTGGTTAGCAACCTCTGCAGGTAATATCTCCTAAATTCTACCTTTAAAATTTGGCATTGGGGACAATGTCATATTTTAGTAGGGGGTAAGGGACATATTTTGCTAAAAAAAAAAATTGTTGTGTTTTAAGACATTTAGAAGTATTCATTCTGAACAAGGTCTGAGTAAGGGAGACTTGAGACATACCTTGTCAGTTTGATTTAATCTTCTTCTTCAAAAAAAAAAAAAAAAGCATGTTTAGACTTAGTGTGTTTTTTAGTTACTTTCAATACTATAATGAGATATGAATTGCATAAGTCTAAAGCAGATTTATTAGTGAGAAGATTTTCATGAGAATTGAGCTTGATATCAACCTTTTTATGAGCCAATGTTAATATGATATGTTGATTGAGAAAGAAGCATGTTTAGACTTAATCTGACTTGTATAATCATCCTTGTGAGTTTTTGAGCCTATAATGATTGATGCATTATACAAATCAATCTAATTTCTTTCTTGAGTGCTCTTATGATTACATGATTCTCTAGAACTTGCTTTAAACCGTTTGATACTATATTGATACATGTGACAACATGAATATGATAGAGGCATTAGGATTATAACCAGAGCCAAACAGCCATCCCTTATTAATGTTCTAAGAGAACATCCCCACTAGTGAGCCAATTTGAGCCTACATTAAATATGTTGTTTTATTGGTAACCACAACTTACACCTAGCCTAAATATACTTATATCCTTACCCTTGTTCTAAAGATGGATTTTTATATTTTGAGACATATTAAAAAAAAAAAAAGGGATATTTTTAGTTGAAAATTTGGGTTAGAAACAAAAGATAAGTGTGGGGGAAGAAAAGAAAAGAAAAAGTCAAGAGAAAAAGAAAGGGATCATTGTCAAATACATTCCCATATTAAAAAAAAAAAAAAAAATCTTCTCTTGAACTTCTAGAAAAAGATGTTACAAAGTTGGTTAGAATGATGCAAAGGCTCAACATGAATATTTAGCCTATGTTATTATGTGCTTTATAAGAGTTTTGAGAAGTTTTATTTGTATGATCTTATTATGTCTCTAAACTCTATGAACTCTTTGGAACCTTTGTGATATCTTTATCCTTTTGTTCTTTAACCACATTATAAACCTTTGGCCCCATTACAACCTTGAATAAAGACCTCTTGATTTATGAAGTTGTATGATCTAAATAGTGGAGAATAGGTGGACAAGCAAGCATATGGTAGAAGTGTTTTCATGAGATTGATTGAGTGTAAACACTTAAAAACTACTTTAAAGAGTGAAAATCAAGAGAGTATCCCATGTGAGAAGTTGAGATTAAGTTTGAATATGCACTATTTTGATTGAAATATGTTATGTTAATATTGGCTTAACTCATTTATTTACATTCAAGCAAGATTTTTTGTGAATTTCTTTAAGCTATTGATTAGTTTTTAAGACTTGTCCAATGATTATCTCTAATTTATATTGGAAGGATTAGTTATAATTATTATTTTTAGTTTTTCTTATGTCTTCAATGTTTGTGGGTATCGTCCTAGTAAACCCTCACGAGACTAAACTCGTCCACTAGGGAGACCTAGGGGTTTAAAGGCTTGTGTCACATGCTAAGTGCCACCGTGATTTCCTACGAAAATGGATTAGATTAGATTTTCTTATTTTATTTTTATTGAGTCGTTGCTAGGGACTAGCAACAATCTAAGTGTGGGGGTGTGATAACTCGTATAATTATATAGTTTTTAGTTATGTTTTATTATTGTTTTGTGTCAAATACGAGTTATTATTGTTTAGTCTAATTGTGTTTATGATATTTTATATTTTTATGTAATTTGGTGTTTTTCACAAGTTTCTTTGTGTGATTTCAGATTACTAGAATTAAGGGCAAATCCAGTTCAGTTCCAGTTCCGACACCGTTTACCATATCAGCTATATCTCGAGTTTCACTGAAGTAATAAGGCTGAAATTTGTAGCCGTGCAAAGCTAAGAGGCATATCTATCTTTTTCATGTTTTACACTTCTTGAAACGGAGTCGTTTTCCCTAGTGAAATCGACCATCAAGTTGGCTGATGTGCAATGACGTCTGTGCTGACCTGTTTTCGTATTTTGCCCATATCTTCTTATCCACATCAGAAAATGAGCTGATTCCAACGGCTATGGATCCGTAACTGATAGGGGTATATTTTGGTAGAAGACAATTTTATCAGATCAAGCCTCCAACATTGACAAAATCGACCATCAAGCTGGCTGATCAGAATTGTCATACAATATGACGAAAATTGTTAGAAAAATGCACCCACCTATTATACCTACCTTTGAAATTTGTAAAGCTTGTCTCTTGTCATTTAGCCCTCCAAAATGTGTATAAATAGAGGGCCTTGGATGAGTATTGGGATACATTATACATTGGGAGGATATTAGCCATTGCAATGTAATTCTCTAAGTTTTCTTCTTCTTTCCTTTCTCTAGTTTTCTTTTTCTTTATTTTTCTTTTCATTTTCTTCATATCTAGTATGTGTTGCTAATCATATTGTTGAGGTGATGAGGTGAAGCTTTTGGTAAATGCTAAGGTTAGTCTCTTAAACATGAGCTAAAATGAATTATCATTTATAAACACTAGTATAGATAATATTTTCTTTTGGTTTAAAATCATACTTGCAAAGTAGGGATCTTGATTCATTATTGACAATGAAAATGGCACAATAAATGCTTGGTTTCATAACCTTGATTTGTTGTAGACATATACCTTGGCATAAGGAATGCTTGGACTCTTTTTGTGAGTTTTGAGGACACCAAATGAACATAATATCATATGCTATGGACGTTGGACAATTTGAACTGAATTGCTAAACCTTCCGATTGGAACCTCCTTTATGTGTGGATTTCAATTGTGTAATAAAACAAGATTAATCTTAGCATAACACCAAGAGTGGATTCTCTAACCTCAACATCTTTTCTTATTGTTTTTTATATTTTGCTTAATTTCTTTTATGTTGTTGATTCCCTAATATCTTGTTTACTTTCTTTTTCTTATATATTTATAAACTTATACTTACTAAAACGCTTCCCTGTGGTTCGACCTCGGACACCCGAGAATTTATTACTTGAACATAACCTGCACTTGGGTTTACGACTCTTAATTGAGTCTCCATCACACGTGTCGAGCAAATCTCACCCATTAAGCCTTTTTTTATATGTTATATGGTAGGACAAAATTATTCCTGTGACATTTAAAAAATACTCTTGAGTCTCACAAACTCATAAATAATTATAGTAGATAATGAAATTATTTAATAATTATAACAATAAATTATAATGAATCACGATTATTGTGGATGTCTTTCCTTATATTATTGCCAAACTAGTCAGTATCGTATTAGTAAATGTATCATTTTTATTTTAATACTTGATAAGTATCAAAATCGGTGTGTTGAACTACTATACTATTTTCATATTTTTTTTTTTTGAAAAGCATGATTTATTGCAATTAAGAAGATGTCCTTTTTACAAACCAGAAAACAGCATGCTGCAGACAAAACTAAGGACTATAAAACAACAAATCTGACACCCTATTTACACCAGATTTGGCTAGCTTATCAGCCTCACCATTAGCATCCCTCAAAATATGAACAATTTCCCAGTTCTGAACCGCAGTTCGTACAAACTCTATAGCCCTTATACCGGGGATTGTTTTCTTTAGTTTATTTGTTACTTGGTTTATTCTTATTTTCAGTTCTAATTAGTATTATTTTCTTGTACATACATGTTTTTCTTTTCAAATTTTGAAAAAAAAAAAAGAAGAAGATGGAATTGAGCAATCTAACACTTGAAGAGTTGGTGGCATACATGAACATGGAGAATCAACAAGCCAATCTCACTTCCTCAGTTCAACAATTGGACATGGGAGGATGTCAAGGCCATCAATGGTTCCAGGACCAACCGCATGATCATTACTCCAACACTTACCATGAGGGATGGTGGGATCATAATAATTATGGCTACTCGAAAAATTACCAAGAAGTAGATCCTTATGCCAATTACACTCATCCATCTAGCTTCAATCAATCATGGTCTCAAGAACCAGATCTTTTTCAACCACCACATATGACTCAAAACTCAGGTACTTCTCTAGAAGATCTTGTGTATTCTTTTGTTACTGATACTTTGCAATTTCAACAGGAAACAAGGGCAAGCATCCAGAGTTTGGAAAAGCAAATGAGCCTATTGGCTAGTAGTACGGTGGAATTAGTAGCAGAAAGATCTCTAGCACTCCCTTCCCAAACGGTGATTAACCCAAAGGAAAATGCTACTATTGTGACCTTGAGAAATGAGGAACAAGATGAGGATGAGACAAAACCAAAGATGGATTCACTTCTTGAGGATAATGAAGCCACCATTCAAATTGAGAGTACTTTGACACCTCAGGTAGCTTTTAAGGTTCTTATTTCTACTAATGTTCCTTCTCCACTTTTTCCTAGCAGATTTGCAAAGTCTAAGAAGGAGGAACATGAACAACAATTTTTGGAAACCTTAAACAGCTTGCTTGTGGATGCCATTAGACAAGTACCAAGATATGCACAATTCCTCAAAGAGCTATACCGCACCAAGAATGATGAAATAATACGTGTGGGGGAGAATGCATTGGCTGTTTTGCAAAGAAAACTTCCTCCAAAACGCAAAAATCCGAGAAGTTTCATGTCTAAGCCAAAAGATCCTAAAAAGCCAAGAAGGGGAATTGGCTAGGCTGAAAACAATCAATCAAGTGCTAATTGGGGGAGGCAGCCTAATTAGTGAAAGCATTGCCAAACTGCCATCCTCAGATTTGCTCTCTTTTTCTTTATCTTTTTCTTATGTTTCTTTGTTAATTGTGTTTAGTGTTTTTAAGTTCATTTAGGCTGCATAAGTTTATTTTGTTTATTAGTTCTTTTCACTTACACATGATTCTTTCATTTGCATCAATAGCATTACATTGAGGACAATGTAAAAATTATGTGTGGGGGGAAGAATTTAGGATTTTATTTAGAGTGTTTTGTTTTTGAGTCTTTTTATGTTGTTTTTCTTTCTGATCCTTGTTTTGAAAATAACTAGATGTAAATATAATTTTTATTTTTTTAACCCCGGTTAAATGGCGGATAACGGTACTCCGTGATTATTTAAGTCGGTTCCATCAGCTACCCACAAAACTGATATTGTATATAAATTTCTCTTTCAATTTCTCTTTCATTTTTTTTTCAGGATAGATGATATTCTCACAAGATTGCAGAAACGATTTCCTCATTTTCCTCGAAATATTTTACTGAAGCTTTACCAAGTTCGATTTGAAAGATTAAGAATGCTTATGCACAAAGGGATTCCTGAAGACATACGTTGGATAATTGAAGCCAAGGTATGTGAAGATGAATATCTTCCTGTTTTGCATTTACCAGGTACAGGTAGAAGCACTTTTGCAAAGAAGCGACGAGCAAAGCGCATGAGTTCAAATTGCCACAAATGTGCACGATGGACGTGTAACGGTAAATGTCGTTCTATTGGGATTCCGTCCTCTAATCGAGATGATAAAATTGAATTCATTAAGGATGGACTGAGTAAGGAGAATTTGGGTAATATCCAACTTTCTCTTGAGACGCATCCTAGTGGAGACGTACAAAGAGAAATTCTTGATTTATGGCCGCAATTCCAAAGGGAATGGCAACATCTTGGGAATCTGATGTTAAAAGACCCTGTTTGCCAGCTTGTAAGAAAACTGGATGGGAAGCATATCCTCGACTCATAGAAGGCGTTTAAGCCGTTTCTGGACGTAAAACCAGAGGAAGATGTGAGCCAGTTTAATTTACATGTTGTTCGATTTGTGTAATTATTCTCTTTTTTTTGCATTGGTATTTTACGGTTGATTTTTCTTCTCTTTTTGATTTTCTTCCTGAAATCACGCAAAAATCTTTTGTTAGGTTAACATTTTCTTCTGACAGGTCAAATACACTTTCGGCGACATTATTACTCTTGTCTGATTCACTACTCAGTCCTCTATATATTACACCATGTACTCATTCTCTTTCAGGCACTCGAAAAAAAAAATGGAAAGTATTTCGTCCCAGCGCATTGAAAAAATTTGTGTCTTTGGAGGTGCTTATCCAGGGAAAAATAAAATATTCGCTGATGAAGCCATAAGAGTTGGAGTAATACTTGCCCAAAAAAAGATCCAGTTGATTTATGGAGGCGGTAGTACGGGTTTAATGGGAGCAGTCGCTACAGCAGCACACGCCGGAGGAAGTCCAGTTCTAGGAATCGTGCCAAAACTATTCACAGGTTTTTGTGGACCTACCGTGGGTAAGGAAATACAAGTCTGGAGTATCCCTGAACGGATGACAATCATGTACCATTCTGCCGATGCATTCATTGCTTTACCAGGAGGTCTGGGTACATTGGAAGAAATAGCTTGCGTGGCTTCTTGGTCATCTTTGGTCACAAATAAGAAACCCATTGGTTTGCTTAATATTAATGTTTATTTTAGTAATTTGCTTTCATATTTAGATAATGCTGTGGAAAATGGATTCATGTTTTCAGAGGCAAGGAGAACCATAATTTCTGCTACAACCATTGAAGATTTACTCAAAAAGCTCCAAGCTTATGAGTATTTACCTGCTACGGTTGTTTCGCAAACGCTCGGAAAAAGAAAAAGAGATATGGATAAGCAAGGAGTGGATTGCACTTTGTCTTTGTGACATTATCTAACATTTTGTTTGTTGTGTCTCAGTTATAATAAGTGGTTAGCAACCTCTGCAGGTAATATCTCCTAAATTCTACCTTTAAAATTTGACATTGGGGACAATGTCATATTTTAGTAGGGGGTAAGGGACATATTTTGCTAATTTGTAAAAAAAAAAAAAAAAAGTTTGTGTTTTAAGCCATTTAGAAGTATTCATTCTGAACAAGGTCTGAGTAAGGGAGACTTGAGACATACCTTGTCAGTTTGATTTAATCTTTAAAAAAAAAAAAACACTACCTGGTCCGTTTATTATCTACATGTGTTTTACTACTTTCGTGTATGTATTTTTTTTTGTGAGTATTAGTATAATCTTGGCAAGCATGTGGATAAAGCAATAGAGTTACAAAGGCTTTGATTAAGTTATCTAGGTTATTTTCAATTTGGTTTTCTGAAAATTTAATATTTTTGATGATCAAATGTCTTTGAGATTGTTTTTGGCAGATCGGTTCGATTTTTGTTGGAATGTGAATTCATGGTGAGCCTTTGGAAAGCCACGAAAAACTGGGAAGTCATAGTAAGTTTACTTTTTCTCTTCATTCCATATGCAGATTTAGGTCATCACAAAGATGCTTGCATCTATACATGATCTGATCTTAGAACAAAGTCACTATCCAGAAAGCCCCTTATCTTTCCCCCCTTACATTAGGAGCCTATAGGTTGTAAACCTTCGGGTTGGATCCCTAGATATGAACTCCAGAAATTATGCCAAAGTGAACGGATACGATTCCGACCCCCATTCCCTCTTTATACTTTTATGATAATATTTGTGATCATTGGGTTTGGGATTGTGTGTTTCCTTCTTGTTTATTTTGTTATCTTTTGAAATCTGAAAAAAAAAAGGAATAATGCAAAAGAGGGTAGTTAGAATGAGTGACTGTTTTTAGAGTCGTGAACTTCGAACTTATTGATGCCAAAACAATGTTGTGATGAGTTGAGAAAAAGATGCTGAAAAAAGAGCTGATGAAAATCTGTCTTGTTTGATCAATTGAATGAAAAGAAAGAAAAAGAAAGTATGGAATCCAATGTGATTTCTGAAAAAAAAAAAAAAAAAACAAGAATGATGATTATGAATAGATGTGATTGTGCATAAAAGATGTCCCAATGAGGGCACAAATCAAAAGAAAATCACTTGTGCTTAAAAAAAAAAAATCAGAATTCAAGATTCGAGGTTCTTCATTATAGAGAGGTTTTTACTTCTCTATTTTCTTTGGATCGAGTCTTTTCTTGCCTTTTGTTTTCTTTTCAAAATATTAATGTTGAACATAGGACTAAGGATGAGTGAGAATGGAAATATTTTGAGAGGATTGATCACATTATTATTATATTTCTTGAGCCTAACTTGTGATAAACCGCAGATTATGTTTGAACATTCCACCCCTCACTTGTCCATAAGCCTCAGATTCATCTCTGTACCGATCAGATTTGTCAAGTTCACTTGTGAACTGTGGTGACAAGGATCTTAGCATGTGTACTTATGAAGCTATAGTTTGCCTAGTCCTCCATGGCTAGCTAAAGTCTCGCCAAGAAGGAAGTTCCTCAATCGTACGATAATGCCTTCAATTTTAATCTCATTGACCCTTTACTCGAACTTAATATGCCAATGATACTTAATTAAATGCCTTGCCAATTCTTACGCTTGATCTTGCTTGTTTGTTTGAGATCCCTTTAACTTGTTTTCCTGTTTATTTTATTTTATTTTACTTTTTTCTAGGATTGAGTCGTTGCTAGGGACTAGCAACAATCTAAGTGTGGGGGTGTGATAACTCGTATAATTATATAGTTTTTAGTTATGTTTTATTATTGTTTTGTGTCAAATACGATTTATTATTGCTTAGTCTAATTGTGTTTATGATCTTTTATATTTTTATGTAATTTGGTGTTTTTCACGAGTTTCTTTGAGTGATTTCCGATTACTAGGTTAAATCAAGAATTAAGGGCAAATCCAGTTCAGTTCCAATTCCGACACCTTTTGCCATATCAGCTATATCTGGAGTTTCACTGAAGCAGTAAGGCTGAAAGTTTTACAGTGCAAAGTTAAGAGGCATATCTATCTTTTTCATGCTTTACACTTCTTGAAACGGAGTCGTTTTCCCTAGCGAAATGTGGTATCAAGTTGGCTGATGTGCAATGACGTCTGTTCTGACCAGTTTTGATATTTTGACCATATCTTCTGATCCACATAAGAAAATGAGCTGATTCCAACGGATATGGATCACAGACTGATAGGGGAATATTTTTCTAGAAGACATTTTGATCAGAGCAAGCCTCCAACATTGACAAAATCGACCATCAAGCTGGCTGATCAGAATTGTCATACAATATGACGAAAATTGTTAGAAAAATGCACCACCTATTATACCTACCTTTGAAATTTATAAAGCTTGTCTCTTGTCATTTAGCTCTCCAAAATGTGTATAAATAGAGGGCCTTGGATGATTGTAAGAGCACATTGTACATTGGTAGGATATTAGCCATTGTAATAAAATTCTCTAAGTTTTCTTCTTCTTTCTTTTCTCTAGTTTTCTTTTTCTTTAGAGAGAGCAAGAAGCTGGATAATTAATATTCTTCTTCTTCTTCTTTCTTTCTTTTATTTTCTTCTTAGATTCTCTTTAATTTCATGTTTATGTTTATAATGCCTATGCTAGGCTAAACTTCTATTTGGTTAAGGGTGATTTCAAAGCCCTAGACATGTTTTATAATTGATTTTCAGATTCTATCTATCATTAATTTTCTATCAAAGTTGCTTATGTTCTTCTACAAGAATTGTTCATGATGTTGTCTTGATTTGTTTATGTGTACAACTAGATAGATCTTGATAATTATCTATTGCTAGTTTAGGAGTCTTGATCCATGTAATTGTCTTGATTTCCTATTCATAAGTGGCAATTTGTGATTAATGATTATGGTCAAGTTTTCAATAATTGCAAAGTGGAACATAACCTAAGTTGAACAATCCGAGCTTATGTGTTTGTTGCTTAGATCAACCTATCTTTCTCATCATAAAGCTTCCATTAAATTGAATTTAGAGAGCTTATTCTAATTTGTTTGATGGTTAGAGATTAAGTAGAGAGCTTGTTCTATTTAACGACAAACTAAGGAAAGATTGGGATAACAGAGCTTGTTGTTATCTACGGTTGTTAACTTTGATAGTTGGTTGATATTGATAGAATTGAAATTGATTCTTAATGATGTCTAGTGGTGGAGAATGAAACCTTAACCATATTTCTCTCATATTTTATTTCTTATTTCTTACTTGCATCTTACTTTTCTTGTTTGCTTATTTTTAAAACTATTTCAAAACCCCCTTTTCTTTTATTGTTCTTGAAATTAAGTTTTAAACTAATAACTCATAGATTAAAACCCAATCCCTGAGGACTCGACCCTTGCTAATCACTATACTCTACAATTGATTCTTTTTAGTGCAAGGTTAAATAAGATACACTCTTTTGGGTGCATACCAATGTACAATGTCTCTTACAATCATCCAAGGCCCTCTATTTATACACATTTTGGAGAGCTAAATGACAAGAGACAAGCTTTATAAATTTCAAAGGTAGGTATAATAGGTGGGTGCATTTTTCTAACAATTTTCGTCATATTGTATGACAATTCTGATCAGCCAGCTTGATGGTCGATATTGTCAATATTGGAGGCTTGATCTGATCAAATTGTCTTCTAGAAAAAGCTTCCCCTATCAGTTTGTGATCCATAGCCGTTGGAATCAGCTCATTTGCTGATGTGGATCAGAAGATATGGTCAAAATACCAAAACTGGTCAGAACAGACGTCATTGCACATCAGCCAACTTGATGGTTGGTTTCGCTACGGAAAACGACTCCGTTTCAAGAAGTGTAAAGCATGAAAAAGATAGATATGCCTCTTAACTTTGCACTGTAAAAATTTCAGCCTTAATGCTTCAGTGAAACTCCAGATATAGCTGATATGACAAAAGGTGTCGGAATTGGAATTGAACTGGATTTGCCCTTAATTCTTGATTTAACCTAGTAATCTGAAATCACTCAAAGAAACTCGTGAAAAGCACCAAATTACATAAAAATATAAAAGATCATAAACAAAATTTGATGCACCCAAAAGAGTGTATCTTATTTAACCTTGCACTTAAAAAGAATCAATTGTAAGTATAGTAGTTAGCAAGGGTCGAGTCCTCAGGGATTGGGTTTTAATTATAAGTTGCTAGTTTAAAACTTAATTTCAAGAACAATAAAAGAAAATGGGGTTTTGAAATAGTTTTAAAAATAAGCAAACAAGAAAAGTAAGATGCAAGTAAGAAATAAGAAATAAAATATGAGAGAAATATGGTTAAGGTTTCATTCTCCACCACTAGACATCATTAAGAATCAATTTCAATTCTATCAATATCAACCAACTATCAAAGTTAACAACCGTAGATAACAACAACCGTAGATAACATCATGAACAATTCTTGTAGAAGAACATAAGCAACTTTGATAGAAAATTAATGATAGATAGAATCTGAAAATCAATTATAAAACATGTCTAGGGCTTTGAAATCACCCTTAACCAAATAGAAGTTTAGCCCAGCATAGGCATTGTAAACATAAACATAAAATTAAAGAGAATCTAAGAAGAAAATAAAAGAAAGAAAGAAGAAGAATATTAATTATCCAGCTTCTTGCTCTCTCTAAAGAAAAAGAAAACTAGAGAAAAGAAAGAAGAAGAAAACTTAGAGAATTTTATTACAATGGCTAATATCCTACCAATGTACAATGATGCTCTTACAATCATCCAAGGCCCTCTATTTATACACATTTTGGAGAGCTAAATGACAAGAGACAAGCTTTATAAATTTCAAAGGTAGGTATAATAGGTGGGTGCATTTTTCTAACAATTTTCGTCATATTGTATGACAATTCTGATCAGCCAGCTTGATGGTCGATTTTGTCAATATTGGAGGCTTGATCGGATCAAATTGTCTTCTAGAAAAATCTTCCCCTATCCGTTTGTGATCCATAGCCGTTGGAATCAGCTCATTTGCTGATGTGGATCAGAAGATATGGTCAAAATACCAAAACTGCTCAGAACAGACGTCATTGCACATCAGCCAACTTGATGGTTGATTTCGCTAGGGAAAACGACTCCGTTTCAAGAAGTGTAAAGCATGAAAAAGATAGATATACCTCTTAACTTTGCACTGTAAATATTTCAGCCTTAATGCTTCAGTGAAACTCCAGATATAGCTGATATGACAAAAGGTATCGGAACTGGAACTGAACTGGATTTGCCCTTAATTCTTGATTTAACCTAGTAATCTGAAATCACTTAAAGAAACTCGTGAAAAGCACCAAATTACATAAAAATATAAAAGATCATAAACACAATTAGACTAAATAATAATAACTCGTATTTGACACAAAACAATAATAAAACATAACTAAAAACTATATAATTATATGAGTTATCACACCCCCACGCTTAGATTGTTGCTAGTCCTCGAGCAAAAACAAATAAAAGTAAAATAAGAAAATCTAATCTAATCCACTTTCGTAGGAAATCACGGTGGCGCTTAGCATGTGACACAAGCTTTTAAACCCTAGGTGTCCCTAGTGGACGAGTTTAGTCTCGTGAGGGTTTACTAGAACGATACCCACAAACATTGAAAAACTAAAATATAAATAAACTACATATACTAAAAATATTTACTCCTAATCCTTTCAATACAAATTAGAGACAATCTTTGAACAAGTCTTATAAACTAATCAATAGCTTAAAGAATTTCACAAAAAATCATGCTTGAATGTAAATTGTTTGAGTTAAGCCAATATTAACATAACATATTTCAATCAAAATAGTGTATATTCAAACTTAATCTCAACTACTCACATGGGATACTCTCATGATTTTCATTCTTTAAAGTAGTGGTAAAGTGTTTACACTCAATCAATCTCATGAAAACAGTTCTACCATATGCTTGCTTGTCCACCTATTCTCCACTATTTAGATCATACAATTTCATAAATCAAGAGGTCTTTATTCAAGGCTGTAATGGGGCCAAATGGTTATAATGTGGTTAAAGAACAAAAGGATAAAGATATCACAAAGGTTCCAAAGAGTTCATAGAGTTTAGAGACATAATAAAATCATACAAGTAAAACTTCTCAAAACTCTTATAAAGCACATAATAACATAGGCTAAATATTCATGTTGAGCCTTTGCTTCATTCTAACCAACTTTGTAACATCTTTTTCTTTACTTTAACTAGAAGTTCAAGAGATGATTTTTTTTTTCAATATGGGAATGTATTTGACAATGATCCCTTTCTTTTTCTCTTGACTTTTTTTTTCTTCCCCCACACTTATCTTTTGTTTCTAACCCAAATTTTCAACTAAAAATATCCCTTGTTTTTTTTGCAATATGTCTCAAAATATATAATCCATCTTTAGAACAAGGGTAAGGATATAAGTATATTTAGCTAGGTCTAAGTCGTGGTTACCAATAAATTAGCATATTTAATGTAGGCTCAAATTGGCTCACTAGGGGTGTGTTCTCTTGGAACATCAATAAGGGATGGCTGTTTGGCCCTGGCTAAAAATCCTAATGCCTCTATCATATTCATGTTGTCACATGCATCAATATAGTCTCAACAAGGTCTAAAGCAAGTTCTAGAGAATCATGTAATCATAAGAGCACTCAAAAAAGAAATTAGATTGATATGTATAATGCATCAATCATTATAGGCTCAAAAACTCACAATGATGATTATACAAGTCAGATTTAAGTCTAAACATGCTTCTTTCTCAATCAACATATCATATTAACATTGGCTCAAAAAAAATTAGTATCAAGCTTAATTCTCATGAAAATCTTCTCACTAATAACCAGTTTAGACCTATGCAATTCATATCTCATCATTGTATTAAAAAGAAACTAAAACACACTAAAAATAATAATAATAAAGACTCATAAAAACAAATAGTAGACAAAAATAAAAGAAATCCTAAATCATTCCCCCCCACTTAATTCTTACATTGTCCTCAATGTAAGTCTATTAACCGAAATGAAAGAATCATGTGTAAGAGAAAAGAACTAATAACATAAGAATAGGAACAACTAAGACTCAAAACAAAACAAACCCATGCAACCTAAATAATCCTAAAATACTAAACAAAAATTAACAAGTAAACATAAAAAAATTAAAATCAAACTGACAAGGTATGTCTCAAGTCTCCCTTACTCAGACCTTGTTCAGAATGAATACTTTTGAATGGCTTAAAACACAATTTTTTTTTTTTTTTTTTTTTTTTTTTACAAATTAGCAAAATATGTCCCTTACCCCTTACTAAAATATGACATTGTCCCCAATGTCAAAGGTAGAATTTAGGAGATATTACCTGTAGAGGTTGCTAACCACTTATTATAACTGAGACACAACAAACAAAATGTTAGATAATGTCAGAAAGACAAAGTGCAATCCACTCCTTGCTTGTCTATATCTCTTTTTCTTTTTCCGAGCGTTTGCGAAACAACCGTAGCAGGTAAATACTCATAAGCTTGGAGCTTTTTGAGTAAATCTTCAATGGTTGTAGCAGAAATTATGGTTCTCCTTGCCTCTGAAAACATGAATCCATTTTCCACAGCATTATCTAAATATGAAAGCAAATTACTAAAATAACCATTAATATTAAGCAAACCAATGGGTTTCTTTTTTGTGACCAAAGATGACCAAGAAGCCACGCAAGCTATTTCTTCCAATGTACCCAGACCTCCTGGTAAAGCAATGAATGCATCGGCAGAATGGTACATGATTGTCATCCGTTCAGGGATACTCCAGACTTGTATTTCCTTACCCACGGTAGGTCCACAAAAACCTGTGAATAGTTTTGGCACGATTCCTAGAACTGGACTTCCTCCGGCGTGTGCTGCTGTAGCGACTGCTCCCATTAAACCCGTACTACCGCCTCCATAAATCAACTGGATCTTTTGTTGGGCAAGTATTACTCCAACTCTTATGGCTTCATCACCTAATATTTTATTTTTTCCTGGATAAGCACCTCCAAAGACACAAATTTTTTCAATGCGCTGGGACGAAGTACTTTCCATTTTTTTTTCTTTTTCGAGTGCCTGAAAGAGAATGAGTACATGGTGTAATATATAGAGGACTGAGTAGTGAATCAGACAAGAGTAATAATGTCGCCGAAAGTGTATTTGACCTGTCAGAAGAAAATGTTAACCTAACAAAAGATTTTTGCGTGATTTCAGGAAGAAAATCAAAAAGAGAAGAAAAATCAAACGTAAAAGACCAATGCAAAAAAAATGAGAATAATTACACAAATCAAACAACACGTAAATTAAACCGAAATGAAGTTATTGCAAATCAAACCAAAAGCTGAGAAGTCATTTATTGTAGTTGTGATTGTGGCTCACATCTTCCTCTGGTTTTACGTCCAGAAACGGCTTAAACGCCTTCTATGAGTCGAGGATATGCTTCCCATCCAATTTTCTTACAAGCTGGCAAACAGGGTCTTTTAACATCAGATTCCCAAGATGTTGCCATTCCTTTTGGAATTGCGGCCATAAATCAAGAATTTCTCTTTGTACGTCTCCACTAGGATGCGTCTCAAGAGAAAGTTGGATATTACCCAAATTCTCCTTACTCAGTCCATCCTTAATGAATTCAATTTTATCATCTCGATTAGAGGACGGAATCCCAATAGAACGACATTTACCGTTACACGTCCATCGTGCACATTTGTGGCAATTTGAACTCATGCGCTTTGCTCGTCGCTTCTTTGCAAAAGTGCTTCTACCTGTACCTGGTAAATGCAAAACAGGAAGATATTCATCTTTACGTACCTTGGCTTCAATTATCCAACGTATGTCTTCAGGAATCCCTTTGTGCATAAGCATTCTTAATCTTTCAAATCGAACTTGGTAAAGCTTTAGTAAAATATTTCGAGGAAAAGGAGGAAATCGTTTCTGCAATCTTTTGAGAATATCATCCATCCTGAAGAAAAAAAAAATGAAAGAGAAATTGAAAGAGAAATTTATATACAATATCAGTTTTGTGGGTAGCTGATGGAACCGACTTAAATAATCACGGAGTACCGTTATCCGCCATTTAACCGGGGTTAAAAAAAATAAAAATTATATTTACATCTAGTTATTTTCAAAACAAGGATCAGAAAGAAAAACAACATAAAAAGACTCAAAAACAAAACACTCTAAATAAAATCCTAAATTCTTCCCCCCACACATAATTTTTACATTGTCCTCAATGTAATGCTATTGATGCAAATGAAAGAATCATGTGTAAGTGAAAAGAACTAATAAACAAAATAAACTTATGCAGCCTAAATGAACTTAAAAACACTAAACACAATTAACAAAGAAACATAAGAAAAAGATAAAGAAAAAGAGAGCAAATCTGAGGATGGCAGTTTGGCAATGCTTTCACTAATTAGGCTGCCTCCCCCAATTAGCACTTGATTGATTGTTTTCAGCCTAGCCAATTCCCCTTCTTGGCTTTTTAGGATCTTTTGGCTTAGACATGAAACTTCTCGGATTTTTGCGTTTTGGAGGAAGTTTTCTTTGCAAAACAGCCAATGCATTCTCTCCACACACGTATTATTTCATCATTCTTGGTGGGGTATAGCTCTTTGAAGAATTGTGCATATCTTGGTACTTGTCTAATGGCATCCACAAGCAAGCTGTTTAAGGTTTCCAAAAATTGTTGTTCATGTTCCTCCTTCTTGGACTTTGCAAATCTGCTAGGAAAAAGTGGAAAAGGAACATTAGTAGAAATAAGAACCTTAAAAGCTACCTGAGGTGTCAAAGTACTCTCAATTTGAATGGTGGCTTCATTATCCTCAAGAAGTGAATCCATCTTTGGTTTTGTCTCATCCTCATCTTGTTCCTCATTTCTCAAGGTCACAATAGTAGCATTTTCCTTTGGGTTAATCACCGTTTGGGAAGGGAGTGCTAGAGATCTTTCTGCTACTAATTCCACCGTACTACTAGCCAATAGGCTCATTTGCTTTTCCAAACTCTGGATGCTTGCCCTTGTTTCCTGTTGAAATTGCAAAGTATCAGTAACAAGAGAATACACAAGATCTTCTCTAGTACCCGAGTTTTGAGTCATATGTGGTGGTTGAAAAAGATCTGGTTCTTGAGACCATGATTGATTGAAGCTAGATGGATGAGTGTAATTGGCATAAGGATCTACTTCTTGGTAATTTTTCGAGTAGCCATAATTAGTATGATCCCACCATCCCTCATGGTAAGTGTTGGAGTAATGATCATGCGGTTGGTCCTGGAACCATTGATGGCCTTGACATCCTCCCATGGCCAATTGTTGAACTGAGGAAGTGAGATTGGCTTGTTGATTCTCCATGTTCATGTATGCCACCAACTCTTCAAGTGTTAGATTGCTCAATTCCATCCTTTTTTTTTTTCAAAATTTGAAAAGAAAAACATGTATGTACAAGAAAATAATACTAATTAGAACTGAAAATAAGAATAAACCAAGTAACAAATAAACTAAAGAAAACAATCCCCGGCAACGGCGCCAAAATTTAATGGCAACTTTATGATGAGAAAGATAGGTTGATCTAAGCAACAAACACATAAGCTCGGATTGTTCAACTTAGGTTATGTTCCACTTTGCAATTATTGAAAACTTGACCATAATCATTAATCACAAATTGCCACTTATGAATAGGAAATCAAGACAATTACACGGATCAAGACTCCTAAACTAGCAATAGATAATTATCAAGATCTATCTAGTTGTACACCTAAACAAATCAAGACAACATCATGAACAATTCTTGTAGAAGAACATAAGCAACTTTGATAGAAAATTAATGATAGATAGAATCTGAAAATCAATTATAAAACATGTCTAGGGCTTTGAAATCACCCTTAACCAAATAGAAGTTTAGCCCAGCATAGGCATTGTAAACATAAACATAAAATTAAAGAGAATCTAAGAAGAAAATAAAAGAAAGAAAGAAGAAGAAGAAGAATATTAATTATCCAGCTTCTTGCTCTCTCTAAAGAAAAAGAAAACTAGAGAAAAGAAAGAAGAAGAAAACTTAGAGAATTTTATTACAATGGCTAATATCCTACCAATGTACAATGATGCTTTTACAATCATCCAAGGCCCTCTATTTATACACATTTTGGAGAGCTAAATGACAAGAGACAAGCTTTATAAATTTCAAAGGTAGGTATAATAGGTGTGTGCATTTTTCTAACAATTTTCGTCATATTGTATGACAATTCTGATCAGCCAGCTTGATGGTCGATTTTGTCAATATTGGAGGCTTGATCTGAACTGCGGTTCAGAACTGGGAAATTGATGCACCCAAAAGATTAAAGTGTTTAGATGAATTTTGTTTTATTTAAGTGTTTAGATGAATTTTTATAAGATTAAAATTCGAATCAGACGCTTGCAACTCCTCTCTAATCTTATTATGAATACTATTTTCATATTAAAATTAGGGAGGAGTTGCAAGCGTCTGATTCGAATTTTAATCTTATAAAAATTCATCTAAACACTTAAATATTAAGTTGTTTCGATTTTTTATTTTTCTTGAACTATTCGTATTCGATGCATATCCAAACATAGATATAGAGATATGATTCGTTAAGAACCCTCTAAATACATGAAAATCTTGAAAAAATTGAACATACCCATGTTCGACACTCACACACTCGAGTCTGAGTAACATAGCTTAAATAGGTGAGTAAAGTTAGATTCCAAGTTCGATAAATGTTGCTTTTTCATGAGAAATTAAACAAAATTTTTCTATAACACGTCTCACAATAAATTCATATGTTAATAACAAAAAGAAGAAGAAGAATATATCGGAAATAAAATCCAATTATAATGAATAACTTCGATCGTTTTCAAGTACTTACAATCTACTTTGATTCAACAAATAAAGGGGAAGGGAATTTACTATAAGATAAGCGCATGCAAGTAGACCAGTTTATAGGTTGGACCGAGTTGTAGCCCGAAAGTTTTTTTCTTTGTTAAGGTCCGGTTTTGGGTGGCCTTGATTATTGTTTATAATATTAATAAAAAATTTATTTTTATTTTTATATTAATATTTATATACTTTTTATAATTAAAATTTTTTAAATAATTATTTTTTTAATGGTTAAACAGTGATCTGAGGTGGGTCGGACCGGTCCGGATTATCAAAACTCCTACCCAAGCTTGGTCGAGTGGGCTGCCCGACCTATAAGTAGGTCTACATGCAAGTTCACAGGTATGTTTTTCATCATGAATTTAAATAGTGGCCGCAACGCCATACTATGATCGTTATTTTACGATTTCGATTTTTTTCGTCGTCCATATTCACTATCGATATTTACCGCAATAGTATTCATTACGTCCACAACCGCAATAAATGCAATGCGACAAAAATACTTTTACGACCGCAATTTATATCGCTATATGTGACATTTGAACCCACGGTCGGTTTCTTTTTCTTGTTTAAACTCGAGAGCCTTTCCCCGAATTTTGAAGGTCAGTGCCCTTTAATTTGATCATCTTTTTTATATGAAACAAACAGACGTTGCTCAACAATTTCTCTTTATTTCCTACCCTTTTTCTCAAACGAAAATCAACAATATAATACGTACGAAAGTGCGTAGTGGTGGAAATTTGGGGTCACAGATCAGCCATTTTGGTCTTTCCAGGAAGAATCCAAGAAGGTGAGGGTAGAATTGGTTGCTTTATTGACTACTGTTTATGAAGGAAGAATGGCAGATAACTATTTGGTTGTTTTCAAGTTGATAGAGTGGTGGCCAAAGGAAAGCAGCTAATTTAATTATAAATAATAATAAAAAAAGTGGTGGGATATTTTTTTTTTTTACTTGACAATTGTGGACAGGATATAATTATATGATACGAATATAACAAGAAAAAAATTATTAAAACACTATATAAAATATGTCAAACAAAAAAAAAGTACACAAACATGATATGAATACACGAATGTGTCAAAATATATATAACATGAATTATTAATGTATCAAAATTTATATAAATATATAATACTTTGAAAATGATTAGTACATGTAAAAATATATGAACATGATACGAATACACGAATTGTCAGATCACTCTCCAAAAAAATAAATGTTTTTTGCATTATTTTTTAGGGATTTGCTAAGAAGTGTCCTTAGAATACTCTTTAAGATCAGTTAATATATTACTTATAGTAATAATATTATATTAAATATAAAAGTTAACAATTTTATACCTCATTTTCAATACATTTAATGAAGATATTATTATATATAATAATCTTAAAAAGTGTTCTTAAACACTCATCAGCAAAATCCTAAATTTAATTAGAAAAAAATAAATATAAACATACTAAAAACACATACATAAAATTTTCACTCGTAAATTTTTTATAATTTTATTATAATCCACAAAGATATATTAATTTTTATTTCGGAATATAAGAAAAAGATACACGCATTAAAATTCTTTTTATTAAGTAAACAAAAATAAATTTTGTTGAAAAACAAAACCAAACTGATGAGATTTTCATCGATTCAATTAAAAAAAAAATTAAATATTATATATATTTTGATATTAAATATAACAAATAGTTAATAAAAATATGTTTTTAACTTAATGTTAAATGATTTTTATTATATAACTAAGAGATTAAATTTTCAAATCTCATAACTTATAAATTTTTTTAATAAAAAACAATAAATTAACGTAAAATTTATTTTTTACCTATTTAATCTATTAAACCGAGTTTTTACTAATTCACTAAATCACCAATTCTTTAATACTCAACAGGCTGAAGAAACTTTCGATTTTCAGTTTATTTAATTCTATTGACCGGTCTGATCAAGTTTTTTAAACACTAAAAAGCTGCCATTTTAGCATGAAATTACCAAACTTATATTTTGCAACGGATCCAACGATTCCTTAGTTAACACATATCAATGGTTTGATAAAAACAAAACAAACACGATTATGTCACGAAAAAATACATGAACACGATACAGGTACACGAATTATCATTAATTTCTACTTTTAATTTGTTTCGTTTTTTCATTGGCCATAGCTTTTATTTAGTTATAACAAAGTAAAAGCTTAATCTAAGACAGAAATGGTATTGAACTTAAATTTAGTTATAAATTGTTGGGATTTTATGTGACATTGAGCTTCTTATTTGCACTATAAAAGGATCTTGAGACTAAGTTGGAATCGCAACATTCTTTCAAACAATACTTTAAGAGAAAAAAAAGAAAAAAAAAGAATGCAAAAAGATGGAAATTATGAAATTGAATGTGATTTCTCTATCTTTCTTTCTACTAGTTATAGCATCTAATGCTAAAGCACGGTCCATTAATGGAGTTTTTGATGTAATGGAATATGGTGCAAAGGCTAATGCAGATACAAGTCTGCCATCGATAGTGCTTGGAGTTTTTGAACTCCAAGTAAGGTTGTCATTCCAGAAGGGTCATATTTGTTAAGTCCAATGACCATTGAAGGTCCTTGTAAAGCTCCTGTTGAAGTTCAAGTTAGAGGGAACTTGAAGGCCTCGACAGATCCTAGCAGATTTAATGAGCCTAGTTGGGTTATTTTCCAACGCATTGATCAGTTTACATTATCGGTGCTGGAACCTTTGATGGCCAGGGAAAGGTTGCTTGGGAACAAAATGATTGCAAGGAAAAATGATAGGTGCAATAAACTTCCTATTGTAAGTTTATTAAGATCCTTGCTTTTAGAACATAAAATTTGTTAATTGGCCAAGCGACCAATTATCCCAAAATCTTAAATTATAAGAAATGGTTGGACTTTATATTTAAGCTTCAATACGTCCCCTCACGTACAAGCTCAATGAATGATTAATGTACTTGCATGTGAATCTAAGTGTAGAAAAAATATGCAAGATGAAGAAGTATTAAAACAGCAACGTACAGCCCAATAGGTAATAAGACACTGGGTGAAGAAATATTAAAGAGGAAAGAGGTTATCAATTTTCGAACTCAAGAGCTATGATACTATACTAAATTGGATGACCAATTATACTGAAAGTTTAATCTGATACAAAAGGATCCAACTTCATATTTAAGTTTCTACGAAGTTTCTCTAATGCTGCTATGAATTAACAAATAACAGCTCTAACAAATTTGTCGGTTGAAAATTTTGCAAAATTTTAAGATTCAACTTCATCACCCATGGCATGGTCAAGGACATAACCTCTTTGGACAGCAAGCAATTTCACATTAGTATAAATATTAATATAATTTATTTATTTATTTATTTATTAATAATGAACTGTAAATTTGGGCCCGTCCAAATATGAGTCTGGAAAAAAAAAAGTTTTGAGCCGCGACCTGACTCAACCCATGAACAGGTCTAAGCCTAAGTCATACATGACAATTTGTGTATATGTATAGATGAATTACTAATGGATGAATGTACCTTTTTGATGGCTCGAGCCAAGTGAGTATAAGGCTAGGCCGAGGCTTGGGAGCAGAATCAAGAAGCTGTCGAGTGCAAGGGAGGGCATGTTCTTGCATGTAAATTGGATGTCAGATGATCTCAACCGCACGTTAAGGCTGATTGCAATGGCAGCCAACTTCACTTCCTCCATAGGATACTTTTCTTCGGTTCCATGCTAAGAAGTGCGGATATGAACACATGTTGTCGATTTTCATCATGCAAGTGCACATATCGTAACAAGTAATATAGTTTAAAGTAAAAAGTCGAACCCATGAGGAATTGTCACTAGATTCACTAAGTACTAAAATTAAAACAACCTAATCTTATCTATTTAAACAAATAATAAAAGATGGTAATCAAACTAATTAAAAAAAACTAATAATAAAAGCAAGTAAATTAAAAAGATGAATTCAATCAATTAATAAAAGGCTAGGATTATAACTTCCCTCAACACTTTGTTTGAACCTCTCCTACCCTCTTAACTTGATTAATGACCTTGAGTTATTAACCTAGATTTCTAATTTATTTATAAAGATCTTCCGATGGTCTTATAAAGATATGTCTTTTAACCAATTAACTATATTCATATGATAATTGAATTGAAGAGAAACTCATTAAGCTTAGGCTCTAACAATGGTTACACATGACACGTAAGTGTATTATTACCCTACATGCAGATCAATTCATCCTAATAAATGAATATGAAACATGTGTCATTCAATCCATGTCTAACACTAAACTCCCTTTTTCAAGTTGTATTTAGCTTACCAAATCAATCTAATTGGTGGCCAGTAAACTAGAAGCATTAAGAATAAGATTGAACAAACAACTCAAAAACCATTAAACCAAGCTAAAAAGAGAATAAATTCAAACTACATGTTGAGTTTCATTGCAATCCTAGTAAAATAAGTTTAGTTCTTGATAATTAAAGAAAACAAATATCCAAAGAGTTTCACTATCATCATCAATACAAGAAAAATAAAGAAGAGAAAAGAGAAAACTGAAGGGTGTCAAATCTTGAGTCTTCAATCTTCACAAATCTTCTCATCTCCTTGAAAGCTTTTGGTGGCTACTCTCATCTCAAGAGAATTAGGTTTTTAGAACTCAATCCCCTTTTACTTCAGCCTTAAAGAGTCTTATTTATACTACCTTAGACCCTTGGAGTCAGAAACTTCGCATGCAAGCAATTAGGTAAGTGCAGGTTTTTTTTTTCTCGCTTCAGTGCCGCGTCGCCAACTTTCTGAATTCGGGTGCCGCGGCGCTGACCATTCGGGTGGCTGTCTGCTGCTTCTGTCGTCTTCTCGCACTTCCTTGGCTGATTTAGATGAGAACATCTCGTCCAATTTGGACAAGTAAACTACCATTGGAAAGGTATGGAAGTTAGCTTCAAAATTCAAGAGGAAATTTTCTTAAATGAAGACTTTAAGATCATGTTTTTCTAAAAACAAGCTCCGGAGGTCGAATCTGCCTACACGTTGCTTTGCACCATTTTTCGTTGTTTTGCACCTCGAAGGTCCTTCTCACTTTGGACCTATAAAAACACATAAATACTAACTAAATAACTATTTTAAACATGAAATGGATAAATAAAATTAATCTAAAAACATCTAAAACTAATCAAATCTAAATAAAAACCCTCAAGGACTTCGTCGATTTGAATGCATAAAAGGTGGCAAAATAACTATATTTCCTAGAGTTATCACACCTCCAAACTTTAAGATTTTGTTAGTTTTCGAGCAAAACAAAACAAAACAAACTAAATAAATAAATTGACTCAAACACAACTTAAGATAAATGCACTCAAACAATGATTCCCTTAATTGTCCTCAAAAGTTTTCTCAAAATTCCAACACAAAGTAGAACACAAACATAATCCAAATTTATGATTCAATTCAACCGTATGCTTTATGCTTGAATGAATTTTTAGTGTGTGTGTGAATAATCTCTTTGCAAATCATTACCTACAACCTAAATAAGAGTTTATGCCAATGCACAATACGAATTAGTACTAGATTCTTATATGTTTACTTTTCATCTCTCTCTCCACTAATATAGACTAACACTTCGTCAAGAATCAATTAGGTCTTTATTAAGCTTGTAATGTAAGGCTAGGGTCCAGGTATGATAAAGATATATTTCGGTTAAATTCACCTATAGATACTTTACATTTTTTTTTTCAGGATTTTTCGAAGAGCCATATTCTTTTCCTCAAATTACATTCTACATTCCCTTTTTGCTTCAACACTTTATCCCCCTTTTTTTTTTCCTTTGCCTCGTTTTCGAAGAACCATAATCTATTTTTTTTTCACATCACCATTTCATCCAAATTTGACATGGCTCATAATTTTTTCCTGTATGTCATACACATGCCTATGTAGTGAAGCTTAATTATGGTTTTTCTTATTTGGCTAGGCTAAAAGATGTGGCAATCAAAGAAAATAGATATATCAATAGGCACAAAGAGGTAGACTATAGATATTAATATATAAAGGTAAGCTCGAAAGGCTCAAACGATCCAAAGATGGCCTAAATCACTTCCTCAACTTAGTGTTGTCTAGGATTTCGCCTCGAGAGAGAATCAAACAAATTCTAAATTACTTGACATAATCGCAATTCACATCAACATAAACAGTCTTTAAATAAGTTATGCAAATTTAAGCAAGAGATTAAGTGCTCAATTTTTTTTGAAAATCACATCCTAACAATGAGACTAACAAAAGAATTTAACATAAAATCAAATCATGCCTATGTTGTTCCCAAGAATCAAGATAAATCAATAACTAATTATCATCATTGGATAAGGATTCCATCATACTAAGTGCATCATATCTTAAGCAAAACCATTTTTTTTAAGCTCCTAATAATAAAATTAGACAATCACACAAACTAAAATAAATCTAAAGACACACACCCAAACTTAAAACAAAAGTTGTCCTCAATGTTTGGAAATAAAAAGAGTAAGAACAAGAAAATTCCCCTATCGATAAAAGCAAGGCTGGAGAAGTTTTAGTTTTCCTCTTAGACCTCATCATGTTTGTCCAAGTTGGGTGAGTAGTCACTACAAAAGAAAGTAAAAAGAAATTAATAAAAATATTTCAAAAATTAAAATTTAAAAAGAAAAGAAAAAGTTTAGAAATTGGGTTGCCTCCTAAGAAGCGCTTGATTTATAGTCATCGGCTTGACTATCTCATGCTCATTAGCCAGCTTCCTTCCACTTGACAATCTTCTTATCATGCCCCCTCTTTTCCATTGCTTTATGAGGCCTGGCATTCACATAATTGTGGCTTCCATGCATCTTAGAAGTAGAATTTGAACTTGTCTCAAGTGGTTTAATGGAAAAAATTTTGAATGCTTCTTTGGAATCACTATTCACCACTTTGACTGCCAAACATTCATCAAGTTCATTAGGAAACTTCATAGCTTTAAACACTTTAAAAGTTACCTCTTGTTCTAGAACCCTCATGGTAAGTTCTCCTTTTTGCACATCAATGAGAGTTATATTGGTAGCTAGGAATGGTCTTTCAAGAATTATAGGTATTTCACTATCCTCCTCCATATCAAGCACAATAAAATCAGCAGGAAAGAAAATTTAGTCAACCTTGACTAGAACATCTTCAACAATACCTCTTGGATGTTTGTAGGATCTATCGGCTAGTTGCAACATCACTGTAAAGAGGCATTAAATTGATACTCGCTCTCAAATCACATAAAGCTCTACCAACAAATTTATTACCAATAGTACATGGAATGGCGGAGCTTCCAGGATCTTTGAGTTTGGGTGGGAGTTTCTTTTGAAGGATAGCGTTGCACTCTTCAGTAAGTGCAACTGTCTCAATTTCATCCAATTTCCTCTTCTTGGATAATATTTATTTCATAAACTTGACATATTTAGGCATTTGTTCTAAAACTTCAGCAAAAGGTATATTAATATGGAGCTTTTTAAATATCTCAAGAAACTTTTGAAACTACTTGTAAAGTTTGTGCTTTTGAAGGCACTGAGGAAAGGGTGGTGGTGGATAACATTGCTTCTTTTCTTCTTCTTGAGCCTTTTCAATTTCTTTTCCCCCCATTATTTTCGCTTCAAGAGGCTTGGGTGAAAATTCTGGAACTTTCTTTTGAAGACGCTAAGGAAAGGATGGTGGTAGGTAGATTTGAGGTTTCTTTTCTTGAATTTTCTCATTATGCTTCTTGCTACCTACTTCTACTTTGTATCCACTCCTAAGTGTAATTGCGTTGCATTGTTCTTCTCCCTCTTTCATAGGATTGATCTTAGTATCACTTGGAAGAGTTCCCCTAGGGCGATTGCTAATAGCAGAAGCAAGCTGGCTAACTTGTGTCTCAAGACTTCTAAGTGTTGCCTTGTTTGATGCCATGTACTGCATAAACAACTCTTCCATATATGACTTCTTTTCTTGGACAAGAGCCCGGTTTTATGCTTGAAACCCAGGAGGGACTACTTGCTTGGCTGGAGATGATGGCCCTTGATTGTTGTTCCAAGAAAAATTTGGATGATTTCTCCAACCTGGATTATAGTTGTTTGAATATGGATTGTTCTACTGTCTGTTATAGTTTCCAACATATTGAACCGATTCAGCCTTAGTTGGGATCTATCACTGGTGTGTCCTTCCCCATAAAATTCACATGTTACAAATAGGCTTTGGACTGAATGTACACCCATAGTGTCCAATTTCTTGGACAAAGCGGCCACCTGTGCCGATAAGGCACTGATCTCATCCAATTGATAAACTCCTGCAGCTCTCTTTGGCAAAATTCTCTCAGTGGACCATTGATAATTATTGGAAGCCATCTCCTCAATCAAATCATAAGCCTCATCAATTTCTTTTCCCATGAGTGCCCTACCTGTTTCAGCATCGATAATAGTTCTAGTAGGACCCATTAACCCATTCTAGAAAGTGTGCACCTGAAGCCATTTAGGTAACCCATGATGAGGTCATCTTCGGAGTAGATCTTTGTATCTTTCCCAAGTTTCATATAATGATTCTGAGTCATACTACATAAATATGTGATATCATTCCGCATCTTAGCTATCTTGGCGGGAGGAAAATATTTGGCAAGAAATTTCTGGGCCAGATCATCCCAAATAGTAATGGAGCCAGCAGGAAGGGAGTGCAACCAACTCTTGTCCTTAACTCAAAGTGAGAAAGGGAAAAGTCTCAGTCTAATGGCATCGTCAAAAACACTATTGTGTTTGAAAGTATTGCGAATTTCCAAGAAATTCACGATGTGAGCATTCGGATCATCATTCGGTAGGCCGCCAAATTGAACTGATGTCTGGATCATCTGAATGATGGCTGGCTTTATCTCAAAATTGTTTGCCTGGATGGCAGGCCTCCGGATATTGGTCTGAAGTTCTTGCATGAGAGGAACCGCAAACTCTGGCAAAGTCTTTGTATCATTTGCTTCAGCCATTGTATGGTTGTGATTCAAAGGTTGTATCCCATTGAAGTCAATGGAAAGTTCTTTCCGGCTCTAGATAAAAAAGGAAAAGGTCCAGACTTCGAGCTATTCGCATACCACAATCAAGAGTACCTGAAGATAAGAAGGAAAAAGAAAGTTTAAATAAAGAATAAGGTTGCTTGGTATTAATATTAACCAAAATAATAAACAATTTCCCGGCAACGGCGCCAAAAACTTGTTGTTGATTTTCACCACGCAAGTGCACGTATAGTAACAAGTAATATAGTTTAAAGTAAATAGTCGAACCCACGAGGAATTGTCACTAGATTTGCTAAGTACTAAAATTAAAACAACCTAATCTTATCTAAACAAATAATTAAAGATGGTAATCAAACTAATTAAAAGAAACTAATAATAAAAGAAAGTAAATTAAAAAGATGAATTCAATCAATTAATAAAAGCCTAGGATTACAACTTCCCTCAACACTTTGCTTGAACCTCTCTTACCCTCTTAACTTGATTAATGACCTTGAGTTGTTAACCTAGAGTTCTAATTTATTTATAAGGATCTTCCGATGATCTTATAAAAATATATCTCTTAACCAATTAACTATATTCCTATGATAATTGAATTGAAGAGAAGCTCATTAAGCTTAGGCTCTAACAATGGTTACACATGACACGTAAGTGTATTCTTACCCTACATGCAGATCAATTCATCCTAATAAATGAATATGAAACATGTGTCATTCAATTAATGTCTAACACTAAACTCCCTTTTCCAAGTTGTATTTAGGTTACCAAATCAATCTAATTGGTGGCCAGTTAACTAGAAGCATTAAAAACAAGATTGAACAAACAACTCAAAAACCATTAAATCAAGCTAGAGAGAGAAAATAAATTCAAACTACATGTTGAGTTCCATTGCAATCCTAGTAAAATAAGTTTAGTTCATCATAATTAAAGAAAACAAATATCCAAGGAGTTTCACCATCATCATCAATACAAGAAAAATAAAGAAGAGAAAAGAGAATAGAGAAAACTAAGGGGTGTCAAATCTTGAGTCTTCCATTTTCACAAATCTTCTCATCTCCTTGAAAGTTTTTGGTGGCTACTCTCCTCTCAAGAGAATTAAGTTTTTAGAACTCAACCCCCATTTATTCCAGCTTTAAAGAGTCCTATTTATAGTGCCTTAAACTCTGGAGTCAGAAACTTCGCGTGCAAGCAATCATGTAAGTGCAGTTTTTTATTTTTTTTTTCTCGCTTCAGCTCCGCGGCGCCAACTTTTTGACTTTAGGCTCCGTAGCGCTGACCATTCGTGTGGCTGTCTGCTGCTTCTGTCCTCTTCTCGCACTTCTTCGACTGATTTTGATGGGCAAACTCGTCCGATTTGGACGAGTAAACTACAGTTGGAAAGGTATGAAAGTAAGATTCAAATGTCAAGAGTAAGTTTTCTTAAATAAATACTTTAACATCATGTTTTTCTAGAAACAAACTCCGGAGGTCGAATCTGTCTGCACGTTGCATTGCACCATTTTTCGTCGTTTTGCACCTCGTAGCTCCTTCTCACTTTGGACCTATAAAAACACATAAATACTAACAAAATAACCATTTTAAACATGAAATGGATAAATAAAATTAATCTAAAAATATCTAAAACTAATCAAATTCAACTAAAAATCTCAAGGACTTCACCGATTTGAATGCATAAAAGGTGGCAAAATAACTATATTTTCTAGAGTTATCAACACGCAATTCGAGTATATACGATACAGATACAGTAAAAATTTGAACCTTAAAAAACTCATTAGAATAAAAATTTTCATTGTTGATTCAATAGTTGGGAGAAAAAAGCAAAAAAGAAAAAAACACCTTTATCGCGTCTTTTGGTAAGTCCAACCATGTTTTGACCGTGTTCAATTGAAATTTTATTTTTTTGACATGTCATCGTGTGTCCGACACGTATTTCGTCGCGTCGAAACAGAAGTGTCTGTGCTTCATAGGTTCCATGCCTTTCGCTCGGAAAAAAAGTTGAGCTCTTGTTTCTCCTTCAAACTCTAAGAATCTTCCCTGAAAATGAAAGCCAAAAAACTTGAAAGAACTGGTTCAAAGAGAAACTAAAGAGAAAGAGAGTTGAACTTTGATTGCCTATGAAATCAAATGTATTTATATTTGGTGAGATTATGTATGAGATTTTCACGAATTTCTTAAGTCTGTGTGATTCACGAGCCAATGGAATTGGGATGTGCTTTCACATGGTCGAAAGATTGTATACCGACACAGGTAAAGCATGAGAAATGAGAACTATGAAAATAAGAATGAGATTCTATATCTCTTTTGAGTTTGACTGTGGTTGGTACTGGCCAGGTCAATTTTAGACACGAGACGGGTTACAGGACACGAATATTATATAAAAAAAATAATTCAAACACAACATAAAATACGACATAACATAAAACATGATATGAATGTATGAAAGTATCAAAATTTATATAATACGAATTAATAAAGTGTCAAAATTTATATAAATATATAACACTTTAAATACGATTGTAACATAAAAATAATATAAATATAATACGAATACACGAATTATCATATCTACTAATGATTGCAAGTTGGCCTAATTTGGATTCAGTTTATGCATACTACATACAAATTGGACTTAATTTGGACTCAATTTCTTGTAAGCTATTTGTATGATTCCTCACATGAAAAATTAATTCCACGATCATGCATGTTCCATGATATTTACTGATAACTCGTATAATTATATAGTTTGGTTGTTCTTCTCTTCAAACCTAAGGGCCAAAGTTACCCTTTTAATTAGCATATGGTTGTTCTTCTTTTTGCTGATATTTCATTGGGAAAATCTATCTTATCGGACATAAAACGAATTTTGGATACGGATACGTGTCCGACATAGATATACTTAATTTTTAAAAGTTTTTTCATGTATTTGGAGGATCATGTCTTGATACCCATGTCGAATATGTGTTGAACACAAATATCAGATACGAATACTTTAAAAAAAATAAAAAATCCAAGTAACATAAAAGAAAATATTTACTATTTCATGCACAACTGCCTCCAAATCAAACAAGGTAAAAAGAAAATCATCACTCTTTTCTTTTTTTTTCTCGAATACAAAGAAAACCATAAGTGTAGCCTGTCTAGGCTTGATTATTTACAAACAGAGAGGTTTGACAACATTTGGACACAGATCAAACTAAAAGAAATAATGAACATTCTTTTGGCGTATCTTACAAATAACGAAATAAGCGCAACCCTCAAACCATTACACAACTTTCTTAAAAAATTTATTGATTTCCTTATGTTCTTCACAAGCATGGGAAATTACCTTCAGCTGCAATTCCAACCACACCTGAGAATAGGAAAATATACACAACTCTATTATTTTATGGAAGCAAATTTTGCAACCTGTATAAAGGCATGCTAAAAGAGATTAAAGCCAAAAAAAAAGTAATAAAATAAATTTTATAAGCATTTTTCCTTCTTGAACTTATTGAGAGAGTGATACCTTTAGGTTTGAATTCTCCTCTTTAACCTTGCTTTCAGCAGAACAAATGAAACATAGAGAAAATAGGAATGCCTCCAAGAACGGTTGAAAAATACAGCACCACAAAATCCCCTAAAACCCACAGCAAATCCAAGTCCCATGCCAGCATAAAACCATTTTCTGAATTCATCAAAATCATCTTGGCCTCTTCCTGGTTGACAACGAGGTTTTTCCATTGGTCCTGAGCTATTTGGTGTGACTGGAGGACCACAAAGTCCATGATTATGGGACAATGTTGAAGGATCAAAGAGTTTTAGTTGAGACCCTGTTGGAATTTTCCCTGACAAATAATTATGGGACAAGTCCAAGGTACCCAAAAATGTCAACTCTGACAAGCTTGGTGGGATGCTGCCTGAAATTTTGTTTCTTGACAGATCAGGCGATTGTAATTGTCTTAATTGCCCAATGTTTCGAGGGATTTTGCCAGTCAACAAGTTTCTTGATAAATTCAATGCAACCAATTCTCGAAGACTAGTTAGTTCTTCAGGAATCTCTCCTAGTATTACTCAAGAGATCAATGTATATTAACAGTCCAAGAATTTTTGCATACTTTTGCTTCTTTCCTTTCCATGTAAGTAATGCCTCGTCAACATAGTCAACATCCATTATAACTGAAATAGGATCTTTGTTTCTTGAAATGGAATGCTCAATTGTTCAGCTTAAATTCACCTTTTGAGACATAGAAATGAAATCACTAAAACATTGTGGGAGGGTGCCAGAGATTTTGTTTACAGAGAGATCCAATATTTGAATGTTATTCAAGCCACAAAGTTTATGGGGTATCGTTCCATTAAATTGATTGTTTTGGAGGCTAAGAAAAATTAAGAATGAGAAACTTTCCCCGATCCACTCAGGTATATTTCCTGATAGTTTGTTATCACTTAGGTCCGGAAATTTTAAATGCCAACAATTTCCTAAAGATGAAGGTAATCCTCCTGAGAAGCTATTGCTGCGTAAACTGAGCATTTGAAGAAACACTAGAGATCCCATCGATCTAGGAATTGAGCCAGACAAATTGTTCTCAGCCAAATTCAAAGCTTGTAGTTCGCGCCATCTTGCAAAACAATTGGGAATCACGCCAGAAAATAGGTTGCTTGAGAGATCAAGCAATCTGATTGTGTTTGAAATTTCACAAATTGAAGTGATTGAACCAGAAAACTTGTTTTTGGAGAGGTTTATGGACACCGAAAGGCTTGTCAGTTGTGGCAATGGACCCGTGAAATTATTAGAGCTTAAATCTATAAAAGGGCCACAAATACAACATTTCTTGTCAGAAAAGATACTACTACAATTATTTGGAAGAGTGCCGCTGATCTGGTTGAAAGATAGGTTTAAGTTATATACAAGCATAGAAGTGTTCCAAAACCAACGTGGGATGGAATCTGAAATTCCTTCAGCTGAAAAATCAGTTTTAGAAGGCAAAACATCTTGATATCGAAGCCATTCCGGGAAACGTGGCCCTAACTTACAAGAGCCAAGAGATAAAGTATCTAGTTGAAAAGGAGGAATCCACCCAGAGTTGAATTTTAAAGCTAAAGAACTGTATGATAAATCCAAATACCGTAAGTTGCTTAGTTTAGAGAAATGTGTTTCGGAGATTACAACCTTATCAAAAGAATTCCCAGGAAGTTCTAATATCTTGAGGTTAGAGAACTGTCCAATGTCTTGGCTTATGGTTCCATTTAAACGGTTGTATCCAAGACTTAGTACTTCCAAGAATGATAGTTTTGCGATTTCATTAGGCACTAATCCCGTCAATTGATTCCCAGTTAAATCCAAATACTCTAACGAGTATTTTGTGCATAAAGATGTAGTTTGAAGAAATCCAAAAACGTCTACTCTGAGATTGTTGGATCCGAGATCTAATGAACGCAAACTACGTATATTCCATAAAAATCTAGGAATCTCACCATCAAGCAGGTTGCTGCTCAAACTAAATTCTCTTAAAGCAATCAAATTCTCGAAAGTTTCCGGAATGGAACCTGTCAACTGGTTCGATGAAAGATCAAGAGTGACCAATCTCGAAAGGTTTCCAAGTTGAGAAGGAATTGGTCCACTAAAATGAGATTCAGAGAGATCGAGATAGGTCAATTGTTTAAGAGAGCCAATGAACTCGGGAATGTGGCTCCCATTCACTAGCTTTGCAGCTTATTGTAAGGCTAGCTTCAGTGGGTCTCTCAAGAAGAAAAACAAGTGCCAGAAATAGGAAAAGATCAAAGGAGTACTTTTCTGTGGACATTATTATCAAGCAATCTGATTGTGTTATGTTTAAATGCTGACAGTTCAGGCAATGCCCTCCTTAAATAATGGTATTGTCACAAATTGTTAATTATTGTGTTGTGGAAAATGGAAAGCTGATGTAAAACATGTTTTTTTTCTTGGTCTTTGCCTTCCTTAAAAAGAACATATTTTTCTCCATTTCTAGGAACATACGTATATTATTGTAAGACTGCTAAGAAACCATTAGCAATTTGAGTCTATATTTTAATAATAATCATTTTAAGTCTCCAACACGGGAATCACGATTAGGCTTTGCTTGTTATAATGTCTTGACTTGATAATTTTGAATACGATCTAGAAACACTATATGCATATGATATATTTAATAAATATGATACGATATGTTTAAATATAATTAATATGATTAATATAATATATTTAATATACGGAACATATATTCTTTTAATAATTTATATTGTATTATGTTTACACAATTATAATGGAAAAAAGTATAAAACACCATGCGTAGACAGATTACCAAATCTAATAATGTCCAAAATACTTCTCCACTCAGCTCTTGAAATTTGTTTTCCTACATATTATATAAGGATTATTATCCTGTACACTGCTAGTAGATTTGTTTTAAGTCCACAAGCGGTGCTTACATGCTTCCGTAACTTTTCATGCGATTTATATTTGTACAAACTGACCGACGGATTTAACAATATCGTACTCGTCATGCATGTAAAGTTTTGAATCGATCCGATATCCCTATCGATCGAGAATACCATGTCTTTTTCAATATATATATAACTATCGAATTTTTTTTACATCAGAACAAATAGTTAAATATTTTTAATTTACTCAAAACTTGACGTGCATGATCTACGCAAATAGAACCATGAATATGACGATCAGATTAAAAAAATATAAATCGTATGAAAAATAAGCGTGTAAGTACCTCTTATGGACTTAAAAATATCCATCGACAATCTATAGGATAATAATCCATTATATAAATCAAAAAGTCAGTCTTAATTTAGAATATATTTATAAACCTTGGGTCTTTTTTCCATGCCGAAAGGTAATTAGCTTTTGACTACCAACAGCGTGAAGTATTACTGATATCAATTCTCAACTTGATTTATTGGTGATTTATTGATAGAGTATTTTAGTTTAAAAATACTAATGATTAAATTTAAAAAAAAAAAAATCTAGTGAACCTAGTTGTATCATTTAATAATTTGAATTTTAGTTTTTAGGATTAGGATCTTAATACTGTTCAGTTCGATTGATTTATACAATCTTTTTAAAAGATAACATTTAATAGATTCGTGTTCGAATTTTAACACTTACAATATCTTCTTCTATTATCAAACTATAACCTATCTTATATCAATAAAAAAAAAAAAAAGAGGTGAGGACCCAAATCGGGATCAACCCAGTTTGTTATTACTGTCATTTTAAAAGGTGACGTGCAACATATTTGAAATTTGAATTTCAACACTTTGTAAATTATGAACACCCTTGTAACAACAACAATAACAAAAAAAAAGTTAGGATCCAATCTCCATTCCCAGAAATGCACCGAGTCTAGCTAGAGAAAACCTCTATTGCTTCTGATCTTTTATATTAAAAACATCTATGAATAAAATTCGACTTATGAATAAATTTACTTTATTCACATCAAACTCCTAGTAAAGCAACAATATTACCAGCTCAGACCCTGCTTTTTTTTTTTTTTCCTGGTCTTTAACATTTAAACCACGGCCTTAATATTTAATTTACCAATAAAGTCTTGGTCTTGTGATAACAAATAGTAGAAAACGAGTTGAGGAATGGATAACACCTACTAGTAATAGTAATGAATTGTGATCAGAAAATCAGTGTTACCGTCTTAGACAAGGCAATTTTCTTTTGCTTTCTTGACACGACAGGTATAAATATAATCAATACCACATATTTAATACACGATTTAAATTCGTAATTAGGATTTTGAAAAAACTAATAATTTATATTTATAGTTACATGATTGACAAAAAAAAAACATAAAACATAATTTACTTACACGAATTAACATATTTCATAGTTTTGTAAAATCATTTTTTGAATGATAAAATTATGAATAAAGTGGTCTTTAACATTCATGCATATGGGACCTTGTCGTGATTCACACGTAAATAATATGCTTATGTTATTATCTCCATTACTTTGTGTTTTTACCTTTTCTGAGAGTAGTTTCCTAAACAACTAGAGGAAATAATGAAAGAAAGAAATCAAATTAAGGCTACTTAATTCTAAAGTTTTTTTTTCTTCTTGTTTTCAAGAAAATCTCTCAAACATTATATTAATATAAACCTATTTATAGATTAGATTATTCGTTTGATCTAAATTAGATTGAGTCTGAAAAAGTAAATTTTTTATTCATATTTGATCTAACCCGATTCAATTCATAAACATTTTCTTTTTTTTTTTATAAAAGAAATAAGATGAAGGAAATATTAAATTTTTTTCTAACACTCATATATTAAGGTAGACAACTCTAAACCATTTCCATTTTAATTTATAAAATCGATGAAAGATCTACTTGCAAAAACATAGTAGATTTCTTGAGTTATTTTTTTTTATTTTTTTTTATTAAAAACAATCAAATTCAAATTTATAAAATTGAAAGATCTTGTTATATAAATAAAGTATGCAAAATTTCAAATAATTTAAATATGTTTCGATACTTTGTCTACTTTTATTGAAAATTCCGACAAAGTTTTCACGATTTCAACAAACATCGATAAAATTTTATGCTTAAATACTTTTTTAATTAACATTTTACATATAATTTATCTTCTCATTAAATTCTATCAGTTTTAATTTTAAATTTAGATTTTATTTAATTGATTTTAAGAAAGAAAGAAAAAAAAATTATTAACTTAACCTAAAAAATCCCACCTAAGTCGTTCTAGCATATAATTTTACAAACTTTTTGATGAAAGTTTTTTTTCCCCAAAATACTATATAATCTGGAAGGAAGTCCTAATTACCTACCACCAAATAAATTAGAATAAATAAATCTTGATCCCTTTCCATGCCGAAAGCAAATTAACTTTTGACTACATCCAACACTAAGAAATGAATTTTTAGATTCAGTAATTTTGGACACAACATGACTACACGATACGAATATGATACGAGAAAAATAATTAAAACATGAAACAAAAAAAATAATACGAATACGACACGAAAATACGAATGTATCAAAATTTATATAAATATATAATATTTCAAACACGATTATGACAGAAAAATAATACAAATGGGATATAAATATACGGATTATTGTAAGACAGCTAAGAAACCATTAGCATTTTGAGTTTATATAATAATAATAATAATTCTTGTAAGTCTCCAACACGTAAACCACGATTAGGCTTTGATTGTTATAATGTATAGACCTCGTAATTTTGGATAATTTTGAATATGATATTAAAGTATAATACGAACATAATATATTTATAAAAATAATATAATAAATACGATACGATATGCTTAAAGAAGATTAATACAATTAACACACAACATATTTAATACATGTATCATATTCTTGTTTAGATTTTGACAAAATGTATTTCGAAAGAAAAAAGAAGTTATTTTAAGTTGTTTTTTAGAGATAAGTTGATAGGCTTTTAGGAAGAAATAGGTAAATTTTTAAAATATATATATATATATAAATAAAAAATATGGATATCCTTAATTTTTTGTTAGATATTATGATTTTTTTTTTTTTTTTACTTTGTTGAATTGAGTTGATATCACTTGACTCATGACACTAAATTCAATCAATAACTTTATAAATAGTATAGATTTTCGATACACAAAAAATCATCAAATTGTTACATTATTGTGTACACACAAATTTCGTGTAAAAAATAAGACAGAAAATTTGGAGTCAAATAAAGATTTTATTTATCAAAATTTGAGGTTACAATCTCTGGAAGTTCTTAAAGATAAAGAAATTCTTTGATTCTTTTCTTCAACAAAATTTTCATTCAAGGGTCTTCACGACTTGATCTTGAATCGATGAAATTCACTTCAAGAGTCCTCTAGATTTGATCTTGAGAAACGAGATTGATCTCCTTTCTTTTTGATGAAACAATATCGGATAGTGGCTTTCTTGAGAATTCTTGAAAAACAATTCAAGGGTCTTCATGACTTGATCCTGAATTGACGAAATTCACTTCAAGAGTCTTCTAAACTTGATCTTGAAAAATGGGATTGACCTCTTTTCTTTCTATGGAACAAGATTGGAGAACAACTTTTTGAGAATTCTTAAGAACATGCACAACGTTCTTAGAATTTCTTCAATTTATTCTTGAGAGTTTTGAGATATTTGGCTCTTCAAAATCTCTTTTTTCTTCAGAGATTTCTTCTTGAGACTTTGGAGATGATTTGACTCTTCCAAATCTTTTTCTTCTCTTCAAAGATTTTTTCTTGTGACTTTGGAGAGAATTTAGCTCTTCCAAATCTTCTTCTTAAGACTTTGGAGAGGATTTAACTCTTCCAAATCTTTTTCTTCTCTTCAGGCTTGCGAATTATGAAGTTGTGTTGAATGGCTTAGGGGAGATCCTTATTTATAGTGCTAGCCAGCCAGGTGAAAGAGAGTTCTAAAAGAACTTGTCTTCTTTATTTATCTCTTAATTAATTTAATTTAATTAGAGATAAAATAATTCTTTATTTATCTCTTAATCAATTTAACTTAATTAGAGATAATATTTCCTTATTTATCTCTTAACTACTTTAATTTAATTAGAGATAAAATAATTATGACACAAAGGTGAAATTTGATTGGATGACCCATGAATCTTTACAATTTGATTGGTCAAAACTTTTCTCCTTCTACAAATGCCCTCTCAAGACTTGGTTACGTACATGATTCTTTGAGTGTAGCAAGTGGAGAAGTCTTGAAATTTGATTTGCTTTTGATGTCAAAATTTATTTGCACCTTTGCATTGTCTTGAGAAAATTTGCAAACTTCTATTTTGCCAAACTTGTGACTGAAATTTAGTTCAAATGATTTTTTTTGGTTGACTGAACTTGATAATTTGGAACAAGTTGCCTAAGTACCCTCAAATTTGAAGGATCAAGTCATAACGTAGTTCAATTTTATTTTTTTGTGCCCCAACTTTTGCCTAAGTTGTCCTAGAAAGGATTTTCAACCTACCAAGCATTTTTTTTTTTGAATGTGCACTTTAAGCTCGTGTTTAGGAGAAACATACAACAATTTAAGCTCTTGCTTAGGAGCAACATATGACAGTTTAAACTCTTGCTTAGGATCATCATTTTTGAAGGAACAATTTAAACTCGTGCTTAGGAGCAACATACAATAGTTTAAGCTCTTGCTTAGGAGCAACATATGACAGTTTAGGCTTTTGCTTAGGAGTAACATATGACCGTTTAAGCTCTTGTTTAGGAGCAATTTTTTTTTTTTTGAAGTGATAGTTAAGCTCGTGCTTAGGAGCAATATATGGCAGTTTAAGCTCTTACTTAGGAGAATTTTTTTTTTTTGAAGTTGCAATTTATACTCGTACTTAGGAACAATATACGACAGTTTAAGCTCTTTCTTAGAAGCAACATATGACAGTTTAGGCTCTCGTTTAGGAGTAATTTTTTATTTTTTGAAATAGTTGTTTAAGCTCGTAGGAGCATGCATTGCCTTTATTGGGATGTTGTGCATCTTCACTTGGTGTTGACATGACTTTCAATTTTATGATTGGACCGAAGTTAGAGTTAGAGCCAAAGAAGTTAAACTTGTTACCATAGCCATGTTGGAAGTTTACACCTCTTTTTCAAACTCAATTTTTCATCTTTGTAAAGCTATATAATTTTGTCTTTCAGAATAAAGCACTTTTCAACTGGGTAACTAATTAAGCAATGAAATTTGCAGTAGTTTGGATCATTCACTTGATTTGCCTTTTCAGGTCATTTCATTTTTGGCAGTCGGATTAGTTTATATTTCAAAAGTTCTTCTAACATCACTGGGACATCAGAGTCGAGGAATAGATATTGCTTATCTTTCTTTTTCTTTAAAGAGATTTGTATTTTTCTTTCCCTTGGGAAAAGTTAGACTTCACTTCTTGGCTCTTTTTGAAATTATTGGATTCCTTGAAAGGTTTTATGCTTACAACCATGGACTGTTTGCTTTCAACTTCTTCAGTAAAAACTTTGCCCCCTTTTGGAGTGTCTTGTTTTTCTCTGTCTTTCATTGGTTATTGAATTTGTGGTCCTTGATTTTTAGCAACTGCAATGCTTAGTTGTATGTCATGTGCACGAGTGGCTATTTCTTCAAAAGTTTTAGGCTTAATGCCTTGGAGAATATAGCAGAGAGTCCAATTCATGCCTTGGATGACATATCAAGTGCAGAGGCTTCAGACAATTTTTCTTTGCAGTTGAGGCTTAAATTTCTCCACCTGTGGATGTAGTCAATCACAGGTTCATCATTCCATTAGCGTGAGCTTGTAAGTTCAATCGTACTCACTATGCGTTGAGTACTGAAGAAACGATTTAAAAATTCACGCTCAAGTTGTTCCCAACTATCAATTGAGCCAGGTTCAAGATCTGTATACCAATCGAAAGCATTCCCCTTTAGAGAGCGAACAAATTGCTTGACCATAAGATCTCCATCAGTGCCAGCATTATTGCAAGTTTCCACAAAGTGTGCAACATGTTGGCGTGGATTTATTTTGCTATCAAACTATTGAAACTTTGGTGGTTGATAATTTTCAGGCATCTTCAAGCAATCAATCCTTTGAGAATAAGGTTTTGCATAAATGTAGGAAGACGGAGCAACACTTTCAATTTGATCTTTTGTAACTTTTTTGATGAGCTCCTTGAGTTGGTCAGAAGAAACTTTTTGAAGTTTTTCTTCAGCTACCTCAGTAGAAATTTCACCAACTTCTTGAAGCATTTGATGTTGATTTTGGCTTGTAGCAACTTGGTTGTTTCCACTTAAACTTTCGATTTGTGCAATCATGAAAGCAATTTGATCATTCCTTTCTTTGATGCTTGTTGCAAGGGATTCTATAGATTTTGCAAGAAGAGCCACTTGTTCTTCTAGAGAAGTAGCGTTAGTTGTCATCACAGTCACGACATACAAATTTGATGATGAGCTTTGGCAAAGTGATGTTGCAAATATTTCTTCCTCTAACTTTTGAGTTAGAGAAAAATTGAGATTTGGATTGTTAAGAAAATCCATTTGAGGGGCCATTGGAACTTGAGAGCTTGAACTTTGAATAAAAAATATGAAAGGCAGAGATTTTCCAACCGCGCATGCCAAAATTTATACACACAAATTTCGTGTAAAAAATAAGACAAATAAAATTTGGACTCAAATAAAGATTTTATTTATCAGAATTTGAGGTTACAATCTTTGGAAGTTCTTAAAGAAAAATAAATCCATTGATTCTTTTCTTCAAAAAAATTTTGATTCAAGGGTCTTCACGACTTAATCTTGAATCGATAAAATCTATTTTAAGAGTCTTTTAGACTTGATCTTGAGAAACGAGATTGTTCTCCTTTATTTTGAAGAAATAAGATCGGATAGCAACTTTCTTGAGAATTCTTGAAAATAATTCAAGGGTCTTCACAACTTGATCTTGAATTGATGAAATGCGCTTCAAGGGTTGATAAGTGCTTAATTTCATATTTTCATTTATTATTTCTTTATACTTTGTGCTTTAATTCTTAAGTTCCTTGCCATTTTACTATGATTTTGTGACTTATAGGTATTTTGAAAGAGATAAAGTCAAAACATGTCAAATATGATATGAAAGATCTTATAAAGTCACAATCATAAGATGGAAAAAGACTTGAGAGTCAAAAAGATCATATTCTCAATGCAAAGCAATCAAGCAGATTTGACCTCCGAAATTTGTTCCTAATAAATCATTATGTTAAATTCTTTATTTGAAGAAGCTTCCTACTTCACTTTTGAAGCTAACTTTAATATCTTTACAACGGTAGTTTCCACGCCCAAATCAGACAAGGAATGGTCACCCAAATCAACTGAAGAAGTGCAAAAAGATGCAGCAGCCATGAAAGGAGCAGACGGCAAGTCGATGTCGACCCTACTTCCACTAAAATAAGAAAACCGCAAAAAAATCCAAATATTTCCTATTTTATACTATTTTGCCTCCTAGCTTCCTTGATCAGTAAGAAAGGGTTTCCAAGGTCTTAAAGCTTTATAAATACCATCTTTTGAGCCACCAACTAGGACATGTTTTGATTATTTTATCAATATTCTTCTTCTTCTTCTTCTTCTTCTTCTTCTTCTCTAATCTCTAATCTCTTAGTTTTATTTTTAGTTTTCTTATCAGTTCTTTCTAATATTCATGTTTATGTTAACTATGCATATGCAAGGCTAAACATTTTTTTGGTTAAGGGTGATTTCAAAACCCTAGAATATTTTGTAATTGATATTTAGATTTTATCTATCATTGGTTTTCTATCAAAGTTGCTTATGTTCTTCCATTAAAATTATTTATGATATTTGTCTTGATTTGTTTAGGTTGAAAACTAGATAGGTCTGAATTTGATTCTTAATGATTTATAGTGGTGGAGAATGAACCCTTAGCCATATTTCTCATATCTGATTACTTCTTACTTACTTGCCTTTCTACTTTTCTTGTTTTATTTACTTTTAAACTATTTCAAAAATCCCCCTTTATTTTGTTTTCCTTAAATTTAAGTATAAACTAATAATTCTTAAACTAAAACCCAATCCCTATGGACTCAACCCTTGCTAATCACTATACTCTACAATTGATTCTTTTTAAGTGCAAGGTTAAATTAGATACACTCTTTTGGTTGCATCAAGTTTTTGGCGAAGTTGCTTGTATTTACTTTATTTAGTTTATTAGTTATTTGGTTTATTCTTATTTTCTATTTTAATTAGTTTATTTTTTTGTTTTCTTTTTCAGTAAATGTCCCAATCTCTCAAAGAAGAAGAACCTCACTTATGACTTAGGAGAATTCTGGAATTCATAGCTTCCCACCAAAGAACAAATGAAGAGTTGATCTAAACCATCAAAGAGGAACAATGAGAGATGGTTGTTGACAATTGAACTCTTAAATGGCTAGCCACTCCGGATTTGGATCAACAACCATTATGCATTGAATATGCTAATCTCGAGGTAGCTTTTGAATTAAAATCTGGTTTGATTCATCTTCTCCTAACTTTTCATGGTGTTGCAGGAGATGATCCAAATAAGCATCTCAAGGAATTCCATGTAGTTTGCTCAAGCATGAGGACAACTGTGGTCACAGAAGAGCAAATTAAGTTGAGAGCCTTCCCATTCTCTCTAGCTGATTCGACAAAGGAATGGCTCTACTATCTACCATCCGGGACCATAACTACATGGAATGGTATGAAGAAAGCATTCTTGGAAAGGTATTTTCCCGCATCTAAGGCTACCAACATTAGAAAAGAGATATGTGGATTCGGCAATACAATGGAGAATCCTTATTGAATATTGGGAGAAGTTCAAGAAACTTTGTGCATCATGTCCACTACACCATCAGATAAGTGAACAACTGCTCATCCAATTTTTCTATGAAGGACTCATGCCCATGGAGAGAAGTATGATAGATGCAGCAAGTAGGGGAGCTCTATTCGATAAAACTCCTAGAGCTGCTAGATCTCTCTTCTCCATCATGGCAGCCAACTCCCAACAATTCTTAATGAGACAAGATCCACCACCGCAACCCAAGAAAGTCAATAAGGTAAGTACATCATCCCTTGAACAAACAATTTCTCAATTGACTTCTCTTGTGCAACAATTGGCTGTAGGTAATATATTGCAAATAAAGGCTTGTGGCATATGTTCTACTATGGGTCATCAAACTGATTTGTGTCCAGTACTATAAGAGGATACCAATGAACATGTGAATGCTATGGGTGGATTTCAGAACCAGCTAAGGAAGTATGATCCCTACTCTAACACTTACAATCTATGATGAAGGGATCACCCAAACTTCAATTATGGAGGAAACCAATCACAAGCTGCTCCACCACCATTTGACAATAGACCATCAGGTTATCAACAAAGGGTTCAACAACCATATCAAACCCGACAACAAGTGCCACCCACTTAAAATTCAAGTACTTCTCTTGAAGATCTTGTTAAAGACCTTTCTACTAATATAACTCAAATTCAACAAGAAATAAGGGAAACTAACAGACAAATGGCAACGAGGATGAGTCAATTAGAGACTCAAATGGGATAAATGGCAACAGAAATAAGTCAAATCCAAGCAAGGGATTATGGGAAATTACCTTCCCAAACCATAGTGAATCCTAGAGAACATGTGAATGCCATAACTCTAAGAAGTGAAAAACAGCTTGAGACAGTACAAAAAGATAATGCTCAAAAGGAGGAAAACACCAATGCATCATCTTCCCAACCCAATGAGCCACTTGTTAAGGTAATTCCTAAACCATCTTTTTCTTTTTATATAACTCCTCCACCTTTTTCAAGCAAGTTAGCAAAGTCCAAAAAGAAGAAACAAGAGAAGGAAATTTTGGAGACCTTCTGAAAAGTTGAGGTCAACATTCCTCTACTAGATGTTATAAAGCAAGTGTCACGATATGCAAAGTTTTTGAAAGAATTGTGCACTTCTAAGAGGAAGCTAAAAGGGAATGAAAAAGTAAGTATGGAAGAGAATGTGTCAGCTGTTCTTCAAAAGAAACTCCCACCTAAATACAAAGATCCAGGTATGTTTACCATTCCTTGTAAAATAGGTAACACCAGGTTTGCACATGCTATGCTAGAGTTAGGAGCATCTATCAATGTTAAATAATTCATGTTCATGCTTCTGTTGCTTAGATCAACCTATATTTCTCATCATAAAGCTGCTGTCAAATTAAATTTAGAGATGTTCATCCTAAGTTGTTTGATAGTTAGAGATTAAGTAGTGGCATTCATCCTGCTTAACGACGAACTAAGGAAGGATTGGGGTAACACAGGAGGTTGTTATCTACGGTTGTTAACTTTGATAGATAATTGATATTGATAGGTCTAAATTTGATTCTTAATGATGTCTAGTGGTGAATAATGAACCCTTAGCCATATTTCTCATATCTAATTACTTCTTACTTACTTGCCTTTCTACTTTTCTTGTTTTATTTACTTTTAAACTATTTCAAAAACCCCCCTTTATTTTGTTTTCCTTGAATTTAAGTATAAACTAATAATTCTTAAACTAAAACCTAATCCCTGTGGACTCGACCCTTGCTAATCACTATACTCTACAATTGATTCTTTTTAAGTGCAAGGTTAAATTAGATACACTCTTTTGGGTGCATCAAATGTCTTCTAGACTTGATCTTGAAAAACGGGATTGACCTTCTATCTTTCTATGGAATAAGATCAGAGAGCAGTTTTTTGAGAATTCTTAAGAACAGACATAGTGTTCTTAGAATTTCTTCAATTTCTTCTTGAGACTTTTGAGAGATTTGGCTCTTCAAAATCCCTTTCTTCTTCAGAGATTTATTCTTGAGATTTTGGAGAGGATTTGACTCTTCCAAATCTTCTTTTTCTCTTCAGAGATTTATTCTTGAGACTTTGAAGAGGATTTAGCTCTTCCAAATCTTCTTGAGACTTTGGAGAGGATTTGAATCTTCCAAATCTTCTTCTTCTCTTCAGGCTTGCGAATTGTGAAGTTGTGTTGAATGGCAATAGGGAAAATCCCTATTTATAGTGCTAGCCAGTCAGGTAAAAGATAGTTCTAAAAGAACTTGCCTTCCTTATTTATCTCTTAATTAAGTTAATTTAATTGGAGATAATATTTCCTTATTTATCTCTTAACTAATTTAATTTAATTAGAGATATAATAATTATGACACAAGGGTGAAATTTAATTGGATGACCTATGAATTCCTTCAATTGGATTAGTCAAATTTTTTCTCCTTCTACATATTGTTCAAAAATTTAATTTACTAAAGTTTCTCACATGTAGACCTGCTCATGGGCCTGGTTCGAGCCGGGTTTAACTAGGATACTAATAACATTTGTACTTGCCCATACTCGGCCCTCAATATGGATAAGTTTTTGTGACCAGGTTCGACCCATATTATCAAAGAAAAAATCAAGCCCGAATCGGCCCGCCCAAAAGTAAAAACAAATGAGAATAGGATGCGAGTGGGAATGGTTTTATTCAAGGTTGAAAATTGACTGGGGCCAACCTATAAATTTTCAATCAAGATAAGACAAGATAGCTGAAAAAAAAAAAAGGAAATCGGCCTACGTATTGATCTTCAATTAACATTGACTAGGATTAAGTGAATTAACTCTTAAAAGTTTTTGTCTACTGATTTATATGTACTGATTTATATGTATAATAAAGTATTCAGGCCGGGCTTAAATTTTTTTATTCAAGGCCTGGCTTATTTAAAAATGGGCTTTAATTTTTGCTTAGGTTTATTTTTCGGACCTAATATTTTTATTTAAATCATTTTAAATATTATACGAACTTCGAATTTGGACAGATAACTCAGCCCATGAGCAATCTACTCACATGGAGAGAAGATCAGCTTCAGTTGTAGTTCCAAACCAATGTGAAAATAGAACAATCAAACAAATGCCTTTATGAATGCTTTAAAGACAAATACTAGAAAATCTCCAAAACCATGACAAATCCAAGTCTTATAGCCTATAAAGCACTCATTAACAAAATTTTATTGTTACTTTGAGAGTTCGTTTTTGATACATTGATGATAAAAATTTTTAATTTTACAAATGAAATTAAAAATCTGTCACATATACCACTATTTTAATATACCTTAAGAGGTATGTGTCATCTTACTGATCTGGCTTATGAAGTCTAAAAATTTTATTGACTAATGACTAAAGATTAATGTAATCAATCATCCATGTAAGCCTTGTTGGAATCTCATGATTTCTTCAAATTTGTTTTCTAAGATATTATAAAAGTCGAAAGTAAGTCTTAATTTAAAATATTTATAAAGTTTGGTCATTTTCCAAGAAATTACCTTTTGACAAACAACACTACTAATTAATTGATTAAGTTATCATTTTTGTTTTAGAGAATTAGTCCGGACCCCTTCTAGTAATTTGTAAATCCATCTTAGTAGTTGTTGCATTTTAGGGTGAGGATCCGAATCGGGTTCATTTCAATTGATTTATGTAGTTTTTTTAAGAGTAACATTTAATAGGTCTAGCATTTAAATCTCAATACTTACAATCTCTTATCCTATTCTCAAACTGTAACATTTTTGTATCAATAAAAAAAAATGTGAGGATTCGGATCGAATTTAGTTCAATTGGTTTATGCAGCCTTTTTAAGAGATAACATCCAATAAGTTTAATGTACGATCTCGATACTTACGATCTTTTCTCCTATTTACAAACTGTAAAATCTCTTGTATCAATAAAATGAAAGAAAAAAGAAGTGAGGACCCGGTTCAAAATAAACCAAGTTGGTTATTGCAGCCCTTTTACAAAGTAACATTCAACATATTTGAGATTCAAATATTAACACATACGATCCGTTTCTTTATCTATAAACTATGACCACCCTTGTATGAAAAAAGAAAAAGAAAAAGTGAGGACACAGTCACCATTCTTAACAATGTTTATGATATTTTATTTTAGAAGTATTCGAGGATGAGTTCCGAGATGTACTTTACTCTTAGAAGTTTATAGGTTTTCACGAAGAACTAGGCAAGGTTAAAAAAAATGGGATTGGAGGTCGTTAGATTTTCGGTTTCGATTGAATTAGTCGATTCACTTAAATAAAGATTTAAATATTTAAAAAATTGGTTTTAAAGTAAAATAAATATTAAATATAATAAATAATTAAAATTAATAAAAATATATATTTGACTTAATGGTATGATCTTTAATATATAACTAAAAGGTTAAATGTTCAAATATCATCAATTATAAAATAAATTTAAAAATAAAAAAAGTATATATATATATATATATCAATCCCTTTTTTACCGATTTTCTACCGGTTCGATTATCATCCGGTTTTATATATTGTATCGGATAGGACAACCTGTCGATTTCTAGTTCAACTGGCCGGTTCGGTCTGATTTTTTAATACATGTAAATTGGTAAAAATTTCAAAAATATATATAAAAAAATTAAAAATATGGATATCCTTATTTTATTGTTAGATATTATAACTATATTTGGTTTTTATTTACTTTATTTAGAGTTGATATCACTTGAGTCGTGACACTAAATTCAATCAGAAACTTTATAAATAGTATAGAATTTGGATACATAAAAAACTATCAAATTGTTACATTATTGTTCAGAAATTTATTTTACTAAGTTTTCTCACATATGGAGGAGAAGATCAACTGAAGTTGTAGGTTCCAAACCAGTGTGAAAATAGAACAATCAAACAAATGTCTCTATGAATGCTTTAACAACAAAATACTAGAAAATCTCCAAAACCATGACAAATCCAAGTCTTGTGCTATTTTTTTAATTATTTTTTTAATATACCTTAAGGTATGTATCACTTTGCTAATTTCGTTTATAAAAATCTAAAAATTTTACTAATAATAAATGAGACATTTTCTCTTAATTTGAATACTTAAAAAATTCATTTACATTTTACTTAAAGATAATAATATGAGTTCCTTTTGACCACGATTTGTTTTATTTAATTCTTTTCTCTCACTAAGCACTAAAGATTAATGTAATTAATCATCTATTTTGGCCTTTTTGGAATCTCATGATTTCTTCAAATTTATTTTCTAAAATATTATAAAAGTCCAAAGTAAGTCTTAATTTAGAATATTTATAAAGTTTGGTCCTTTTCCAAGCCAAAAGGAAATTACCTTTTGACAAACAACACTACTATTTAATTGATTAAGTTATCATTTTTGTTTTAAAGAATTAGTCCGGACCCCTTCTAGTAATTTGAAAATCCTAGTATTGTTGCATTTTAGGGTGAGGATTCAATTTGGTTCAGTCTACTTGATTTATGTAATTTCCTTAATAGATAATATTCAATAAGTTTAGCGTTCGAATTTCAATACTTACAATCTCTTTTTTTATTGTCAGATTTCGATCTCTCTTGTATCAATAAAAAGAAAGAAAAAAGAGTTGAAGACTCAAAACGGATTTAATCTAATTGGTTTATGCCTTTTTTTAAGAGATGATATTCAATAGATTTAGCATTCGAATCCTCAATACTTACAATCTTTTTTCCTATTTCCAAACTATAACCTCTCTTATATGAATAAAAAAAATAGGTTAGGACCCAAATCGACATCAACCAAGTTGGATATTATAGCCTTTTAGAAGGTGACATTCAACATATTTGAGATTCGAATTTCAACACTTACAATTTTTTTTATTCATAGACTATGAATACCCTTGTATCAACAACAACAACAAAAAAAAAAAGTTAGGATTCAAGTCGCTTATGATCTTTTATACTAAAAACATCAACGGATCAGACCCGAGCCATGAAAAATCTACTTTATTCACAGCAAACTCCTAGTAAAGCAACAATGTTACCAGCTCAAATCCTTGTTTTCCCTTGTCTTTAACATTTAAACCACGTTCTTAATATTTAATTTACCAATAAAGTCTTGGTCTAGTAATAACTAATAGTAGAAAACGAGTTGAGGAATTGATAATACCTACTACTAATGAATTTTTATCTGAAAATCGATGTAACCGTCTTAGACAAGGCAATTTTCTTTTGCCTTTTTGATACGACACTTTTAAATATAATTAATATGATTCGTTTAATACATACATTATATTCATGTTTAAGATTTTGAAAAAATATATATATATTTTTTTTTAGATTTATATGACTGACACGAAAAAAAACATAAAACTCAACACAAATACACAAATTACCATATCTATTAAAAAAAATCTAATAGTTAATCAAGAGCCAGAATCCTAAATTCTACTATTAAAATCATAATGAACCCAACAGATGATTCATAGATTTATAAAATCATTTTTTGAATGACATATAAAATTATGAATAAAGTGGTCTTTGACATTATTGCATGGGACCTTCTCGTGATTCACTCTTAGAGAATATTGCTTATATTATTATCTCCATTACTATATGGTTTTATCTTTTCAGAAAGTAGTTTCTAATAGGATTCAAGATTGCCCAATTTCATGATAATTTTTATATGGATCAAGATCCAAGAAGATCTAAAAAACATGGCTAGAATTTGTGGAATTCACTTGGGCCATGTTGCAAATTATTTAAGAAAGACTTCAACATGTAAGATAGGCTTGTAACCAAGTTTAGTCCATGTGATTCAAGAACAGAAGGTAGTGGTATTAGAGGGCTTGCAAGTGACGGCATTGAAAGATTAGAAGTGGGCCTATTTTTTAATTTATTAATTGACATTGCACTTGTGGAGACTTATTCATTTAATGATGTGGCAAGGAAGATTGAGTTTATTTTAAGTCTTTTAATTAGTCTTTTAATTACTTAGACATTTGGGCATATATTATGTAACATATCCAATAGGCTAGTGGGATCTACTTTCATTAAACTAGTTGGATATCTTTTAATCATTTAAGTTTGGGTTGGAACATGTTCAGCCCATATTTAAGTGTTCTTTATTAAATTTATTAGGTCTGGCTGACTTTAGGACTTCCAAGGGAGTAGTAGTGCTTGGCCGAATTTCAATGTAACTAGTATTAGATTTAGGTTATGTAGAGAGGCTATAAATACATTGTGTAGCCGTCTACTATCATAATCTTTTATCAATTAAGCTTGATTTTATTCAGTGAGAGTTTTCTCTTTTAGTTCTTGAAAGAGCTTAGAACTTATCAAAGAATTCTTCTTTGTGGCGTTCAACACTTCCAAACTTAGGTTCTTCAAACGAGAGTTCTTATGGTCTAACTTACACGCTTAATTTAGGTTCTTTGAAACAAGTTTTCATTGGGTTTATGTTTCTATAACCTAAATATTGGCTTTTCTGGATTATGTATCCTAAATTGTTAATGGATTTAAAGGGTTCAATCACACGAATTCACATCAGTTTCCTAAACAACTAAAGGAAATTATGAAAGAAAGAAACCAAAATAAAGCTACTTAATGCTAAAGATTTTTTTTCCCCAAAAAAGCTCTCAAAGATTATATTAACTAGAATAAAGTCCCCGTTTCCATCGGGATACTTTTAATTTTTTTTTTTATAAATTTTTTAATTAATAATAAAAAAAATTAATTATAAATTATATTTTATTAAATAATAATTAATTATTTAACTTTTATAATTTTCAATTGTAATAATATAATATAATTATATTTTATTAATTATGAAAATTAAATTTATGACAATTATTTATTTATAAATTACGTAATACAAATGCATTTTTAAATGTTATTTATATGTATTTTCTTCTAAAATGTTTAGATTTTATTATATACTGTATATTTTATTTATAAGAGGTAAAAAATAATAAACGAAAAATAAGAAAATAGTGGTTTGTATTTTATTCTCTCTTAAGATCGATTTTTCCACATAAGTTTAGCAGCAAGTTCCTTTTTTTTTTTCTCCCAAGTGGGTCGGGTATAGATCTTAAATCAACCTGTGAGTTAACGTTCTGACCAACTCCTTTAAATACATCATTTAAAATTAAAATTAAAATAATTAATAAAATAAATTTATTTTTTAACTTTTTTCCTAGCGGATCGTGTCAAGGATCCTAAATCAACCAGCAAGTCAACGTACAGACCAACCCCTTTAAATATATCATTTAAAATTAAAACAAAAATAATTAATAAAGTAAATTTTTAAATTTTATTTTTCCGAACGGCTCGGGTACTGATCCTAACTAAACCTATGAGTCAATTAAAATTAAAATAAAATAATTAATAAATTAAATTAAATTTTCTTTTTTAATTTTTTTTTTCGAAATGGTCGGGTACGGATCTAAATCAACTCGGGAGTCACCATGCGGACCAACCTCTTTAAATATATCATTTAAAAATAAAATAAAAAACTAAGAATAATTAATAAAATAAATTTCTTTTTTAATTTTTTTCGAGCAAGTAGGGTACATATTCTAAATCGATCAACGAGCCAACATATGGATCAATCTCTTTAAATATATCATTTAAAATAAAATAATAATAATAAAATATTTAACTTTTTTTCATACGGGTGAAATATGGATCCAAAATTAACCCGCGAGTCAACGTACGGACCAACCACTTTAAATACATGATTTAAAATAAAAAACTAAAAAAATTATTTTTTAATTTTTTTTCCCGATGGATCAGATACGGATCCTAAATCAACCCGTAAATTAACGTGTGAACCAATCCCATTAAATACATCATTTAAAAATAAAATAAAATAAAATAAAAAACTAAAACTAATTTCTTTTTTAATTTTTAATTTTTTTCCCAAACAGGTCGGGTACGGATCCTAAATCGATTTGCGGATTAACGTGCGGATCAATCCCTTTAAATACATCATTTAAAATTAAAATAGTAATAAAAAAATGTTTAACTTTTTTTCGTACGGGTGAAATACGAATCAATGACTTTAAATACATGAATTAAAAATAAAACTAAAAAAATTAATTTTTAATTTTTTTCAAACAGATCGGGTACGGATCCTAAATCGACCCACGAGTCAACGTACAGATCAATCCCATTGAATACATCATTAAAAAAAAAAAAAACTAAACATCTTAAAATCTTAAAAAAATACATCATTAATTTTTGTATAGTTGGACCAAATTATGCCTAATCTATTTTAAAAAAGTCTCTTGCATCCTAAGGACTCAAAAATCATAATAGTAAATTTAGCATATAACTTTACAAACGTTTTGATGAAGGCAACTGTAGTGGCCTTGTTGAAACTTGAGTTCATGAATTTTTTCCACCTAAAAAAATTCCTAATTACCTACCACCAAATAGATTAGAATATATAAATCTTGATCCCTTTCCTTGCCGAAAGCAAATTAACTTTTGACAGACGTCCAACACTAAGAAATGGGTTTTTTTTTTTTTTTAATTTGATAATTTTGGATATAACATAATTATATGATACGAATATGATATTTGAAAAATAATTAAAATGTAAAACGTAAAAAATAATACGAACATGACAAAAATACACAAATATATCAAAATTTATATAATACAAATTAGTAACGTGTTAAAATTTATATAAATATATAATATTTTAAATATAATTATGACACAAACAAATAATATAAATACGATACAAATATGCTGATTATCATATCTACTTTTTTGCATTTAATTTTTCTCACCATTATTTTCTTCTTTCATCATAATTTACGAATCCAAATTATAGGAGTCAATCTTCCATGTAGGGCCTTGTAAGACTTGTTTAAATGTTGTTTATAAGAGTTGTTGATCAACTTAATTATATATATAGATATATATATATGACATTTAAAAAATATTTTGTTATACGAAGATTCGAAGAAGATAAAAGCAGACTAACATTTTGTTGTAAACAAAATTGAGATAATGGGAAAGGATTGGCTAACGACAGTAAATTATCGAAATCCTTTAGAAGCATTTATAGAATTTTATACCTTCTGAGCACGGTATCAAGTTAAAAAAAATTACAATAATAATTAAATAACTTTTAATTATATACATGTATATTATAACGAAGCAGTTTTTGCAATTTAAATTTTAAAGTTATATTAGTTTGTTTTTTTTTTTTTTTGAATGGTTCATATATCGAATTGGGCCGGATCAGGATAAGTTAACCAAAAATATTGTTTGTTCATGGGTTGGTGCCCGATTTGATTAGGACAATATAATAAAAAATTTTACTTGTCCAAAATCTAACTTGGTCCATCAGATTCAAAAAATTTGTTTTATTTTTTAAAAAATATTTTTATATTTTCATGATTAAAATTTTAAAATATATATTTTTTATTAATTAAATAATAATTCAAAATAGTCTAAGTTTGGGTCAAGAACATCCTATCCTAAACTAGACCTGTTAGGTTAGATAAATAACCCCATTCAAACTTAGTATATGCAAGGATGATAGCTTTGCGATTTCATTAGGCACTGACCCCGTCAATTGATTATCAGATAAATCCAGATACTCTAGCGAGAAAGTTGTGCATAAAGATGTAGTTTGAAGAAATCCAAAGACATCTCCTTTGAGATTGTTGGATCGAAGATCTAATGAATGCAAACTACAGGTATTCGATAAAAATGTAGGAATCTCACCATCAAGCAGGTTGCTGCTCACACTAAATTCTCTTAAAGCAACCAAATTCACGAAAGTTTCTGGAATGGAACCTGTCAATTGATTCGATTAAAGATCAAGAAAGACCAATCTCGAAAGGTTTCCAAGTTGAGAAGGAATTGGTCCACTAAAATGAGATTCAAAGAGATAGAGATTGGTCAATTGTTTAAGAGAGCCAATGAACTCGGGAATGTGGCTCTCATTAAAATCATTGAAACTGAGATCTAGGTAGCTCAAATAAGGCAATTCAAGCAATGAAGGACTGATTGTACCTGTTACATTTCCAATGTAGGTTACGAGATCAAGCTTTACCACATGGCCAGTAATGTCGCTGCACCCGACACCAATCCATGTACAACAATCTCCATTTTCATGCTGATCATTTCCCCATGAAGAGATACCAACACCAGAGTCATTTACAGCTGCAAGGCTGTGCTTGAAGTCGAGCAGCGCTTGCCTCTCACTCGCTTTGCACCTTATTGTAAAGTTAGCTTCAGTGGGTCTCTCCAAAAGAAAAACAAATGCCAGAAATAAAACTAGGAGGAGAACAAAGGAGTACTTTTTAGTGGACATTATAGCCAAGCAATCTGATTGTGTTATGTTTGAATGCATTGCTGACACTTCAGGCAATGCCCTCCTTAAATAATGGTATTGCTTCATAAATTGTTAATTATTTTGTTGTGGAAACTGGAAAGCTGATGTAAAACATGTTTTTTTCTTGGTCTTTGCCTTTCTTAAAAAGCACATGTTTTTACCACCATTTGATTAATTGGAGTGGTAAAGTAGTTCCAATCCTTAAAATTAAGGTTCGAATTTTGAGAATTATGGCTTTATCATTACATTTTCGATCTAACAGAAATTAATTTTTTATCAATCATAAAATGTGGATGAGAGAACATCTAGGTTTTTAGACAAAATAAAATAAAAGCACATACTTTTCTCCATTTCTAGGAACATACATACATTATTGTAAGACAGCTAAGAAACCATTAGCAATTTGAGTTTATATTTGTAATAATAATCATTGTAAGTCTCCAACACGGAAATCACAATTAGGCTTTGCTTGTTATAATGTTTTGACTTTATAATTTTGAATACGATCTAGAAATATGATATGAATATGATATATTTAATAAATATGATACGATACGTTTAAATATGATTAACACGATTAATATGATATATTTAATATACGTAATATGTAATTTTTTAATAATTTATTTTGTGTTTATGTTTACACAATTATAATAAAAAAAAATATAAAACACGAGACAGATTACCAAATCTAATAATGTCCAAAATACTTCTCCATTCAGCTCTTGAAATTTGTTTTCTTACATATTATATAAATCAGAAAGTCAGTCATCTTAATTTATAATATATTTAATTATAAACTTTGGGTCCTTTTTCCATGCCGAAAGGTAATTAGCTTTTGACTACCAACAGCGTGAATTATTATTGATATCAATTCTCAACTTGATTTATTGGTGAATTATTGATAGAGTATTTTATTTAAAAAAATACTAATAATTAACTTTTTTTTTTTTTGAAATAAATTATCTAGTGAAGCCAGTTGTATCATTTAGTAATTTAGACCAATCTGAATAGAATTTGAGATTCGATTTGTTGAGTCGAGCGGAGTTTAGACAAACATAAAAAATATTGATATCATGTCTAGATCTTACCAAAGCTCTACCCACCCCAACCCACTATATGGGTGGAAGTGAAACAACATTATGTGGGAAAAAAAAGAAGGTATTTTGAAAGAGAAAAGAAGAAATTATTTATAAGTAATTTTTTAGAGATAAATTGATAGGCTTTTAGGAAGAAATAGGTAATTTTTTTAAAAAAAATTAAAAAACACGAATACTCTTATTTTATTATTTGATAGATTTTGATTCGAATTTTAAAACTTACAATATCTTTCTTTATTTTCAAACTATAACTTATTTTATATCAATATAAAAAAAAAAAAAGTGAAGACCCAAATCAGGATCAACCCAATTTGTTATTATAGCCCTTTTGAAAGGTGTGCAACATATTTGAAATTTGAATTTTAACGTTTAGAGATTATGAACACCCTTGTATCAACCAAAAAAAAAAAAAAAAGTTAGGATCCAGTCTCCATTCCCAACAATGTACCGAGTCTAGCTAGAGAAAACCTCTATTGCTTGTGATCTTTCCCTGCTTTTTTTTTTTTTTTTTTTCCTGGTCTTTAACATTTAAACCACGGTCTTAATATTTAATTTACCAATAAATAAGTCTTGGTCTTGTAATAACAAATAGTAGAAAACGAGTTGAGGAATGGATAATACCTACTAGTAATAGTAATAAATTGTGATCTGAAAAAAAAGTGTTACCGTCTTAGACAAGGCAAATTTTTTTTTTTTCTTTCTTGATACGACAGGTTTAAATAACACGTTTAATACACGCATTAAATTTATATTTAAAATTTTTAAAAAATTAATAATTTTTATTTATATTTATATGATTGATACGAATAAAAAAACATAAAATATATTACATATACACGAATTGTCATATTTCATAGATTTATAAAATCATTTTTTAATGATAAAATTATGAATAAAGTGATCTTTAACATTCAATGCATGGGACCTTGTCGTGAACCACTTGCATTTTAATTTATAAAATCGATGAAAAATCTACTTGCAAAAATAGTAGATTTCTTGAGTTATTTTTTTTATTAAAAACAATTAAACAAAAATTCAAATTTATAAATTGAAAGACCTTCTTATATAAATAAAGTATACACTTAAAAATATGTTTTAATACTTTATTACTTTTATTAAAAATTCCACCAAAGTTTTCACGGGTACAACAAAGTGATAATGTCATGAATGATTCCTGAAGTTTATCAAATTTATCAATGTGGTACCTATACTTTAAAAATGTCTATTTTGTTACATAAAATTTCACTCCATGTGCTATTATAGTACCGATCAGTAACAACGTTAAATAATTGTGATGTTACTTTTGTATCCAATGAAAACTTGACACGTGGCACCATTTAATGATGCCACGTGTATTTAATATAAAAATTATTATTTAAAATTTTCAAAATAAAAATAACATTATTTTAAAAACTTAATGATGACACGTGGCACCATATAATGATGGAACATGTATTAAATTAAAGAAAGAAAGGAAGAAAAAAAGAAAAAAATTAATAAATATTTTTAAAAATTAAATAAATATATATTTTTTAATTTTTAATAAATATTTTTTGAGAGAATTAAAATAATTTCATATTTTAATTTTTATATTTTTTAAAAATAAATTTTTCTTTTTTAAAATATTTTTTAAAAAATTTCAAATATTATAAATTGTTTAAAGCGTAATTTTAAAATATTTTATATTTTAAAAATATTTTTTTTTTAATTTTTTAATTTTTTAATTAATTTTTTTTCATTTTTAAAAATATATTTTTTTTATTTTATTTTTTAAAAATAGATATTAATTTTTAAAAATATAATTTTAAATATTTTATATTTTAAAATATTTTTACCAAATTTCAGATATTAATTTTTAAAAAATCAGGTGCTGCCATGTGTCATCACTTTATTGGTCAATGCCATATTATCATTTATATTTAACGGTGTTAAGTCAAGGTATCACATTGAATATTTTTAAAGTACATGTATTACATTAACAAATTTAATAAACTTCAGGAACCATTCATGATATTATTCCTTCAACAAACATCGATCAAATTTTATGCTTAAATACATTTTTATTAACTTTTTACTTATTATTTATCTTTTCATTAAATTCTATCAATTTATTAATTTTAATTTTTAAATTTAGATTTTGTTTAATTGATTTTATGGAAGAAAAAAAAAACTTACGAACTTGGTGAAAATTCCCACCTAACTTCTAGCATATACTTTTACAAACGTTTTGATGAAAGCAACTGTACAGTGTTAGGTCTTGTTGAAACTTGAGTTCATGAATTTTTTCCACTAAAATACTATATAATTAAGAAAGAAGTCCTAAATTCCTAATTACCTACCACCAAATAGATTAAAATATATAAATTTTGATCCCTTTCCATGCCGAAAGCAAATTAACTTTTGAAGAAATCCAAACACTAAGAATTTTTTTTTTTTTTTAGATTTGATACTTTTAGACACAATACGACTACACGATATAAATATTGTAAGAAAAAATAATTAAAATATGAAAAAAAAAAAGATGAACACGACACGAATATACGAATGTATCAAAATTTATATAACACAAATTATTAACGTGTCAAATTTTATATAAATTTATAATACTTCAAACACGATTATGACATAAAAAATAACACGAATACAATACAAATACACTAATTATTGTAAGATAGCTAAAAAACCTTTAGCAATTTGAGTTTATATAATAATAATTCTTGTAAGTCTACGATAGGGAAACCACGATTAGACTTTGCTTGTTATAATGTATAGACCTGATAATTTTAGATAATTTAGAATACGATATTAAAGTATAATACGAACATAATATATTTAATAAATACAAAAATAATATAATAAATACGATACAACATGTTTAAATAAGATTAACACGATTAATACAACATATAAATATATCATATTCTTGTTTAAATTTTGATAATTTAATAATTTATTTTGTGTTTATATTTACACTAATTGATACCGACAAATAGTGACGGATCTTGACATTTATCTTTGAGGGTGCCAATTAATATATGAATTTATATTTAATACACTATTTGTGTATAGATTTATATACTGATAGTGAACCATGACGCCACGTATTAAAAAGTATAGTTATCCATATTTATTTTTAAAATTTTTTTAAATTTAAAATTTGTTTCTTAATGAAGTGTTATCGTATGATTCACTGTTAGTGTATAAATTTATACACTGACAGTGCATCAAATACAAACCCTTAATATATTACTAAATCCTTTTTTTTTTTTTTAAATTCATCTTATTATATTAATATAAATATACATATACATATATATATATATATGCAAGCAATTTACTAACAAAAATAAATACACTGTCCAAATTATAAATTTTATCAATTCATAAAAAATATATAAAGAAACATAATACATAAAATAAATAATTTTATGCATAGTATATCTAATAAATAATCTTATTTAAAATTATGGACAACTTTATTTTAAAAAAATATAAATATATCAATTGCTAAATATTATATTTTTTTTATCAAAACAGAAAAAATAAAATATTTCATTAAATAATAAAGTTCAAAGTTTGAGTTTAAAAGTTAGGATATTTTTATAATTTTTTATAAAGTGATTCCAATTTAATTTTTGTGTTAATGAAAAGTTGTGTGGTAATAGGAGAAAAATATCTACGATAAAATTAAAAGTGAAAAATTATTGTCAAGTAATAAAAATGAAAAAAAAAAAAACATATTTGGTACTTAATTGGAGACTTAGAGTCTTATTGAAAAAGTTAAAAAGTCAATTTAGTTTTTGTTAAATTTACATAAATGTGATTTAATCTTTGTGACAAACTTTTTTATTTTAAGAATTTATGAGTTATGACTAGTTAATACAATAAATAGATAAATAATAATTCTTAAATGACAATGCATAAAACTAAATAAACAATATTAACAATATTAATTTTAAAAATTATTTAAATCTATTTAATATATATTAAAAAAATTCAAAAAAATTTGGGGGGCCTTGGCCTCTCTTTCTCCTATTAAGAGCCGCCACTGCCGACAAAAAGTATTTCGAAAGAAAAAAAAAGTTACTTATAAGTAGTTTTTTAGGGAGAAATTAATAGGCTTTTAGGAAGAAATAGGTAAATTTTTTATAAAAAAAAATATGGATAACATATTTCAATACTTGTGGGAAAGTAACTCTCCAAGAAAAGTTAAATTCTCAGAAAAGTGAACAGCTTTTAGCATACCAAACATGGTAATCACATTCTCAACAATTACTTTTCATGAAAAGTGATCACTTTCTATCATACCAAACGCTTTCTAAGGATTAATGTAATCAATCATCCATGTAGGCCTTGTTGGAATCTCGTGATGATTTCTTCAAATTTGTTTTCTAAAATATTACAAAAGTCGAAAGTAATGTCTTAATTTAGAATATTTATAAAGTTTGGTCCTTTTCCAAGGCGGATCAAATTCAATCCAATTGATTTATACAGTTTTTTAAAAAATGACATTTAATAGGTTTACCATTCTCAATATTTACAATCTATTCTCTTATTTTCAAACTCTAATCTCTCTTGTATCAATAAAATGAAAGAAAAAAGAGGTGATAATTGATGACCCAATTCAAAATCAACCAAGTTGGTTATTGCAATCTTTTTAAAAAGTGACATTCAACATATTTGAGATTTAAATTTCAAAACTTATGATCTCTTTCTTTATCTATAAACTATGACAATTGACCACCCTTATATCAACCAAAAAAAAAAAAAAAAGTGAGGATGCAGTCCCTTTTCCAACAATGTTTCTGATCCTTTATGTAGAAGTGTTCATGGATCAAACCCGATCCATGGACAGATGTATTTTATTGACATCAAACTCCTAGTAAAGCAACATTATTACCAGCTTTGGCCCTGTTTTTTTTCTTGGTCTTTAACATTTAAACCACGTTCTTAATATTTAATTTACAAATAAAGTCTTAGTCTAGTCAAAACTAACAGTAGAAAACGAGTTGAGGAATGGATAATACCTACTAATGAATTTTGATATGGAAATCGGTGTCATCGTCTTAGACAAGGCAGTTTTCTTTTGCTTTTTTGACACGATACATTTAAATATAATTAATTATTTTTAAATATAATTAATACGATACGATAATACATTTAATATATGCATTTTATTCATGTTTACGATTTTGAAAAAATTAATAATTTTTTTATGTATATATTTACATGATTGACAAGAAAAAAAACATAAACATAATAAGTATACATGAATTGTCATATCTACCGAAAGGTCTAATAATTAATCATGAGTTTAAATCCTAAATTCTACTATCAAAATCATTATGAACACAATCAGATGATTCATATTTCATAGATTTATAAAATCATTTTTTGAATGATAAAATTATGAATAAAATGGTCTTTAACATTTATGCATGGGACCTTGTCGTGATTCACTCGTAAAGAATATGCTTAAATTATTATCTTCATTACTTTGTACTTTTACCTTTTCTGAGAGTAGTTTCCTAAACAATAAAAGAAAGAAACCGAAATAAGGCTAGTTAATGCTAAAGTTTTTTTTTTTCTTGTTTCCGAGAAAATTTCTCAAATATTATATTTAATCTAAATATGTTTACGAATAGAACTATTCATCCTATCAAATTTTATAAAATCATATATTATGGTAGGACAACTCTAAACCACGCGCATTTTAATTTATGAAATCGATGAAAATTTCTTGAGATTTTTTATTAGAAATAATCAAATAAAAATTAAATTTTAAATTTATAGATTGAAAAACCGTTTTATATAAACAAAATATACAAAAATTTTAAATATGTTTTGACACTTTATCACCGTTTCAAAACATTGATAAATTTTTATGCATAAACAGTTTTTTTAATTAACTGTTTACATTTTTTTTTTGGGTACATCTTTTTACATATTATTTTATCTTTTCATTGATGAAGGCAACTGTAGTCATCTGTAGTGGTAGGCCTTGTTGAAACTTGAGTTCATGAAAAAAATTTCCCCATGCCTAAAGCAAATTAATTTTTGACTATGTATAGCAGCACTAAAGAATGGTTTTTTTTTTTTTAATCAATAATTTTACATATGATACAATTATATGACATAAGAAAAATTATAATTATAAACAAATGACTTTTAATTATCTATATATATATATATATATATATATATATAAAACAAAGCAGTAATTTGCCATTTAGATTTTAAAATTATGTTGGTCTGTTTATATCAAAGTTGTTTATACATCGAGTCGGACTAGATCTGGACCGCTTAGCAAAATTTATTATTTGTCCATGGGCTGGTCGGGCCAGGATCAGATTATTGTCTATATATGCAAACATTGTTAGGTTTCATTGATTAGTACTTTTGATTTTTGTTATTTGTTCAGTATTTTCAATTTAGTTTTAATTGTTGCTTTTTATTTTTTATATATTGAAAGAAAGGGAAAAACAAAGTGTAGTCAAACGAAGTCTAAATATTCCAATATTATATTTAGAAGGCGTGATATTCAAAAATAATGAAATTAAAATATAAAATACAAAAAATTTATATTTGACGCATTGTAATGTATGTCATTAAATCACAAGTTGCCCCATCATTAATAAGCAAATTCTAAAATTTGAAAGTCCTAAAATGTAAATATCCCATAAATTCCAATTTTTAATAAACAAATATAAGTAACAAAACTTTTTATTTTCTATTTCTCCCACCTAAAAAAACTTGATCACTTATAAATGTAGTTTTTAATATGTAAAATTGGAATTGTAAAAAATTGGGTCGTAATAAACTAGTTTGTTAAAGGATTGACAAACAATGGTCTGATTTATCAAGTTGCCCTATTTTATGGTTTGCCAAGGTTTTTCGAATTTGCAATTTTTTTCTTTTTATTTTTCCAATTTCTCTTCCATTCTTTCAAGTCACAATTTCTTAAATCTCAACACCTTTTTTTTGTCTTCACTCTCATAACAGCCATGCTCTCATAACAGCCATGCATAATGCTTTTTCACAGTACAACAATTTCTTTCAAGCACATTTAAGCAGGACACAACCTAGAAACCAACAAAAATAAATAAAATTTTAATATACATATATACAATGCAAAATAACGATGACTTCAATTTATCATCTTTCAAGCCAAAAGAGTTAAAGCCAGGACAGTGTATTATTAAGCATTCAATCTAAAATCAATTTGCAATAGATAGAGAGGTTCAAATTGAATATAAAATCAAAAGCAACTCAAAACTTAACAGATGTGGGATTAACAACTTTAACAGATCACATCACGTGTAGGCGAAAACAGAGAAGTCTATCATGTGACAAACTTGTAAAGGATAATAGACAAAAATAACATGCAAGAACAACAACAAAAATCTGCCTTTGATATCATGTTAAGAATTCAACCTAAAATCAATTGGAAATAAGTGGAGAGATCCAACCTGAATATAAGACCGCAAAAAATCTAAGACTTAATAGATGTGAATTAATACCAAGTTAATAGATATATATATATAAGATCAAGTTATTTTTGTTATTTGAATTTAATTGCTCAGGTAGAGATGCAAGGAGAGACGGGAGAAGGTAGAGGTGTAGACAGAGGAGAAGGCGTCCATGTTAATCACTCACAAGCTCATAGCGTCATTACGATTTTGTTTATAATATCCCACCTCGAGTGATTGGAGATGATTGTGGCATATTTTTCAAAATCAGGGGAGAGTGGTAGATGTTTTCATTCCTATTAAAAGGAATAGTAAGGGGAGGAGATTTGGTTTTGTTCGATTTGCTAATAAGGGTGGGGCATTTGATAAGTTCATAATTTACACATTTTATGCCCTTTCTATTCTTAGTTTTCGCTATGTTTTCTATTTTTGTTTTGGTTACTTATGTTATGTTTTTCAATTTTAGATATATTTAAGAGAATGAAGCAAAAACATGTCAATTAGGATGATAAAAGCATACAAAATCACAATCACAAGATGGGAGAAGATGTTGGAGTTAAAAAGATCAAATTCTTGGTACAAAGCAAAAAGGCAGATTTGACCTCTGGAACTTGTTGCAAAGAAAACATAATTTTAAAGTCTTTATTCCAAGAAACTTCTTGACTTTTGAATCTTATTTGAATAGCTTTCGAACGGTACATTACTGGCCCAAAACTCATAAGAATTGGTCATCCAAATCTGCTGAGAAAGTACGAGAAGATGCAGCAGAACAAATGACAACCAGCAAGCTGCGGCGCCCGAAATGCTACCAAGCACAAAGATTCAGGCAGTAAGGTCAGAGCCGTGGCGCTAGCGGCCAGCACCACGACTTCGAGAGACTTGCCAAACAAAATCTGCACCATTGAATGTTACTTGTGCGAGAAGAAACATTTCTCAAGGTTTCAAAGCTCTATAAATAAGATCTTTTGAAGCATAATTTAGACATATTTTGAGAAGTCTTTGAGGACAAATAAAGAGAATAAGAAGAGCAAAACAAGAGGGAAATATTAGGAGAACAAAAGAAAGAGATTAAGAGGAAGAGAAGAAGATTGTAAGTAACCACTATAAAAGAGTTTCTTCTTTCTTTCTTTCTTCTTTTCTTATACTTTCTTTCTTGTTTCATTTTCTTATGAATATGTTATTGAACACATCAAGCATGTGTAACTAAATTCTTCTTTGTGGTTAAGGGTGGTTTCAAATCCCTAGACATGATTGTTAGTAAATAAAATATTTTAGATTGTCTTTCATCTCTCTTTTGAATTTGTTATATTTTACTGATTGCATGTCATGAATTGCTATCTTGCTTATTTAGGTGCGCAACTAGATGAATATTTTAGCGATTTGATTGCCAGTTTAGCATTTTGGTCCGTAATTGTCAAGATTCCTAAATATAAGTAGCAAATTGTCATCAATGATTATGGGATATTTTTGTTCGATACAATATAGAGTATGGCTCGAGTTAAATAAATCGAATCGAATCGAACCGGACCTGACCCAACCTCGACCAATTACATAATCCGGGTCGTACCTTTTAAATGGATGCAATATGAGGAAGAGCATACAACAAGGTGGCAGGCTGAGGATGACGGAGGTAACGTCGAGTTCTAAGCATCGCTAAGGAGGGAATAATAGAAATGGGGTTTTAGGGTTCAAAAGTCGGGGATAAAAAAGAGTGGGGTTACTGTGTTTTTTTACTCTTTAACAACTTTTTTTTCACAGATACTCCGTCACTAGATCAGTAACGAAAATGTTGTTACTGTATCTGCCATTGTAACATTTTTTTATTTATAAAAAATTATTTAAAAAAAAAAAAAAAAGCATGCTAATTGAATTTGTCACAGATCCGTCACAAAATCCTATCACTATATATAATTTCAATCCTTGTGACAGAAAATTCCATCACAAATATTTTGTAACTAATTGAGTGACAGATTTTTCGTCACAGAATCTCTCACTACATTTTTTCAGTTATAAATATATATATTTTTTTAACAAAATAAACATATTAATTATATTTGTCACAATTCCGTCACTAAGTGTTGTCACTATTTATGATTTCAAAATTGTGACGAAAGTTTTCGTCACAAAGTGTTGGCAAAAAATTAATTTTATTTGCAGTGAAAACTCTATGACAGATTTTGTGACGGAATATTAATTCTATCACTTTCCTATCACAAGTCCATCACTAATTGCTGTCACAGGATATAATTCTCATTTAAAGATAATTTTCATCACAACTCCGTTACTACTCCGTCACTTTAAGCTATATCAGTGACAAAAAACAGTGACGAAAATTTTTTTCGTCACTGCTCAAGCAATTTTTGATAGTGTCTCTAATTATTCCTATCAATTATTATCATCTCTTCAAGTGCTAATAATTTCATATCATTTATTATCACTTCCATCCATATCTTTTTTTTTTTTGGTATTTTCTTTGATCTTTTGTCCTGTGCAACACCAATTTGATGATAAATGTATCCCTCGATCTACATCTTATGTGACCAAATTGCTGCAAATGATTTTGTCTCAACTTATGCTCTATAGGAGCTATTTCAACTTAGAGATGAATATTTTCATTCCTAACTCAGTCCTTTTTAGGCTTATAATATGTTCATCTAAACATTCACATTTCGAATGCAGTAATCTTTTGTATTGTTGTTTTTTTTAGCCCAAAATTTCGTATATGTAGCAAAATAGATCTGACAACTGTCTTATAAAACATCTCTTCAAACTCAAAGGGATATTGTGATCATACAAAACTCTTGTCGTACTCTTCCACTTAAGCCACCTAATCTTGATCATATAGTTAACAATTTAACATCTCCGTGCATCTTCACATCTTTTTGAATTATCAACCCTAGGCATTTAAAGCATTTTGTTATTGGTATTACTTGACTATCAATTGTCAACACGTCTTGATCGTTTTTCCTATATTTAGTTTTCGATCCACTCGATGTAAACCTCTAGCTTTTAGTGTTTGTCTCCACAATTTTAATTTGATATTAACTAATTCTTTAGTCTCATCAACCAATACAATATGATCTGTGAATATAATACACCAAGGTATTTCATCTTGAATATCTTTTGTTATCTCATTTAATACCATGGCAAAGAGGAAAAAAATTCAACGCCGATCTTTAGTGCACTCCTATTACAATCGAAAACTCACCCGTCAATCCACCACAAGTTTTTATGTTCATAACTACTCCCTCGTACGTATCCCGTATTATGCTAACATATTTGAGAGAAATTGCCTTTTTGTTCAGAGCCCCACCAAAGAATGTCTTTAGGTACTCTATCAAAAGTTTTTTCTAAATCAATAAAAATCATGTGTAAATCTCATCGTGACATTCTAAACCTCTTAATAAGTTGTTGCAAGAGATGATCTCTTCCACAATGGATCATACTGGCATGAAAGCAAATTGATTTTCTGCAATCTTAGCATGTTGTCGTAAACAATGCTTAATAACCCTTTCCCAAAGTGTCATAGCATGATTCATAAGTTTATTCTTCTATATATATAAAGGCATCAAAGTACTTTTCCTCCACTCTTCAAGCATTTTATTACTCTGCCAAATCTTGTAAAATATAAAATAATTAGAAAATATATATATATATATATATATATATATATGCTCATTTACAAGCATTGTAATATCATTCTCAGAAATAACTCATAAGCAAAAACTCTATAATATAATAAAATTACTTGTATTTCATGTATTACAAGTCTAACAAATAACAGTTGGGAAAATAAAAAATATATATTCTTTTGTTTGATACATAGAAAACCTTCAAACTGTTAAAAACTTTTTTCTGAAATTTATTTTACTAAGGTTTCTCAAATGGAGCAACAATCACCTTCAATTGGTTTATGCAGCCTTTTTAAGAGATAACATGCAATAAGTTTAATGTTCGATCTTGATACTTACGATCTTTTCTCCTATTTACAAATTGCAAAATCTCTTGTATCAATAAAATGAAAGAAAAAAGAAGTGAGGACCCGGTTCAAAATAAACCAAGTTGGTTATTGCAGTCCTTTTAAAGGTGACATTCAACATATTTGAGATTCAAATATCAACACATACGATATGTTTCTTTATCTATAAACTATGACCACCCTTGTATGAAAAAAGAAAAAGAAAAAGTGAGGACACAGTCACCATTCCTAACAATGTTTATGATATTTTATTTTAGAAGTGTTCGAGGATAAGTTCCGAGATGTACTTTACTCTTAGAAGTTTATAGGTTTTCACGAAGAACTAGGCAAGGTTAAAAAAAATGGGACTGGAGGTCGTTAGATCTTCGGTTTCGATTGAATTAGCCGATTCACTTAAATAAAGATTTAAATATTTAAAAAATTGGTTTTAAAGTAAAATAAATATTAAATATAATAAATAATTAATAATTAATAAAAATATATATTTGACTTAATGGTATGATCTTTAATATATAACTAAAAGGTTAAATGTTCAAATATCATCAATTATAAAATAAATTTAAAAATAAAAAAGTATATATATATATATCAATCCCGTTTTTACCTATTTTCTACCGTTTCGATTATCATCCGGTTTTATATATTGTATCGGATAGGACAACCTGCCGGTTTCTAGTTCAACTGGCCGGTTCGGTCCGATTTTTTAATTCATGTGAATTGGTAAAAATTAAATATATAAAAAAATTAAAAATATAGATATACTTATTTTATTGTTAGATATTGTTGTGCGGAACTAAAACGAGATTACTAAAACCGATAAAAAACACACTGAAAAAACACCGATAATTTTACGTGGTTCGGCCAATATGCCTACGTCCACGGGAGGAGGAGCAAAGCTTTGTATTTATCGGAGATGGAGTATTACACGAGATACGTATTACAAGTGCTCTCTATAGCACACACTCAACCGGGAGGGGCTCTCTCTAGAGCTCTCACATCTCTACCGGGAGGGAGCTCTTGGAGCTCACCTTTGGAGCTCTCCAACTCTATCTCACTCACACTCTCTCAACTCACTCTACATGGCCTTTTATAGGCACCATCCATGGTGTGAACACATAGCTAGTGGCAAACAAAGTAGCCACCATCCACCAACTATCATGGTGGGAGCACATAGCTAGTGGCAAACAAAGTAGCCACCATCCACCAACTATCTTGGTCTACCATCCACCAACTATGGTTGGTGATAGCCTCCATTATTGACTTTGGTTGGTGGCTTTGGTGGAAGCTTCCTTGGTTAACTTTGAGCCATATTCAACAATCTCCACCTTGGCGAGAATCCAGAGAGAGAATTTACTGATTAGAGCTTCCTCCATTCCTCCTTCAGGTTTCATACACACCATTACACATGAGGGCACCTACTGCATTGGCATGATCCATCAATGCACTGAGCCTGAGTCAATTTTTTTTTTCTGTCTATTCTGATCTCCTTCCCAATAATTTATTGGCTTCTCCAAGATCCTTCATCTCGAACTCTGAGCTCAGTTGAGCCTTCAGCCTGTCGATCTCCACCTTGCCTTTTTCAGCAGATAGACAAATGATCCATCTTGAAGTTTCCGGAAATAGACACGATGATCAAATTGACTGCGTGTGTACTTTTCATTCTGTCATGAAACAGTCCAACCGTTTGTACAGCTGTCACGGGATTGTTTCAGACCATACAGTGACCGGTTCAACTTGCTTTTGTAATCATTGCGACCGGGGACTCCAAAACCATCTGGTTGAGTCATATAAATTTCCTCCTCTAAGGAACCATGGAGGAATGCAGTTTTTACATCAAGTTGAACTATCTCTAGGTTATACAGTGCTACTAAAGCCAATAAGATCCGAATAGAGATGCATGCTTAACAACAGGTGAAAATACCTCATTGTAGTCTATTCCTTCTTTTTGAGCCTAACCTTTGGCTACCAATCTGGCTTTGTATCTGATGCTGTCTTTGCCGGTAGCACTCTCCTTTTTGGCAAAGACCCATTTGCACCCAATTATTCTTTTGAGTGTTTGGAAGTGGAACCAACTTCCAAGTCTGATTTTGATGAAGTGATGTCATCTCTTCATCCATCGCCTCCTTCCACTGGGCATGCTCAGGGCTGTTTACAGCTTCTTTGTAATTGATCGGAACATCATCATCAATTACTGGAAGGGCGTATGCCACCACGTCTGTGTATCGAGCAGGTTTCCGAATATGTCTATTCGGTCTACTGGTGACAACTGATTCAAGTTGCTGAAAGATTTCCGGTGATGACTTCTCCACTTCAGTTAAGGTGTCATCAGATTCTGGTTCAGATTCATCTGAATTTTGACCAGCATCTTCTGATTCAAACTCCACCTGCTTTAGAGAATCTTGGTTCACATTCTCTGGAGTTGACAGTTTCAGCATTACAGATTCGTCAAAGGCAACATCTCGGCTTACGATGACTCTCTTTGACTCAGGGTTCCACAGTCGGACTGCTTTTAGTCCTTCACTAAAGCCCAAGAAGACAGCTTTCTTGGCTCTAGGATCCAGTTAAGCATCCGAAAAACAGCCGATCCGGTTTTAAGACTCTACCTCTAAGGATTTTCCAATCCATGCATCCAATGCTGTAGAGGGTAGTCAGTTGATACTCTAAGAGGCCAAGCCTCTACTCAAAATGCCTTTCTCAAGCCTCACTGAGATAACTCGAACTCTATCAACCAAAGTTCTAATCATCCGTTCTGCACCTCCATTCTATCGTGGAGTGCCCGGAGCTTCAAAGTGTCTGATCTTCACTTTGAGGAACGGATAATCGCCAATATCAGATCTCAGTATTTTGAGCTTTTATCACAATCGACCTCTTTTGTCAGGACAGCCTTTCCTCTAGTGTCCAACACTAGGCACACTCGTCCCTTGCAGATTGTCGATGACACTTTTCCTAGACAGGATCTTCATCCATCTATCGGTCCTTCGCGGATTAACAGGATTCTTCTCCTAGATAGGATATCCACCGCCTACTGGACTGGACTGGACATGATCTTCACCGTCTACTGGTCCTTCGCGGATTAACAGGATTCTTCTCCTAGATAGGATATCCACCGCCTATTGGACTGGACTGGACATGATCTTCACCGTCTACTGGTCCTTCGCGGATTAACAGGATTCTTCTCCTAGATAGGATATCCACCGTCTACTGGATTGGACTGGACAGGATCTTCACCGTCCACTGGTCCTTCGCGGATTAACAGGGTTCTTCTCCTAGATAGGATATCCACCGCCTACTGGACTGGACTGGATAGGATCTTCACCGTCCACTGGTCCTTCGCGGATTAACAGGATTCTTCTCCTAGATAGGATATCCACCGCCTACTGGACTGGACTGGACATGATCTTCACCGTCTACTGGTCCTTCGCGGATTAACAGGATTCTTCTCCTAGATAGGATATCCACCGCCTACTGGACTGGACTGGACAGGATCTTCACCGTCCATTGGTCCTTCGCAGATTAACAGGATTATTCTCCTAGATAGGATATCCACCGCCTACTGGACAGGATCTTCACCGTCCACTGGTCCTTCGCGGATTAACAGGATTCTTCTCCTAGATAGGATATCCACCGCCTACTGGACTGGACTGGACATGATCTTCACCGTCTACTGGTCCTTCGCGGATTAACAGGATTCTTCTCCTAGATAGGATATCCACCGCCTACTGGACTGGACTGGACATGATCTTCACCGTCTACTGGTCCTTCGCGGATTAACAGGATTCTTCTCCTAGATAGGATATCCACCGCCTACTGGACTGGACTGGACATGATCTTCACCGTCTACTGGTCCTTCGCGGATTAACAGGATTCTTCTCCTAGATAGGATATCCACCGCCTACTGGACTGGACTGGACATGATCTTCACCGTCTACTGGTCCTACTGGTCCTTCCTCCTCTCAACGACCTCTTCAACCTGGTATTTTCAAAACACAAATTGGAGCACTTTTGAAAAAACGGACAGAATCGAACAAACTCGGTTTTATGTAAAATTTGGCTCTGATACCAATTTGTTGTGCAGAACTAAAACGAGATTACTAAAACCGATAAAAAACACACTGAAAAAACACCGATAATTTTACGTGGTTCGGCCAATATGCCTACGTCCACGGGAGGAGGAGCAAAGCTTTGTATTTATCGGAGATGGAGTATTACACGAGATACGTATTACAAGTGCTCTCTATAGCACACACTCAACCGGGAGGGGCTCTCTCTAGAGCTCTCACATCTCTACCGGGAGGGAGCTCTTGGAGCTCACCTTTGGAGCTCTCCAACTCTATCTCACTCACACTCTCTCAACTCACTCTACATGGCCTTTTATAGGCACCATCCATGGTGTGAACACATAGCTAGTGGCAAACAAAGTAGCCACCATCCACCAACTATCATGGTGGGAGCACATAGCTAGTGGCAAACAAAGTAGCCACCATCCACCAACTATCTTGGTCTACCATCCACCAACTATGGTTGGTGATAGCCTCCATTATTGACTTTGGTTGGTGGCTTTGGTGGAAGCTTCCTTGGTTAACTTTGAGCCATATTCAACAGATATTATAATTATATTTGGTTTTTATTTACTTTATTTAGAGTTGATATCACTTGAGTCGTGACACTAAATTCAATCAGAAACTTTATAAATAGTATAGAATTTGGATACATAAAAAACTATCAAATTGTTACATTATTGTTCAGAAATTTATTTTACTAAGTTTTCTCACATATGAAGGAGAAGATCACCTGAAGTTGTAGTTCCAAACCAGTGTGAAAATAGAACAATCAAACAAATGTCTCTATGAATGCTTTAACAACAAAATACTAGAAAATCTCCAAAACCATGACAAATCCAAGTCTTGTGCTATTTTTTAATTATTTTTTTAATGTACCTTAAGGTTATGTGTCACCTTGTTAATTTCGTTTATAAAAATCTAAAAATTTTACTAATAATAAATGAGACATTTTCTCTTAATTTGAATACTTAAAAAATTCATTTACATTTCACTTAAAGATAATAATATGAGTTCCTTTTGACCACGATTTGTTTTATTTAATTCTTTTCTCTCACTAAGCACTAAAGATTAATGTAATTAATCATCTATGTAGGCCTTTTTGGAATCTCATGATTTCTTCAAATTTATTTTCTAAAATATTATAAAAGTCCAAAGTAAGTCTTAATTTAGAATATTTATTAAGTTTGGTCCTTTTCCAAGCCAAAAGGAAATTACCTTTTGACAAACAACACTACTATTTAATTGATTAAGTTATCATTTTTGTTTTAAAGAATTAGTACGGACCCCTTCTAGTAATTTGAAAATCCTAGTATTGTTGCATTTTAGGGTGAGGATCCAATTTGGTTCAGTCTAATTGATTTATGTAATTTCTTTAAGAGATAACATTCAATAAGTTTAGCGTTCGAATTTCAATACTTACAATCTCTTTCTTTATTGTCAGATTTCGATCTCTCTTGTATCAATAAAAAGAAAGAAAAAAGAGTTGAGGACTCGAAACGGATTTAATCTAATTGGTTTATGCCTTTTTTTAAGAGATGATATTCAATAGATTTAGCATTCGAATCCTCAATACTTACAATCTTTTTTTCTATTTCCAAACTGTAACCTCTCTTATATGAATAAAAAAATAGGTGAGGACCCAAATCGACATCAACCAAGTTGGTTATTATAGCCTTTTAAAAGGTGACATTCAACATATTTAAAGTTCGAATTTTAACACTTACAATTCTTTTTTTATTCATAGACTATGAATACCCTTGTATCAACAAAAAAAAAAGATTAGGATTCAAGTCGCTTCTGATCTTTTATACTAGAAGCATCCACGGATCAGACCCGAGCCGTGAAAAATCTACTTTATTCACAACAAACTCCTAGTAAAGCAACAATATTACCAGCTCAAATCCTTTTTTCCCCTTGTCTTTAACATTTAAACCACGTTCTTAATATTTAATTTACCAATAAAGTCTTGGTCTAGTAATAACTAATAGTAGAAAACGAGTTGAGGAATTGATAATACCTACTACTATTGAATTTTTATCTGAAAATCGATGTCACCGTCTTAAACAAGGCAATTTTCTTTTGCTTGTTTGACACGACACTTTTAAATGTAATTCGTTTAATATATACATTATATTCATGTTTAGGATTTTGAAAAAAATATATATAATTTTTTTATATTTATATGGCTGACACGAAAAAAACATAAAACTCAACACAAATACACAAATTATCATATCTATAAAATAAAAAATAAAAATAAAAAAAATCTAATAGTTAATCAAGAGCCTGAATCCTAAATTCTACCATCAAAATCATAATGAACCCAACAGATGATTCATAGATTTATAAAATTATGAATAAAGTGGTCTTTGACATTCATGCATGGGACTTTCTCGTGATTCACTCTTAGAGAATGTTTCTTATATTATTATCTCCATTACTTTATGGTTTTATCTTTTCAGAAAGTAGTTTCTAATAGAATCCAAGATGGCCCAATTTCATGGCAATTTCTATATGGGTCAAGGTCCAAGAAGATCTAGAAAACATGGCAAGAATTTGTGGAATTCACTTGGGCCATGTTGCAAGTTATTTAAGAAAGGGTACTTTCTTGGGATGGAAATCCATCAGTCTGATACAGGCATCTTCATTTCTCAAAGGAAGTATGCCTTGGAAATGTTAAAAAGTTTCAAAATGGAGAAAAGCAAATCAGTGGCAATGCCACTAGTTGTGAATGAAAAATTATCCAAGTCAGATGGTGCTAGTGGTGCTGATGCCTCTGTTTACAGAAGCTTAATTGGAAGTCTATTGTATTTGTCTGCTACCATACCAGATATTATGTATTCTGCCAGTTTACTCTCAAGATTCATGCAAGCTCCTAGTCAAGTTCATTATGGTGCAGCTAAGAGAGTTCTAAGATACATAAAAGGGATAGCAAATTATGGTTTATGTTATTTGAAGAATGAAAGCAGTAAGCTCCAAGGGTATGCAGACAGTGACTGGGCAAGAAGTGTGGATAAGTCCAAAAGCACTTCAGGGGATGTTTTTTCATTTGTAAGTGCTATGTTTTCATGGAATTCGAAGAAGCAAGATGTTGTTGCTTAATCCTCTGTTGAGGCTGAGTATATCTCTATTGCAGCAATAGCAAACCAAGCCATTTGGCTAAGAAAACTTTTGGCTGATTTGGAACAGAATCTAGATGAAGCTACTTCAATCTAGGTTGATAATAAGTCAGCTATAGCAATCACTAAAAACCCTGTTCAACATGGAAGAACCAAGCATATTAATGTTAAGTTTCATGCCATTAGAGAGGCTGAAAAGCTTGGTGAAGTTACTGTTGTATACTGCAAATCAGAAGATTAGATTGCAGATGTGTTGACCAAGGCTGTTTTCAAGCCAAGGTTTGAATTCCTAAGGACAAAGCTTGGAGTTTCCAAGAAAAATCTCAAGGAGGAGTTGTCGCAACCTAAAAAATAACCAAGACTTGAAAAACCATTTTTAGAGTTTAAAAAGGCTTAGAAACTACCCTAAGTCAGTAGCTAACCCTCCTAATTAGCCCACTCCAAGTAACTAAACCAAAACAGAAAAATATATATATTTTTTAAATTCAATACTAACTCAACTGTCCAGTTTTAATCCATGATTTTTTATACTATTTTTAAAAATTCAAAAAATTCTAAAAAAATACTGAAGACAGAGTATATGTAAAAATACACGAGAAAAAATCGGCTTAATTTTATGATTAAAGACGAATGCCCAGAAAAATCGGAAAAGTATGAAAACTGAGTGAAAAAAATTGTTTTGCCAAAATACATTTTTGCCTTTAATAAAATCATTTAAAAATCAAAGTAAAAATATTTGAAACATATAAAATGACTTACAAACAGTAGCTAGGACTTTTTGAAAGTTAGATAAAAAATGGCTAAGTAAAAAAAATCACAAAGGTAGAATAATCAACTTGACAAACCTGATTTTCCACAAGTGTGCTCAAGAGAGCATGACTTTGAACCATTAATTGGCTCAAGTCATTATTCAAGTGGCATGAACATGAAATGCATGAAACAATACAGCAAACATAATGCATGAAATGCATGGATTTAAACCTAAATGTCATGAAAAAATGCATGGCATTCATAAAGTGACCTAGACCTAAATGAACTTGCATGGTATTTAATGCAACCTAGACCTAAAATGCATGAACATGCATGGCAAATAAACCTAACTTAATAACTAAAATATGCATGGCATTTTCACAAACACAAAGCATGCTTAAACCAAAAATTCAACCAAATATCATGCAAATGCTAACCTATCAACAAACATGGCAAGAATGCACATAAAATGCAAAAATTCCAAGGGTGGCCGAATGGGATAATGTGACTAGCAAACACGGCATTTTCACAAACACTTGGTATACTAACATGCTCAACTAAATCAAATGTCATACAAATGCAAAAACCTACCAACTAACATGGCAAAAATGCAACACACAATGCAAAACACATGGAGTAGCCAAATGGCCTCAAGCTCCAACAAGCATGGCATTTTCACAAACACTTGGTATACTAACATGCTAAACTAAAATATAACACTTAAATCATGCAAAAACCACACAAGCATTCTCACAAACACTTAATATACTAAATCTAAAACATGCTCAACTAAGATATAAAACTCAAATCATGAAAAAAACACACAAGCATTTTCACAAACACTTGATATACTAAATCTAAAACATGCTCAAATTTAAACATCATGAAAACAGAAAATTAAAAATGCAAAAACATGATATTTAAAACATAAATGGCAACAAAAAAAGCAACCAAATTAAAATATAACTCAAGAATATGAAGTAACATAACATTTAAAACACCAAGATCAAAGAAAATAACATAAACAATATGGTAAAATAAATCAAAACAGCAACTTAACTAAATAATGTAGGCCATTTGGCCATGGTGAGTTATTGTAAAAAATGTAATATATATATATTTAAGAAGGAGATGAAGGAAGAACTTGAAAAGAACAATAAAAATCATTTATTTAAAATGGAAACTCACCAAATAGAAATCAAAATAGCAAAAAAAAAGAATGGAAAATCAAGAAAGTGCAAGAGTTGGTGCTCAAGAGCAACCTCAAGAAGCTATATTTCAAGCTTTATCTCTTCAAACTTTCCTTTCCTTTCTTTTCTAAACTTTTTCTTTTTTGCTTTCCACCAAGGAGAGAAAAAACTAAGTAAATATCAAAAGAACTTAGCAAAATGGAATGAAAAAATGAATTTTCTGCTCTCCTCAAAGAGCTGGCCGAATCCCCCATAATGTCTCAAGGTGTTGTCATTTTTTTTTGTAACCAATTTTTCATCAAATGGCTAATAATTCAAGGTGAAAAAATCATGCAATTACCACCTTTAGATTAGCATATCAGCTCTCTCAAATTACAGTTATTCAAGAATAATGTTGACATCTCTCTTGGCCTATGTGGCTTAATCACCATGGCTTGATCAAAGAGAATCTCTAACTAACTCTAGATTTTTAGCCATTTGATTGAAAAATTAGAAGCTTCCTACTTCTTTTGGGCTTGGGCAGGCCAGCACTTCTCTTTTCCAGCCCAACTCTGATTTTTTGAAAGGCCCAAAGAAGCCCTTTTCGGTTGCTTGGGTGAAATGACCGTTTTGCCCCCCGGAAGCAAATAAATATCAAACGGACTCCAAATTCAATTTTTATTTTTTTAATACTTCCAAAATAATAAAATATTGTGTTCTGGAAGTTTTCAAAATTATTCGAGTCCGTTTTCTATTTATTTGGATTTTTTCTTCCAAAAATGCCCTTTTATGCCACTACATTTTACCATTTTTTTAAACGAGCTCCGAATCAAGATTTTTCTTCACCAATATCTTCCAAATAATTTAAAAGTGTGATCTGGAAGTTTTCATAATTTTTGGAGCTAATTTGGTATTTGTTCGGGATTTATCGGCTTGAATTACTGCATAGGAGGCACGGGATTTGGCCATTTTGCAAACGAACTCCAAATCAAGATTTTATTTTTCCAATATCTTCCAAATAATTTAAAAATGATATTTGCAAAATTTTAGAATTTTTGGAGTCCATTTGCTATTTTTTTGGGATTTATCTTTTTGAATTATTGCATAGGAGGCATGGGATTTGGCCATTTTGCAAACGAACTCCGAATCAAGATTTGCTTTCGCCAATCTCTTCCAAATAATTTAAAAATGAGATTTGCAAAATTTCAAAAGATTTGGAGCTCATTTGTTATTTTTCGGGATTTTCTTTTTTGAATTACTACAAAAGAAGCCCGCGATTTGGCCATTTTGCAAACGAACTCCGAATCAAGATTTTCTTTTACCAATCTCTTTAAAATGATTTAAGAATGATATTGAAAAATTTTCAGAATTTTCGAAGTCCATTTGCTATTTTTTCCAAATTTTCCAATTTTGCCCTTTTGCCTTCGAAACCTGGTTTTGCTCAAAACAAGTCCGATTTTCATATTTTCTTCAAACTGAGCCTTGGGCTATCCTTTTTAAACATTCCTCATCCATTGGGGGTTTTGGTCTTACGAAGTCGGGCCATTTCTGTGATTCTTCCCAATTTCACTGAAATCCACTAAAAACCCTAATTCTCGATTTTCTCCCGGATTGACTTTTCTTTCGATTTTTCTTGCAAGTGACTTCTCCATTACCTGTATTCAGTGCTTATCTTTCATTTGGAACCTTCAATTTTGACCAATTTGATCGTTTAAGCACTTTTCCTCAAATTTCTCGGATTAGGGTTTCCTTTCTACTGAATCTCCAAATCCCAACTTTCGAACTCCATAACTTTCAATGTAGGCCTCAGATTATCAAAATTCTGTCGCCATTTTTCAATTGGACTTAAAATATTTATTTTGAAAGTGGGTTGACTTTTTCAGTAGTTAACTTTCTGGGGTTGACTTTTTTGAGGTTGACTTTTTTTGATGTTGACTTTTTTTTGAGTTTGACTTTTTATGCTCGTCCTCTTAAACTAAGTCTCGGAGTACCACTTGTAGGATGAAAAAAGTCTTTTTACACTGGAAAACATCAATATAGGAAGAAAACATACCTGTTTAGTGGTCCGAACAAATTTAGGTGTCTACAACTGCCCCTCTTTGGCTATTGCTGAGAATCAGGAATCAAGCAAAGATAAACGACACTAATTTTGTACGGTCAGTGAAATCACATGTGAAGGAAAGGGAAAGGGGTTTTCTTTTTCATTATTCTATCATTTTTTCATTTTTCATTTTCTATTTTTTCATTTTTTTCTTTTTTTCCTTTTTTCTCTTTTTTCATTTTTTTTTTCAATTTTTTTTTTTAAACAGTAAATTGAATATTTTGTCCTTAAATTGAATTCCCTGACTAATCAAGGCTCGACCCGTCTTAAGGAAACGAATTCAATTTGCAAGAAAGGAAATGACCTTGACGATGGTCTCGGGGCCTTAACCTGTCTTCTTCTCAGCTGTGTTTAAAATTCTGGATATCTCCTTCAGAAGCTTCGGCTATCACCACCAAAGTCTTGCTCATTTTTAAAACTGTAAAAATTCTGGGTATCACCTCCAGAAGCTTTAGCTATCACCACCGATGACTTTTTACCTTTTCAAAGGATTTTAAAACTCTAGATATGGAGGCTTCAGCTATCACCATCGAAGACTTGTTCATAATATAAAAAAGTACCTCGACGATGATCTCGGGGCTCGACTCGTCTTAAGGAAATGAATTCGATTTGTAAGAAAAGAAATGACCTCGACGATGGTATCGGGGACTTAACCTGTCTTGTTCTCAGCTGTGTTTAAAATTATGGGTATCTAGAAGCTTCGGCTATCACCACCAAAGTTTTGCTCATTTTTTTAAAACTGTACAAATTCTGGGTATCACCTCCAGAAGCTTCAGCTATCACCACCGAAGACTTTCTACCTTTTTCAAAGGATTTTAAAACTCTGGATATCTCCACCAGAGGCTTCAGCTATCACCACCGAAGACTTGTTCATAATAATAATAAAAAGTACCTCGATGATGATCTCGGGGCTCGACTCGTCTTAAGGAAACGAATTCGATTTGCAAGAAAGGAAATGACCTCGACGATGGTCTCGGGGCCTTAACCTGTCTTGTTCTCAGCTGTGTTTAAAATTCTGGGTATCTCCTCCAGAATAAGATTTCTCATTTTCAAAATTATAAAACCCTGGATATCTCCACCAGAGGCTTCAGCTATCACCATCGAAGACTTGTTCTTTTAAAACTGTAAAATTCCGGATATCCCCACCAGAAGCTTTGAGAAATGATGCAGATGCACATGTCTGTTAACAAGGTGCTCATGCTTCATGGTGCAAATGCAAAATATTTCTTAATGCAAATGCAAATGGCCTGGATTGATGCCCATGTTTCATGATGCAGATGCCCCTACTAATTGTGTTCATGTAACTGGTTTATGAATGGTGTAACTACAATTACCACTCAATAATGAAAATGCAATGATTCTAGAAATGATGCAATTGCCTGAGATGACACAAATGCGAATTCCATGAAGAATGTAAATATAAAGGTAAAATGCAGATGCTTATGGAATAATGCCAATGCAAATACCCATGAATGATGCAAATGCTTACCGACACGGTGCAGATGTAAAAGCTTGATAAAGAGATGAGTGCTCATGAGTGATGCAAATGCCCCCGATTGTTTTTCTAAACTTTGGCTTAGCCTTTCAAATTCATTTTTCCTCTTCAAATAAGAGTATATCTTCAATTCATTTTGGCTATTCTCTTTGCCCCAACAGTTTTCAAACTTTCATCAACAGAGATTTGTCCGGGTTCTATTTCTTCTTCTCATATCTAGAAGTCAGGACCTATCTTGGTAGTTCTATACCTTTGAGTTAGAAAAATCCTTGTCTCATGTCAACATCAAAATGGGTATTTCAAAAAATCTCTTTATTTGTTTTCGCATTTTGAAAACTTCTAAACAAAATATATTAACCCCACAATGTGTGATGTATAAAACTTTTGAAGACTGATAATCATTGTTAGAAATTTCTCTAAGTATCAATTTGGGTTTTTTCAACTGGGATTGGCAAGGCTTGGTATAACAAGATTCTAGCTTTTCCAGGAAAACTTCATGACAAAAATGTATATCCCTTCTAGGCTCACAAAAAGAACCGGTTTTATAAATCATGAATTCATTGAGAACCAAGCAAATTCAACATTCTTTTAGTTTCCATATCAAGGCATTTTGACAAGCGTCACGATTGGCCGGGATGTTTAAACCGGAAAGTTTAATCTTGGAGAAAAAAGTTTCAGTTTTTGAAGACAATCCTCTGAATGAGAATTAACAATTTGAGAGGTTCAGGCATTTTTAGATGTTCCTTGATGACCACTTTTTTAAGATGACCTTCTCTTTTTGTGGTATCGGCACTTTCATAGATGGCATCAAAAATTTTCATTTTACTCTAGACCGCCCATTTTTGGGTTTTCGCCCTAGAGCCCCATTCTTTCCAATTTTTATTTCTCTTTTTTTTTTTTCGTTCTACCATACACTTGAGAATCCTAAATTCTTCCTTAGTGAAATGATAATTCGATGAGATGGGATGGGATAAAATCTGAGGAAAAAACCTTTCAAATTAAATATTCATGCTTGATCAAAATGGACTTTTAAAGCACGTAATGTAGGCCATGGCTCAGGGTTCAGAAAGAAATGATAAATAGGCCCAAAATATGTGTTTGAGGGTAATCAGATCAAGGATCATTTCTTGAGGAGGATTCTCTTTGAAGCATTTGTCCCTTCTTGGACATTTCTTTCCTTTTGACTTTGCTCTTTTTCTTCCTTGCTTTTGGCTTTTAATTTGCCATGTCTTTTCACACACTTCTTTTTTTTTTGTCTGTTTTTTTTCTTGGCTTTCATTTCGCCATCTTTTCCTTTTCTTTTTTCTTTGATAGAGTGAGCCCGTATTTATTCGGGGTTCCATTTGCTTTGTATCTATCTTTGATCTAGGACTCATTTCTCAATGATCTTTAAAAAGATCTTTCCTCGCATTTGCCCCCTAGTGTAGAGGGTGATCCTTGATCAGGGCTCAAAGAAGAAAGAATTCTTTTGGCTTAAAAGGGATGACTATGGATAATTTCTTTTTGTGTGAAAGGGATATGAAAGATGGTCATTCCTCATGTCAAGCACAAATATTCATATTGAAAAGCAATCCCCAGGCGAAATAGATATTCAGAATTTCATTTTGCACTTTGGAATCATCTGAATTCTCGTATGCATAATATCACAAATTATTTCGTTTGATTAACCAATGAGAATTTGTATCAACGAGGAACATAGCAAATCTAGATCTGTACTGAAAATACTGAATTTCCAATTTGAGTTCTTTGAAGAGACAAGGAAAATATGACCTAAAAATGGGTTTTCTCTAGGATATGGGATAATCTGGTTTAGTCATTGTGCCCCAGGGTGTCAATCATGAAGTGATGTTTGGGTATTTGAAGTTTTATGATCATTGGAAAAGGTCATGAATGGTTTTAGCACAATCTTGACACACAACAAATTATCAAAATCTAGATTCTTGAAAGAATGTCTCATTTGTTTGAATTTCAAGGAATTTGAAAATTTTCAAAAAGTTCGTTCCTTTGTTCATAACCTAGACTAAGATCTATGTCTTTTCTTATTCTATGATGACAATGGTTTTATGAAGTCAAATCATTCATATTCCTTGAAGCATTAGGTCTTTCAAGTGTTCTTGGTTTAAGAGATTTAGGCTTAGGAAAACCTAAAGAGAGGGGAGAAGGTATTGGGTCATTTGTAACACTGATCATCAATCTTCTTGAGACTATCCATTATTAAAAATTCCTTAATGCTTGTTTTTGCAAATTCAAGTTATTGTTAAAACACAATAAACACAAAGCATTTAAAATTCAAAATTCATTTAATTCATTTAGATGTTAACATGAGACAAGTGCTTTCATCATCACAGTGTATAGAACTACATGCGTCAAAAACCTAATATGATCATGCACAATATATCTTATGACACTTGGCTTCCCCATCTTCAAAACTTATCAAACCAGCCTTGATGAGATCTCTGACCTTGTACTTCAAAGCGGGGCAGTTCTCTGTTGAGTGACCTTGATTGCCAGAATGATAACCACAACACTCATTAACATCATACCAACTCGGATAAGGGGGCTTCAGAGGCTCTATTTGCATGGGTGTCACAAGGTGATTTTGGATAAGTTGAGGTAATAGCTCACTATATGTCACAGGAATCGGGTCATCCTGATTTCTTTTTCGCTTTTTATGCCCCCTTCGATTATTCCCAAGGGTGTTCAATTGATAGACAGATGTAAATTCTGGTGTAGTTGCAGTCATTGGTTGGTAAGGACAAAAACCTTGAGAGACATTGTTCAGGGTAGAGTAAAATGGCTGATACGAGGAGAATTGGGGAGGTGGGACAAAGTCTTCCACGACTTGGGTATCTTCCTTTTTCTTTTCAGATGCCCCATTTTTCTTGGTATTGAATGTTCTTTCTCCTTTAATTTTTCCATCCTTAATAGCATTTTCAATCATCTTCCCTGAAATTACCATGTCTGAAAAATTCTTCGTGGTGTTGCCGACAAGTTTATCGTAGTATGGGGCCTGTAGTGTATCCATAAAAATGATAGTGGTTTTCTGAGTTAAGGGCGGTTGTACTTGGATGGCCAGGCTTACCCATCGTTGCGCATATTCTTTGAAGCTCTCAGTAGCTCTTTTCTTCATATTTTGCAAGGTGAGACGGTCAGGCGTCGTGTCGGTCATATGTTTGTACTGGTTTAGAAAAGCCCTAGCCAAATCATTCCAAGAGCGAATCCGATCCTTGCTCAACTGACTATACCACCTAATAGCGGACCCGCTGAGGCTATACTGAAAGCAGTGAATCAAAAGCTTATCATTATCTATATGACTTGTCATCTTCCGGCAGAACATAGTGATATGGGCTGATGGATCGATCGTCCCATCATATTTCACAAAGTCAGGGATCTTGAACTTAGGAGGAATGACTAAATCAAGGACCAAACATCGTTCATTCGCATCTAAACTTCCAAATACATCTGTACTTTCTACTTCCCGGAGTCTTTCATCTAACAACTGATATTTTCCTTGGGAATCTGCTAACTCAACCTCATTTACTGCAACCCTTTTCAACTTTGCCTGTTCAGCTGGATCATCTGAGTTTAGGACATTGACTGTGTTCTGGGCATCAATCATTACGACCTCATTCTAACCTTTTTGTGCCTCTAACCCTATCCTGGCGACAAAGTTTTCTGTGTATCCTTTTCCCTTGATTACGGCAGACATTAGCTCTATCAATTTAGTCATCTAATCCTTAGATTCTGCTTGAGACTTTGCCAGCTGTTCTCGCAATTCTTTCTGTTCCCTTTCCATTTTTTCCATTTGGGCAACTTGTTCATCCTCCATAGCACTAGCCTGTATTTAAGGGTACTCAGTACTTCTTCTGATTTGAAATGGAAATTCTTTCAAAGACTCCTAAAGTCAAGCCAAATTCTGTTTTATTTCCCCCAAATGTATGTCTTTATGAATGAGCCATGAATGCAATTTGATGCATGTGAAGCCTAAACAATATGATGTATGGACATATATAGTGGAAACATGCTGACCATGTATGTAATAAATGCAATCACAATGCCAACATGTTGCAAACAAGAATAAACAAATCAACACATGGATATATGCAATGACTGATCATGTGCATTTTAGCATATTTTCCAATGAATGATCATATATCCTATGAATGCAACACGGTGTCAATTATGATACATGAAAACAATGAATGATTGATACAGAGTATATACAAAGAAAATCATGCTAACCATGTGTGTCATGAATGCGACCTAATGCTAATCATGATGTATGTAATAAGCAAATTAATGCATGGGTATATACAGAAAAATTATGCTGATTATGAATGCATAAATGCAACCTGATGCTAACATGATACATGTATGAATGTATGGTATGACCACTAATTGATCGGATCCAAGGTTTCTATCTTTGGTATCAGGCTCTCAAGTCCGATCATTTTCACGATTTTGTCCACAACTTCATCAGGATTGCAACCTTTGTGGCATTGACAAGTGCAGGATCCAGCAAGGATTGTATGTTGTGGACCTAATGGTTTTGGTTGATCCGAAGACGATGCAAATCCCTGAGAAAGTTCCTTTTTACTTTTACCCATATCCTCAACCATTTTCAGCAATTTGGCAAGTTGTTCTTTCATTTCCTGGATTTCATGTCCACATTCCTCTTGATTGCGTTCCAAAGCACCCAATCGTTCCTCCGATTCCTTCCTCATATCTTGAACCCTTTTCATGAAAATGAAAATGTCATGAGATTAAGAATACAATTGTGAATGTACATGCTCTATTCCTATGTGCATGAATATACTGATGATTAATGCATGAACATATACAGAGAAATTATGGTGACTATGTATGCTATGGATGCAATCTAATGCCAACATGATGGATTAAAAAAATGAATAAATTGATGCACAAGTATATGCAAATAATGACCATGTATGTATTCTACAACGAATGACCATGCATGCTATGATGTCAAAATGATACATGCTAAGACTAAATGAATTAACACAAAGGTAGGTACAAAGAATGACCATGTATATCACAAAAGTATTCTACAATGAATAACCATGCATGCTACGATGTCAAAATGATACATGCTAAGAATAAATGAATTAATACAAAGGTAGGTATAAAGAATGACCATGTAAATCACAAATGTATTCTACAATGAATAACCATGCATGTTAGGACTGTGACATGATGTCAACAAAATAAATTAACCAATGATTACACGAAATTGGTGGGACCTAAATCTTAATTATTCAAAAATCTCATTATGCAAGATTTGCCTCTTATGATTTTTTTGAAACATGTTTTTTCTATGAAAAACCAATCATGTTATTTTCAAAAGAATTTCGGGGTAGTGGATCCTACTATGGTACAATGTCCAAATGTTCATGCAACACTACCAGTTTTATGAAATCATCAAATGAGATTATTATTACCAACTGTTTATTGCAAAGAATGAGATCAACTAAGGCCCCGAATTGTTCCTCACTGTCACCGGTGAAGGCTAGTAAGGCACCCCGATAAAAGCGGGTTCAATTCGTTAGAGTATATTTTCCGATGCCCATACGGAGGATTATCACGAACGCATTAGGTACTTTATACTCCGAAAGTGTTTCACTAGCCCATACGGAGGATCAATCACGAAGGCTTAGTTACTTTACTCCCACTTAAAAGGATGGAACCCGGGTAGAGGATTCATGTTATGCAAATGCAAATACAATGTGTGCGGAGGAACAAAACAAACCTGTCACCACCTATTCTACAATCCTTATTCTAAATGCCCTAGAAATTAAAATATTCAAGAATAGTGTAACGCATTAACCAACAAGAAATTATAATATACAACCTTAAATAACTAGAGAACAATAATAAAATGCATGCACATGAGAATGAACATATTAAAACATTTTTTATTATTTTCAAAATTCTCCTTATTAAAAAAAAAATGCGAGAATTAAAATTAAATACCAATTAAACCAACAAAACCGAGACTTTGATAACACATGACTAATTCTAGGCCTGACTCTCTAGTAGTCCCCAGAGGAGTCGCCAAGCTGTCGCAACCTAAAAAATAACGAGTCTCATCGCAAGACTTTATTATTCGTTAAGCGTGACATTAAAAAAAAAAAAAAGAGGAAAAATCAATTTAATTCCTCCAGAAAAATGAAGGTTTTGAAAATGACCTTAAAAAAAGACATGGAGTCGCCACCAATCTTTTTTAGCTAGGTCTGATCGGCTACCTATTAAAACCAGTTTTATAAAAATATTTTAAAAATTAATTAAAACATTTTAAAAACCAATTTCAAGTCTGCGTTTTAAACCGGATAAATCAAAGAAGCGGGTTCGGGAGTCGGTTACATGTGGGGAAGGATTAGCACCCCCACAACGCCCGTATAAATCGGTACCTTATTAATCGTGTGTTATCTCAAGTCTCGGTAAAAATTGGTTTTAAATTTAGTATTTCAAGTTAATTCCCAATTTAAAGAAAAATAATTCCATTTTTAATTGAAAATGATCCAGAATTTATAAATTCAAAATTTTTCTATATTCCCCAACAAACGTGGCAAAATATAGAAATTTTTATTAATTTGGAAAACTTTTCGAATCATTCTCTTTTTAAAGAAGATATTCCGTTATTAATGATAATTGATGATATTCCCTCCAGCAAACCCAGTAGAGAACTCATGAATTATTTTAACTCGAGAATATCTTCATTTTTATTGAAAAATCATAATCCTTTTGAAAACATTTTAAAAGATATGAATGTGTACATGCACGACATAAATAAATTGACATAGCAAAATCTAAATAATATAATGCTTCCTAAATGATATGATATAATGTAAATGCCTTAGCATATTCTAAAATGAAATGAAATATCCTTAGCATATTCTAAATGAAATAAAATATCCTAAGTTATATGACATATTATAAATAAAATGAAATGACCTAGATAACATAGTATATTATATATGAGATGCAATATCCTAAGTCATATTATATTTTCTAAATGAAATAAAATAACCTAAGTAACATAACATATTCTATATGAAATGAAATAACCTAAGTAACATGATATTTTCTAAATAAAATAAAATAACCTAAGTAACATAACATATTCTATATGAAATGAAATAACCTAAATGACATGGCAAACATGAATGATATGGCATATAAATTAAATGAGATGGAATATGAAATAATGCTATCATATAATATGCATGAAAATAAAAATGCATGAACATAGTATATGCTAAATAATATGACAAAAAAATAATTAAATAAAAAGCATAGGATATCATGAAATATTCCAAATCATATAATAAACAATATAACATAACTCAAAATCATAACAATATCATAGAAATTATCATAGCAAGAATCACATATTATATAAAATGCATGAATATGGAAAATGCAATGCATGAAATGTATTTTTTCCTTTAATTAAGGAAATCCGTATATCTAAAATGATATCCGGCTACCTTAGGAAAATATGTCAAATTAAATATTCTAAAACCAAAATACTTTGTGATTGTTTGAAAACAATTTTGAAAAGTTTGAATTAAAAATAAAAACTGGGCTAAATCTTTTTTTAAATGGCTCTAACTTCCTCAGTTTAAAAATTCGGACTTGACTACCCTTCACCCGAGACTTGAAAAACCATTTTTAGAGTTTAAAAAGACTTAGAAACTACCCTAAGTCAGTAGCTAACCCTCCTAATCAGCCCACTCCAAGTAACTTAACAAAAAAAAATGTTTTTTCTTTAAATTCAATTCTGACTCCACTGTAAAACATGCTCAAATTTAAACATCATGAAAACAGAAAATTAAAAATGCAAAAACATGATATTTAGAACATAAATGGCAACAAACAAAGCAACCAAATTAAAATATAACTCAAGAATATGAAGTAACATAACATTTAAAACACCAAGATCAAAGAAAATAACATAAACAATATGGTAAAATAAATCAAAACAACAACTTAACTAAATAATGTAGGCCATTTGGCCATGGTGAGTTTATTGTAAAAAAATATAAATGTAAATATATATATATATATTCAAGAAGGAGATGAAGGAAGAACTTGAAAAGAACAATAAAAATCATTTATTTAAAATGGAAACTCACCAAATAGAAGTCAAAATAGCAAAAACAAGAATGGAAAATCAAGAAAGTGCAAGAGTTGGTGCTCAAGAGCAACCTCAAGAAGCTATATTTCAAGCTTTATCTTTTCAAACTTTCCTTTCTTTTCTAAACTTTTTCTTTTTTGCTTTCCACCAAGGAGAGAAAAAACTAAGTAAATATCAAAAGAACTCAGCAAAATGAAATGAAAAAATGAATTTTCTGCCCTCCTCAAAGAGCTGGCCGAATTCCCCTATAATGTCTCAAGGTGTTATCATTTTTTTTGTAACCAATTTCCCATCAAATGTCTAATAATTCAAGGTGAAAAAATCATGCAATTACCACCTTTAGATTAGCATATCAGCTCTCTCAAGTTACAGCTGTTCAAGAATAATGTTGACATCTCTCTTGGCCTATGTGGCTTAATCACCATGGCTTGATCAAAGAGAATCTCTAACTAACTCTTGATTTTTAGTCATTTGATTGAAAAATCAGAAACTTCCTCCTTCCATTGGGCTTAGGAAGGCCAGCACTTCTCTTTTCCAGCCCAACTCTGATTTTTTGAAAGGCCCAAAGAAGCCCTTTTCGGTTGCTTGGGTGAAATGACCATTTTGCCCCCCGGATGCAAATAAATATCAAACGGATTCCAAATTCAATTTTTATTTTTTTAATACTTCCAAAATAATAAAATATTGAGTTCTGGAAGTTTTCAAAATTATCCGAGTCCGTTTGCTATTTATTTGGATTTTTTCTTCCAAAAATGCCCTTTTATGCCCCTACATTTTACCATTTTTTAAACGAGCTCTAAATCAATATTTTTCTTCACCAATATCTTCCAAATAATTTAAAAGTCTGATCTGAAAGTTTTCATAATTTTGGAGCTCATTTGGTATTTTTTGGGGATATATCGGCTTGAATTACTACATATGAGGCCCGGGATTTGGCCATTTTGCAAACGAACTCCAAATCAAGATTTTATTTCGCCAATCTCTTCAAAATAAATTAAAAATGATATTTGCAAAATTTCAGAATTTTTGGAGTCCATTTGCTATTTTTCCGGGATTTATCTTCTTGAATTATTGCATAAGAGGCCCGGGATTTGGCCATTTTGCAAACGAACTCCGAATCAAGATTTTCTTTCACCAATCTCTTAAAAATAATTTAAAAATAAGATTTGAAAATTTTCAAAAGATTTGGAGCTCATTTGCTATTTGTTCGGGATTTTCCTTTTTGAATTACTACATAAGAAGCCCAGGATTTGGCCATTTTGCAAACGAACTCCGTATCAAGATTTTATTTTACCAATCTCTTTAAAATGATTTAAGAATGATATTGACAAATTTTCAGAATTTTCGGAGTCCATTTGCTATTTTTTCCAAATTTTCCAATTTTGCCCTTTTGCCTCTGAAACCCGGTTTTGCTCAAAACAAGTCCGATTTTCAGATTTTCTTCAAATTGAGCCTTGGGCTATCCTTTTTAATCATTCCTCATCCATTAAGGGCTTTGGTCTTATCAAGTCGGTCCATTTCTGTGATTCTTCCCGATTTCACCGAAATCCACTAAAAACCCTAATTCTCGGTTTTCTTCCGGATTGACTTTTTTTTTTTCTTCTTGCAAGTGACTTCTCCATTACCCATAGTCTGTGCTTATCTTTCATTTGGAACCTTCAATTTCGACCAATTTGATCGTTTAAGCACTTTTCCCCAAATTTCTCGCATTAGGGTTTTCTTTCTACTGAATCTCCAAATCCCAACTTTCGAATTCCATATCTTTCAATGTAGACCTCGAATTATCAAAATTCTTTCACCATTTTTCAATTGAACTTAAAATCTTGATTTTGAAAGTGGGTTGACTTTTTCAGTAGTTGACTATCTGGGGTTGAGTCGAGCCAAGTTTAGACAAACATAAAAAATATTGATATCATGTCTAGACCTTACTAAAGCTCTACCCACCCCAACCCACTATATGGGTGGAAGTGAAACAACATTATGTGGGAAAAAAAAAGAAGGTATTTTGAAAGAGAAAAGAAGAAATTATTTATAAGTAATTTTTTAGAGATAAATTGATAGGCTTTTAGGAAGAAATAGGTAATTTTTTTAAAAAAATTAAAAAACACGAATACTCTTATTTTATTATTTGATAGATTTTGATTCGAATTTTAAAACTTACAATATCTTTCTTTATTCTCAAATTATAACCTATTTTATATCAATGTAAAAAATTTTATATAAAAAAAAAAGTGAAGACCCAAATCAGGATCAACCTATTTTGTTATTATAGCCCTTTTGAAAGGTGTGCAACATATTTGAAATTTGAATTTCAACAAAAAAAAAAAAAAAAGAGTTAGGATCCAATCTCCATTCCCAACAATGTACCGAGTCTAGCTAGAGAAAACCTCTATTGCTTGTGATCTTTCTCTCCTGGTCTTTAACATTTAAACCACGGTCTTAATATTTTATTTACCAATAAATATGTCTTGGTCTTGTTATAACAAATAGTAGAAAACGAGTTGAGGAATGGATAATACCTACTAGTAATAGTAATAAATTGTGATCTGAAAATCAGTGGTACCGTCTTAGACAAGGCATTTTTTTTTTTTTTTTTGCTTTCTTGATACGATAGGTTTAAATAACACGTTTAATACACACATTAAATTTATATTTAAAATTATTAAAAAATTAATAATTTTTATTTATATTTATATGATTGATACGAAAAAAAAACATAAAATATATTACATATACACGAATTGTCATATTTCATAGATTTATAAAATCATTTTTTGAATGATAAAATTATGAATAAAGTGGTCTTTAACATTCAATGCATGGGACCTTGTCGTGAACCACTTGCATTTTAATTTATAAAATCGATGAAAAATCTACTTGCAAAAATAGTAGATTTCTTGAGTTATTTTTTTATTAAAAACAATTAAACAAAAATTCAAATTTATAAATTGAAAGACCTTTTTATATAAATAAAGTATACACTTAAAAATATGTTTTAATACTTTATTACTTTTATTAAAAATTCCACCAAAGTTTTCACGGGTACAACAAAGAGATAATGTCATGAATGATTCCTGAAGTTTATCAAATTTATCAATGTGGTACCTATACTTTAAAAATGTCTATTTTGTTACATAAAATTTCACTCCATGTGCTATTATAGTACCGATCAGTAACAACGTTAAATAATTGTGATGTGACTTTTGTATCCAATGAAAACTTGACACGTGGCACCATTTAATGATGCCACGTGTATTTAATATAAAAATTATTATTTAAAATTTTCAAAATAAAAATAACATTATTTTAAAAACTTAATGATGACATGTGGCATCATATAATGATGGAACATGTATTAAATTAAAGAAAGAAAGGAAGAAAAAAAGAAAAAAATTAATAAATATTTTTAAAAATTAAATAAATATATATATTTTTTAATTTTTAATAAATATTTTTTGAGAGAATTAAAATAATTTCATATTTTAATTTTATATTTTTTAAAAATAAAATTTTCTTTTTAAAAATATTTTTTAAAAAATTTCAAATATTATAAATTGTTTAAAGCGTAATTTTAAAATATTTTATATTTTAAAAATAATTTTATTTAAATATTTTAATTTTTTTAATTAACATTTTTCATTTTTAAAAATATAATTTTTTTTTTTTAAAATAGATATTAATTTTTAAAAATTTAATTTTAAATATTTTATATTTTAAAATATTTTTAAAAAAATTCATATATTAATTTTTAAAAAATCAGGTGCTGCCATGTGTCATCACTTGATTGGTCAATGCCATATTATCATTTATATTTAACGGTGTTAAGTCAAGGTATCACATTGAATATTTTTAAAGTACAGGTACTACATTAATAAATTTGATAAACTTCAGGAACCATTCATGATATTATTCCTTCAACAAACATCGATCAAATTTTATGCTTAAATACATTTTTATTACCTTTTTAGTTATTATTTATCTTTTCATTAAATTCTGTCAATTTATTAATTTTAATTTTAGATTTTGTTTAATTAATTTTATGGAAGAAAAAAAAAAACTTACGAACTTGATGAAAATTCCCACCTAACTTCTAGCATATACTTTTACAAACGTTTTGATGAAGGCAACTGTACAGTGTTAGGTCTTGTTGAAACTTGAGTTCATGAATTGTTTCCACTAAAATACTATATAATTAAGAAAGAAGTCCTAAGTTCCTAATTACCTACCACCAAATAGATTAAAATATATAAATTTTGATCCCTTTCCATGCCGAAAGCAAATTAACTTTTGAAGAAATCCAAACACTAAGAATTTTTTTTTTTTTTTAGATTTGATAATTTTAGACACAATACGACTACACGATATAAATATTATATGAAAAAATAATTAAAACATGAAAAAAAAAAGACGAACACGACACGAATAAACGAATGTGTCAAAATTTATATAACACAAATTATTAACGTGTCAAATTTTATATAAATTTATAATACTTCAAACACGATTATGACATAAAAAATAACACGAATACAATACAAATACACTAATTATTGTAAGATAGCTAAAAAACCTTTAGCAATTTGAGTTTATATAATAATAATTCTTGTAAGTCTACGATAGGGAAACCACGATTAGACTTTGCTTGTTATAATGTATAGACCTGATAATTTTAGATAATTTAGAATACGATATTAAAGTATAATACGAACATAATATATTTAATAAATACAAAAATAATATAATAAATACGATACGACATGTTTAAATAAGATTAACACGATTAATACAACATATACATATATCATATTCTTGTTTAAATTTTGATAATTTAATAATTTATTTTGTGTTTATATTTACACTAATTGATATCGACAAACAGTAACGGATCTTGACATTTATCTTTGATGGTGCCAATTAATATATGAATTTATATTTAATACACTGTTTGTGTATAGATTTATATACTGATAGTGAACCATGACGCCACGTATTAAAAAGTATAGTTATCCATATTTATTTTTAATTTTTTTTTTAATTTAAAATTTGTTTCTTAATGAAGTGTTATCGTATGATTCACTGTCAGTGTATAAATTTATACACTGACAGTGCATCAAAAACAAACCCTTAATGTTAAAGTCAACAACTACTCTAGAATTCTCTCATCTAGAATTCTCTCCAAACTACTGTAGCAAATCGGTACTGTAGCACAAAACTACAATTGGTACCGAGAGTCAGAAATCAACAAATTGGTATCAGAGCCAGACAATCCTGAGGACCAGATTATCAGAGCTGGACGATCTTGAGGACCGGAGTATCAGAGCTAGACAATCCTGAGGACCGGAGTATCAGAGTTGGACGATCTTGAGGACCAGAGTATCAGAGTTGGACGACCAGAACGGGACGATCCAGAGGACCAGCGTAAAGAGCGGTATGATCCAGAGGATTGGAATATCAGATCAGGATGGTCAGGGATCGTAGTATGCTCATCGGAGAAAAGACAAGAAGCCAGAAGTTTCTTGAAATCAGATGATCGAGAATTGTAATAGATCGAGTCGCGGAAAGGGCTACTGAAGTAGTGTGAGAGCCATCACGAGAACAGGTGAAAAGGGCTACCTACTTACCTAAAGTAGTGTGAGAGCCATCACAAGAATAGGTGAAAAGGGCTACCTACCTGGAGTAGTTTGAGAGCCGTCACGAGAAGAGGTGAAAAGGGCTACCTACTTGGAGTAGAGTGAGAGCCGTCACGAGAAGAGGTGAAAAGGGCTATCTACCATCAGAGTGAACGCCACCGCAAGAAGAAAGAGCTAGACGGTCAGGGACCGGAGTACGCATATCGGAGAAAGACAGTCTGGGACTGTGAAGATTATTGGTCTGGGACCAAGACGATCGAGGATAGTAGTTCGTAAAGACGTGGAAATTCTGTCGGTACACAGTCTAGGACTGTGAAGTTAATCGGTCTGGGACCAAGACGATCGGGGATCGTAGTTCGTGAGGATATAGAGACTGGCAGAATACAACCTTGAGAAAAGTGAGGCACTCTCAAGTCAGAATGGAAGATTTTTCAAGTCCAGTTGGTAAGCTCGAGAAGCTCAATAACAGCAATTATAATATGTGGAGTATTCGCATGCAATATTACATGCTCGGGCAAGATTTATGGGATATTGTTAACGGTGAAGCTTCAACACCACCAACTGATGCCGGAGAACTAAGAAAATGGAAGATCAAAGCCGGTAAGGCCATGTACGTGTTATCAGTCACCATTGAGGATGGTTTATTACAACGCATCAAGGATGCAAAGACACCGAAGGAAGCCTGGGACACACTCACAATGCTATTCGCGAGGAAAAATGATGCTAGGCTCCAACAATTGGAGAATGAACTTCTGTCAATATCGCAGCAAAATATGTCGGTAAGCGAATATTTCTCTAAAGTTAAAACTCTTTGTGATGAAATTTCAAAATTAGATCCAGAAAATGCCATTACCGAAACGAGGATGAGAAGAATTGTCATCCATGGCTTGCGACCTGAATACAACGGGATTGTTACTGCAACTCGTGGATGGAGCAAAGAACCAACTTTAATTGAGTTGGAGAATATCCTAGCCAATCAAGAGACTTTAGATAAACAAATGTCTAAAGTCTTGATAAAAGATTATGAGAAAGCCCTCTTTAGCAATAGAAGAGGTAAAGTTGCTATGAGGCAAGGAATAGAAGACATTGAAGTTCAAAACAAACAAGAAGCTTGGCAACGGAGGAGCTTTCAGCGAGGGGGAGCTCAAATTGTTCGAGATAGAGACGATAGCGAAAATGTGAGGTCTCATTGTCGAAATATTAAGTGTTTCAAGTGTGGCAAGCTTGGCCACTATGCTCGAGATTGTCGATATAGACAAGTGCAAGGCTATGCAACAGTGTTCTCACGACAGGAGCATAACTATGAAGAAGAATGGGATTTTGAGATAGCATTTACTATTGAAGAATGCGAAGAACTCGTATCTGGTTGCACCACCGAGTTAGAAGAAAATGTTCATGAAGACGAAGAAGAAATTGATTTTGAGAATATTCAACCAAGACAAGAGACAATTGAAGAGCCTTCAAAAGAAGAGAACGAGTCTCTGTTTCAATCACAAGAAAATATTTTTGAAGATGAAAGGTTATTTCACGAAGAGGCGAAGAAGCTTGAAGATGATGTCAACATTGAGAAAGATGACAACGAGGTCATCGACACTGTTAAGACTTACAAAGGCGTGAAAGATATGAAGATCGATTGTGAAGTCAACAAATTAATGGTAGTTGACAAAGTCGAGTATGCCAAAGTCAGAGACAGGCTAGCAGAGAGAATCAAGAAGAACGAAGATAGAAATAGTGTTGAAGCAAAGACGGAAGTGAACAAAATCAAGAATCAAAAGAGAAGAGAGCAATCAACGAAAGATGAAGCAGAACTAATGATGTTGATGAATTTCAAGAAGAGAAAGAAAAAGAGAAGATATTTAATGAGTCCAGAAGACAGCCTGAAATGACAACCAAACCAACATCAAGAGAGTAGTTGTTGAAGGGGAGTGTTAAAGTCAACAACTACTCTAGAATTCTCTCATCTAGAATTCTCTCCAAACTTTATTATTTCTCTAGGTTTTTCTAAAATTTTCTTAAGTCTTCTTTCTAGAGTTCTCTCTAGATTTTTTATTGTTCTTTCTCTAGAATATTAAACCAACACACTAGAACATTCTAGGTTGGTTTAGTAACCAACATAGAAAGCTATAAATAGGGTGGGATGTAAGTTGTTAGATGAAGAGTGGTGAGTAGAGAGAAAAAGGAAGAAAAAGATATGAGTGAAAGAGTGAAGTTGTGAGTGAATATTAAAAGAGTGTGTCTAGTGTATATTTGGTCTTTTCTCAAATTAATAAAAGAGTTGTTTTTCGGAAGTCACTGTAGCATCCCGAGATAAAGTTACTGTAGCGTATCGAGAAAGTTACTGTAGCAAATCGGTACTGTAGCACAAAACTACAATTGGTACCGAGAGTCAGAAATCAACAAATTGGTATCAGAGCCAGACAATCCTGAGGACCAGATTATCAGAGCTGGACGATCTTGAGGACCGGAGTATCAGAGCTAGACAATCCTGAGGACCGGAGTATCAGAGTTGGACGATCTTGAGGACCAGAGTATCAGAGTTGGACGACCAGAACGGGACGATCCAGAGGACCAGCGTAAAGAGCGGTATGATCCAGAGGATTGGAATATCAGATCAGGATGGTCAGGGATCGTAGTATGCTCATCGGAGAAAAGACAAGAAGCCAGAAGTTTCTTGAAATCAGATGATCGAGAGTCAGAAATCAGAAATCAACACTTAATATATTACTAAATCCTTTTTTTTTTAAATTCATCTTATTATATTAATATTAATATAAATATACATATATATATATATATATGCAAGCAATATACTAACAAAAATAAATACACTGTCCAAATTATAAATTTTATCAATTTATAAAAAATATATAAAGAAACATAATACATAAAATAAATAATTTTATGCATAGTATATCTAATAAATAATCTTATTTAAAATTATGGACAACTTTATTTTAAAAAAATATAAATATATCAATTGCTAAATATTATATTTTTTATCAAAACAGAAAAAATAAAATATTTCATTAAATAATAAAGTTCAAAGTTTGAGTTTAAAAGTTAGGATATTTTTATAATTTTTTATAAAGTGATTCCAATTTGATTTTTGTGTTAATGAAAAGTTGTGTGGTAATAGGAGAAAAATATCTACGATAAAATTAAAAGTGAAAAATTATTGTCAAGTAATAAAAATGAAAAAAAAAAAAAAAACATATTTGGTACTTAATTGGAGACTTAGAGTCTTATTGAAAAAGTTAAAAAGTCAATTTAGTTTTTGTTAAATTTACATAAATGTGATTTAATCTTTGTGACAAACTTTTTTATTTTAAGAATTTGTGAGTTATGACTAGTTAATACAATAAATAGATAAATAATAATTCTTAAATGACAATGCATAAAACTAAATAAACAATATTAACAATATTAATTTTAAAAATTATTTAAATCTATTTAATATATATTAAAAAAATTCAAAAAAATTTGGCTGGCTTTGGCCTCCCTGGCTCCTATTAGGAGCCGCCACTGCCGACAAAAAGTATTTCGAAAGAAAAAAAAAGTTACTTATAAGTAGTTTTTTAGGGAGAAATTGATAGGCTTTTAGGAAGAAATAGGTAATTTTTTTATAAAAAAAAATATGGATAGCATATTTCAATGCTTGTGAAAAGTAATTCTCCAAAAAAAGTTACATTCTCAGAAAAGTGAGCAGCTTTTAGCATACCAAACATGGTAATCACATTCTCAGCAATTACTTTTCATAAAAAGTGATCACTTTCTATCATACCAAACGCTCTCTAAGGATTAATGTAATTAATCATCCATGTAGGCCTTGTTGAAATCTAATGATGATTTCTTCAAATTTGTTTTCTAAAATATTACAAAAGTCGAAAGTAATGTCTTAATTTAGAATATTTATAAAGTTTGGTCCTTTTCCAAGGCGGATCAAATTCAATCTAATTGATTTATACAGTTTTTTAAAAGATGACATTTAATAGGTTTACCATTCTCAATACTTACAATCTATTCTCTTATTTTCAAACTCTAATCTCTCTTGTATCAATAAAATGAAAGAAAAAAGAGGTGATAATTGATGAACCAATTCAAAATCAACCAAGTTGTTATTGCAATATTCTTAAAAAGTGACATTCAACATATTTGTGATTTGAATTTCAAAACTTATAATCTATTTCTTTATCTATAAACTATGACAATTGACCACCCTTATATCAACAAAAAAAAAAAAAGTGAGGACGCAGTCCCCTTCCCAACAATGTTTCTGATCCTTTATGCAATGTTTCTGATCTTTTATGGTAGAAGTGTTCATGGGTCAAACCCGATTCATGGACAGATGTATTTTATTGACATCAAACTCCTAGTAAAGCAACATTATTACCAGCTTTGGCCCTGTTTTTTTTTCTTGGTCTTTAACATTTAAACCACGTTCTTAATATTTAATTTACAAATAAAGTCTTAGTCTAGTCAAAACTAATAGTAGAAAACGAGTTGAGGAATGGATAATACCTACTAATGAATTTTGATATGGAAATCGGTGTCATCGTCTTAGACAAGACAGTTTTCTTTTACTTTTTTGACACGATATATTTAAATATAATTAATATTTAAATATAATTAATTATTTTTAAATATAATTAATACGATACGATAATACGTTTAATATATGCATTTTATTCGTGTTTACAATTTTGAAAAAATTAATAATTTTTTTATGTATATGTTTACATGATTGACAAGAAAAAAAACATAAACATAATAAACATACATGAATTGTCATATCTACCGAAAGGTCTAATAATTAATCATGAGTTTAAATCCTAAATTCTACTATCAAAATCATTATGAACACAATCAGATGATTCATATTTCATAGATTTATAAAATCATTTTTTGAATGATAAAATTATGAATAAAATGGTCTTTAACATTTATGCATGGGACCTTGTCGTGATTCACTCGTAAAGAATATGCTTAAATTATTATCTTCATTACTTTGTACTTTTACCTTTTCTGAGAGTAGTTTCCTAAACAATAAAAGAAAGAAACCGAAATAAGGCTAGTTAATGCTAAAGTTTTTTTTTTTTTTTTTTTTTTCTTGTTTCCGAGAAAATTTCTCAAATATTATATTTAATCTAAATATGTTTACGAATCGAACTATTCATCCTATCAAATTTTATAAAATCATATATTATGGTAGGACAACTCTAAACCACGTGCATTTTAATTTATGAAATCGATGAAAATTTCTTGAGATTTTTTATTAGAAATAATCAAATAAAAATTAAATTTTAAATTTATAGATTGAAAAACCGTTTTATATAAACAAAATATACAAAAATTTTAAATATGTTTTGACACTTTATCACCGTTTCAAAACATTGATAAATTTTTATGCATAAACAGTTTTTTTAATTAACTGTTTACATTTTTTTTTTGGGTACATCTTTTTACATATTATTTTATCTTTTCATTGATGAAGGCAACTGTAGTCATCTGTAGTGGTAGGCCTTGTTGAAACTTGAGTTCATGAAAAAAATTTCCCCATGCCTAAAGCAAATTAATTTTTGACTATGTATAGCAGCACTAAAGAATGGTTTTTTTTTTTTAATCAATAATTTTACATATGATACAATTATATGACAGAAGAAAAATTATAATTATAAACAAATGATTTTTAATTATCTATATATATATATGTATGTATATATAAAACAAAGCAGTAATTTGCCATTTAGATTTTAAAATTATGTTGGTCTGTTTATATCAAAGTTGTTTATACATCGAGTCGGACTAGATCTGGACCGCTTAGCAAAATTTATTATTTGTCCATGGGCTGGTCGGGCCAGGATCAGATTATTGTCTATATATGCAAACATTATTAGGTTTCATTGATTAGTACTTTTGATTTTTGTTATTTGTTCAGTATTTTCAATTTAGTTTTAATTTTTGCTTTTTATTTTTTATATATTGAAAAAAAAGGGAAAAAAAAGTGTAGTCAAACGAAGTCTAAATATTCCAATATTATATTTAGAAGGCGTGATATTCAAAAATAATCAAATTAAAATATAAAATACAAAAAATTTATATTTGACACATTGTAATGTATGTCATTAAATCACAAGTTGCCCCATCATTAATAAGCAAATTCTAAAATTTGAAAGTCCTAAAATGTAAATATCCCATAAATTCCAATTTTTAATAAACAAATATAAGTAACAAAAATTTTATTTTCTATTTCTCCCACCTAAAAAAACTTGATCACTTATAAATGTAGTTTTTAATATGTAAAATTGGAATTGTAAAAAATTGGGTCGTAATAAACTAGTTTGTTAAAGGATTGACAAACAATGGTCTGATTTATCAAGTTGCCCTATTTTATGGTTTGCCAAGGTTTTTCGAATTTGCAATTTTTTTTCTTTTTATTTTTCCAATTTCTCTTCCATTCTTTCAAGTCACAATTTCTTAAATCTCAGCACCTTTTTTTCGTCTTCACTCTCATAACAGCCATGCTCTCATAACAGCCATGCATAATTTCTTTCAAGCACATTTAAGCAGGACACAACCTAGAAACCAACAAAAATAAATAAAATTTTAATATACATATATACAATGCAAAATAACGATGACTTCAATTTATCATCTTTCAAGCCAAAAGAGTTAAAGCCAGGACAGTGTATTATTAAGCATCAATCTAAAATCAATTTGCAATAGATAGAGAGGTTCAAATTGAATATAAAATCAAAAGCAACTCAAAACTTAGCAGATGTGGGATTAACAACTTTAACAGATCACATCATGTGTAGGCGAAAACAGAGAAGTCTATCATGTGACAAACTTGTAAAGGATAATAGACAAAAATAAGATGCAAGAACAACAACAAAAATCTGCCTTTGATATCATGTTAAGAATTCAACCTAAAATCAATTGGAAATAAGTGGAGAGATCCAACCTGAATATAAGACCGCAAAAAATCTAAGACTTAATAGATGTGAATTAATACCAAGTTAATATATATATATATATATAAGATCAAGTTATTTTTGTTATTTGAATTTAATTGCTCAGGTAGAGATGCAAGGAGAGACGAGAGAAGGCAGAGGTGTAGACAGAGGAGAAGGCGTCCATGTTAATCACTCACAAGCTCATAGCGTCATTACGATTTTTGTTTATAATATCCCACCTCGAGTGATTGGAGATGATTGTGGCGTATTTTTCAAAATCAGGGGAGAGTGGTAGATGTTTTCATTCCTATTAAAAGGAATAGTAGGGGGAGGAGATTTGGTTTTGTTCGATTTGCTAATATGGGTGGGGCATTTGATAAGTTCATAATTTACACATTTTATGCCCTTTCTATTCTTAGTTTTCGCTATGTTTTCTATTTTTGTTTTGGTTACTTATGTTATGTTTTTCAATTTTAGATATATTTAAGAGAATGAAGCAAAAACATGTCAATTAGGATGATAAAAGCATACAAAATCACAATCACAAGATGGAAGAAGATGTCGGAGTCAAAAAGATCAAATTCTTAGTACAAAGCAAAAAGGCAGATTTGACCTCTGGAACTTGTTGCAAAGAAAACATAATTTTAAAGTCTTTATTCCAAGAAACTTCTTGACTTTTGAATCTTATTTGAATAGCTTTCCAACGGTACATTACTGGCCCAAAATTCATAAGAATTGGTCATCCAAATCGGCTGAGAAAGTACGAGAAGATGCAGCAGTACAAATGACAACCAGCAAGCTGCGGCGCCCGAAATGCTACCAAGCATAAAGATTCAAGCAGTAAGGTCAGAGCCGTGGCGCTAGCGGCTAGCACCACGACTTCGAGAGACTTGCCAAACAAAATCTGCACCATTGAATGTTACTTGTGCGAGAAGAAACATTTCTCAAGATTTCAAGGCTCTATAAATAAGATCTTTTGAGGCATAATTTAGACATATTTTGAGGAGTCTTTGAGGACAAATAAAGAGAATAAGAAGAGGAAAACAAGCGGGAAATATTAGGAGAACAAAAGAAGGAGATTAAGAGGAAGAGAAGAAGATTGTAAGTAACCACTATAAAAGAGTTTCTTCTTTCTTTCTTCTTTTCTTATACTTTCTTTCTTGTTTCATTTTCTTATGAATATGTTATTGAACAGATCAAGCATGTGTAACTAAATTCTTCTTTGTGGTTAAGGGTGGTTTCAAATCCCTAGACATGATTGTTAGTAAATAAAATATTTCAGATTGTCTTTCATCTCTCTTTTGAATTTGTTATATTTTACTGATTGCATTTCATGAATTGCTATCTTGCTTATTTAGGTGCGCAACTAGATGAATATTTTAGCGATTTGATTGCCAGTTTAGCATTTTGGTCCGTAATTGTCAAGATTCCTAAATATAAGTAGCAAATTGTCATCAATGATTATGGGATATTTTTGTTCGATACAATATAGAGTATGGCTCGAGTTAAATAAATCGAATCGAATAGGACCTGTCCTGACCCAACCTCGACCAATTACATAATCCGGGTCATACCTTTTAAATGGATGCAATATGAGGAAGAGCATACAACGAGGTGGCAGGCTGAGGATGACGGAGGTAACGTCGAGTTCTAAGCATCGCTAGGGAGGGAATAATAGAAATGGGGTTTTAGGGTTCAAAAGTCGGGGATAAAAAAGAGTGGGGTTACTGTGTTTTTTTACTCTTTAACAACTTTTTTTTCACAGATACTCCGTCACTAGATCAGTAACGAAAATGTTGTTACTGTATCTGCCATTGTAACATTTTTTTATTTATAAATTTTTTTTTAAAAAAACATGCTAATTGAATTTGTTACAGATCCGTCATAAAATTCTGTCACTATATATAATTTCAATCCTTGTGACAGAAAATTCCATCACAAATATTTTGTAACTAATTGAGTGACATATATTTTGTCACAGAATCTCTCACTACATTTTTTCAGTTATAAATATTTTTTTTTAACAAAATAAACATATTAATTATATTTGTCACAATTCCGTCACTAAGTGTTGTCACTATTTATGATTTCAAAATTGTGACGAAAGTTTTCGTCACAAAGTGTTGGCGAAAAATTAATTTTATTTGCAGTGAAAACTCTATGACAGATTTTGTGACGGAATATTAATTCTATCACTTTTCTATCACAAGTCCATCACTAATTGCTGTCACAGGATATAATTCTCATTTAAAGATAATTTTCATCACAACTCCGTTACTACTCCGTCACTTTAAGCTATATCAGTGACAAAAAACAGTGACGAAATTTTTTTCCGTCACTGCTCAAGCAATTTCTGATAGTGTCTCTAATTATTCCTATCAATTATTATCATCTCTTCAAGTGCTTATAATTTCATATCATTTATTATCACTTCCATCCATATCTTTTTTTTGGTATTTTCTTTGATCTTTTGTCCTGTGCAACACCAATTTGATGATAAATGTATCCCTCGATCTACATCTTATGTGACCAATTTGCTGCAAACGATTTTGTCTCAACTTATGCTTTATAAGAGCTATTTCAACTTAGAGATGAATATTTTCATTCCTAACTCAGTCCCTTTTAGGCTTATAATATGTTCATCTAAACATTCGCATTTCGAATGCAGTAATCTTTTGTATTGTTGTTTTTTGTTAGCCCAACATTTCGTATATGTAGCAAAATAGATCTGACAACTGTCTTATAAAACTTCTCTTCAAACTCAGAGGGATATTGTGATCATACAAAACTCTTGTCGTACTCTTCCACTTAAGCCACCTAATCTTGATCATATAGTTAACAATTTAACATCTCCGTGCATCTTCACATCTTTTTGAATTATCAACCCTAGGCATTTAAAGCATTTTGTTATTGGTATTACTTGACTATCAATTGTCAACACGTCTTGATCGTTTTTCCTATATTTAGTTTTCGATCCACTCGATGTAAACCTCTAGCTTTTAGTGTTTGTCTCCACAATTTTAATTTGATATTAACTCATTCTTTAGTCTCATCAACCAATACAATATGATCTGTGAATATAATACACCAAGGTATTTCATCTTGAATATCTTTTGTTATCTCATTTAATACCATGGCAAAGAGGAAAAAAATTCAACGCCGATCTTTAGTGCACTCCTATTACAATCGAAAACTCACCTGTCAATCCACCACAAGTTTTTATGTTCATAACTACTCCCTCGTACGTATCCCGTATTATGCTAACATATTTGAGAGAAATTGCCTTTTTGTTCAGAGCCCCACCAAAGAATGTCTTTAGGTACTCTATCAAAAGTTTTTTCTAAATCAATAAAAATCATGTGTAAATCTCATCGTGACGTTCTAAACCTCTAAATAAGTTGTTGCAAGAGATGATCTCTTCCACGATGGATCATACTGGCATGAAAGCAAACTGATTTTCTGCAATCTTAGCATGTTGTCGTAAACAATGCTTAATAACCCTTTCCCAAAGTGTCATAGCATGATTCATAAGTTTATTCTTCTATAATTTGAGCAATCCTGAATGTTGCTTGTTTTATATATAAAAAAGGCATCAAGGTACTTTTCCTCCACTCTTCAAGCATCTTATTACTCTGCCAAATCTTGTAAAATATAAAATAATTAGCAAAAAAATATATATATGCTCATTTACAAGCATTGTAATATCCTTCTCAGAAATAACTCATAAGCAATAACTCTATAATATAATAAAATTACTTGTATTTCATGTATTACAAGTCTAACAAATAACAGGTGGGAAAATAAAAAATATATATTCTTTTGTTTGATACATAGAAAACCTTCAAACTGTTAAAAACTTTTTTCTGAAATTTATTTTACTAAGGTTTCTCAAATGGAGCAACAATCACCTTCAATTGGTTTATGCAGCCTTTTAAAGAGATAACATGCAATAAGTTTAATGTTTGATCTTGATACTTACGATCTTTTCTCCTATTTACAAACTGTAAAATCTCTTATATCAATAAAATGAAAGAAAAAAGAAGTGAGGACCCGGTTCAAAATAAACCAAGTTGGTTATTGCAGCCCTTTTAAAGGTGACATTCAACATATTTGAGATTCAAATATCAACACATACGATCTGTTTCTTTATCTATAAACTATGACCACCCTTGTATGAAAAAAGAAAAAGAAAAAGTGAGGACACAGTCACCATTCCTAACAATGTTTATGATATTTTATTTTAGAAGTGTTCGAGGATAAGTTCCGAGATGTACTTTACTCTTAGAAGTTTATAGGTTTTCACGAAGAACTAGGCAAGGTTAAAAAAAATGGGACTGGAGGTCGTTAGATCTTCGGTTTCGATTGAATTAGCCGATTCACTTAAATAAAGATTTAAATATTTAAAAAATTGGTTTTAAAGTAAAATAAATATTAAATATAATAATTAATAAATAATTAAAAAATATATATATTTGACTTAATGGTATGATCTTTAATATATAACTAAAAGGTTAAATGTTCAAATATCATCAATTATAAAATAAATTTAAAAATAAAAAAAAGTATATATATATATATATATCAATCCTGTTTTTACCTATTTTTTACCGTTTCGATTATCATCCGGTTTTATATATTGTATCGGATAGGACAACCTGCCGGTTTCTAGTTCAACTGGCCGGTTCGGTCCGATTTTTTAATTCCTGTAAATTGGTAAAAATTAAATATATAAAAAAATGAAAAATATGGATATCCTTATTTTATTGTTAGATATTATAATTATATTTGGTTTTTATTTACTTTATTTAGAGTTGATATCACTTGAGTCGTGACACTAAATTCAATCAGAAACTTTATAAATAGTATAGAATTTGGATACATAAAAAACTATCAAATTGTTACATTATTGTTCAGAAATTTATTTTACTAAGTTTTCTCACATATGAAGGAGAAGATCACCTGAAGTTGTAGTTCCAAACCAGTGTGAAAATAGAACAATCAAACAAATGTCTCTATGAATGCTTTAACAACAAAATACTAGAAAATCTCCAAAACCATGACAAATCCAAGTCTTGTGCTATTTTTTAATTATTTTTTTAATGTACCTTAAGGGTATCTGTCACCTTGTTAATTTCGTTTATAAAAATCTAAAAATTTTACTAATAATAAATGAGACATTTTCTCTTAATTTGAATACTTAAAAAATTCATTTACATTTCACTTAAAGATAATAATATGAGTTCCTTTTGACCACGATTTGTTTTATTTAATTCTTTTCTCTCACTAAGCACTAAAGATTAATGTAATTAATCATCTATGTAGGCCTTTTTGGAATCTCATGATTTCTTCAAATTTGTTTTCTAAAATATTATAAAAGTCCAAAGTAAGTCTTAATTTAGAATATTTATTAAGTTTGGTCCTTTTCCAAGCCAAAAGGAAATTACCTTTTGACAAACAACACTACTATTTAATTGATTAAGTTATCATTTTTGTTTTAAAGAATTAGTCCGGACCCCTTCTAGTAATTTGAAAATCCTAGTATTGTTGCATTTTAGGATGAGGATCCAATTTGGTTCAGTCTAATATTTTTTTAAGAGATAACATTTAATAAGTTTAGCGTTCGAATTTCAATACTTACAATCTCTTTCTTTATTGTCAGATTTCGATCTCTCTTGTATCAATAAAAAGAAAGAAAAAAGAGTTGAGGACTCGAAACGGATTTAATCTAATTGGTTTATGCCCTTTTTTAAGAAATGATATTCAATAGATTTAGCATTCGAATCCTCAATACTTACAATCTTTTTTTCTATTTCAAAACTGTAACCTCTCTTATATGAATAAAAAAAATAGGTGAGGACCCAAATCGACATCAACCAAGTTGGTTATTATAGCCTTTTAAAAGGTGACATTCAACATATTTAAAGTTCGAATTTCAACACTTACAATTCTTTTTTTATTCATAGACTATGAATACCCTTGTATCAACAACAACAACAAAAAAAAAAAAAAGATTAGGATTCAAGTCGCTTCTGATCTTTTATACTAGAAGCATCCACGGATCAGACCCGAGCCGTGAAAAATCTACTTTATTCACAACAAACTCCTAGTAAAGCAACAATATTACCAGCTCAAATCCTTTTTTCCCTTGTCTTTAACATTTAAACCACGTTCTTAATATTTAATTTACCAATAAAGTATTGGTCTAGTAATAACTAATAGTAGAAAATGAGTTGAGGAATTGATAATACCTACTACTACTGAATTTTTATCTGAAAATCGATGTCACCGTCTTAAACAAGGCAATTTTCTTTTGCTTGTTTGACACGACACTTTTAAATGTAATTCGTTTAATATATACATTATATTCATGTTTAGGATTTTGAAAAAAAATATATAATTTTTTTATATTTATATGGCTGACACGAAAAAAACATAAAACTCAACACAAATATACAAATTATCATATCTATAAAATAAAAAAAAAAAAAAATCTAATAGTTAATCAAGAGCCTGAATCCTAAATTCTACTATCAAAATCATAATGAACCCAACAGATGATTCATAGATTTATAAAATCATTTTTTGAATGACATATAAAATTATGAATAAAGTGGTCTTTGACATTCATGCATGGGACCTTCTCGTGATTCACTCTTAGAGAATGTTGCTTATATTATTATCTCCATTACTTTATGGTTTTATCTTTTCAGAAAGTAGTTTCTAATAGAATCCAAGATGGTCCAATTTCATGGCAATTTCTATATGGGTCAAGGTCCAAGAAGATCTAGAAAACATGGCAAGAATTTATGGAATTCACTTGGGCCATGTTGCAAGTTATTTAAGAAAGGGTACTTTCTTGGGATGGAAATCCATCAGTCTGATACAGGCATCTTCATTTCTCAAAAGAAGTATGCCTTGGAAATGTTAAAAAGTTTCAAAATGGAGAAAAGCAAATCAGTGGCAATGCCACTAGTTGTGAATGAAAAATTATCCAAGTCAGATGGTGCTAGTGATGCTGATGCCTCTGTTTACAGAAGCTTAATTGGAAGTCTGTTGTATTTGTCTGCTACCATACCAGATATTATGTATTCTGCCAGTTTACTCTCAAGATTCATGCAAGCTCCTAGTCAAGTTCATTATGGTGCAGCTAAGAGAGTTCTAAGATACATAAAAGGGATAGCAAATTATGGTTTATGTTATTTGAAGAATGAAAGCAGTAAGCTCCAAGGGTATGCAGACAGTGACTGGGCAAGAAGTGTGGATAAGTCCAAAAGCACTTCAGGGGATGTTTTTTCATTTGTAAGTGCTGTGTTTTCATGGAATTCGAAGAAGCAAGATGTTGTTGCTTAATCCTCTGCTGAGGCTAAGTATATCTCTACTGCAGCAACAGCAAACCAAGCCATTTGGCTAAGAAAACTTTTGGCTGATTTGGAACAGAATCTAGATAAAGCTACTTCAATCTAGGTTGATAATAAGTCAGCTATAGCAATCACTAAAAATCCTGTTCAACATGGAAGAACCAAGCATATTAATGTTAAGTTTCATGCCATTAGAGAGGCTGAAAAGCTTGGTGAAGTTACTGTTGTATACTGCAAATCAGAAGATTAGATTGCAGATGTGTTGACCAAGGCTGTTTCTAAGCCAAGGTTTGAATTCCTAAGGACAAAGCTTGGAGTTTCCAAGAAAAATCTCAAGGAGGAGTTGTCGCAACCTAAAAAATAACGAGTATCATCGCAAGACTTTATTATTCGTTAAGCGTGACATTAAAAAAAAAAAAACCGAGGAAAAGTAGACTTAATTCCTCTAGAAAAATGAAGGTTTTCAAAATGACCTTAAAAAAAGACATGGAGTCGGCACCAATCTTTTTTAGCTAGGTATGATCGGCCACCTATTAAAACCGGTTTTATAAATATATTTTAAAAATTAATTAAAACATTTTAAAAACCAATTTCAAGTTTGCGCTTTAAACCAGAGAAATCAAAGAAGCGGGTTCGGGAGTCGATTACGTGTGGGGAAGGATTAGCACCCCCACAACGCCCGTATAAATCGGTACCTTATTAATCGTGTGTTATCTCAAGTCTCGGTAAAAATTCGTTTTAAATTTAGTATTTCAAGTTAATTCCCAATTTAAAGAAAAATAATTCCATTTTTAATTGAAAATGATCCAGAATTTATAAATTCAAAATTTTTCTATATTCCCCAACAAACGTGGCAAAATATAGAAATTTTTATTAATTTGGAAAACTTTCCTAATCATTCTCTTTTTAAAGAAGATATTCCGTTATTAATGATAATTAATGATATTCCCTCCAGCAAACCCGGCAGAGAACTCATGAATTATTTTAACTCGAGAATATCTTTATTTTTATTGAAAAATCATTATCCTTTTGAAAACATATTAAAAGATATGAATATGTACATGCATGACATAAATAAAATGACATAGCAAAATCTAAATAATATAATGCTTCCTAAATGATATGGTATAATGTAAACGCCTTAGCATATTCTAAAATGAAATGAAATATCCTTAGCATATTCTAAATGAAATAAAATATCCTAAGTTATATGACATATTATAAATAAAATGAAATGACCTAGATAACATAGTATATTCTATATGAAATGCAATATCCTAAGTCATATGATATATTCTAAATGAAATAAAATAACCTAAGTAACATAATATATTCTATATGAAATGAAATAACCTAAGTATCATGATATTTTCTAAATGAAATAAAATAACCTAAGTAACATAACATATTCTATATGAAATGAAATAACCTAAATGACATGGCAAACATGAATGATATGGCATATAAATTAAATGAGATGGAATATGAAATAATGTTATCATATAATATGCATGAAAATAAAAATGAAAATAATAATGCATGAACATAGTATATGCTAAATAATATGACAAAAAAATAACTAAATAAAAAGCATAGGATATCATGAAATATTCCAAATCATATAATAAACAATATAACATAACTCAAAATCATAACAATATCATAGAAATTATCATAGCAAGAATCACATATTATATAAAATGCATGAATATGGAAAATGCAATGCATGAAATGTATTTTTTTTCCTTTAATTAAGGAAATCTGTATATCTAAAAAGATATCCAGCTACTTTAGGAAAATATGTCAAATTAAATATTCTAAAACCAAAATACTTTGTGATTGTTTGAAAATAATTTTGAAAAGCTTGAATTAAAAATAAAAATTGGGCTAAATCTTTTTTTAAATAGCTCTAACTTTTTCAGTTTAAAAATCCGGACTTGACTACCCTTAACCCAAGTCTTGAAAAACCATTTTTAGAGTTTAAAGAGGCTTAGAAACTACCCTAAGTCAGTAGCTAACCCTCTTAATTAGCCCACTCCAAGTAACTAAACCAAAACAGAAAAATAATTTTTTTTTTTAAATTCAATACTGACTCAACTGTCCAGTTTTAATCCATGATTTTTATACTATTTTTAAAAATTCAAAAAATTCTGAAAAAAATACTGGAGACTAAGTATATGTAAAAATACACGAGAAAAAATCGGCTTAATTTTATGATTAAAGACGAATGCCCAGAAAAATCAGAAAAGTATGAAAACTGAGTGAAAAAAACTGTTTTGCCAAAATACATTTTTGCCTTTAATAAAATCATTTAAAAATCAAAGTAAAAATATTTGAAACATATAAAATGACTTACAAACAGTAGCTATGACTTTTTGAAAGTTAGATAAAAAATGGCTAAGTAAAAAAAATCACAAAGGTAGAATAATCAACTTGACAAACCTGATTTTCCACAAGTGTGCTCAAGAGAGCATGACTTTGAACCATTAATTGGCTCAAGTCATTATTCAAGTGGCATGAACATGAAATGCATGAAACAATACAGCAAACATAATGCATGAAATGCATGGATTTAAACCTAAATGTCATGAAAAAATGCATGGCATTCATAAAGTGACCTAGACCTAAATGAACTTGCATGGCATTTAATACAACCTAGACCTAAAATGCATGAACATGCATGGCAAATAAACCTAACTTAATAACTAAAATATGCATGGCATTTTCACAAACACAAAGCATGCTTAAACCAAAAACTCAACCAAATATCATGCAAATGCTAACCTATCAACAAACATGGCAAGAATGCACATAAAATGCAAAAACTCCAAGGGTGGCCGAATGGGATAATGTGACTAGCAAACACAGCATTTTCACAAACACTTGGTATACTAACATGCTCAACTAAATCAAATGTCATACAAATGCAAAAACCTACCAACTAACATGGCAAAAATGCAACACACAATGCAAAACACATAGAGTAGCCAAATGGCCTCAAGCTCCAACAAGCATGGCATTTTCACAAACACTTGGTATACTAACATGCTCAACTAAAATATAACACTTAAATCATGCAAAAACCACACAAGCATTCTCACAAACACTTAATATACTAAATCTAAAACATGCTCAACTAAGATATAAAACTCAAATCATGAAAAAAACACACAAGCATTTTCACAAACACTTGATATACTAAATCTAAAACATGCTCAAATTTAAACATCATGAAAACAGAAAATTAAAAATGCAAAAACATGATATTTAAAACATAAATGGCAACAAACAAAGCAACCAAATTAAAATATAACTCAAGAATATGAAGTAACATAACATTTAAAACACCAAGATCAAAGAAAATAACATAAACAATATGGTAAAATAAATCAAAACAGCAACTTAACTAAATAATGTAGGCCATTTGGCCATGGTGAGTTATTGTAAAAAAATGTAATATATATATATATATATTTAAGAAGGAGATGAAGGAAGAACTTGAAAAGAACAATAAAAATCATTTATTTAAAATGGAAACTCACCAAATAGAAATCAAAATAGCAAAAACAAGAATGGAAAATCAAGAAAGTGCAAGAGTTGGTGCTCAAGAGCAACCTCAAGAAGCTATATTTCAAGCTTTATCTCTTCAAACTTTCCTTTCCTTTCTTTTCTAAACTTTTTCTTTTTTGCTTTCCACCAAGGAGAGAAAAAACTAAGTAAATATCAAAAGAACTCAGCAAAATGGAATGAAAAAATGAATTTTCTGCTCTCCTCAAAGAGCTGGCCGAATCCCCCATAATGTCTCAAGGTGTTGTCATTTTTTTTTGTAACCAATTTTTCATCAAATGGCTAATAATTCAAGGTGAAAAAATCATACAATTACCACCTTTAGATTAGCATATCAGCTCTCTCAAGTTACATCTATTCAAGAATAATGTTGACATCTCTCTTGGCCTATGTGGCTTAATCACCATGGCTTGATCAAAGAGAATCTCTAACTAACTCTAGATTTTTAGCCATTTGATTGAAAAAATTAGAAGCTTCCTCCTTCCTTTGGGCTTGGGCAGGCCAGCACTTCTCTTTTCCAGCCCAACTCTGATTTTTTGAAAGGCCCAAAGAAGCCCTTTTCGGTTGCTTGGGTGAAATGACCGTTTTGCCCCCCGGATGCAAATAAATATCAAACGGACTCCATATTCAATTTTTATTTTTTTAATACTTCCAAAATAATAAAATATTGAGTTCTGGAAGTTTTCAAAATTATTCGAGTCCGTTTGCTATTTATTTGGAGTTTTTCTTCCAAATATGCCTTTTTATGCCCCTACATTTTACCATTTTTTTAAACGAGCTCCGAATCAAGATTTTTCTTCACCAATCTATTCCAAATAATTTAAAAGTGTGATCTGGAAGTTTTCATAATTTTTGGAGCTCATTTGGTATTTTTCGGGATTTATCGGCTTGAATTACTACATAGGAGGGACGGGATTTGGCCATTTTGCAAACGAACTCCAAATCAAGATTTTATTTTTCCAATCTCTTCCAAATAATTTAAAAATGTATTTGCAAAATTTTAGAATTTTTGGAGTCCATTTGCTATTTTTTCGGGATTTATCTTTTTGAATTATTGCATAGGAGGCTCGGGATTTGGCCATTTTGCAAACGAACTCCGAATCAAGATTTTCTTTCGCCAATATCTTCCAAATAATTTAAAAATGATATTTGCAAAATTTCAAAAGATTTGGAGCTCATTTGTTATTTTTTCGGGATTTTCCTTTTTGAATTACTACAAAAGAAGCCCGCGATTTGGCCATTTTGCAAACGAACTCCGAATCAAGATTTTCTTTTACCAATCTCTTTAAAATGATTTAAGAATGATATTGACAAATTTTCAGAATTTTTGGAGTCCATTTGCTATTTTTTCCAAATTTTCCAATTTTGCCATTTTGCCTTCGAAACATGGTTTTGCTCAAAACAAGTCCGATTTTCAGATTTTCTTCAAACTGAGCCTTGGGCTATCCTTTTTAATCATTCCTCATCCATTGGGGGCTTTGGTCTTACCAAGTCGGGCCATTTCTGTGATTCTTCCCGATTTACTGAAATCCACTAAAAACCCTAATTCTCTATTTTCTCCCGGATTGACTTTTCTTTCAATTTTTCTTGCAAGTGACTTCTCCATTACCTGTATTCAGTGCTTATCTTTCATTTGGAACCTTCAATTTTGACCAATTTGATCGTTTAAGCACTTTTCCCCAAATTTCTCAGATTAGGGTTTCCTTTCTACTGAATCTCCAAATCCCAACTTCCGAACTCCATATCTTTCAAAGTAGGCCTCAGATTATCAAAAAAATTTCGCCATTTTTCAATTGGACTTAAAATATTGATTTTGAAAGTGGGTTGACTTTTTCAGTAGTTAACTTTCTGGGGTTGACTTTTTTTGAGGTTGACTTTTTTCGAGTTTGACTTTTTATGCTCGCCCTCTTAAACTAAGTCTCGGAGTACCACTTGTAGGATGAAAAAAGTCTTTTTACACTAGAAAACATCAATATAGGAAGAAAACATACCTGTTTAGTGGTCCGGACAAAATTAGGTGTCTACAACTGCCCCTCTTTGGCTATTGCTGAGAATCAGGAATCAAGCAAAGATAAACTGACACTAATTTTGTACAGTCAGTGAAATCACATGTGAAGGAAAGGGAAAGGGGTTTTCTTTTTCATTCTTCTATCATTTTTTCATTTTTCATTTTCTATTTTTTCATTTTTTTTCTTTTTTTCCTTTTTTCTCTTTTTTCATTTTTTTTTCAATTTTTTTTTTAAACAGTAAATTGAAGATTTTGTCCTTAAATTGAATTCCCTGACTAATCAAGGCTCGACCCATCTTTAGGAAACGAATTCGATTTGCAAGAAAGGAAATGACCTCGACGATGGTCTCGGGGCCTTAACCTGTCTTCTTCTCAGCTGTGTTTAAAATTCTGGATATCTCCTTCAGAAGCTTCGTCTATCACCACCAAAGTCTTGCTCATTTTTAAAACTGTAAAAATTCTGGGTATCACCTCCAGAAGCTTCAGCTATCACCACCGATGACTTTTTACCTTTTCAAAGGATTTTAAAACTCTAGATATCTCCACCAGAGGCTTCAGCTATCACCATCGAAGACTTGTTCATAATATAAAAAAAAAGTACCTCGACGATGATCTCGGGGCTCGACTCATCTTAAGGAAATGAATTCGATTTGTAAGAAAAGAAATGACCTCGACGATGGTCTCGGGGCCTTAACTTGTCTTGTTCTCAGCTGTGTTTAAAATTCTGGGTATCTAGAAGCTTCGGCTATCACCACCAAAGTTTTGCTCATTTTTTTAAAACTGTACAAATTCTGGGTATCACCTCCAGAAGCTTCAGCTATCACCACCGAAGACTTTCTACCTTTCAAAGGATTTTAAAACTCTGGATATCTCCACCAGAGGCTTCAGCTATCACCACCGAAGACTTGTTCATAATAATAATAAAAAGTACCTCGATGATGATCTCGGGGCTCGACTCGTCTTAAGGAAACGAATTCGATTTGCAAGAAAGGAAATGACCTCGACGATGGTCTCGGGGCCTTAACCTGTCTTGTTCTCAACTGTGTTTAAAATTCTGGGTATCTCCTCCAGAATAAGATTTCTCATTTTCAAAATTATAAAACCCTGGATATCTCCACCAGAGGCTTCAGCTATCACCATCGAAGACTTGTTCTTTTAAAACTGTAAAATTCTGGATATCCCCACCAGAAGCTTTGAGAAATGATGCAGATGCACATGTCTGTTAACAAGGTGCTCATGCTTCATGGTGCAAATGCAAAATGTTTCTTAAAGCAAATGCAAATGGCCTGGATTGATGCCCATGTTTCATGATGCAGATGCCCCTACTAATTATGTTCATGTAACTGGTTTATGAATGGTGTAACTACAATTACCACTCAATAATGAAAATGCAATGATTCTAGAAATGATGCAATTGCTTGAGATGATACAAATGCGAATTCCATGAAGAATGTAAATGTAAAGGTAAAATGCAGATGCTTATGGAATAATGCCAATGCAAATACCCATGAATGATGCAAATGCTTACCGACACGGTGCAGATGTAAAAGCATGATAAAGAGATGAGTGCTCATGAGTGATGCAAATGCCCCCGATTGTTTTTCTAAACTTTGGCTTAGCCTTTCAAATTCATTTTTCCTCTTCAAATAAGAGTATATCTTCAATTCATTTTGGCTATTCTCTTTGCCCCAACAGTTTTCAAACTTTCATCAACAGAGATCTGAATCGGGTTCTATTTCTTCTTCTCATATCTGGAAGTCAGGACCTATCTTGGCAGTTCTACACCTTTGAGTTAGAAAAATCCTTGTCTCATGTCAACATCAAAATGGGTATTTCAAAAAATCTCTTTATTTGTTTTCACATTTTGAAAACTTCTGAACAAAAAATATTAACCCCACAATGTGTGATGTATAAAACTTTTGAAGACTGATGATCATTGTTAGAAATTTCTCTAAGTATCAATCTGGATTTTTTCAACTGGGATTGGCAAGGCTTGGTATAACAAGATTCTGGCTTTTCCAGGAAAACTTCATGACAAAAATGTATATCCCTTCTAGGCTCACAAAAGGAACAAGTTTTATAAATCATGAATTCATTGAGAACCAAGCAAATTCAACATTCTTTTAGTTTCCATATCAAGGCATTTTGACAAGCGTCACGATTGGCCGGGATGTTTAAACCGAAAAGTTTAATCTTGGAGAAAAAAGTTTCAGTTTTTGAAGACAATCCTCTGAATGAGAATTAACAATTTGAGAGGTTCAGTCATTCCTAGATGTTCCTCGGTGATCACTTTTTTAAGATGACCTTCTCTTTTTGTGGTATCGGCACTTTCATAGATGGCATCAAAAATTTTCATTTTACTCTAGACCGCCCATTTTTGGGTTTTCGCCCTAGAGCCCCATTTTTTCCAATTTTTCTTTCTCTTTTTTTTTGTTCTACCATACACTTGAGAATCCTAAATTCTTCCTTAGTGAAATGATAATTCGATGAGATGGGATGGGATGGGATAAAATCTGAGGAAAAAACCTTTCAAATTAAATATTCATGCTTGATCAAAATGGACTTTTAAAGCACGTAATGTAGGCTATGGCTCAGGGTTCAGAAAGAAATGATAAATAGGCCCAAAATATGTGTTTGAGGGTAATCAGATCAAGGATCATTTCTTGAGGAGGATTCTCTTTGAAGCATTTGTCCCTTCTTGGACATTTCTTTCCTTTTGACTTTGCTCTTTTTCTTTCTTGCTTTTGGCTTTTAATTTGCCATGTCTTTTCACACACTTTTTTTTTTTGTCTATTTTTTTCTTGGCTTTCATTTCGCCATCTTTTCCTTTTCTTTTTTCTTTGACAGAGTGAGCCCGTATTTATTCGAGGTTCCATTTGCTTTGTATCTGTCTTTGAGCTAGGACTCATTTCTCAATGATCTTTAAAAAGATCTTTCCTCGCATTTGCCTACTAGTGTAGAGGGTGATCCTTGATCAGGGTTCAAAGAAGAAAGAATTCTTTTGGCTTAAAAGGGGTGACTATGGATAATTTCTTTTTGTGTGAAAGGGATATGAAAGATGCTCATTCCTCATGTCAAGCACAAATATTCATATTGAAAAGCAATCCCCAGGGGAAATAGATATTCAGAATTTCATTTTGCACTTTGGAATCATCTGAATTCTCGTATGCATAATATCACAAATTTTTTCATTTTTCATTTTTCATCGCATGCCCCAATGATTCATGTGTTTAGTCCATCTTATTCACCATGTATCCATCATTTCCACATATGATGCCCCAATTTGATTAACCAATGAGAATTTGTATCAACGAGGAACATAGCAAGTCTAGATCTGTACTGAAAATACTGAATTTCCAATTTGAGTTCTTTGAAGAGACAAGGAAAATATGACCTAAAAATGGGTTTTCTCTAGGATATGGGATAATCTGGTTTAGTCATTGTGCCCCAGGGTGTCAATCATGAAGTGATGTTTGGGTATTTGAAGTTTTATGATCATTGGGAAAGGTCATGAAAGGTTTTAGCACAATCTTGACACACACCAAATTATCAAAATCTAGATTCTTGAAAGAATGTCTCATTTGTTTGAATTTCAAGGAATTTGAAAATTTTCAAAAAGTTCGTTCCTTTGTTCATAGCCTAGACTAAGATCTATGTCTTTTCTTATTCTGTGATGACAATGGTTTTATGAAGTCAAATCATTCATATTCCTTGAAGCATTAGGTCTTTCAAGTGTTCTTGGTTTAAGAGATTTAGGCTTAGGAAAACCTAAAGAGAGGGGAGAAGGTATTGGGTCATTTGTAACACTGATCATCAATCTTCTTGAGACTATCCATTATTAAAAATTCCTTAATGCTTGTTTTTGCAAATTCAAGTTATTGTTAAAACAAAACAAACACAAAGCATTTAAAATTCAAAATTCATTTAATTCATTTAGATGTTAACATGAGACAAGTGCTTTCATCATCACAGTGTATAGAACTACATGCGTCAAAAACCTAATATGATCATGCACAATATTTCTTATGACACTTGGCTTCCCCATCTTCAAAACTTATCGAACCAGCCTTGATGAGATCTCTGACCTTGTACTTCAAAGCGGGGCAGTTCTTTGTTGAGTGACCTTGATTGCCAGAATGATAACCACAACACTCATTAACATCATACCAACTCGGATAAGGGGGCTTTAGAGGCTCTATTTGCATGGGTGTCACAAGGTGATTTGGGATAAGTTGAGGTAATAGCTCACTATATGTCACAGGAATTGGGTCATCTCGCTTTTTATGCCCCCTTCGATTATTCCCAAGGGTGTTCGATTGATAGACAGATGTAAATTCTGGTGTAGTTGCGGTCATTGGTTGGTAAGGACAAAAACCTTGAGAGACATTGTTCAGGGTAGAGTAAAATGGCTGATACGAGGAGAATTGGGGAGGTGGGACAAAGTCTTCCACGACTTGGGTATCTTCCTTTTTCTTTTCAGATGCCCCCTTTTTCTTGGTATTGAATGTTCTTTCTCCTTTATTTTTTCCATCCTTAAAAGCATTCTCAATCATCTCCCCTGAAATTCCATGTCCGAAAAATTCTTCGTGGTGTTGCCGACAAGTCTATCGTAGTATGGGGCCTGTAGTGTATCCATAAAAATGATAGTGGTTTTCTTCTGAGTTAAGGGCGGTTGTACTTGGATGGCCAAGCTCATCCACCGTTGCGCATATTCTTTGAAGCTCTCAGTAGCTATTTTCTTCATATTTTGCAAGGTGAAACGGTCAGGCGTCGTGTCGGTCATATGCTTGTACTGGTTTAGAAAAGCCCTAGCCAAATCATTCCAAGAGCGAATCCGATCCTTGCTCAACTGACTATACCACCTAATAGCGGACCCGTTGAGGCTATTCTGAAAGCAGTGAATCAAAAGCTTATCATTATCTATATGACTTGTCATCTTCCGGCAGAACATAGTGATATGGGCTGATGGATCGATCGTCCCATCATATTTCACAAAGTCAAGGATCTTGAACTTAGGAGGAATGACTAAATCGAGGACCAAACATCGTTCATTCGCATCTAAACTTCCAAATACATCTGTACTTTCTACTTCCCGGAGCCTTTCATCTAACAACTGATATTTCCCTTGGGAATCTGCTAACTCAACCTTATTTACTGCAACCCTTTTCAACTTTGCCTGTTCAGCTGGATCATTTGAGTTTAGAACATTGACTGTGTTCTGGGCATCAATCATTACGACCTCATTCTGACCTTTTTGTGCCTCTAACCCTTTCCTGGCGACAAAGTTTTCTGTGTATCCTTTTCCCTTGATTACAGCAGACATTAGCTCCATCAATTTAGTCATCTAATCCTTAGATTCTGCTTGAGACTTTGCCAGCTGTTCTCGCAATTCTTTCTGTTCCCTTTCCATTTTTTCCATTTGGGCAACTTGTTCATCCTCCATAGCACTAGCCTGTATTAAAGGGTACTCAGTACTTCTTCTGATTTGAATTGGAAATTCTTTCAAAGACTCCTAAAGCCAAGCCAAGCCAACTTCTGTTTTATTTTCCCCAAATGTATGTCATGATGAATGAGCCATGAATGCAATTTGATGCATGTGAAGCCTAAACAATATGATGTATGGACATATATAGTGGAAACATGCTGGCCATGTATGTAATAAATGCAATCACAATGCCAACATGTTGCAAACAAAGAATAAACAAATCAACACATGGATATATGCAATGACTGATCATGTGCATTTTAGCATATTTTCCAATGAATGATCATATATCCTATGAATACAACACGGTGTCAATTATGATACATGCAAACAATGAATGATTGATACAGAGTATATACAAAGAAAATCATGCTAACCATGTGTGTCATGAATGCGACCTAATGCTAATCATGATGTATGTAATAAGCAAATTAATGCATGGGTATATACAGAAAAATCATGCTGATTATGAATGCATAAATGCAACCTGATGCTAACATGATACATGTATGAATGTATGGTATGACCACTAATTGATAGGATGTAAGATGCAAAAGGGAAGATATCACGGAGGAAATAAGAATCGGAGGAACTTAATCATCAACCTCTCATAAATTTGAAACATAATCAATTCATTCCCATATCAACATTCACAATGGTATAAACCATGTTTTACAAAATTTGAACAGTGGTTGAAACTGTCTTTACAAGCACTTTATTCTTCCTAGCATCCTATGGCTATAAGAGCCGACTATTGAAAAAGTAAAATCCTATTACATCATATATGTAACACCCTGTCCGAATAATCTACCTAAAATCCGGCAGAGTTTCCTTTCTATCTCAACCATAAACCTTCCTGCAAATAACACTCAATTCATATCCTCAACCAGCAATATTTCTCAATACTATTATCACATATATCCATCATATTCAAAAATTATCCATGATCAATTTATTCTCAAGTCAAAACATACTGATCTATTGTCTCATATCTTCAAATGTATACATATAATATATCCAAAAGTAAACCTATCTCAGCAAGGTTTACTAGATAAAAACATCAAAAGATCAAGACTTCAATAACTTTTTACTATGATGCCCACCACGTCAAAATACTATTTGAAGCAAAAAAATAGAGGAAGGTTGCAATCCCAACACCTAACTATCACCTGAAAATGAGAATATGAAATGGTGAGATATATGAATATCTCAGTGAGTAAACAACTTTTAAAACATTTGAAAACTATGATTATAATCCTTTAAAACATAATAGACATTTTCAAAATAAATAATAATAAAATCATAATGAATAATTCAAAGACGTAGCAAAGTTTTCAAATGTATAACAATATTATAATATTAAATCAATGAATAAAATCTGTAAAGTAAATCAAGTTCCGTATAATTGGGCTCCAACTTTCTGTCTTGCATAAGAGTACATCCATGAAATAACCAAGCAATACCCATGTAGGCATACTAGTAGCCGGCCCCAAAGGCCAATACCACCATAGGACGCCCCAAAGGCATATGTGTCACTATGATGTGCCCCCAAAAGGCAAATATAATGGGATAGGGACTCTGGAGGTGGCTCCCACCACAAAGGCGTAGCACGCAGCTCCCATACCCCAGTATAATATCACGGAATAGGGACTCTGGAGGTGGCTCCCGCCACAAAGGCGTAGCACGCAGCTCCCGTATTCCGGTCTAATATCACGGAATGGGGACTCTGGAGGTGGCTCCCGCCACAAAGGCGTAGCACGCAGCTCCCGTATTCCGGTCAAGGAAATAATCTCATACATTAAGTCAGGTGGAGCCAAAACCATGTACGTCAAATTCTATGTAAAATCATATTTCATAAAATCAACCAACTTACTCGATATAATATTTCTTGAAATAAAACTACTTTAATAACAAATCAATTCATATGATTAAATATCGTATATACCTTTAATACGTAAAATATATATATATGCTAAAAATATATATATATAATTATAATTAAAGAAATTTCAAATAACTATAGTTGTCGTCTACTCACAATCCTTGGGATGATCTCACTGTACACCTCGACCTGAAACTTCGGGATCCATAGGTGACGTCGGATCTACGTGGCCTAGAGATTAACAATAATTAGTATCTATACATGCTCAAAACATTACACAATTTTGAATGCAACTTAAGTCTCATAATCTTCCCTCAAGGTCAATACTAATTCCTCATACTCAAAACAACATATCCCAAATTTTTAATATCATTTCCATAATCATTTTCTCCAAATATTCAACTCCATATTCATGTCCTTATCAAATTCCTTTCTAGTATTCCATGCATTAGAGATTTTCATAATCCATAACCATCAATAGTACTATATTTCTCTTAAGCAATAAATTCCTTAATATCAAGTTAGATTAAAAAATCATAACTTGAGTTTCGTAAGGAATTTGGAAGTGATTCCAATTGTTTTATTTCAACCAATATATCTAACTTATGAATAAAATAACTAACTTATACAACTAGAACAAAATCTTGATCAAATTTGATAAATCCCGAAACCATGCTGAAACAGGGGTCACACTGAACAGCCAACTTCACCGAATTTTATCTTTTTAACCGCTTATCGGTTTTGGGTGATTCAAAAACCAAAATTCTCATATTCAAGTCTAGTTTCTAGGAAAAATATCAAAAAAATATAAACCCAACTGTACCGAACCCAGAAAATCCGAACAGCAAGCATGCTCAGATTCCCCTGTTTTGCTTTTTCTTTCCATTTTCTTGTTCATGCTTTCAAATCCTTTTAATACATACCAAAAATGAGTAAAATTCATACTTAATAGATGGATTTCAGACCTTAACATGTTTATGGAACAAAGATCTTAGCATGCTTAAGTAGAATATCTAAAGAAAATGAAGAATTTATCAAGAAACTAACCTTGGATGTAATTGTTGTTGAGATTATGGTGGAATACTTGAAGAGAAATTTGAGAGAGAGAGAGGATGGGAGTGGCCGGCTGCCACTTGAATAAGTGATATTTTGTTTTGTTTTTGGGATAATTGCATATTAGTCCCTCAACTTTTTATAAATAACCATTTAGCCCCTAAATTTTTTTAATATGTTCATTTTGATCTTTTCTTCTTTTATTTCCTTCACTTATAACTTCTTACAAATTTCCAAGTTTGTCCTTAAAAAATTTTCGGGATTTAACTTTACATGATTATACGTAACCTTGGTTGTTACAACTTACCCCCCTTAGAAAAATTTCGTCCTCGAAATTTACTTACCAACTTGATTGAACAAGTGAGAATATTGAGTCCGCATATCTTCGTCCCTTTCCCATATAGCTTCTTCATATGAATGATTCCTCCAAAGAATTTTCACTAATGGAATAGTCTTAGTCCTTAGAACTTGGTCCTTTCTATCAAAATCTCAACCGGCTGTTCTTCATAAGTTAAATTTTCCTCAATTTCCATAGGTAAGTCCTTCAATATATGTGAAGAATCGAAAATGTACTTTCGGAGCATAAAAACATGGAACACATTATGAATTCGTGAGAATTCTTCTGGTAAGGACAATCTATAAGCAACTGGGCCAATCTGTTCAATGATCTCATACGGCCCTATATATCGAGGACTCAACTTTCCTCGTCTTCCAAACCGGATTACTCCCTTCCAAGGAGTCACTTTCAAAAATATCATATCACCAACTTCAAACTCTAAATCTTTTCTCCAATTATCTGCATAACTCTTTTGTCGATCTTGAGCTATTTTTATCTTTTCCCGAATTACCTTAACTTTGTCTGCAGTTATCATAACAATTTCTGGACCTAGTAATTTCCTTTCATCTGTATCATCCCAACACACCGGAGTTCTGCACTTCTTTCCATACAAAGCTTCAAACGGAGCCATGTCGATGCTGGACTGATAACTATTGTTATATGCAAACTCTGCTAGAGGCAAGTGTTCATCCCAGTTTCCTTTGAATTCCATAATACAAGATCTGAGCATATCTTCCAGAATTTGAATTGTCCGTTCAGATTGTCCATCTGTCTGAGGATGAAAAGCAGTACTGAACTTGAGTTCAGTGCCCATAGCATTCTGCAAACTTGGCCAAAATCGAGATGTGAATCGGGGGTCTCGATCAGATACAATCGATACTGGGGCACCATGTAACCTAACAATTTCATTCACATAAAGTTTAGCCAATCTTTCCATGGAAAAAGTCTTCTTGACTGGCAAAAAGTGAGCTGATTTTGTCAGACGATCAACAATCACCCAAATGCTGTCATAACCAGACTGTGTTCTTGGCAATCCCGAAACGAAATCCATAGCAATATCTTCCCACTTCCATTGAGGAATAGGTAGGGGGTTCAATTTCCCAGAAGGTTTTTTGATGCTCGGCTTTAATTTGTTGGCATACCAAGCATCTAGAAACAAACTCAGCTATGTCTCGTTTCATACCTTGCCACCAATAATGTTCTCTTAAGGTTCGATACATCTTCACGCTACCGGGATATAACGCATATGGTGCATTATGAGCTTCCTCCAAAATCACCTTCCGGAGTTCTTCATCCTGAGGCACACAAAGCCTATTTCTCATTATCAGTACATCATCATCCTTTAATTGATAGTCAATCCTCACACCATCCCTTACTTCTTGCTTTAACTTTACCAGCATAGGGTCATTATTTTGTGCTTCACGTATCCAATCAATATGAATCGGTTTAACCTTCAAGTGGGATATCAGGAGATTATTCTCATCAATCATCAATTCTAAAGGTAAAGACTTCAACTCATTTTGTAAGGGTTTCTGAATTGCCCGGATATGAGCAAGAGAACTAGAAGACTTTCTACTAAGAGCATCGGCCACTACATTGGCCTTTCCTGGGTGGTAGTCAATTACACAGTCATAATCTTTTATCAATTCCAACCATCTCCTTTGCCTCAAATTTAATTCTTTCTGATCCATCAGATATTTCAGACTCTTATGATCAGTGTAGATTGTACATTTTTCTCCAAATAAATAATGCCTCCAAATTTTCAGTGCAAACACCACTGCCGCTAACTCTAAATCATGAGTAGGATAGTTTTGCTCATGCTGTTTCAGTTGTCGAGAAGCATAAGCTATCACCTTCCCATGTTGCATCAAAACGCAACCCAAACCTCGCCTCGAGGCATCACTGTATACCACAAAGCTTCCATTCCCTGATGGTAGTGTAAGAACTGGTGCTGTGGTCAATCTACGCTTGAGCTCTTGGAAAGCTTGCTCACATTCATCAGTCCACTCAAACTTAGCATGCTTCCTTGTTAATTTTGACAAAGGAGAGGCAATCATGGAAAATCCTTCCACGAATCTTCGATAGTACCCTGCCAATCCGAGAAAGCTCCTAACTTCTGTGACATTAGTGGGTCTTTCCCAAGCAACTACAGCTTCTATCTTTTGTGGATCCACAAAAATCCCTTCCTTAGATACTACATGACCAAGGAATGCTACTTTGTCTAGCCAGAATTCACACTTGGAAAATTTAGCATAAAATTTCTTTTCACGCATGGTCTGCAACACTGTTTTCAAATGGCTTACATGATCATCCTTATTCCTGGAATAAACTAAGATGTCATCGATGAAAACAATAACAAACTTATCTAAGTAGGGCCGAAACACCCTATTCATCAAATCCATAAAGACTGCAGGTGCATTAGTTAGCCCAAAAGGCATAACTAAGAATTCATAATGACCATATCGAGTTCTAAAAGCAGTCTTTGGAATATCAGATTCTTTAATCTTCAATTGATGATAACCCGATCTTAGGTCTATTTTGGAGAACACACTTGCACCTTGCAACTGATCAAACAAGTCATCAATCCTTGGCAAAGGATACTTATTCTTAATGGTGACCTTGTTCAGTTGCCGGTAGTCGATACACAATCGTAAAGATCCATCCTTTTTCTTTACAAATAAAACCGGTGCTCCCCAAGGTGAAGTACTAGGCCGAATGAAACCTCTGTCAACTAGGTCTTGCAACTGCACTTTCAATTCCTTTAGCTCCGAAGGTGCCATTCTATAGGGTGCCTGAGAAATAGGAGCACTGCCAGGGATTAAGTCAATAGTAAACTCCAATTCCCTGTCAGGAGGTAAACCGACCAATTCTTCAGGAAAGATCTCAGGAAACTCTTTGACCACAGGTATAGTTTCCAACTTTGCCTCATGTATGTCATTGTTAATCACATAAGCAAGGTAAGCAGAATACCCTTTTTGCAAGTATCTATTGGCTGCCATCTTGGAGATAAGGCAAGAAGGTAAAACTTTCCTTTCTCCTTGAAAAGTAAACTCCAAATCTCCTGACTTCTTAAAAGTCACAGTTTTGGAAAAACAATCTATCACTGCATTGTTTTTAGACAACCAATCCATTCCCAAAATCACATCGAAATCATACATTCCTAATGGAAACAAATTAACTGGTAATTCATGCTCCTGAACCATAACGGTACAATCCGGATAAACCACATCAATTTTCAAAGTTTCTCCCATTGGGGTACTAACGACCATAGGGATGTCTAACCTCCTAGACTCTCTACCCAAATGCATGACATATGAATTAGCAACAAAAGAATGAGTTGCACCTGGATCTATTAAGATCCTAGCATTTGCCTTAGAAATTGGGAGACTACCTGTAACCACTTCAGGAGTAGCCTGAGCCTGTTGTTGGGTCATAGCATAAATTCTGGCTGCAGTTCGAGGTCTACCAGGCTGTCCACTCTGTCGAGGGCCAGTAGATGAACCAACTTGAGATTGTACCCCAATTCTATCTCTAACTGCTGTCGGCTGATGTGCAACAATAGGTTGGGTCCTTTCTCTTTGACCCACTGACAGCTGACTAGTAACTCCCTTGTTCTCTAGCTTGGGACAATCCCGTTTCATGTGTCCCGGTTCTTTGCAGTAAAAACACACACCCTGTAGTCTCCAACATTCACCAGGGTGATTCTTCCCACAATGGGGACACTGAGGATAAGTCAATGTACGAGATCCTCCTGACCTCCCAGGTGGCAATCTAGTCTGCTGTTGAGGTCTAATGATAAATCTACTAGAAGAACCACTAATAGGTTTTCTGTCTAATCCCTCCTGAAATCTCAAGGGTTTGGAACCACTGACACTGCTTTCTGCATAACTTTTCTTAGGCCTCATGTCCTCACTGGAGGATTGCCATTTTCTTTTTCTGAACATCTCTTCTCTATCTTTCATTTCTTTCAGATTCTGTTCAGCTTTGATTGCCATGTTGACCCATTTATTAAAGTCATCTGTATCCAGGGTCGTCAACCTATCTCGAATACTAACATGTAGCCCATCTTGGAGTTTCTTGCATCTATCAGCATCGTTGGCTACTATTGATGGAGCAAATTCTGATAGTTCACTGAATTTTTGCTCGTACTCTGCTACTGACATACCACCCTGTTTTAAATTCATAAACTCAGTCCATTTCTTTTCTCGCAAGGCCCGAGAATAGTATTTTTCTTCAAACTCTTTTCGAAAATCTGCCCAGGTTATGGCAGGACGTCCAACATACCTTTGCACTGTAGTTTTCCACCATGTGTGTGCATGATCCTCCAAAAATTGCACCGCACATGGTAACCTCATAGGCTCGGGAATCTGAAGAGTAATGGAAGTAGTTTCAAATTTTTGTAGCCATGACCAGGCTAAATCTGATTCCAAAAACCCTGTGAAAATCTTGCAACCCATATTCTTCAAATCTTTACAGTAATCAACTATCCCCTTCTCAGCAGGGGCAGTCAAAGCGGGAATTACTCTTGCCAAGGCCGCAACTGCCTCAGCTAAATTACGATCAGCTGCTGGAGGTGCTGCTGAGGGTGCAGCAACAGAAGATGAACCAGCAGCTGAAGCTTGTTCTCCAATTTGCTCATCAACATTCACATTTCTATTCCTATCCCTATTTTGGGGTAGGGGATTGATTCTAGGCCTTCCTCTTCGACGTGGTGGCATCGTGTCTGATTTCCTACGCAAGTGACAATATTTTAATACTTCTACAAATAGTTTCTAAGTCTACAGGACCTATAACCTTGCTCTGATACCAAATTGTAACACCCTGTCCGAATAATCTATCTAAAATCCGGCAGAGTTTCCTTTCTATCTCAACCATAAACCTTCCTGCAAATAACACTCAATTCATATCCTCAACCAGCAATATTTCTCAATACTATTATCACATATATCCATCATATTCAAAAATTATCCATGATCAATTTATTCTCAAGTCAAAACATACTGATCTATTGTCTCATATCTTCAAATGTATACATATAATATATCCAAAAGTAAACCTATCTCAGCAAGGTTTACTAGATAAAAACATCAAAAGATCAAGACTTCAATAACTTTTTACTATGATGCCCACCACGTCAAAATACTATTTGAAGCAAAAAAAATAGAGGAAGGTTGCAATCCCAACACCTAACTATCACCTGAAAATGAGAATATGAAATGGTGAGATATATGAATATCTCAGTGAGTAAACAACTTTTAAAACATTTGAAAACTATGATTATAATCCTTTAAAACATAATAGACATTTTCAAAATAAATAATAATAAAATCATAATGAATAATTCAAAGACGTAGCAAAGTTTTCAAATGTATAACAATATTATAATATTAAATCAATGAATAAAATCTGTAAAGTAAATCAAGTTCCGTATAATTGGGCTCCAACTTTCTGTCCTGCATAAGAGTACATCCATGACATAACCAAGCAATACCTATGTAGGCATACTAGTAGCCGGCCCCAAAGGCCAATACCACCATAGGACGCCCCAAAGGCATATGTGTCACTATGATGTGCCCCCAAAAGGCAAATATAATGGGATAGGGACTCTGGAGGTGGCTCCCACCACAAAGGCGTAGCACGCAGCTCCCATACCCCAGTATAATATCACGGAATAGGGACTCTGGAGGTGGCTCCCGCCACAAAGGCGTAGCACGCAGCTCCCGTATTCCGGTCTAATATCACGGAATGGGGACTCTGGAGGTGGCTCCCGCCACAAAGGCGTAGCACGCAGCTCCCGTATTCCGGTCAAGGAAATAATCTCATACATTAAGTCAGGTGGAGCCAAAACCATGTACGTCAAATTCTATGTAAAATCATATTTCATAAAATCAACCAACTTACTCGATATAATATTTCTTGAAATAAAACTACTTTAATAACAAATCAATTCATATGATTAAATATCGTATATACCTTTAATACGTAAAATAAATATATATGCTAAACATATATATATATAATTATAATTAAAGAAATTTCAAATAACTATAGTTGTCGTCTACTCACAATCCTTGGGATGATCTCACTGTACACCTCGACCTGAAACTTCGGGATCCATAGGTGACGTCGGATCTACGTGGCCTAGAGATTAACAATAATTAGTATCTATACATGCTCAAAACATTACACAATTTTGAATGCAACTTAAGTCTCATAATCTTCCCTCAAGGTCAATACTAATTCCTCATACTCAAAACAACATATCCCAAATTTTTAATATCATTTCCATAATCATTTTCTCCAAATATTCAACTCCATATTCATGTCCTTATCAAATTCCTTTCTAGTATTCCATGCATTAGAGATTTTCATAATCCATAACCATCAATAGTACTATATTTCTCTTAAGCAATAAATTCCTTAATATCAAGTTAGATTAAAAAATCATAACTTGAGTTTCGTAAGGAATTTGGAAGTGATTCCAATTGTTTTATTTCAACCAATATATCTAACTTATGAATAAAATAACTAACTTATACAACTAGAACAAAATCTTGATCAAATTTGATAAATCCCGAAACCATGCTGAAACAGGGGTCACACTGAACAGCCAACTTCACCGAATTTTATCTTTTTAACCGCTTATCGGTTTTGGGTGATTCAAAAACCAAAATTCTCGTATTCAAGTCTAGTTTCTAGGAAAAATATCAAAAAAATATAAACCCAACTGTGCCGAACCCAGAAAATCCGAACAGCAAGCATGCTCAGATTCCCCTGTTTTGCTTTTTCTTTCCATTTTCTTGTTCATGCTTTCAAATCCTTTTAATACATACCAAAAATGAGTAAAATTCATACTTAATAGATGGATTTCAGACCTTAACATGTTTATGGAACAAAGATCTTAGCATGCTTAAGTAGAATATCTAAAGAAAATGAAGAATTTATCAAGAAACTAACCTTGGATGTAATTGTTGTTGAGATTATGGTGGAATACTTGAAGAGAAATTTGAGAGAGAGAGAGGATGGGAGTGGCCGGCTGCCACTTGAAGAAGAGAAGCAGAATTCTAGTGTTTTCGGGAGAGAAAGATGAAGATAAGTGATATTTTGTTTTGTTTTTGGGATAATTGCATATTAGTCCCTCAACTTTTTATAAATAACCATTTAGCCCCTAAATTTTTTTAATATGTTCATTTTGATCCTTTCTTCTTTTATTTCCTTCACTTATAACTTCTTACAAATTTCCAAGTTTGTCCTTAAAAAAATTTCGGGATTTAACTTTACATGATTATACGTAACCTCGGTTGTTACAATATAAGACCGAAGTCTTTCCACCTCAATGTCGTAAATCTCCCAATCTTAATGGCGTTTTCCCAGTCCTTTATCAATCAGTGTCGTTGGATCCAACCACTTGGCATTTATAAGAGTTTGCAATTTTTTTTTAATGTTATACAGTCTTCAATGTTAAGGCCAACAATTCCACAGTGATAATCACATCTTGCATTTGGATTATACCCATTTGGATATGGTGGTAACAGGGGATTCAATGGGATACAGGCAACCATGTGATTTTGGATCAGTATAGGGAGAAGCTCTCGGTAGCTAATTGGAAGGGGATCAAAAGGCCTTTGTCGTTTCTTAGTCATACTGAACCTAGGAGTTGGGGCACTTGGTGGTGGCACTAAGGTCCGAACCGGAGTGTTTACATAGAGATGTGGCGGAACCGCATGGTAAGGGTATGGATTTGGACACGGGGCCTTTGGAGGTTGTACATAGCTCGAGGTTCCTATCCTAGATATTGCATAAGGTGATTGATGAGGGAAATAATATGAACTGGCAGTTGTTGGTGATGGAGTGGGATTCAGGAATCCCGTAGTGGTCATCCCAATGGACGATTGGACCATAGTAGGGTGAGGATACTTGTTTGGACCTAGAACAATTTGCAGGTATGGTACAGGATCCAAGGTTTCTATCTTTGGTATCAGGCTCTCAAGTCCGATCATTTTCACGATTTTGTCCACAACTTCATCAGGATTGCAACCTTTGTGGCATTGACAAGTGCAGGATCCAGCAAGGATTGTATGTTCTGGACCTAATGGTTTTGGTTGATTCGAAGACGATGCAAATCCCTGAGAAAGTTCCTTTTTACTTTTACCCATATCCTCAACCATTTTCAACAATTTGGCAAGTTGTTCTTTCATTTCCTGGATTTCATGTCCACATTCCTCTTGATTGCATTCCAAAGCACCCAATCGTTCCTCCGATTCCTTCCTCATATCTTGAACCCCTTTCATGCAAATGAAAATGTCATGAGATTAAGAATACAATTGTGAATGTACATGCTCTATTCCTATGTGCATGAATATACTGATGATTAATGCATGAACATATACAGAGAAATTATGGTGACTATGTATGCTATGGATGCAATCTAATGCCAACATGATGGACTAAAAAAAATGAATAAATTGATGCACAAGTATATGCAAATAATGACCATGTATGTATTCTACAACGAATGACCATGCATGCTATGATGTCAAAATGATACGTGCTAAGACTAAATGAATTAACACAAAGGTAGGTACAAAGAATGACCATGTATATCACAAAAGTATTCTACAATGAATAACCATGCATGCTATGATGTCAAAATGATACATGCTAAGAATAAATGAATTAATACAAAGGTAGGTACAAAGAAAGACCATGTATATCACAAATGTATTCTACAATGAATAACCATGCATGTTAGGACTGTGACATGATGTCAACAAAATAAATTAACCAATGATTACACGAAATTGGTGAGACCTAAATCTTAATTATTCAAAAATCTCATTATGCAAGATTTGCCTCTTATGATTTTTTTGAAACATGTTTTTTCTATGAAAAACCAATCATGTTATTTTCAAAAGAATTTCGGGGTAGTGGATCATACTATGGTACAATGTCCAAATGTTCATGCAACACTACCAGTTTTATGAAATCATCAAATTAGATTATTATTACCAACTGTTTATTGCAAAGAATGAGATCAAAAATACAACAAAAAATGTACATGCTCTATTCACACATGCATGAAATGTGCAAAATGCAAAAATGCTTGAAAAAAGATTTTTTTTTTTATTTATTTTAAAACAGCTAATGAACATCTGCCCCAATAATATCTGCTTATTTAGGCATCACGATGCTTTCGAGGTGGAGTATCACATTTATTACGGGCGATGTACGTACATCGTTGCTCGATCTACCACACTTATTTGGAGTGTAAAATAGGTAACAAAAGGTTTAGAAATGTCCCTCTATGTGTTCTTATTTTCGATATATCTAACAGAAATCCGGCATGGCTTCGCCTAGGTTCACTATATGAAGGTGAATCGGTTCTAAGGCCCCGAATTGTTCCTCACTATCGCCGGTGAAGACTAGTAAGGCACCCCGATAAAAGCGGGTTCAATTCGTTAGAGTATATTTTCCGATGCCCATACGGAGGATTATCACGAAGGCATTAGGTACTTTATACTCCGAAAGTGTTTCACTAGCCCATACGGAGGATCAATCACGAAGGCTTAGTTACTTTACTCCCACTTAAAAGGAAGGAACCCGGGTAGAGGATTCATGTTATGCAAATGCAAATACAATGTGTGCGGAGGAACAAAACAAACCTGTCACCAACTATTCTACAAACCTTATTCTAAATGCCCTAGCAATTAAAACATTCAAGAATAGTGTAACGCATTAACCAGCAAGCAATTATAATATACAACCTTAAATAACTAGAGAACAATAATAAAATGCATGCACATGAGAATGAACATATTAAAACATTTTTTATTATTTTCAAAATTCTCCTTATTAAAAAAAATGCGGGAATTAAAATTAAATACCAATTAAACCAACAAAATCGAGACTTTGATAACACATGACTAATTCTAGGCCTGACTCTCTTATAGTCCCTAGCGGAGTCGCCAAGCTGTCGCAACCTAAAAAATAACGAGTCTCATCGCAAGACTTTATTATTCGTTAAGCGTGACATTAAAAAAAAGAGAGAAAAAATCGACTTAATTCCTCCAGAAAAATGAAGGTTTTGAAAATGACCTTAAAAAAAGACATGGAGTAGCCACCAATCTTTTTTAGCTAGGTGTGATCGGCCACCTATTAAAACCAGTTTTATAAAAATATTTTAAAAATTAATTAAAACATTTTAAAAACCAATTTCAAGTCTGCGTTTTAAACCGGAGAAATCAAAAAAGCGGATTCGGGAGTCGCTTACATGTGGGGAAGGATTAGCACCCCCACAACGCCCTTATAAATCGGTACCTTATTAATCGTGTGTTATCTCAAGTCTCGGTAAAAATTGATTTTAAATTTAGTATTTCAAGTTAATTCCCAATTTAAAGAAAAATAATTCCATTTTTAATTGAAAATGATCCAGAATTTATAAATTCAAAATTTTTTTATATTCCCCAACAAACGTGGCAAAATATAGAAATTTTTATAAATTTGGAAAACTTTCCGAATCATTCTCTTTTTAAAGAAGATATTCCGTTATTAATGATAATTGATGATATTCACTCCAGCAAACCCGGTAGAGAACTCATGAATTATTTTAACTCGAGAATATCTTCATTTTTATTGAAAAATCATAATCCTTTTGAAAACATTTTAAAAGATATGAATGTGTACATGCACGACATAAATAAATTGACATAGCAAAATCTAAATAATATAATGCTTCCTAAATGATATGATATAATGTAAATGCCTTAGCATATTCTAAAATGAAATGAAATATCCTTAGCATATTCTAAATGAAATAAAATATCCTAAGTTATATGACATATTATAAATAAAATAAAATGACCTAGATAACATAGTATATTCTATATGAGATGCAATATCCTAAGTCATATTATATTTTCTAAATGAAATAAAATAACCTAAGTAACATAACATATTCTATATGAAATGAAATAACCTAAGTAACATGATATTTTCTAAATGAAATAAAATAACCTAAGTAACATAACATATTCTATATGAAATGAAATAACCTAAATGACATGGCAAACATGAATGATATGGCATATAAATTAAATGAGATGGAATATGAAATAATGCTATCATATAATATCCATGAAAATAAAAATGAAAATAATAATGCATGAACGTAGTATATGCTAAATAATATGACAAAAAAATAATTAAATAAAAAGCATAGGATATCATGAAATATTCCAAATCATATAATAAACAATATAACATAACTCAAAATCATAACAATATCATAGAAATTATCATAGCAAGAATCACATATTATATAAAATGCATGAATATGGAAAATGCAATGCATGAAATGTATTTTTTCCTTTAATTAAGGAAATCCGTATATCTAAAATGATATCCGGCTACCTTAGGAAAATATGTCAAATTAAATATTCTAAAACCAAAATACTTTGTGATTGTTTGAAAACAATTTTGAAAAGTTTGAATTAAAAATAAAAACTAGGCTAAATCTTTTTTTAAATGGCTCTAACTTCCTCAATTTAAAAATTCGGACTTGACTACCCTTCACCCGAGACTTGAAAACCCATTTTTAGAGTTTAAAAAGACTTAGAAACTACCCTAAGTCAGTAGCTAACCCTCCTAATCAGCCTACTCCAAGTAACTTAACCAAAAAAAAAGGATTTTTCTTTAATTTCAATTCTGACTCCACTGTCCATTTTTAAGCCACGATTTTTTATTCTATTTCTCAAAATTCAAAAATTTCTGAAAAAAAAATACTGGAGACTCAGGACATGTAAAAATACACGGGATAAAATCGGCTTAATTTTATGATTAAAGACGAATGCCCAGAAAAATCGAAAAAGTACAAAAACTGGGTGAAAAAACAGTTTTGCCAAAATACATTTTTGACTTTAATAAAATCATTTAAAAATCAAAGTAAAAATATTTGAAACTCATAAAATGACTTACAAATAGTAGCTAGGACTTTTTGAAAAGTTAGATAAAAATTGACTAAGTAAAAAGAATCACAAAGGTAGAATAATCAACTTGACAAACTTAATTTTCCACAAGTGTGCTTAAGAGAGCATGACTTTGAACAATTAATTGGCTCAAGTCATTATTCAAGTGGCATTTACATGAAATGCATGAAACAATACAGCAAACATAATGCATGAAATGCATGGATTTAAACCTAAATGTCATGAAAAAATGCATGGCATTCATAAAGTGACCTAGACCTAAATGAACTTGCATGGCATTTAATGCAACCTAGACCTAAAATGCATGAACATGCATGGCAAATAAACCTAACTTAATAACTAAAATATGCATGGCATTTTCACAAACATAAAGCATGCTTAAACCAAAAACTCAACCAAATATCATGCAAATGCTAACCTATCAACAAACATGGCAAGAATGCACATAAAATACAAAAATTCCAAGGGTGGCCGAATGGGATAATGTGACTAGCAAACATGGCATTTTCACAAACACTTGGTATACTAACATGCTCAACTAAATCAAATGTCATACAAATGCAAAAACCTACCAACTAACATGGCAAAAATGCAACACACAATGCAAAACACATGGAGTAGCCAAATGGCCTCAAGCTCCAACAAGCATGGCATTTTCACAAACACTTGGTATACTAACATGCTCAACTAAAATATAACACTTAAATCATGCAAAAATCACACAAGCATTTTCAAAAACACTTAATATACTAAATCTAAAACATGCTCAACTAAGATATAAAACTCAAATCATGAAAAAAAACACACAAGCATTTTCACAAACACTTGATATACTAAGTCTAAAACATGCTCAAATTTAAACATCATGAAAACAGAAAATTAAAAATGCAAAAACATGATATTTAAAACATAAATGGCAACAAACAAAGCAACCAAATTAAAATATAACTCAAGAATATGAAGTAACATAACATTTAAAACACCAAGATCAAAGTAAATAACATAAACAATATGGTAAAATAAATCAAAACAGCAAATTAACTAAATAATGTAGGCCATTTGGCCATGGTGAGTTTATTGTAAAAAAATGTAAATATATATATATATATATATTCAAGAAGGAGATGAAGGAAGAACTTGAAAAGAACAATAAAAATCATTTATTTAAAATGGAAACTCACCAAATAGAAATCAAAATAGCAACAACAAGAATGGAAAATCAAGAAGTGCAAGAGTTGGTGCTCAAGAGCAACCTCAAGAAGCTATATTTCAAGCTTTATCTTTTCAAACTTTCATTTCTTTTCTAAACTTTTTCTTTTTTGCTTTCCACCAAGGAGAGAAAAAACTAAGTAAATATCAAAAGAACTCAGCAAAATGAAATGAAAAAATGGATTTTCTGCCCTCCTCAAAGAGCTGGCCGAATCCCCCTATAATGTCTCAAGGTGTTATCATTTTTTTTGTAACCAATTTCCTATCAAATGTCTAATAATTCAAGGTGAAAAAATCATGCAATTACCACCTTTAGATTAGCATATCAGCTCTCTCAAATTACAGCTGTTCAAGAATAATGTTGACATCTCTCTTGGCCTATGTGGCTTAATCACCATGGCTTGATCAAAGAGAATCTCTAACTAACTCTTGATTTTTAGCCATTTGATTGAAAAATCAGAAACTTCCTCCTTCCATTGGGCTTGGGCAGGCCAGCACTTCTCTTTTCCAGCCCAACTCTGATTTTTTGAAAGGCCCAAAGAAGCCCTTTTCGGTTGCTTGGGTGAAATGATCGTTTTGCCCCCCCCGGATGCAAATAAATATCAAAAGGTTTCCAAATTCAATTTTTCTTTTTTTAATACTTCCAAAATAATAAAATATTGAGTTCTGGAAGTTTTCAAAATTATCCGAGTCCGTTTGCTATTTATTTGGATTTTTTATTCCAAAAATGCCCTTTTATGCCTCTACATTTTACCATTTTTTAAACGAGCTCTAAATCAATATTTTTCTTCACCAATCTCTTCCAAATAATTTAAAAGTCTGATCTGAAAGTTTTCATAATTTTTGGAGCTCATTTGGTATTTTTTCGGGATTTATCGGCTTGAATTACTACATAGGAGGCCCGGGATTTGGCCATTTTGCAAACGAACTCCAAATCAAGATTTTATTTCTCCAATCTCTTCAAAATAAATTAAAAATGAGATTTGAAAATTTTCAGAATTTTTGGAGTCCATTTGCTATTTTTCCGGGATTTATCTTCTTGAATTATTTCATAGGAGGCCCGAGATTTGGCCATTTTGCAAACAAACTCCGAATCAAGATTTTTTTTTTGCCAATCTCTTACAAATAATTTATAAATAAGATTTGAAAATTTTCAAAAGATTTTGAGCTCATTTGCTATTTTTTCGGGATTTTCTTTTTTGAATTACTACATAAGAAGCCCATGATTGGCCATTTTGCAAACGAACTCCGAATCAAGATTTTATTTTACCAATCTCTTTAAAATGATTTAAGAATGATATTGACAAATTTTCAGAATTTTCGGAGTCCATTTGCTATTTTTTCCAAATTTTCCAATTTTGCCCTTTTGTCTTTGAAACCCGGTTTTGCTCAAAACAAGTCCGATTTTCAGATTTTCTTCAAACTGAGCCTTGGGCTATCCTTTTTAATCATTCCTCATCCATTAAGGGTTTTGTTCTTACCAATTCGGTCCATTTCTGTGATTCTTCCCGATTTCACCGAAATCCACTAAAAACCCTAATTCTCGGTTTTCTCCCGGATTGACTTTTTTTTTTCCTTCTTGCAAGTGACTTCTCCATTACCCATAGTCAGTGCTTATCTTTCATTTGGAACCTTCAATTTCGACCAATTTGATCGTTTAAGCACTTTTCCCCAAATTTCTCGGATTAGGGTTTCCTTTCTACTGAATCTCCAAATCCCAACTTTCGAACTCCATATCTTTCAATGTAGACCTCGGATTATCAAAATTCTTTCACCATTTTTCAATTGAACTTAAAATCTTGATTTTGAAAGTGGATTGACTTTTTCAGTAATTGACTATCTGGGGTTGACTTTTTTTAGGTTGACTTTTTTCGAGGTTGACTTTTTTTCAAGTTTGACTTTTTATGCTCGCCCTCTTAAACTAAGTCTCGGAGTACCACCTGAAGGATGAAAAAAGTCTTTTTACAGTCGAAAACATCAATATAGGAAGAATACATACCTGTTTAGTGGTCCAGACAAAATTAGGTGTCCATAGGAGTGTTAGACATTTAAGACTTTTCCTAGGTACTCTAAGTAGAATATTGTTTTTTTTTTTTTTTTGTATTGAAGTCGGTATATGAAAACTAACAATGATATTGTCTGTCAGTGTGTATCTTGTGGTTAGGTGATGTTTTGTTCAAATGTCTTGTAACTCCTTACTTCAAGGAGTATTGGTTCAACAAACTTACCTAAGGTTATTTTGTATTCTTATATTAAAAGTATGAATGAGAAGCAAAACATACAGAGCATTCCCTTCTCAGCTTCTGTTTTTCTTTTTCTTTTCTAGTTTTAAACAACAATAACATATTACAGTTTTCTTTGAATCCTAACAAAGGCTTTCTCGCTGCTGCTTGGGATGTCACTATGCTTTTGGGGCTCCTACTGCTTGCTACAATCATTTACTTTCAACAAAAGTTTGGTGGTCATTGCATTCTTCCCTCAAAACTTAGACAGTTGGAACTTGGAAGCTTATCCTGAAATTCGCAACCGATAGGTTCGACTCGTAGTCGTTACTTTTCAAAACATTTTTAATCACGATTTACGACTATGACTTTTATAATTAATGAGTGTGTCAAAGGTAATGATGAATGTATTGAAAAGTAATTGATGAAAAAGTAAATTGGATCCTAATCTGTCCGTGATATGGTATTTCCTTGTTGCTACTATTTTGAAATAATTTTGAGCTATAAAAAGGAAAATTGTATGGTTTATACTATATATTTGTACAAGAAAGAGCATAAAAGTGGGATCAAGATGTAACCTAAGCGCTTAATTGGTAGAAATGCAGTACATTTTTATAAACCATTAGTGATTTGGTTTTTTTTAATGCATTGGAAAGTCCAGTTTCGCTCTTTCTCTCAGTTTTTGGCATGTCACTTTTCCTATGATAGTCAATAGAATATATTGGATTATTCTATGAACTATAGAATGCTTTGGGGTGGAATTTATCTCTTCCCATATCAAATAGGTTAATAGTGAGTATAATTGGGTTTAAATAACGGTCGCAGATGCGTCACTTTTATCGTGGTTGCAAATGTATGAATGCTATCGCGGTCAATTGCGATGAATATGGACGACTGAAAGAATCGAAACCGCAAAATAATGATCATAATGTTGAGACAGCTATTTAAATCCATGAGTAAAATAATAATTCTAAACACAATGTTAACACAAGATGATAGGAATAATGGATTTTCAACATATTCACAAGATAATTTCACTTGAAATAACAGTTATAATCTAGGTTATTCGGATTCAGGATTAGTGTCAGATACAGATATATTTTAAACACATATATGTTCAATTTTTTAAACATTTTTTTTTTTATATATTTGAAGGATCATACCCATACCCATATTCAAATAACTGTCGGACACGAATGTTTGATACGAGTATTTCAAGAAAAATGAAGAATCGAAATAACATAGGTTATAATTAACTGATACCAGAGACAGAGTCCAGACCATTAACGTTCCATTATAAATTTTAATGGTCTCAAGTGAACTCAATTCCTAAATGATTTGTTAAGTAGTAGCCTCTCAAAAATGGTAGATTATGGAGTATGGAGCAAATATAGGGTAGTTCTTAATATCCTTTGCTTCTCTTTCCCACTTCAGCAGTTCTTTGGTTCATAATTATGAAGTTGTAGGAAGCTAGACTTTCAAAAGGAGTAGATCAAAAGCTAAACTTAGAAAAAATAGAGTATATACATGTAAAATATATATTTATATTCGACACTCACCCAAATCCAAATAACATCAAGTCAAAATTGGTTTTGCTTCAGGTTTTTGGGATATTGGTATTGACAGATCAATTTTGCAGCCTTTTTGTGTTCAAAATTGTTTGTATAAAGATTTCTTGAAATTGTCAAAGTTACCATATTTCTAAACACCAATAAAAACTTCAGGCATTTGCTTGCCTAGAAACTTTCAAGCAACTGAAATTTTGTGCACTACTGATGGCTTACATCCTATCAAGATTTCATTGAAAAGAAAAATAACATGAATAAAATACTAATATATTAAAATTTATGTAATATGAATTATTAATGTGTTAAAATTTATATACATATATAACATTTGAGTAAAAAAAAAATTGACACGTCATCATTTTTTTTTTTCAAATCATCTTTTCTATCAGTTTTCATATGTCCACGTCAGCATTTAGACAGTTTTTAATTAACACTGTTACCAATTTTCCTTCTTTGCACCAATTTCAAACGTACAAGGATTAAATTACTCACTTTTATAGTATAGTGACTAAAATACACTTTTAACTATAATACATAGACTGTTTAAGTACTTTAAAAAAGGAAAGCCCTATTCTATTGTGTTGGGAAAAAAAAAAGGCATATTCTATTGACAGCAAGCCTAGCAAGTAGTGTAATCTTCTGGTCTTGGGTGGTTCACCTAGGTTTGATTATAATAGTTTGGATGGGGAAGGCCAATTTCAATTCGAAGTGGGGTTGGGAACAAGCATGATGGGAAGATAACAGTGTATGGTGGAGCTGAAGAAAGAAGTAAGCTTGCTTTTTACCTCAAACATTGCAGGCTTTGGCAAATGATGAAGAGTTCAGGGATGTTGTTGTCACAATTTAACTAATCCAAAATTTCAAAATTTACCTTGTTTAGAGTAGACTTGACAATCCATGTATCCGTATCATGTTCGTGTATTTTTATGTATCATAATCATATTTAAGGTATTATATATTTATATAAATGTTGATATGTTAATAATTCGTATTATATAGATTTTGACTCACATTTGTGTATTCATGTTGTGTTCAGTATTACTTTTTCGTATTGTATCATATTTTCTTTCGTGTTTTAATTATTTTTCTAGTGTCGTGTAATTGTATCGTGTCAAAGTTGCGAGATCTAGTTTAGAGGGTGAAATAATTTCCATCAAACATGAAATTTCAATAAGATTTACTAGACTAGACTATAAGACCCTCTTAGTAAAACTCCATAGTTGAAGACATTTGGTTCATCCTTGATCCCCTAGTAAGTTGCCCACCAGGAAGATAGGATGATCAAGATTAACTCCTTGAATAGCAATCCTAGACCTGATTTATATTTAAATGATATTTTAATATTTATTAATATTGTTTTTATTAATTTATACATTTTTTCTACTGTATTTTTCATGTTTTATTTATTAGGAAGCAATATAATTTACAATTCATTAAGAGGTAAAATCAAGCAGGTCTGGGGATTTGTGTTCTCAAACATTATTATTTTGCAAACTTAGAACTTAAAACAGTTGATTCATATATTTATCTTTAAGAAGTGGTATCAATAAGTTTAAATTCGAATTTCAACATCTGCAACAGTTTACCTATTTCTAAGTTGCAACCTCTTTATACTAAAAAAATTGTTATTTTGTTTTGTTTTTAATTTATTGAAACTGAAACGCAACTTTGTAGCAATACATCCTATATAACACAAGTGGCCCACGGCTGAGCAACATGAAAAGGTAACAGATATAACATTGTTTCAATTCTAACAATCCCGACTCCATAAAAAATTGTGTTTTACTTTGCGAAAAACACTTTGATGACAAAGATAAGATGATTATGAACTCGAAATTTAACTCAGACGGTTCATGCAATTAGTTTTAAAAAATGGCATTCAACAAATATGAAATTCGAATCCCAATATATGCGATCCTTTTCTTTATCCCAAATTACGACCTCCTTTGCATAAAAAAAAAAAAAAAAAAAAAGAATGATTATACTCCAAACCTCATCAAAGGACTTCACCCTGTCACCAGCTTCTTCATGGAGGAATCCAACTTTCTCGACATTTTTGTCTCAAGCTGATAATTATTCTTCAACCTGCAAAGAAAATATAGATATAAGATAATTTCTTTATATAAAAAAAAATGAAAAAAAAAAAAAGTAAAAAGTAAAATTCATTAAACTCAAAATTCAATTACGTAAAAAAGAATGAAATAATTGAATAAAATTTTAAATAATATAAAAGACTATGTTATCAGGATTCATAGTATCAGATACGAGTTTGTGTCCGACACGTATATACTTAATTTTTTTAAAAAGTTTTTTCATATATTTGAAATATTATATCTCATATTCATATCCGAATATATGTTTACAAATGTCAAATACGAATACTTAAAAAAAAAAAAAAACACGAACAACATAGATAAAAGATCTAGTGGTCACCCTCTCACCTGCTTCTTCACTGAGCAATCCAACTTCCTCGGCATTTTCATCTTAAGCTGATAAATATTCTTCAACCTGCAAAGAAAATATAAACATAAGAAAATTATTTTTATAAAGAACATAAAATGCAAAAAATAAAATTCATTAAACTCCAAGTTTCAATTATGTAAAAAAAAAAAATGAATTAAATGAATAGAATTTTAAACAGTAAAAGGCTATATTACCCAGATTCGAGATGAGTATTGGATACGAGTTGGTGTACAAACGGATATACTCAAAATGTTTAAAGTTTTTTCATATATTTAAAAAATCATATCTCATACTTATGTCTAAATATGTGTCAAGTATAGATGTCACATACGAATACTTGAAAAAAAAATGAAAAATACAAATAACTGATAAAAAGTCTAGCAAAAAGAATTATTAAGACTAGACTAGTGACCAGTAGTTTACCAGAATTAATGTTTCTTCCCCAACCGGTCCATTATAAAATTGCAAATATTTTCCATCCGTTTTGGTTGTGGCCCTGCCTCAACCTCCACCTCCTCATAGATATTACGTTTTCGCTTTACAAGGGAACTATTACCTATTGATCCATCATCAGCAGAGTGTTCATGGATATCTTCAAAATTTGCAGAACTTTGACTGCTATGCTGCTCTTTTATTTGTTCCATCTCTTCCAAATCTTTCTCATACACTATACGAACCCCACACTTCTTTAACTTAGCACAAGGGAAAAAAAAGGATGTGAATGACAGCTCAAGTTCATCGCATTCCTGATCTAAGCAATCTGAAGTCGATAAATTCTCGGTTTTGTGTTCACCATCTTTATCCTTCAAGGAAAATGGATATAATATGTCACGCGACCAATAACGAAAAAAAAAGGTGGTCCTTCACTATCGGCTGGTTCAGTTCTGTATTTATACTATAGCCACTGCAATTGACTAGTTCAGAATTTCTACCATGGATAACAGATCCATCACAACCGACTTGTCCAGAATTTCTACCATGGATAACAGCTTTCCACGCGATACCCTCTTCCCTCGAAGCATCATAATTGACAAAAATGCAGCAGAGAGCAACTCCCATCCACTGACTATCATTCCGAATATTGAGAGGCAGAGGTATATTAATTGAAGAGTCACCTCTCTGATGGTTGAACCATTCTGGGATTTCACTTCCAGGTATAATAATACTATATAAATGTCTTGTATTTGCAAATGCCTGCAAAATAAAACTCCTATTGTTTGGTAACTAATACCATAAATTCTTAAGTATGAGATTCTATGAGAGACAGAGAGATATTAACCAACCTTAAGATGTTTTTTCAGCAATGTTAATGCATTGATGTTCTCAGCCAATCTGTAGCAGTGAAAACCTCTAATAGATGCATTTATTGAATTGCATACCAAATAAGCACAACCATCTATTATCTCAATTTCTCTACTTGGTGTAAACTGAAATAATGGTTCACCTTTAACATATGCCCGAAATGTTGACTTGCATACTTTTGATGGATTTGTAACTACTTCCAGAGAAGCACAACCATCTATTATCACACATTCTATACGTGTTGGAAGCTCAGGCAATGATTTAAGCTCCCTGCAATTTGACAATCCAAGATATTCAAGGTTGGAAAGTCGAGTCAGAGTTGCAGGTATGTTGATGAAATTGTTACCACTAAGATCAAGCCATTCCAAAGAGGGTAAACAACAAATATCAGTAGGAATATCTCCTTCACAAAGATTGCACTCCCTTAGATTCAGCTTTGTTAATGAACTCAAACCTGACAACGGAGATAACATCAGAGCCATGGAATCCGTCCTTCCTCTTTGGATTACATTGAAAAAAGAAAGCAGATTTGGTCGTAACTTAGATGATGGTCCCTTGCGTCCTTTGAAAGACAGAACTTTAAGATTTTTAAATTGAAAAATGAAGGATGGTGGTTTTTTTATGGCAGTTTCACTTAAGTCAAGCTCCTCCAAAGATTCTACTTGCTGCAAATTCTCTGGCAAATTTTCAACTTTACAACAGCCAGAGAGATTAAGAGTTTTTAGACATTTACACCCACCTATGCTGCTTGGGAGACTCACAAGGTTACTGCAATCTTTCAGATTTAACAAAACAAGACTGCTGAGATTTCCAATTGAAGATGGAAGTTCTTCAATGCCTGTCCCATCTAAATAAAGCTCCCATAAGCACTCCATTTTTCCATCAATATCTGGAAAGCTTTCAAGATTTGAGCAGCCTGAAAGAGTTAAAGTTTCAAGAGATTCCATTCCAATTTTTCTTGGAAGGCTCCTAAGACATTTGCAGTCACTTAAATCCAAATTTTCAATTCGACTGAGATGTCCAATCGAAGATGGAAGTTCTTTAATGCCTGTCCCATCTAAACAAAGCCACTGCAAATATTCCATTTTCCCATCAATCTCTGGAAAGCTTTGAAGATTTGAGCAGCCTGAAAGAATTAATGTTTCAAGAGATACCATTCCAATTTTGGTTGGAAAACTCCTAAGAAATTTGCAGCCAGTTAAATTAAAAAATTTAAGCCTCTTAAGAACTCCAATGGATGGATGAACATCTACTAGTCTGGTACAACCTTCCAAAATCAAACTTTCAAGATTTGGGGCTGTTGTGAAGTCTGGTGTCTTGATCAGGTTTTTGGACCCTTTGAGGTTGATCACTTTCAACTTATACAAGGGCTGTAGAAAACAATAATAAATTAGAGAGAAAAGAGAAAACATAAGAAAGCTCATTTTTGTTGTTATTTTTCTAACTTAATCAAATTTTAATCATTCATCTTAATAAGCTAAAAGACAAAGATAAATTGAGTTAATTCTTACTATGTTTCCCTTCCATAGTTGTTCAATGCGGCTACAAGGTAGGAGAAGTGTAACAAGGTATTCTGGTTGGAAGCTTGAAGGCAAGGATCTTAAAGGACATCCTGTCCAATCTAAAAGCCGTAGCTCATTAGAAAGATATTTGAGATCACGACAATTTGTGGGACAAAAGATTCTGAGCAATCTCAAAATTTTCATCTTCAAGAAAGCATCGGCACTCAAAGTGAGCGTCTTGTTCGATTCCCTGATAACCATGGGCAAAACAAAAATGAGCTTCAAAAATACAAAGCATTCAGTACCTAAAAGTTATGTTGCCCCGACTCTTTATTTTTTTGAAGTACTCGTGTCCGACACTCATGTCTGACGCATATTCGGATATGGTATGGAGATATGACCCTCCAAAGACTCTCTAAATACATGAAAAAACTTCAAAAAAATTAAAAATACCCGTGTCGTACACATACCCGTATCCGACACTCACACAAAAATCCGAATGACATAGCCTTAAAGAACTAGAATTAATATTCACAAACACATACATCTATCTTTTTTCGAAAGAGTAATATGTTATTTGATAAATAATCAAAGAATTAATATCAAGTATTGAAGGTTTTTGCCATTTACTTTTTAATGGTTTTTTTTTTTACTAAAAATAATGAAAGGCAAAAAAAAAAGCAAGAAACAACACACAAATAATAAAAAGTATAGCAACGACATCAACCAAACCACAGTTTTTTTATTAAAAAAAAAAAATTAATACAATCAATTTTCCATCTACTTGATTTTAATATTTTATTGGTTATGCTTTAATTTTGATTAGTCATTTAGTGATTACATTATGACTCTTCTCTTCAATTTTGATTAGTTTCATGATTGAATCTTAAGAATGAAATACATATTATAATAATAACAACAACAATTATAAAATACATATATAAATAGATACACATGTATAAATAGATACACATGTATGTTCTTTTACCATTTATTGCCGATGATCATGCCTTGAACCATTTCCGTAGCCTAAAAATCAAGAGTAAAGTATAAGAGGACACAAAATGGATAGCGTAAATTATATGATATATAGAACTCGTGAAAATTTACATTTATGATTATCATTCTTATGTTTAACATTATTATAATCCTTTGGTTGAAATATAGTAAATAAAGAATTTTGAACAAAGTAAAATATTTTATAATGAAAGTGATTCAATGAAATTAAATTTTTATTTATACATATCATATAAGTCTTATTAATATTTATAATTAAATAAAAATATTTTAAACGACATGCTTTAAAGATGTAATGAACAAAGATATTCGTTTCACTCAATCAAATATTTAAAATGACACTTTATAAATATAATAGATTATATATATTTTTGTTCAAAAGATGTTGTACCTGGTGATAAGAGAAGAGATTGCAGGTGCTGAGATTTGAATCCCAAATCTTCTTAACGTCACTTCTTAAAGGTGACTATATTAATCAATTAGACTAAACCTAAAGCTCAAATTATATATATATTTTGATATATATTATAGGTATATATAGATTATAAATATAAATTATTACTATCTCTTGTTTTGAAGATTATATATATTTTTAGTATTGTAAATCTCCATTTTCTAATCCCACATCATAAAAATTATTTGCCATGTCACTAGTATTTTCTTCTTTATTTTTTGGTATCCTTTGTTAAGATTCTAACTTAAAAAATTTTAAAATAAAAATTTAATTAAGTCTAACTAGAACCATGTGCACAATGTGAAAAAAATGTCTTAGAAAAGGAAAAAATTAATTGGGTAGTTTGTTAAAGAGAAGAGCGTAATTTTTTTAGATTTGTAAGTAGTTTTTTTAAATATAAAAGTACGTAAGTAGCTCTAATATTATTTAATTAGGTTTTTAAGTAATTTCATTGAATGAGTTGATGTCTAATTAACTCGTGACACCAACTCAGTCAAGATCTTTAATATTAGTATAGATGATTAGCCATGTCATTGTTTTTAACAACCATTTATAATATTCCTTAATTATCATGTTGAGTAGAGATTCTAAATACATAAATAAATAGTATGCAAGTTTTATGGAATGACTTACAGTGTTTTGTGTTAGCACATGATAGACATCCCTTTCCTCCCACAATCTACAACGTTTTCCAGGTTCATCAATAGATTTTTCCCTAACAATTTTTCTTCCCATCTCTTGTAGCAAGTCATGCATCCTCAAGTTGTTGAGTTCATCAACTTTTAAGAGAGATTTCTTAATGAGAACATCGATTCCAATATCTGGGGATAAGTCACAACCATCCAGTACTTTCATTACAAAATCTTTCTTCTCTCCATTGAAGAAGCATGCTATATCTAGAAAAATACTCCTGTCTATTTCTTCTAATCCATCAAAGCTTATTCGAAGCCTGTCAAGAATTTCTTTGTTAGAATCTCTTTTAAGTCTTTCGATTGCACTTCTCCATTGAACTGCATCTCTACCGCACAAAAAAGAACCCAAAACTTCAAGAGCTAAGGGAAGTCCACTAGCATATCTTACAACATGTTCAGAAAGCTCAACGAAATCATTTTCTGGCACTGTGTCACTACTGAAAGCTTTCAATTTGAAAAGATGAAGTGCTTCATTGAAATCCAATGTTGTAGGCTTATACACATCGTCAACTTTATAGGATCGCAGCAAATGTTCATCTCTAGTTGTTATGATGATTCTGCTCCCTAAACCGAACCAATCACGCCTACCAACCAAGTAGTTTAAGTGTTTTACGTGATCAATATCATCAAGAACAACAAGAACCTTTTTCCGAGACAACCTATGACTAATGATCGCATTCCCTTCATGAACATTGAAAAAATTGAAACCTTCATCAAACAAGGTCTGAGAAAGTTGTTTCTGTAAAGAAACAAGTCCACATTTCTCTGAAACTTCTCGAACATCAGCTAGAAAGCATTTATCTTCAAAATGAGATGACATTTGGTTGTAAACAACTTTTGCAAGAGTCGTTTTGCCAATGCCACCCATACCACAAATTCCTATAATGCGGACATCATCTTCCCCGATGTTTATTTTCGAATGCAACTCTTCCAAACGTGAATCAATTCCAATCAACTCATCAAGATCAAACGGATATGTTTGACATAATTTTGCTGATATCTTTCTAACAATGTCTCCAATAAATTCTGATTCATGCCTACAAACAAAAAAAGAGAAATAAAATACAGTTTCTACTTGAGAAATTAGCGACTAATGAAAAAGACTTTTTTTAATAATAAAGATTTTTTATTTAAATTTAATTATAAAAATATATAAGTATTAATATAAAAATAAATTTTTCAATATTTAATATATTTCAAATAGTAAAATGGGCTTCCGGACAATGTCTGGGCAAGCAAATTTTTGTTACTATTCGGACTCGACCAGCTCTACTCATGAACAACTCTACTTTAAATAAGCCCAGAATTTAAGAAGTCAAAATATAAGGACACAATCTTTTATAGAACAAATTTAGGATACCCTTAAAGGCCTCAAGTATATTGTTCTACTTATTAGTAGCCTTAGTAGCTGAAATCGAGAATTACCAAATGTCTTTCAAGTTACTAAAAATTATTTATGATTTTGTTTTTCATAAATGGTTAATATATAAGTAAATCATAATTATTTTTTTTATTTCAAACAAATCATGGAAAATAGTGATCAATTTATTTTTAGAGACAATTTTATTCATAATAGAGTTTGGAAGAAAAATCAGAGCAAGAATAAGGACGACTATGTTACAACATCAAAGAACATAAATTACCCTTTAGCTATACCCGAATTTTTCATTTTTCTTAAAGTACATGTTCGACATCTGTGTTCGACACATATTCGGACATGTGTATCGGAATATGGAATATCATCTTCTAAATATATGAAAAATTAAAAAAATAATTTGAACATAACCGTATCAAATACATATTCGTATCCAACACTCACTCGAATATGAATAACATAGCACTTTAGTTTAGTTAAATGGAATTTTAAATTTTACAATGGAATTTTCTAGTACATAATTCAGAAAAAAAAAAAAATTATAGTCATTAAAATTGAAAACTAGAAAAGGAAAGAATGAGTTACCTATTATTTAAATGCCATCCCTTGACATTAGCCACTTCATTCAAAGCAAGTCGCCACCTTTGGATCTTGTCTTTATCTTCCTTGTATCTCTCTTCATGTTTGGCAAAGGCTTCTTCAACTTTCCCTTTCTGTTTTCTTAAATCAGATGGATCCACATCATAGAATATTGGAAAAACTTTATGTCCTCCCTTCTCGTTTTTCTGCTCAACAATGGCAGCAAGCTCGTCCAAGCACCAACCTGAAAAAGCATATGTTTCTGAAAAAACGATTACCGAGCACCATGATTGTTGAATTGCTTTAAAGAGTTCTGGTGCGATCTCTTCGCCAGCCTCCAGCTTTGGATCATCCCTGAAAGTGACGATTCCATTCCTTTTTAAAGCAGCATATAGATGATCTGTGAAGTTCCTGCGGGTATCTTCACCTCTAAAACTCAAGAAAACATCATATTTCTGTCTAGAAATAGATGATGAAGACGATGAAGACGAAGGTAACGACGACATGAGGAAGAGAAAGATATCTGAATCTGGGGTTCAAAACAGTTCCTTCTTCTTCTTCTATTTATAAGAAAATAGATCGCCCAATACCCAGAAAGAAACTAGAAACTGTCAAGTATATGAGCATCAAGAAAGAGAACAACAGATCAATTTCCAAGGAAACAAACAAACATTTCTCAACAATTTCTCTTTACATTTCCCACGCTTTTTTCTCAAACGAATATCAATAATATAATAGCTATGAAAGCGCGTAGTGGTGGAAATTTGGGGTCACAGATCAGCGATGATGGTCTTTCCAGGAAGAATCCAAGAAGGTGAGGGTAGATTAATTGGTTGCTTTCTTCACTATTGTTTATGAAGGAGAATGGAAGATACCTATTGAGTAAAGTTTTAAAGTTGAGAGAGTGGTGGTGACCAAAAGAAAAAGACTAGTTTAATTATAAATAATAATAATAAAAAAGTGATGGGCGGTTGGTTTTATCCAGACTTACAATAGTGAATACAATATAATTTTACAATACCAATATAATAATTTAAATATGATATAAAATATATTAAAATATAAAAAAATTATATTAATTTAATACGAATACACGAATATATCAAAATTTATATAAAATAAATTATTAATATTAAAATTTATATAAATATATAATATCTTAAACATAATTATTATATTTTAAAATATAAAAAAAATGATATGAATACGTAAATTACAACAAAAACAATCTTCTACGAATGCTTGATAAGTACAAAGTAGGCAGGAACAAGAGTTGTTACTTAAATGTGACAAATTATATACTCTTAAAATTTTCTTGATTGAACATAATCCTTAAATATAAGAAAAAATCTTCAAATTATAATTAAATAATCATTTAAGTTTTATCGTTTCATTACAATCAATCAAATATATATTTCTTTTTTACCTAATTGAGCTTTTAATTGAAAATTGATTAAGGGTTCAATTGAACGAAAATAAATGTTTGAGGATGTTGAGGGAAGAAATGATTCTACATCGATTAATCAATGATTAGATTGTAAATTTATAAAATAAGGATCATCTTTTTTTCAACAAAATGTATTTTTTCAAAAAATTAAACAATAATAACGATTTTTAGACCTTTAAAATAAACAATACGTCATAGACACGATCCAATAATCATTGCAACAACAAAGGATTCAATCGACTACAATTAAAAAATAAAAGCTTAGATGATTATTAGGGCTTTTTTTTTTTTAATATTTAAACCTTCTTCTTTTCATAATTTTCTAGTCATGATACTATAAAATTTTAAGCTAAACTCCAATTGGAACACTTGCTCACTGTCAATTCTAAATGTTTTACCCCTAAAAACACCATTGCCTTCAGGGAAGAAAACATTCGGACAAGTTTACTAGATAATCTAGCCGAGAAGGTTAGAATATGCTCATGACCGGATCCAATCATGGTTTGAAATTTTTTTTTTTATTCAAATTCGGTCTGATTTATTGTTCAAAATAATAATAAAAAATTATTTTTATATTTTTATATTTTTATAATTAAAAATAAATAAACAATAATTTTTTAAATAGTTCAACAGTAATTCAAGTTGGATCAATCTAAATCAATAAAATTTCAGTCCAGATTTAATCTAATATGAATTAGACCTATCAAATCGAATGAATTATCCAACCTATAAGCAGATTTAGGCTAAAAGCATAACTGAATTTTACTAAACAAACAGAAATCATTTGAAAACCAACTATAAAACCCTTCTTTTGCTTTGAATGGAGCTAGCAGTAGGACGTGCAATTAATGTTTTTCTATTATTTATTTTTATTATACTACTATATACTATTTTCATATTAAGATTGGAGGAGTTGCAGCTGCTTGATTTGAAATTTAATCTTATAAAAATTCATCTAAACACTTAAATATTAATTGCTTTGACTTTTTATTTTTTTAAAGTATTCATATTCGACATCTATATTCAATGCATATCCGGATATAAGTATGGAATATAATTCTCTAAGAATCCTCTAAATACATGAAAATCTTGAAAAAAATTGAATATACCCATGTCAGACACATATCCATGTCCGACGCTCACATCCTAATCCGAATAACATAGCTTAAATTGGTGAGTAAAGTTAGATTCCGAGTTCGATAAATATTGATTTTTGATGAGAAATTAAACAAAAATTTACTATAACACGTCTCACAATAAATTCATATGTTACAAGAAAAAAAAAGTATTTGGGAAATAAAATCTAATTGTAATGAATAACTTCAATCGTTTTCAAGTACTTACAATCTACTCGGATTCAACAAATAAAGGGAAGGGAGATTAAGATAAACGCATGCAAGTAGACCAACTTATGGATTGAGTTGCAGCCTAAAAGTTTTTTTTTTTTTGTCCAAATTCGGTTTTGAGCAAACTCGAGTTAATGTTGATAATATTAGTTAAAAATTAATTTTTATATTAATATTTATATAGTTAAACAGTGATCTGAAGTGGGTCGAGCCTGTTCGAATCATCAAAATTTCTACCCAGGCTTGGCCGGGCGAATTATCCTGTCCATGAGCAGGTTTACATGCAAGTTCACAATTATGTTTATCATCGTGGATTTAAATTGCGGCCGCAAAGCGATGCTATGGTCGTTATTTTACGGTTTCGACTTTTTTCGTCACTGATATTCACGATTGATATTTACTGCAGTAGCATTCATTTTGTGTGCAACCATAATAAACGCAATGCAATATAAAATACGTCTGCAACCGTAATTTAAATCGCTGTATGTGACATTTGAACCCACGGTCGGTTTCTTTTTCTTGTTTAAACTGGAGAGCCTTTCCCCGAATTTTCAAGGCCTTTGCCCTTTAATTTGATCATCTTTTTCATATGAAGCAAGCAAACGTTGCTCAACAATTTCTCTTCACATTACCTACCCTTTTTCTCAAATTTGGGATCACAGATCAACGATGATGCTCCTTCCAGGAAGAATCCAAGAAGGTGAGGGTAGAATTGAATGCTTTATTGTCTATTGTTTATGAAGGAAGAATGGAAGATAACTATTTGGAAGTTTTAAAGTTGACAAGTGGTGGCCAAAGGAAAGAAGCTACTTTAATTATAAATAATAAAAAGTGGTGGGATGTAATTGACAATAGTGAACACGATATGATTATACGATATGAATATGATATAAAAATAATTATTAAAATACTATATAAAATATGCTAAAACAAAAAATTATACAAACATGATACAAATACACAAACGTATCAAAATCTATATAACACGAATTATTAATGTATCAAAATTTATATAAAATATAATACTTTAAAAATAATTATTACATGTAAAAATATACTAATAAAATATGAATACATGAATTATCAGGTCACTCTTCAAAAAAAATTAATGGTATTGTGTCAAAAAAATTCATATACTTTAACAAGATATGAATAATGGTATTGTGTTACAAATTGTTAATTATCTTGTTGTCGAAACTGGAAAGCTGATGTAAAACATGTTTTTTCTTTTTCTCGGTCTTTTTCTTTTTGACCAATTTTTTCTTGGTCTTTACCCTCCTTAAGAAGTTTTTCTCCATTTCTAGGAACGCACATACGGCAGGTACGAAACCATTAGTCATTTGAGTTTATATTTGTAACAATAATCATTGTAAGTCTCCAACACGGAAATCACAATTAGGCTTTGCTTGTTATAATGTCTTGGCATGATAATTTTCAATATGTTCTAAAACCACAATACAAATATAACATATTTAATAAATATGATTAACACGACCAGCATGATATATTTAATATATTTATTATAATTTAATAATTTATATTATATTTATGTTTACGCGATTATAATAAAAAAAAAAATGTAAAACATGACATTCTTAGACCGATTACCAAATCTAATAATGTCCAAAATACTTCTCCATTAAGCTCTTGAAATTTGTTTTCTAACGTATTCTATAAATCAAAAAGTCAGTCTTAATTTAAAATATTTATAAACTTTGGGTCCTTTTTCCATACCGAAAGTAAATTAGCTTTTGACTACCAACATCCAACAGCGTGAATTATTATTGATATCAATTCTCAACTTTGTTTATTTGGTACCACCAAATAGATTAGAATATATAAATCTTGATTCCTTTTCATGTCGAAAGGAAATTAACTTTGTAATTTTGGATACGATACGATTATATAATTTATAAAAAATAATTAAAACATAATACGAAAAAATAATCGAACACTACACGATTATATGAATATACCAAAATTTATATAATACGAATTATTAATGTGTCAAAATTTATATAAATATATAGTATATAAATACGATTATAATATAAAAAATAATACGAACACGATACAAATAAACGAATTATCACGTCTACTTTTTTGCATTTAATTAATTTGTCTCACCACTATTTTCTTCTTTAATCATAACTTTCGAATCCAAATTAGGAGTCACATCTTCCATGTAGGGCCTTGTAAGACTTGTTTATATGTTGTTTATAATAGTAAATTTTCAACTTAGTTATATATATGACATATCAAAAATATTTCAATTGTTATAAATGAAGATAGAAGTAGGATTAACATTTTGTTGTGAACAAAATTGAGATAATGGGAAAGGATTGGCTAACGACAGTAAATTATTGAAATCCTTAGAAGCATATATATATATATATAATTTTATATTTTTATATTTTTCTGACGAGAATATCAAGTAAAATATTACAATCATAATCAAATAAATTTTAACTATATATGCATATAATAACGAAGCAGTAGTTTATAATTTAGATTAAAAAATTATGTTGGTCTGTTTATATTGAACTCTTCATGAGTTTGGTCAAATCCCGTTATAAGATCGGATAGTTAAAAAAAATTTCTTGTTTATGGACTTGATCGGACCAAGATCAGATAAAAAAAAATTTTGCTTCTCCAAAACTCAGTTCGATCCAACCTGTCGGGCTAAAAAAGCTAGTTTTAAAATTTATATATTTCAATTTAAATAAAATATTTTTATTAATTAAATAATAATCCATAATAAGTCGAAAAATCCTATCTTAGATTTTGCCTACTGAACGGATAACCTAATTTTTAAACAGATCTAACTTATATTTACACCGTTTGGAGGAAGAAAAAAATTGCAGAAAACATGGAGGAACATCAAGTACTGGTTCCTAAAATTTCTGATCTGATCAAGCTAAGATTTGGTAGCCGTACTATTATTTGCTTCTTTTTCTGCAAAATTTTGTCTATGTCTTCAATATAGCATTGATTGATTTCTTTTATTTTAGGGTTAAAGGGCAATGCTGTGTTACCATTGACATAAAAGCTTAATTTTTGGCCATTACAGATATTATAACCTTGATGCTTATTATAAGCGTAAAATGGAGAAGGAGAATAAAAGGGGTGTTAAAAAGGTTCTCCATTCAAAGGTACGTTATAATGCACACATATGTGCTTCGATTTTTCATTTTTTTTAAGTATTCGTGTTCGACATCCGTGTCAGACGTATATTCGGACATGAATGTGGATATGACTCTCCAAGAATCCTTCAAATATATGAAAAAACTTAAAAAAATTAAATATACCATATCGAACTCATACTCGTATCCGACACTCACACCCGAATCCGAATAACAAAGATGAGGACTGCATCATTTATGCCATATTGAAATTGAAAGTAGCTGATACCCTAGTTTTTGGAGTTTTCATGAATAGAGCTTTATTTGAATTGGACTTATATTTGACGACTCATGCATTTGTGTTTGTCTTAATCTCTATTCTATTAATCAGATTTGCAACTGATTGGCATAATAGCTTAAAAACTGCCATTTGCTGTATCTGTTGGCTCTGGTATTAGATTCATCATTAAATTAAACTTCTTCATTCTGTAACTGGGACAGTTTTTTAAATGCAATTTCGTTATTATATGCTTCTTGTCAAGTTCGTGGATCTTGCATAATTTTATAAGGCTGTTTATTTACACATCCCTTCTAGGTTATCCAGAATTGAGGTGAGTATCGGATACGATATGTCCTGTTGGAATATGGCTTGAATATGGTATGGCTCAAAGCCACATTTGGTGGCTTAGCACCAATAATGGAGCTACCACTTGCACCACTTGCACCACCAATAATGGAAGCTACCACTTGCAAATGGATGGTGGCTATGGTGGCTACCACTTGCATGTGTTCACACCAAGATAGGTGGTGGAAGGTGGCTATGGTGGCTGCCACTTGCTTAGTGTTCACACCTTGATATTATGGCTATAAATAGCCATGAAGAGATGAGAGAGTAGAGTAGAGTTGAGTATGTGTTAGAGCTAAATTGTTGAAGCAAATACTCTGTGTTTATAGAGTAATTCGGTATTGTGTTGAGTTGTGAGTTCAGTGCTTGTGTAGCACCTTGAATTCTGTATATGTTTGTACTCTAAACTCCATTAATACAAAGCTTCAAGCTCCTCCTCCCGTGGACGTAGGCACAGTTGCCGAACCACGTAAAATATCGGTGTTTTTTCAGTGTGTTTAAATCGGTTTTAGTAATATCAATTCGCTTCCGCACAACAAATTGGTATCAGAGCCAATTTTTACGTAAAACCGAGTTTTTTCGATTCTGTCCGTTTTTCAAAAGTGCTCCAATTTGTGTTTTGAAAATACCAGGTTGAAGAGGTCGTTGAGAGGAGTGCAACAGAATCAACCGGAGGCCCAGAAGACACCGCACGCGCCCGCACGCGCCGCCAGAAGGGTTGAGAGTGAGATTCACGCGCCCACGCGCCGCACGCGCCTCCAGAGGTTGAAGACGCGTGAAGCCCACGCGCCCCACGCGCCACACGCGCCTCCAGAGGTTGAAGACGCGTGAAGCCCACGCGCCCCACGCGCCGGCCACCCAAACAGCTCCACGCGCTCCACGCGCCGCCGCACGCGCCGCCGTACGCCGCCCACGCGCCGCCGCAGGTCCGACCAACTTTTTCGGGCTATTTTTTGAGCCGTTTCAGAACACTATTCCGAGACTTTTTCGAGCCGGTTGAGCTAAACCGAGTCCATTTCGAGCCACCTGAAGCAGAATATTCGCAGAATATTCACCGTGTGTCCAAAATTTACACAGTTGGACCCGTTCCTGGCTATTTCGACTATTCCGGACTCAACCGCGGCATCCGTTTTTTCCATACAGGTACCGGAAAAACACTTTGTTGGTAATTTTGTTTTATTACCATGGCAGAATCATTAGAGACACATGAAACAACCAGCAGCGCACGATCAAGTTCTTATATCAGAAAGAACTCGATGACCACTGCAAAGTTCGAGGTGGAGAAATTTGATGGCACCACCAACTTTGGCATGTGGCAGTGCGAAGTTCAGGATCTGTTATTCCGAGAGGGTTCATATATCGCTCTGGAAGACAGACCCAGAGATATTTCGGAAGATGACTGGAAATTTGTCAACCGTCAGGCTTGTGGCACAATCCGGTTATGCCTAGCCAAGGACCAGAAGTACTTTGTCATGAGAGAGAATAATGCAAAAACTCTCTGGAAACAACTTGAGGACAAGTACATGACAAAAAGCATGGAGAACAGACTCTATCTGAAGAAGAAGCTGTTCCGCTTCCAGTATGTGCAAGGTATCACCATGCAGGAGCATCTAGTAAGTTTTAACAAAATCCTCACTGATCTTGAAAATCTAGATGCAAATATCTCTGATGAAGATAAGGCTCTTACTCTGTTAAATTCCTTGCCTGATAGCTATGATCATTTAACCACTACACTGTTGTATGGTAAAAATGATATAGAATATGTTAATGTTAGTAATGCTCTGGTGAATAATGAGTATCGGAAAAAGGATCAGCATGATCACCAGAATACTACACCAGAAGCTTTAACTGTGTACAGAGGCAGGACGGACAACCGAGGAGCCGGAGAAAACAAGCGAGGTAAATCCCGCTCAAGGAGGGGATCATCGAGAACACGACTCTCGAGGGACGAGTGTGCCTTTTGCCATGAGAAAGGGCATTGGAGGAATAACTGTCCCAACATGGAGAGGTCGATTGTGAGTGTAGCTCAAGAATCTGAGGGAGAGGAAGACTCTGCATTTACGATTTCCACAACAACACACTCTTCAGATCAATGGATTCTGGATTCCGGATGTTCCTACCATATGTGTCCGAACCGGAAGTGGTTCTCAAACTTCAAAGAGTTTGATGGAGGGATTGTCCATATGGGCAATGACAATACTTGTCACACTAGAGGCATCGGAACGATCCGACTGAAAATGCATGACGGTACAATCAGACAACTTATAGACGTAAGGTATGTCCCTGATCTCAAGAAGAACCTCATATCACTGGGGGTCTTAGACTCAAATGGTTACAAGGTGACCATTCAGAATGGAGTCCTGAGAGTTGTACGTGGAGCATTCTTAGCAATGAAGGGTTATATGAAGGGAAATCTGTATCTCCTTGACAGAGAAACCGTGACAGGCAGAGCAGCAGCCTCTCACAGAATGATGGGATAAATCCGACACTTCAATGTTCCTGGCACTCCCCAGCAGAATGGAGTTGCAGAAAGGATGAACCGAAATTTGGTTGATAAAGTTCGCTGCATGTTATCCCAGTCGAGCTTGAGCAAAGCATTTTTGGGCAGAGGCTTTAGTGTTCGCCTCCCACATTATCAACAGACTAACCTCCACCGCAATTGATGGGAAGACTCCCATAGAGGTGTAGTCCGGATATTCTGCCATTGAATATGATCGGCTTCGTAGTTACGGATGCAAAACTGGATCCTAGAGCCAAGAAAGCTGTCTTCTTTGGGCTTTAGTGAAGGAGTAAAAGCAGTCCGATTGTGGAACCTTGAGTCAAAGAAAGTCATCGTAAGCCGAGATGTTGCCTTTGACTAATCTGTAATGCTGAAACTGTCAACTCCAGAGAATGTGAACCAAGATTCTCTAAAGCAGGTGGAGTTTTGAATCAGAAGATGCTGGTCAAAATTCAGATGAATCTGAACCAGAATCTGATGACACCTTAATTGAAGTGGAGGAGTCATCACCAGAAACCTTTCAGCAATTTGAATCAGTTGTCACCAGTAGACCGAATAGACATATTCGGAAACCTGCTCGATACACAGACGTGGTGACATACGCCCTTCCAGTAATTGATGATGATGTTCTGATCAATTACAAAGAAGCTGTAAAGAGCCCTGAGCATGCCCAGTGGAAGGAGGCGATCAGACTTGGAAGTTAGTTTCACTTCCAACACTCAAGATATCAATTGGGTGCAAATGGGTCTTTGCCAAAAAGGAGAGTGCTACCGGCAAAGACAGCATCAGATACAAAGCCAGATTGGTAGCCAAAGGTTAGGCTCAAAAAGAAGGAATAGACTACAATGAGGTATTTTCACCTGTTGTTAAGCATGCATCTATTCGGATCTTATTGGCTTTAGTAGCACTGTATAACCTAGAGATAGTTCAACTTGATGTAAAAACTGCATTCCTCCATGGTTCCGTAGAGGAGGAAATTTGTATGACTCAACCAGATGGTTCTGGAGTCCCCGGTCGCAGAGATTACAAAAGCAAGTTGAACTGATCACTGTATGGTCTGAAACAATCCCGTGACAGCTGTACAAACGGTTGGACTGTTTCATGACAGGATGAAAAGTACACACACAGTCAATTTGATCACTGTGTTTATTTCCGGAAACTTCAAGATGGATCATTTGTCTATCTGCTGAAAAAGGCAAGGTGGAGATCGACAGGCTGAAGGCTCAACTGAGCTCAGAGTTCGAGATGATCTTGGAGAAGCTAAGAAAATTCCTGGGAAGTAGACAGAAAAATTGACTCAGGCTCAGTGCATTGATGAATCATGCCAATGCAGTAGGTGCCCTGATATGTGAGTAATGGTGTGTACATTTGAAGGAGAAAAGAGGAAGCTCTGATCTGTGAAATCTCTCTGTGGATTCTCGCCAAGGTGGAGATTGTTGGAATATGGCTTGAATATGGTATGGCTCAAAGCCACATTTGGTGGCTTAGCACCAATAATGGAGCTACCACTTGCACCACTTGCACCACCAATAATGGAAGCTACCACTTGCAAATGGATGGTGGCTATGGTGGCTACCACTTGCATGTGTTCACACCAAGATAGGTGGTGGAAGGTGGCTATGGTGGCTGCCACTTGCTTAGTGTTCACACCTTGATATTATGGCTATAAATAGCCATGAAGAGATGAGAGAGTAGAGTAGAGTTGAGTATGTGTTAGAGCTAAATTGTTGAAGCAAATACTCTGTGTTTATAGAGTAATTCGGTATTGTGTTGAGTTGTGAGTTCAGTGCTTGTGTAGCACCTTGAATTCTGTATATGTTTGTACTCTAAACTCCATTAATACAAAGCTTCAAGCTCCTCCTCCCGTGGACGTAGGCACAGTTGCCGAACCACGTAAAATATCGGTGTTTTTTCAGTGTGTTTAAATCGGTTTTAGTAATATCAATTCGCTTCCGCACAACATGTCCGACACCGGATGTTCAATTTTTTTGAAGTTTTTTTTTTATTATATATATTTGGATAATTTTACCCTCGTACCCATGTTCGAATATGTGTAGGATAGGGAAAATGAAGAGTCCAGATAACATAGCATTCCTTAATCATCCATTTTCTGGTATCTATTCAGGCTCTAATCTTGAATCAGAAGCCTTACTTTAATGAACCTGGTTTGGCACATCATAGTGGCACACCAAAAGGTGAAGTATTGTCCAGGCAATACAATGAAGATACATTTATCTTGTCACTGAAGACAATGATCTACTCAATGAGGAGGCCTCCAAAGGTAAGTTGAAAGGATTATTTTTTGATCTTTCCATTAGCTTTTAAGCTGGAATTTGGTAAGATAATGTTATCGATGATAACGTAGGGAAATTTTGTTCCACAATGCGAGTTAGAATGTATAATTACCATTGCTTCTCTTTGGCTTAAAATTCTAATAAAATCATGTTTGGCTGCAGCATTTTGAGGACTTTGTTGTGGGCCATTTCTACAGGCGTGCTCATGATATTCTTGTGGCATGTAAAGCATATATGGATGGTGCTCAGGTAGGTTGCCTGGTAAAAGGTGGTGTTCAAGATGTCGACGAAGGTGATAAGAGCTGCTCACAGAAGTTTAAGGTCTCTGTGGCTGGATGTGTAAATATGCTCGTGAAAGAATTTACGGTACTCGGAGTCAAGGATTGTGAGAAATTCCTTACTGCCCCCGAATGTCAAGATAATGGAGTTGATAATATGCCCAAGGCTCCAATATGAACTACTTTTCGAAATTAAAATTTTGAAACTTGATCAGAATGGTTTTATTTATAAATATGCATACTAGTTTCATTGATTTCTTATCAAGTAGTTTAGAATTGAGTCGAGGAATGTCGTATGCTTTCGTTCATAGGACGCGTACAGATATTTCGACATTGTATATAAGGATGGGGGTTATTGGTTCTTTTTCACTTTTTCAATCGTATGAAATCATTGTTTCATTAGAAGTGCACAACTTAACACAAGCAGGGAATATACTGTTAAAGCTCTGCAGTTGATCGGATCATTTGGCGATGATGACCGGAGGTGGCTAGGAACTATTGCTGGAAATTGGTATGGTGTTCTGTTTCTTAAGTAATTGTAGATAAGGATTTTGAGAAATCTTCAAGTATTCTGGTTGTTTTCCTGCTGGGTTTAAATGCAAAGTAAAAGTTTCCCATTCTTTAGTTCGTTTTAAGAGCTTTTGTATGCACATAAATTCAATATTTTGCCCTTTTTCTCTTTGGAAGAGGTCTAAATCCTTCATTGTTGATTCAGTTTCTTCCAAATCTTCTTGATATGGATAATAACATCTGAAGTTATTTTCATGGTGATATTAGGAAGCATCATCACATTTAGAGTGAAAAGAAGGAAAAGAAAGAAAAAAGTTAAAAGGGTTTCTTTTATGGAAATTGGGTTTTTTTTTGTTACAAAGGAAGTCTAGTAGCCTGCGAATAGATAAAGAGATCGCAGATAATGGAATTCGAATTTTAAACTTGTTAAATATTATTTTTTAAAAGTGATTGTATGAATAAATTGGATTAAATCTCAAGTTCATGTTATATTTTAAAGGTGATTGTATGAATAGATTGGATTAAATTTTGAGTTCGATTATTGAGGTTCTCTTTCTTTCTTTTTCATTAGTGTAAAAGCTTTGCACTTCTCAAGCTAATAATGTCTCTCCTGAAAAAAATATAACTTTGACCTAGTAAAGATAACCAAGCTTCCTGCATACAGAAATGAAGAGGATAAAGATTAAAAATATAATCAATAAGTTTTTCTTGATGAAGTGAACCCTTTAATCTGATCAAGAAAACCAAAATTCTAACAAATAGATGTAAAGAAACAATAGAGAAGAAAACAATCCTAAAGAAATTAAGATACAATATGTCCAAAAAATTGTAAAGTTTTTTTTTTTTTTTTTAAAGAGAGAATAATACATATACGGCAGTTATTACATGATTTTTAATCAAAGCTACTAAATCTTAAAAAATATCACTAAAATCGGACCAATAAAAAAAATTAAAGAATTAAAAAGTGACAATTTATAATATATGCTGCTTCTCCCAAATCCTTCGTGGAGAATTGTTTGGAAAGCCAAACCTTTGGCGTCTAAAGCATAGGTACATCATTTCCTATGGGAAATATGTTGTCGATATACAGCACTAGGAACACAACTACATGTTCGTTTACCTTCTTGTAAACACAAGGTTCATTAGGATTCTTAATGAAACCAAATTATTTAATTGTTTCATCAAACCTAATGTTCCAACTCCGAGATGCTTGCCTTAGTCCATAAATGGACTTTTGTAGCTTGCAAACCTGATTAGAAGTGGCCTTGGATGAAAAACCTTCAAGTTGTGTCATATACACTTCCTCTTGCAAATTCCCGTTAAGGAATGCAGTTTTTACATCCATCTGTCATATCTCATATTCATGGTATGCAGCAATAGCAAAAATAATCCTAATGGTCTTAACCATGGCAACTGGTGAAAAAGTTTCTTCAAAATCAATGCCTTCAACTTCATTATAACCTTTTGCAACGAATCTGGCCTTATACGTTTGTATGTTGCCATCCATGTCTATCTTTATCTTGTAGACCCATTTACACCCTATGGGTTTTATCCCTTGAGGTGGATCAACTAAATACCAAACTTGGTTAACTTCCATGGCATCTATTTCGGATTTCATGGCTTCTAGCCATTTCTTGGAACTGATGTCTGACATTGCTTCCTTATATGTAGTAGGTTCATTATCAATGGGCACACCATCTCTTTCCAAAAGAAATCCATATCTTATTGGTGTTTGCCTCTCCCTACTAGACCTTCGGAGTACTTGTGTTTCTTGAGCATCAGTATGAGCATCTAATGCCTCGACCAATGGCTCAGGTTCCAAGTGAATGTTAGGTTGTGGTTCTTGAACTTCTTCAAGTTCTACTTCACCCCCACTGAATCCTTTTAGTAGAAACTCTCTCTCTAGAAAAGTAGCGTATTTTGACATAAACACCTTTTGATCAGTAGGACTATAAAAGTAATATCCAACAGTCTCTTTAGGATATCCCATAAATTTATATTTTCCTTGATCTTGATGCTGTCTTTACGTGTGCTACACTATAATCTTTGTTATCCGGACCTTTTATTTTTTGTAAAGTATCCGTATTCTCGACATTTATATCTGACACATATTGGGACATGAATATGGATATGATGCTCCAGATATATGAAAAAACTTAAAAAAATTGAGTTATAACCATGTCGGATACACATCGTATCCAACACTCGTCCAAATCTGGATAACATAGACTATAATGAGAATAAAAGAGTCTTTTGAATGCAAGATCGGGCGGACTGCTCCATGATGCATCACTTCAGTTGTGCCGGCAAAATGTTTAATAAGACAGATAAACTTGCTTAAAGACAAATTCCAAAAATAAATTTGACATGTATATTAGAGCTTTACAATATGGCCGATTGTTTCTTCGTCTTTGATGTTACAATGTCAATGAAACATTCAATAATGCTACAGATTTGTACACTCACATTTTTCTTTCTGTTCATTAGTTTTTCAGCAAAATCTGTGTCATCTGCTGAGATTGTATTTGAAGAATCCACTGAGAATAAAGCTCTCCAATCTGCCATGGCTGAAATGGAAGTATCCAGTGAGAGTGACAATGATTTCTCTTATTCTGATTATTGTTCTTCAATTGTTCCTCAGTAAATCACCAACTCTAAAACTTACACCGAGAGTTTTGGGACATTTGATGGGTACGAGACTGGTTATTACATTGGTGGAAATGGAATTCTCAACTCAAAGATAACCAGAATCTCAAATTCATTGTCGTTTGAAACCAGATTTGTGTCTAAAACTGATGCAGATGGCGTGTTGAAGATTAAGGGAAGCTTGACATTTTACAGATCATATGATCCATTAAGTCCATTTTCTTTGAAGCTCCATGGATTATGGTCAGAATTTTCTGGGAAACTTTGTATGGTTGGAACACGTTCTGCTTACTCCAAAGAAGGTAATCTGCTACTCCTTCAGCAGTTTTCAAGCTTAAAAATCTCAAGAATTCAAGTAATATCACTGCTTTAATTACTGGAACTTTAGAGAGTCTAAGTTCTAGTGATAGGGTGAACTACTTTGAACCAATTTCCATAATCATGTTTCCACAATTGAATTATGAGTACACTTTTGATTTCAGAGAGTCTGTAGATGAGTTTTCTGCTGAAAATACTGAGCAGAATTTGCCATTCAAAGAACTTCCAAGTAGAAGCTTTTGCTCAATAATATTGGGCCCTGCAAATGTATTTAAGTTGCAGTACACAAGTGACTGCAGCTCTGAAAAGCAAAATTGCCTTCCTTTTGTTTGGCTGAATGGCCATTTGCCTCGTTTTCTGTCATTTTCAAGCATTAGGTGTTCAGAGGTTGAAAAAAGAATTCAATTTTTGGTAGAATTTAGAAATACTAGCTGGTGCACCCAAAAGAGTGTATCTTATTTAACCTTGCACTAAAAAGATCAATTGTAAGTATAGTAGTTAGCAAGGGTCGAGTCCTCAGGGATTGGGTTTTAGTTTATAAGTTAATAGTTTAAAACTTAAATTCAAGAACAATAAAAGAAAAGGGGTTTTTGAAGCCAGATTTAAACTAAAGTAAATAATAAGAATAAGATGCAAGGCGGTAAAACCAGCCAATAAAAATATATATACTAAATTAGGCGGTATAACCAGCCAATAATATATATACTAAATTAGGCGGTATAACCAGCCAATAAAAATAAAACAAAGTTAATATACAAATTAGGCGGTATAACCAGCCAATAAAAATAAATATAAAAAATAAGCAAACTAAAAGTAAGAAAACAAGTAAGTAAGAAGAATCAAATATGAAAAATATGGTTAAGGTTTCATTCTCCACCACTAGACATCATTAAGAATCAATTTCAGATCTATCAATATCAACCAACTATCAAAGTTAACAACCGTAGATAACAACAAGCTCTGTTATCCCAATCTTTCCTTAGTTTGTCGTTAAATAGAACAAACTCTCTATTTAATCTCTAACCATCAAACAACCTAGAATAAGCTCTCTAGATTCAATTTAATGGCAGCTTTATGATGAGAAAGATAGGTTGATCTAAGCAACAAACACATAAGCTCGGATTGTTCAACTTAGGTTATGTTCCACTTTGCAATTATTGAAAACTTGACCATAATCATTAATCACAAATTGCCACTTATGAATAGGAAATCAAGACAATTACACGGATCAAGACTCCTAAACTAGCAATAGATAATTATCAAGATCTATCTAGTTGTACACCTAAACAAATCAAGACAACATCATGAACAATTCTTGTAGAAGAACAGAAGCAACTTTGATAGAAAATTAATGATAGATAGATTCTGAAAATCAATCACAAAACATGTCTAGGGCTTTGAAATCACCCTTAACCAAATAGAAGTTTAGCCTAGCATAGGCATTATAAACATAAAATGAAATAGAATCTAAGAAGAAAATAAAAGAAAGAAAGAAGAAGAAGAAGAATATTAATTATCCAACCTCTTGCTCTTTCTAAAGAAAAAGAAAACTAGAGAAAAGAAAGAAGAAGAAAACTTAGAGAATTTTGTTAAAATGACTAATATCCTACCAATCTCCAATATGATCCCTTACAATCATCCAAGGCCCTCTATTTATACACATTTTGGAGGGCTAAATGACAAGAGACAAGCTTTACAAATTTCAAAGGTAGGTATATGACGATTTTGATCAGCCAACTTGTTGGTCGATTTCGTCAATATTGGAGGCCTGATCCGATCACATGCTCTTCTAGACAAAGGTTCCCCTATCAGTTATGAAACTATAGCCGTTGGAATCAGCTCATTTGCTGATGTGGTTAAGCAGATATGGGCAAAATACGAAAACATGTCAGCACAGACGTCATTGCACATCAGCTACCTTGATGGTCGATTTCTTCAATATTGGGGGCCTGATCTGATCACATGGTCTTCTAGACAAAGGTTCCCCTATCAGTTACGAAACCATAGCCGTTGGAATCAGCTCATTTGCTGATGTGGTTAAGCAGATATGGGCAAAATACGAAAACATGTCAGCACAGACGTCATTGCACATCAGCCACCTTGATGGTCGATTTCTTCAATATTGGGGGCCTGATCTGATCACATGGTCTTCTAGACAAAGGTTCCTCTATCAGTTACGGAACCATAGCCGTTGGAATCAGCTCATTTGCTGATGTGGTTAAGCAGATATGGGCAAAATACGAAAACATGTCAGCACAGACGTCATTGCACATCAGCCACCTTGATGGTCGATTTCGCTAGGGAAAACGACTCCGTTTTAAGAAGTGTAAAACATGAAAAAGATAGATATGCCTCTTAGCTTTGCATGGCTACAAATTTCAGCCTTATTGCTTCAGTGAAACTCGATATATAGCTGATATGGCAAAAGGTGTCGGAACTGAAACTGAACTGGATTTGCCCTTAATTCTAGTAATCTGAAATCACTCAAAGAAACTTGTGAAAAACACCAAAATACATAAAAATATAAAAGATCATAAACACAATTAGATTAAACAATAATAACTCGTATTTGACACAAAACATTAATAAAACATAACTAAAAACTATATAATTATACGAGTTATCACACCCCCACACTTAGATTGTTGCTAGTCCCTAGCAACGACTCAATAAAAATAAAATAAGAAAATCTAATCTAATCCATTTTCGTAGGAAATTACGGTGGCACTTAGCATGTGACACAAGCCTTTAAACCCCTAGGTGTCCCTAGTGGACGAGTTTAGTCTCGTGAGGGTTTACTAGAACGATACCCACAAACATTGAAAAACTAAAATATAAATAAACTGCATATACTAAAAATATTTACTCCTAATCCTTTCAATACAAATTAGAGACAATATTTGAACAAGTCTTATAAACTAATCAATAGCTTAAAGAATTTCACAAAAAATCATGCTTGAATGTAAATTGTTTGAGTTAAGCCAATATTAGCATAACATATCTCAATCAAAATATTGCATGTTCAAATTTAATCTCAACTTCTCACATGGGATACCCTCATGATTTTCACTCTTTAAAGTAGTGGTGAAGTGTTTACACTCAATCAATCTCATGAAAACAGTTCTACCATATTCTTGCTTGTCCACCTATTCTCCACTATTTAGATCATACAACTTCATGAATCAAGAGGTCTTTAATCAAGGTTGTAATGGGGCCAAGGGGTTTGTAATGTGGTTGAAGAACAAAAGGATAAAGATATCACAAAGGTTCCAAAGAGTTCATAAAGTTTAGAGATATAAAAAAATCATACAAAGAAACTTCTCAAAACTCTTTACAAGTACATAGTCACCTAGGCCGGATATTCATGTTGGGCCTTTTCTTCATTCTAAACGACTTTGTAACATCTTTTTCTTTTTCCACAAATTCAAGAGATGATTCATATTTTTTTTTTTTTTTTTTTTACATAGGGATGTATTTGCCAGTATTCCATTTCTTTTTCTCTTGACTTTTCTTTTCTTTTCCCCCCCACACTTATTTCTTGTTTCTAACCCAAATTTAAAAATATCCCTTGTCTTTGCAACTTGTCTCAAAACATGCTAATTCATCTTTGGAACAAAGATATAAGTATATTTAGGTTAGGGACAAGTTATGGTTACCAAAGAGATAGCTTATTCAATGTAGGCTCAAATTGGTTCACTAAGGGTGTGTTCTCTTGGAACATCAATAAGGGATGGCTGTTTGGCCCTGGCTAAAAATCCTAATGCCTCTATCATATTCATGTTGTCACATGTATCAATATAGTCTCAAACGGTTTAAAGCAAGTTCTAGAGAATCATGTAATCATAAGAGCACTCAAGAAAGAAATTAGATTGATTTGTATAATGCATCAATCATTATAGGCTCAAAAACTCACAAGGATGATTATACAAGTCAGATTAAGTCTAAACATGCTTCTTTCTCAATCAACATATTATATTAACATTGGCTCATAAAAAGGTTGACATCAAGCTCAATTCTCATAAAAATCTTCTTACTAATAAATCTGTTTTAGACTTATGCAATTCATATCTCATCATTGTATTAAAAAGGAACTAAAACTCACAAAAAAAAATAATAATAATAATAAAGAAAAAAAATAGTAGACAAAAATAAAAGAAATCCTAAATCATTCCCCCCCACACTTAATTCTTACATTGTCCCCAATGTAAGTCTATTAACTCAAATGAAAGAATCATGTGTAAGATAAAAGAACTAATAACATAAGAATAGGAACAACTAAGACTCAAAACAAAACAAACTCATGCAACCTAAATAATCCTAAAATACTAAACAAAAATTAACAAGTAAACATAAAAAGATTAAAATCAAACTGACAAGGTATGTCTCAAGTCTCCCTTACTCAGACCTTGTTCAGAATGAATACTTCTAAATTGCTTAAAACACAACAAACTCTTTTTTTTTTTTTTTTTTTTTTTTTTGAAAAGAAGACATCAAACTGACAAGGTATGTCTCAAGTCTCCCTTACTCAGACCTTGTTCAGAATGAATACTTCTTAAATTTTTTTTTTTTTTTTTTTATTAAATTAGCAAAATATGTCCCTTACCCCCTACTAAAATATGATATTGTCCCCAATGTCAAATTTTAAAGGTAGAATTTAGGAGATATTACCTGCAGAGGTTGCTAACCACTTATTATAACTGAGACACAACAAGCAAAATGTTAGATAATGTCACAAAGACAAAGTGCAATCCACTCCTTGCTCGTCCATATCTCTTTTTCTTTTTCCGAGCGTTTGCGAAACAACCGTAGCAGATAAACACTCATAAGCTTGGAGCTTTTTGAGTAAATCTTCAATGGTTGTAGCAGAAATTATGGTTCTCCTTGCCTCTGAAAACATGAATCCATTATCCACAGCATTATCTAAATATGAAAGCAAATTACTAAAATAACCATTAATATTAAGCAAACCAATGGGTTTCTTATTTGTGACCAAAGATGACCAAGAAGCCACGCAAGCTATTTCTTCCAATGTACCCAGACCTCCTGGTAAAGCAATGAATGCATCGGCAGAATGGTACATGATTGTTATCCGTTCAGGGACACTCCAGACTTGTATTTCCTTACCCACGGTAGGTCCACAAAAACTTGTGAATAGTTTTGGCACGATTCCTAGAACTGGACTTCCTCCGGCGTGTGCTGCTGTAGCGACTGCTCCCATTAAACCCGTACTACCGCCTCCATAAATCAAGTGGATCTTTTGTTGGGCAAGTATTACTCCAACTCTTATGGCTTCATCAGCGAATATGTTATTTTTCCCTGGATAAGCACCTCCAAAGACACAAATTTTTTTAATGCGCTGGGATGAAGTACTTTCCATTTTTTTTTTTTTTTTTTTTCGAGTGCCTGAAAGAGAATGAGTACATGGTGTAATATATAGAGGACTGAGTAGTGAATCAGACAAGAGTAATAATGTCGCCGAAAGTGTATCTGACCTGTCAGAAGAAAATGTTAACCTAACAAAAGATTTTTGCGTGATTTCAGGAAGAAAATCGAAAAGAGAAGAAAAAATCAACCGTAAAAGACAAATAAAAAAAATAAAAAAAAAACGAGAATAGTTACACAAATCGAACAACACGTAAATTAAACCAAAATAAAGTTATTGCAAATCAAACCAAAAACTGAGAAGTCATTTATTGTAGTTGTGATTGTGGCTCACATCTTCCTCTGGTTTTACGTCCAGAAACGGCTTAAACGCCTTCTATGAGTCGAGGATATGCTTCCCATCCAGTTTTCTTACAAGCTGGCAAACAGGGTCTTTTAACATCAGATTCCCAAGATGTTGCCATTCCCTTTGGAATTGCGGCCATAAATCAAGAATTTCTCTTTGTACGTCTCCACTAGGATGCGTCTCAAGAGAAAGTTGGATATTACCCAAATTCTCCTTACTCAGTCCATCCTTAATGAATTCAATTTTATCATCTCGATTAGAGGACGGAATCCCAATAGAACGACATTTACCGTTACACGTCCATCGTGCACATTTGTGGCAATTTGAACTCATGCGCTTTGCTCGTCGCTTCTTTGCAAAAGTGCTTCTACCTGTACCTGGTAAATGCAAAACAGGAAGATATTCATTTTCACGTACCTTGGCTTCAATTAGCCAACGTATGTCGTCAGGAATCCCTTTGCGCATAAGCATTCTTAATCTTTCAAGTCGAACTTGGTAAAGCTTCAGTAAAATATTTCGAGGAAAAGGAGGAAATCGTTTCTGCAATCTTGTGAGAATATCATCCATCCTGAAAAAGAATGAAAAAAAAAAATTGAAAGAGAAATTGGAAGAGAAATTTATATACAATATCAGTTTTGTGGGTAGCTGATGGAACCGATTTAAATAATCACGGAGTACCGTTATCCGCCATTTAACCGGGGTTAAAAAAAAAAAAAAAATTTATATTTACATCTAGTTATTTTCAAAACAAGGATCAAAAAGAAAAACAACATAAAAAAACTCAAAAACAAAACACTCTAAATAAAATCCTAAATTCTTCCCCCCACACATAATTTTTACATTGTCCTCAATGTAATGCTATTATCCCCCAATGCAAGAATTATATGTAAGAGAAAAGAACTATTAAACAAAAGAAAAGAAAAACAATAAAAGATAGAATGATGGAGAGTAAGGAATATGCAAATCTGATATAATAGATGTTCTCCATCCTTTTGGGTTGCCTCTCCAAGAAGCGCTTGGTTTATTGTCCTCAGCTTGACTTAGACCCATGCCATTATTATTCAACATACTTTGGCTCAAAAAGTGGAAACTCCTCCACATCTTGTATTGGAAAGTTCTCATAGTAAGGCTTCAATCTATGACCATTCACTTTGAATGCCTTATCTGTTTTCGGGCTTTGGATTTCAACTGCACCATGAGTAAATACATTAGTAATAACAAAAGGTCCAACCCAACGAGAACGTAACTTACCTGGATATAACTTAAGGCGTGAATGGAAGAGAAGAACTTTTTGTCCAACAACAAATTCTTTTCTTGATATCATCTTGTCATGGAATGCCTTAGTTTTTTCCTTGTAAATCCTAGAATTCTGATAGGCATCATTCCTTATCTCCTCTAATTCTTGTAGGTCAAGTTTTCTTTTCTTTCCTATCTCATCCATCTCCATGTTGCATTGTTTGATAGCCCAATATGATTTATGTTCCAATTCAACCGGAAGATGACAAGGCTTACCATAAACAAGTCGATAAGGAGACATACCAATGGGTGTCTTATATGCTGTCCTATAAGCCCAAAGTGCATCATCAAGTCGTGAACTCCAATCCTTCCTATTTGGATTAACTGTCTTTTCAAGGATGGACTTAACTTCTCGGTTTGACACTTCAGCTTGCCCACTAGTTTGAGGATGATATGAGGTGGAGACCTTGTGTGTGATGTTATACTTCCTCAAAAGTGCTTCCATAGTCCTATTGCAAAAGTGAGTACCTCTATCGCTGATTATGGCCTTTGGCGTTCCAAACCTAGCAAAGATGTTAGTCTTGAAAAAATCTGAAACAACTTTAGAGTCATTAGTCCTAGTGGATTTTGCTTCCACCCACTTTGAAACATAATCAACGGCAAGTAAAATATAAAGATTACCAAAAGAAGGAGGAAAAGGTCCCATGAAATCCATGCCCCATACATCAAAAATTTCAACAATAAGTATTGGAGTTTGAGGCATTTGATTTCTAGCACCTAAGTTACCAGTTTTTTGGCAACGATCACATGATTTGCAAAAGAGGTATGCATCTTTGAATATGGTAGGCCAATAAAATCCAGAATCAAGAACTTTCATGGCTGTTCTTTTGGATCCAAAGTGTCCTCCACATGCATAAGAGTGACAAAAGGTGAGAATAGATTGAAATTCAGTTTTGAGTACACACCTTCTTATAATCTGATCGGAGCAATGCTTCCAAAGGTAAGGATCATCCCATATGTAGTATTTGGCATCACTCTTGATCTTATTTCTTTGAGCTTGTGTCAACTCTTGTGGCAACTTCTTGGTAACTAAGTAATTAACAATATCAGCATACCAAGGAGTTGTTGTTCTTATAAAAAGAAGTTGCTCATCCGGAAAGTTCTCATTCAAGGGTAGTGCATCATCTTCATGAACTAAACGGCTAAGATGGTCCGCAACCAAGTTGTCACTACCTCTCTTATCTTTTATCTCCAAATCAAACTCTTGTAAGAGAAGTATCCATCTGATCAACCTTGGTTTGGCCTCCTTCTTAGTGAGTAAGTACCTAAGGGCTGCATGGTCAGAAAATACAATTACTTTAGTACCAATTAAATAAGATCGAAATTTTTCTAAAGCAAATACAACAGCCAAAAGTTCTTTTTCAGTAGTGGAATAGTTCAATTGAGCATCATTAAGAGTTCGGGAGGCATAATAAATGGCATGTGAGGCTTTGCCAACCCGTTGGCCCAAAACAGCTCCAATGGCATAGTCACTAGCATCACACATGATTTCAAAAGGTATATTCCAATCTGGTGGTTGCATGATAGGAGCTGATGTCAAGAGTCCCTTCAATGTTTCAAACGCCTCTTTGCATTTATCATCAAAGTGGAAAACCACATCTTTTTGTAGTAGCTTGCAAAGAGGTAATGTGATCTTTGAGAAGTCTTTGATAAATCTCCTATAGAAACCTGCATGTCCAAGAAAAGAACGAACCTCTCTCACATTTGTGGGAGGTGGTAAAGAATGCATAATATCTATTTTAGATTTATCAACCTCCATCCCTCTAGAAGAAATAACATGACCCAAAACTATTCCTTGTTCTACCATAAAGTGACATTTTTCCCAATTCAAAACAAGGTTAGTTTCCATGCATCTTTCAAGTACAAGTGTAAGGTTCTCTAGACATCTATCAAAAGAATCACCATAGACACTAAAATCATCCATAAACACTTCTATGATATTCTCTACATAATCTGAAAATATGCTAACCATACACCTTTGGAATGTAGCTGGTGCATTACAAAGACCAAATGGCATACGCCGGTATGCAAAAGTACCAAATGGACATGTGAATGTTGTTTTCTCTTGGTCCTCCGGAGCAATGGCTATCTGATTATAACCTGAAAAACCATCAAGAAAACAATAATGAGAATGGCCAGCTAACCTTTCAAGCATTTGATCAATAAAAGGTAAAGGAAAGTGGTCTTTGTGAGTTGTGGAATTAAGTTTACGATAATCAATACAAACTCGCCATCCTGTTTGAATCCTAGTAGGAACAAGTTCATTCTCATTATTTGTTACCACCGTTACACCTGATTTCTTTGGAACCACTTGGACTGGGCTCACCCATTTGCTATCCGAGATAGGATAGATCACTCCAACATCTAGGAGCTTCAGTATCTCCTTTTTCACAACCTCCATCATAGGAGGGTTCAATCTCCTTTGTGCTTCTCTTGTTGGTTTAGACCCTTCCTCTAACAAAATCCGGTGCATGCACATGGATGGGCTTATTCCCTTGATATCGGCAATTGTCCAACCAATTGCTGTTTTATGCTCTCTAAGCACCCGGATAAGTCGCTCTTCTTGCAAAGGTGTGAGCTCTTTGGCAACGATGACAGGTAGTGTGTCCTTTTCCCCTAAGAACAAATATTTCAAGTGGTTCGGTAGTGGTTTCAATTCTAAAGTTGGTGCCTGCAAAATGGAAGGTAGAAGTTTCTCATTAGATAAAGGCAAATCAATAAATGAAACATCAAACCTTGCATCTTTAGGTTGCAGCGAGTGTAAAGATTCTAGTGCCCCTTCCACCTGGTCACTCAAGGCTAGTTTAGCATTCCCCATTCCGAGATGGTTGCTAAGGACTATTTCCACACTATCTTCACCATCTAGCTCATAAGCTTGCTGCACTAGTGAGTCAATTATATCAATATTAAAAACAGAATGCACATCACTAGGATATCTCATGGCCTCAAAAATGTTAAAGCGAATTATTTCACCATCAAATTCCATAGTTAAAGTGCCATCATGTACATCTATTTTAGTTCTTGCTGTTTTCAAGAATGGTCTCCCTAATAGAATAGGTGTGGGATTAGAAGACATCTCATCTTCCATCTCAATAACATAAAAGTCAGCGGGAAAAACCAATTCATTAACCTGTACAAGAACGTCTTCTACAACTCCTCTTGGATAAGTGTTAGAACGGTCAGCAAGTTGTATTATAACACCGGTTTCCTCTAATGGTCCTAGATTCAATGAAGCATAAATTGAATATGGCATGACATTAATAGATGCCCCTAGATCTAGCATAGCACGCTCAAACCTGGTGTTGCCTATCTTACAAGGAATGGTAAACATACCTGGATCCTTGCATTTAGGTGGGAGTTTCTTTTGAAGAACAGCTGACACATTCTCCCCTACACTTACCTTTTCATTCCATTTCAACTTCCGTTTAGATGTGCACAACTCTTTTAGGAACTTGGCATATCTTGGCACTTGCTTGATAGCATCTAGTAAAGGAATGTTCACCTCTACTTTGCGGAAGGTTTCCAAAATTTCCTTCTCTTGCTCCTCCTTCTTGGACTTTGCTAACCTGCTAGGAAAAGGTGGAGGAGTTATATAAGAAGGAAAGGATGGTTTAGGAATTACCTTTTTTAGTGGCTCGTTGGGATGTGAAGAGGATGCCATGGTATTGTTTTCCCCTTGAGCACTATCATTTTGTGGTTTCTCTAGCTGTTTCCCACTTCTTAAATTTATAGCATTGGCATTCTCTCTTGGATTCACTATGGTTTGGGAAGGTAATTTCCCAGAATCCCTTGCTTGCATTTGACTCATGGTTGTTGCCAATTGCCCTATTTGAGTCTCCAAATTTCGAATACTTGTCTTTGTTTCCTGTTGAAATTGAATTGTATTAGTAGAAAGAGCTTTAACAAGATCTTCAAGAGAAGTACCTGAATTTTGGGTGGGTGGTAGTTGTTGTCGGGTTTGGTATGGTTGTTGCACTCTTTGCTGAAAACCCGGTGGCCTGTGGTCAAATGGTGGAGGAATAGTTTGTGATTGGTTCCCTCCATAATTGAAGTTTGGATGATCCCTCCATCCTGGATTGTATGTGTTTGAGTAGGGATCATATTTCCTTGATTGGTTCTGAAATCCACCCATGGCATTCACATGTTCATTGGTATCCTCTTGAAGTGTTGGACACATATCAGTTTGGTGCCCTATGTTTGAACATATGCCACAAGCCTTTATTTGTTGTATTTTACCTACAGCCAATTGTTGAACAAGAGAAGTCAGTTTATCAAATTTTTGTTCAAGGGATGATATACTTACCTCATTAACTCTCTTGGATTGTGGTGGTGGATCTTGTCTCATTGAGAACTGTTGAGAATTGGCTGCCATGTTGGAGATTAATGTTCTAGCAGCCCTGGGAGTCTTATCAACTAGAGCTCCCCCACTAGCGGCATCTATCATACTTCTCTCCATGGGCATGAGACCTTCATAGAAGTATTGGATGAGAAGTTGTTCACTTATCTGATGGTGTGGACATGATGCACAAAGTTTCTTGAACCTCTCCCAATATTCATATAAGGACTCTCCGTTGTATTGCCGAATCCCACATATCTCTTTCCTAATGTTGGCAGCCTTAGATGCTGGGAAATACCTTTCCAAGAATGCTTTCTTCAAATCATTCCATGTAGTGATGGTCCCGGATGGTAGATAGTAGAGCCATTCCTTTGCTGAATCAGCTAGAGAGAATGGGAAGGCTCTCAACTTAACTTGCTCTTCCGTGACCCCTGTTGGTCTCATGCTTGAGCAAACTACATGGAATTCCTTGAGGTGCTTATTTGGATCCTCTCCTGCAAAACCATGAAAAGTTGGGAGAAGATGAATCAAACCAGATTTTAATTCAAAAGCTACCTCAAGATTAGCATATTCAATGCATAATGGTTGTTGACCCAAGTCCGGAGCGGCTAGCTCCTTGAGAGTTCGGTTGTCAGCTGCTGCCATCTCTCCTTGCTTCTCTTGGATGTTTTGGATCAACTCCTCAATTGGTTGTTGGTGAGAAGTTATAAATTCCCGAATTTTCCTAAGTCGTAAGTCTTCTTCGGGGGCTTGGAACATTCACTAATAAAAAAAAATAAGAAAGTAAATAATTAGAACAGAAAATAAGAATAAACCAATAAACTAATAAACTAAAGAAAGCAATCCCCGGCAACGGCGCCAAAAACTTGGTGCACCCAAAAGAGTGTATCTTATTTAACCTTGCACTAAAAAGATCAATTGTAAGTATAGTAGTTAGCAAGGGTCGAGTCCTCAGGGATTGGGTTTTAGTTTATAAGTTAATAGTTTAAAACTTAAATTCAAGAACAATAAAAGAAAAGGGGTTTTTGAAGCCAGATTTAAACTAAAGTAAATAATAAGAATAAGATGCAAGGCGGTAAAACCAGCCAATAAAAATATATATACTAAATTAGGCGGTATAACCAGCCAATAATATATATACTAAATTAGGCGGTATAACCAGCCAATAAAAATAAAACAAAGTTAATATACAAATTAGGCGGTATAACCAGCCAATAAAAATAAATATAAAAAATAAGCAAACTAAAAGTAAGAAAACAAGTAAGTAAGAAGAATCAAATATGAAAAATATGGTTAAGGTTTCATTCTCCACCACTAGACATCATTAAGAATCAATTTCAGATCTATCAATATCAACCAACTATCAAAGTTAACAACCGTAGATAACAACAAGCTCTGTTATCCCAATCTTTCCTTAGTTTATCGTTAAATAGAACAAACTCTCTATTTAATCTCTAACCATCAAACAACCTAGAATAAGCTCTCTAGATTCAATTTAATGGCAGCTTTATGATGAGAAAGATAGGTTGATCTAAGCAACAAACACATAAGCTCGGATTGTTCAACTTAGGTTATGTTCCACTTTGCAATTATTGAAAACTTGACCATAATCATTAATCACAAATTGCCACTTATGAATAGGAAATCAAGACAATTACACGGATCAAGACTCCTAAACTAGCAATAGATAATTATCAAGATCTATCTAGTTGTACACCTAAACAAATCAAGACAACATCATGAACAATTCTTGTAGAATAACAGAAGCAACTTTGATAGAAAATTAATGATAGATAGATTCTGAAAATCAATCACAAAACATGTCTAGGGCTTTGAAATCACCCTTAACCAAATAGAAGTTTAGCCTAGCATAGGCATTATAAACATAAAATGAAATAGAATCTAAGAAGAAAATAAAAGAAAGAAAGAAGAAGAAGAAGAATATTAATTATCCAACCTCTTGCTCTTTCTAAAGAAAAAGAAAACTAGAGAAAAGAAAGAAGAAGAAAACTTAGAGAATTTTGTTAAAATGACTAATATCCTACCAATCTCCAATATGATCCCTTACAATCATCCAAGGCCCTCTATTTATACACATTTTGGAGGGCTAAATGACAAGAGACAAGCTTTACAAATTTCAAAGGTAGGTATATGACGATTTTGATCAGCCAACTTGTTGGTCGATTTCGTCAATATTGGAGGCCTGATCCGATCACATGCTCTTCTAGACAAAGGTTCCCCTATCAGTTATGAAACTATAGCCGTTGGAATCAGCTCATTTGCTGATGTGGTTAAGCAGATATGGGCAAAATACAAAAACATGTCAGCACAGACGTCATTGCACATCAGCCACCTTGATGGTCGATTTCTTCAATATTGGGGGCCTGATCTGATCACATGGTCTTCTAGACAAAGGTTCCCCTATCAGTTACGAAACCATAGCCGTTGGAATCAGCTCATTTGCTGATGTGGTTAAGCAGATATGGGCAAAATACGAAAACATGTCAGCACAGACATCATTGCACATCAGCCACCTTGATGGTCGATTTCTTCAATATTGGGGGCCTGATCTGATCACATGGTCTTCTAGACAAAGGTTCCCCTATCAGTTACGGAACCATAGCCGTTGGAATCAGCTCATTTGCTGATGTGGTTAAGCAGATATGGGCAAAATACGAAAACATGTCAGCACAGACGTCATTGCACATCAGCCACCTTGATGGTCGATTTCGCTAGGGAAAACGACTCCGTTTTAAGAAGTGTAAAACATGAAAAAGATAGATATGCCTCTTAGCTTTGCATGGCTACAAATTTCAGCCTTATTGCTTCAGTGAAACTCGATATATAGCTGATATGGCAAAAGGTGTCGGAACTGAAACTGAACTGGATTTGCCCTTAATTCTAGTAATCTGAAATCACTCAAAGAAACTTGTGAAAAACACCAAAATACATAAAAATATAAAAGATCATAAACACAATTAGATTAAACAATAATAACTCGTATTTGACACAAAACATTAATAAAACATAACTAAAAACTATATAATTATACGAGTTATCACTAGCCATGTTGGAAACTACCCATCTTTCAATCCCAACACAACATTGATTGGAGAAGGAACATGGGATGCTAAGAAAAACCAGCTGTTTGTTCTTGTTTGCCAGTTTTTAGACATCACAGACTCTTGGTCTAATGCTCATGTTGGTGATTGCACAACAAGGTTGAGCTTTAGGTTCCCTGCAATCTTGTCAATCAGAGAGACTAGCAGCGCGATGGGGCGAACTTGGACCACGAACACTGTGAATGATTTCGGTTACTTTGATAGGATCGTATTCCGAAGTACTGGGAATCATATGGAGGAGGTTCCAGGTTTGAAGTATGAGTACACTGAATTCAACAGAGTAAAGAATTTATGCCTGAGAAATGAGCAGCTGGTCAGAAACAAGGGACAAAGATACCCAAGTAGTCATTCCACAGATATGAAATTTGACATGTTAGTTAAAAGTTCAGAAAAAAAATCTGGATGGGGTTTTGCAGATCCTCTTGCCATTGGTGACCAGTTATACAAGCCGTATATGTATCCAATGGATCTTCCTAGCCCCATGTTTGAAAGAGCAGTGTCTGCTGCAAGGCCTATCAATGTTAGCTATGAGGTGAGCATCACATTGCAAACTCCTACAAATGTAATTGATGGACTTTATTTTTCTTATCTAATTGAAGAGAAAGTGGAGATTACTGCTGAAGGGATTTATGATTCTGAAACTGGAAAGTTGTGTATGGTTGGTTGCAGAAAGTTGGGATCCGATAATCAAGTGTTCGAAAATGATTCTATGGACTGTGAAATTCTTTTGAACTTTCAGCTAGCTCCATTAGAACCAAATCAAAATGGAGGTTATATCATGGGAAGCATTGAAAGCACCCGAAAAAGTTCTCATCCTCTTTACTTTGATCTTCTGGATGTGTCTTCAGCTACTTACAAGACCGATCAACGAAGAAGTTCAATTCGGACAGTGGATCTTGAGACTACAATGGTTCTAATATCTAACACATTAGTATGCATCTTTGTAGGATTGCAGCTTTATCATGTGAAGAAGAACCCAAAAGTACTATCCTTAATTTCACTTGTTATGCTTGCGATTCTTATCTTGGGCTACATGATTCCTCTTGCACTAGACTTTGAAACCTTGTGCTCAAACAAACAAGATCAAGACAAGGTTTTTCCCCATAATGGTGGATTGTTTGAACTAAATGAAGTGATTATGACAGTAGTTATGGTGGTTGCTTTCTTATTGATACTTTGCCTTCTGCAGTTAAAAGCCTCAGCTAGATCACATGACAGCAACCAAAAGTCCTTGTGGTTTGCTGAGGAAATGACCCTACTTGTGCTTGCATTTCTATATGCTGCCGGGGCCAAATTTACTCTACTTGTCGGCTGGGAGCAGCGCAGATCATCAGATGTTGTGTGGCTCCTCTCTTCGCCTGTCGAATACCGGTATCATCCCATCTGCAATGACTTGAAATCATATGCAGGTTTAATATTAGACTGTTTTCTTTTGCCTCAGATACTTCTCAACATGTTCTCAAACTCAAAACAAAAGGCTCTCAGTTGTTCTTTCTACATTGGAACCACTTTTGTTCGATGGCTGCCACATGCATATCATCTTTATCGAAATCACAGTTATGGTTTCTATAACATATTACAGTTTTCTTTGAATCCTGACGAAGGTTTTCTCGATGCTGCTTGGGATGTCACTAGGCTTTTAGGGCTCCTGCTGCTTGCTGCAATCATTTGCTTTCAGCAAATGTTTGGTGGTCATTGCATTCTTTCCTCAAAACTTAGACAGTTGGAAGCATATCCTGAGGAGGTCCATTCGTAGGTGAATCATTAAGTCCAGAGAAACCTAGTTCCCGATGGATTCGGCTCACCTCCATTACTTTTTAATACATCTTTGATTATGATTCACGAGTATGATTTTTACAATTAATGAGTGTGTTATACATGTGAACGGTAATAATAAATATATTGAAAAGTAATTGATAAAAAAGTAAAAGACTGGATCCTAACCGGTTCGTGATATGGTATTTCCTCGTTGCTACTATTTTGAAATAATTTTGAACTATAAAAAGGAAAATTGTATGGTTTATCCAATATATTTGTACAAGAAAGAGCATAAAAGTAGCATCAAGATACAACTTAAGTGCTTAATTGGTAGCAATGCAATACATTTTTATAAGCCATTAGTGATTTGGATGCTTTTGAATGCACTGAAGTCTAGTTTTGTTCTTTCTCTTGGGTTTTGGCATGTCACTTTTCCTATGATAGTCAATAGAATATATTGGATTATTCTATGAACTATAGAATGCTTTGAGGTGGAATTTATCTCTTCCCATAACAAATTGGTTAATAGTGAGTATAATCGGGATTTAAATTACGGTCATTGATGCGTCATGTTTATCGTGGTTGTGGATGTATGAATGCTATCGCGGTCAATTGCGATGAATATCAACGAAGGAAAGAATCGAAACCACAAAACAATGACTATAATGTTGCGACCGTTATTTAAATCCACAAGTATGATAATAATTATGAACACAATGTTTACACAAAGATGATAGGAATAATGGATTTTCACCATATTCACAAGATATTTTCACTTGAAATAACAGTTATAATCTATGTTACTCGGACTTAGGGTGAATGTCGGATATAGATATATTTCAGACACAAGTATGCTCAATTTCTGTAACGTTTTTTAATATATTTGGAGAATTGTAATCGTACTCATTTCCAAATAAGTGTCGAGTATGAATGTTGGATACAAATATTTTAGAAAAAATGTAGATTCAAAAATAACATAGGTTATAGTTAACTGATATCAGAGCCAAAGTCCAGACCATTAATGTTCCATTTATTTGTCAATAGTGAACTATGGTGCAAATAGGGTAATTCTTTATTTTGGCAATATTCAAACAATGCACATTAAATCTAGTCCATTAGCCTTGGTGTGGGTCAATATTCATGTTTTAAATTTAATAATTTTAATTTAGAGATAATAATGTTTATTTATTTTATATGGAATTTTGTAATTATTTTTAAAAATTGATTGATTAAGGTTAATATTAATTTTTTTGAGTAGTAAGCATGGATCAGTTGACTGAGCTATAGGAAACATTAATTCTATCCTATTAATCAAAACAAGAGAAATTTCAATTAAAATAACTAATTTTCCTTAAAATATGCCAATAAAAGTAGAACAAGTTACAATATAGAAAAACCTATTAAGGCCTTAATTAACTTAATTTGCTTGTTAAAAGATGCTGAATTAGCTTAAAAGATGCTGAATTTCTTTTCTAATTAACTTAAAAGATGCAAATTTGTCGAAATTATGGAAGGAAAGCGCTATTCTTTCGACTCTTCATTTTTCTTGAAGTACTCATGTTCGATATTCGTATCCAACGCATATTTGGACATGGGTATATGAATATGACTCTCCAAGCACCCTCCAAATATATGAAAAAACTTAGAAAAACTAAACATACCCGTGTTGGACACATACCCGTATCTGACACTTACACCCGAGGCGGAGTAACATAGCCCTGTTCTATTGACAGCAAGCCTAGCAAGTGGTGTAAGCAATCTTCTGGTCTTAGCTGTTTCACCTAGGTTTGATTATTATAGTATTGATTTTGGATGGGAATGCCAATTGCAATTAGAAGTGGGGTTGGGAACAAGCATAATGGAAAGATAACAGTGTATGGTGGAGCTGAAGACGGAAGTATGGACATTGAAGCTTGCTTTTTACATGAAACATTGCAGGCTTTGGCAAATGAAGAGTTCATGGGTGCTGTCACAATTTAACTAATTCAAAATTCCAAAATCTACGTTGTTTAGAGTAGACTTGACAATCCATGTATCCGTGATCGTGTTCGTGTATTTTTATATGTCATAATCGTATTTAAGATATTATATATTTATTAAATATTGATACGTCAATAATTCGTGTTGTATAGATTTTGACATGTTTGTGTTTGTGTTTGTGTCATTTTTTAGTTATTTTTCTCGTGTTGTGTAACCATATCGTGTCAAAGTTGCAAGGTCTAGTTTAGAGAGTGAAATAATTTCCATCAAACTAGGCTAGATTATAAGATCCCCTCAGTAAAACTCCATAGTTGCAGACATTTGGTTCATCCCTGATCCCCAGTAAGTTGCCCACCAGAAAGATAGGACGATCCAGCTTAACTCCTTGAATAGTAATCCTAGTCCTAGACTTGGTTTATATTTAAATATCTATTAATGTTGTTTTTATTAATTTATGCCTTTGTTCTACTGTATTTTTCATGTTTCTTTATTAGCAAGCAGTAAAATTTATAATTCATTAAAAAATGAAATCTGACAGGTATAGAGTTTTCTGTTTTCAAACACTATTATTTAACTTAATTGATTTATGCATTTATCTTTAAAAGGTGATATTCAACAAATTTAAATTTGAATTTCAATATTTACAACCTCTTTACCTATTCTCAATTTGAGACCTCTTTATAGTAAAAAGAAACATTGTTTACTTTGCAGCAATACATCCTACATAACACAATCCTAGGCAACCTTAATCACTTTTCTACTTCACATTTTCCAATGGGTTTAAGCCATTCATGAATGCCTTTCCTTGTTCTCAAGCAATGCTTCTCGACTTGGAAGGCAATGTAATCGTGTAATGTAGGGTTTTATAAATATAAATGCTAAATAATTGTTTTTTCAATACGGGATTTATTGTTTATACATTAACATATATAACCTTGTTTCTTTCTCCCTTTTCTATATATATATATATATATATATATTTGTTTTCTCATGGAAAAATCAATGTAAAACAAAGAGACATTCGATTCTCTACTTCCAGCAACTTGAATCTAAATTGTATCCTTAAGTTATCCCTTTTTTTTTTTCCTTACTTTGTTGTGTTTAAGGATGTAATCGAATTAAATCGAGTTCAAGCAGTAAAAAGCTTGAGTTTGATCTCGAGCTTGATTCGAAACTCACAGTTTGAAACTCGTGGCTCGAAACTTGGCTCAAGCTCGATCGAATTTCATTTTTAAAATTCGAGCTCGATTCAAGATAAAAATTAAACTGTTCGAATTTGTTTGTTTCTCATGCTCAACTTCAAACTCAGATTATTTGTACTCAAGCTCAAATTCGAGTTCGAATTGAGATTTTTTCAATACTAATTAAAAATAATAAAAATATATATTTGGAAACTTGCGAAACATGCGAGCACAGATATCTCGTTTACACCTATAGTTGTGTTGTTCCATTTAGTAAAAGCTTGAAAGCTTCATAGCAAGTTTGATATCTGTGTTTTATGTTATAAGGACTCGAAAGTAAGTATCAGATACAAGTGTATATTTGGAAGATCATATCTCATACTAATATCCGAATATGTATCCGACATAAATATTAGACACGAATACTCCAGAAAAATTGAAAAGTCCAAAGTAATATTGCCTTTGCTGGATTTTTAGGAAAGGAAATTTAAATGACATTTTTTGTTCACACGACTTAAAGCTATTCAAATGCTATTAAAGACATGTAAACCACAATAGGACACAATTTTAATACTATTAAAGCAAGCACTCAATCGCACCAAAACAACATGATAGGCAACCAATCATATATATGAGACCTAAGCAACATGAAAAGGAAACAAATATAACTTGGTTTCAATCCTAACAATCTCGAATAAAAAAAATTGCGTTTTACTTCGTAAAAAACACTTTGATGACAAAGATAAAATGATTATGAACTCGGAGTTTAACTCGACCAGTTCATGCAATCATTTTTAAAAAGTGATATTCTGCAAGTTTGGAATTCGAATTCCAGTATTTCTAGCCCGTTTCCTTATCCCAGATTGCGACCTCTTTTGTACCAAAAAAAGATAAAATAATTATACTCCAAACCTCATCAAAGGACTTCACCGGTCACCCTCTCACCTGCTTCTTCACTGAGCAATCCAACTTCCTCGATATTTTCATCTTAAGCTGATAATTATTCTTCAACCTGCAAAGAAAATATAAACATAAGAAAATTATTTTTATAAAGAACATAAAATGCAAAAAATAAAATTCATTAAACTCCAAGTTTCAACTATGTAAAAGAGAATGAATTAAATGAATAGAATTTTAAACAGTAAAAGGCAATATTACCCAGATTCGGGGTGAGTATTGGATACGAGTTAGTGTACAAACGGATATACTCAAAATGTTTAAAGTTTTTTTCATATATTTAAAAGATCATATCTCAGATTTATGTCTGAATATGTGTCAAGTATAGATGTCATATACGAATACTTTAAAAAAAATGAAAAATGCAAATAACATAGATAAAAAGTCTAGCAAAAAGAATTATTAAGACTAGACTAGTGACCAGTAGTTTACCATAATTAATGTTTCTTTCCCAGCCGGTCCTTTATAAAATTGTAAATTCCCATCCGTTTTGGTTGTGGCCCTGCCTCCTCATAGATATTACGTTTTCGCTTTACAAGGGAACCATTACCTATTGATCCATCAACATCAGAGTGTTGATGGATATCTTCAAATTTTGCAGAACTTTGACTGCTATGCTGCTCTTTTATTTGTTCCATCTCTTCCAAATCTTTATCATACACTATTCGGAACCCACACTTCTTCAGCTTAACAAAGTTGTTACAATCTGATCTGAATGTCATCTCAAGTTCATCGCATTCCTGATCTGAGCAATCTGATGTTGATAAATTCTCGATTTTGCGTTCACCACATTTGTCCTCCAAGGAAAACGGATATAATTTGCCACGCGAGTAATAACGAAGAAAAAGGTGGTCCTGAGGTAAAGCCCAGGCATAATAATCGACTACTCTTGAATTTCTACCACGGATATAAGCTGTAATGCTGAGTCCGTCCCTCGAAGCATCATCATCGACAAAAATGCAGAGAGCAACTCCCATCCACTGACTATCTTAATTGAATATTGAGAGGCAGAGGTATCTTAATTGAAGAGTCACCTCTCTGATGACTGAACCATTCTGGGATTTCACTTCCAGGTATAACAATATCAAATATTTTTCTTGATTTTGATACCTGCAAAATAAAACTCCCGTTGTTTGATAACTAATACCATAAATTTTTAAGTATGAGGTTCTGTGACAGAAAGAGAGATATTAACCAACCTTAAGATGTTTTTTCAGCAATGTTGATGCATTGATGTTCTCAGCCAATCTGTAGCAGTGAGTACCTAAAATATATGCAAAATCATATGAATCGCATACTTTTGATGGATTTGCAACTATTTCCAAAGAGGCACAACCATCTATTATCAATTCTACAATACTTGATGAAAGCTCAGGCAACGATTTAAGCTCCCTGCAATCTGACAATATAAGAGATTGAAGCTTGGAAAGTCGATTAAGAGTTGCAGGTATGCTGATGAAATTGTTACCACTGAGATCAAGCCTGTTCAAAGAGAATAAACAACAAATATCACTAGGAATACCTCCTTCACAAAGATTGCAGTCCCTTAGATTCAGCTCTGTCAATGAACTCAAACCAGACAACTGAGGTAACATCAGAGCCATGGAATCCATCCTTCCTCTTTTGATTACCTTGGAAAAAAAAGATTGCGGTCCCTTGCGTCCATTAAAAGACAGAACTTCAAGATTTTTAAATTGAAAAATGAAGGATGGTGGTTTTGTTATGGCGGTTTCACTTAAGTCAAGCTCCTCCAAAAATTCTACTTGCTGCAAATTCTCTGGCAAATTTTCAACTTTATAACAGCCATAGAGATTAAGATCTTTTAGACATTTACACCCATCTATGCTGCTTGGGAGACTCACAAGTTTTCTGCAATATTCCAGATTTAACAAAACAAGACTGCTGAGATGTCCAATTGAAGACGGAAGTTCTTTAATGCCTGTACCATCTAAATAAAGCTCCAACAAACATTCCATTTTGCCATCAATCTCTGGAAAGCTTTGAAGATTTGAGCAGTATGAAAGAATTAATGTTTCAAGAGATTCCATTCCAATTTTTCTTGGAAGGCTCCTAAGACATTTGCAGTCACTTAAATTCAAATGTTTAATTCTGCTGTGATGTCCAATCGAAGATGGAAGTTCTTCAATGCCTGTCCCATTTAAATAAAGCTCCAGCAAACATTCCATTTTCCCATCAATCTCTGGAAACCTTTGAAGATTTGAGCAGTATGAAAGAATTAATGTTTCAAGAGATTCCATTCCAATTTTGGTTGGAAGACTCCTAAGACTTTTGCAGGCTCCTAAATTAAAAAGTTTAAGCCTCTTAAGAACTCCAATGGATGGATGAACATCTACTAGTCTGGTACAACCTTCCAAAATCAAACTTTCAAGATTTGGGGCTGCTGTGAAGTCTGGTGTCTTGATCAGGTTTTTGGACCCTTCGAGGTTGATCACCTTCAACTTATACAAGGGCTGTAGAAAACAATAATAAATTAGAGAGAAAAGAGAAAACATAAGAAAGCTCATTTTTGTTGTTATTTTTCTAACTTAATCAAATTTTAATCATTCACCTTAATAAGCTAAAAGACAAAGATAAAATGAGTTAATTCTTACTATGTTTCCCTTCCATAGTTGTTCAATGCGGCTATAAGGTAGGAGAAGTGTAACAAGGTTGTCTGGTGGGAAGCTTGAAGGCAAGGATCTTAAAGGACATCCTGTCCAATCTAAAAGCCGTAGCTCATTAGAAAGAAATTTGAGATCACGACAATTTATGGGACAAAAGATTCTGAGCAATCTCAATTTTTTCATCTTCAAGAAAGCATCGGCACTCAAAGTGAGCGTCTTGTTCGATTCCCTGATAACCATGGGCAAAACAAAAATGAGCTTCAAAAATATAAAGCATTCAGTACCTAAAAGTTATGTTGCCCCGACTCTTTATTTTTTTGAAGTACTCGTGTCCGACACTCATGTCTGACGCATATTCGGATATGGTATGGAGATATGACCCTCCAAAAACTCTCTAAATACATGAACAAACTTCAAAAAAATTAAAAATACCCGTGTCGTACACATATCCGTATCCGACACTCACACAAAATCTGAATGACATAGCTTTAAAGAACTAGAATTAATATTCACAAACACATACATCTATCTATCTTTTTTCGACAGAGTAATATGTTATTTGATAAATAATCAAAGAATTAATATCAAGTATTGAAGGTTTTTGCCATTTACTTTTTAATGGTTTTTGTTTTTACTAAAAATAATGAAAGGCAAAAAAAAAGCAAGAAACAACACACAAATAATAAAAAGTATAGCAACAACATCAACCAAACGACAGTTTTTAAAAAAAAAAAAAAATTAATACAATCAATTTTCCATCTACTTGATTTTAATATTTTATTGGTTATGCTTTAATTTTGATTAGTCATTTAGTGATTACATTATGACTCTTCTCTTCAATTTTGATTAGTTTCATGATTGAATCTTAAGAATGAAAGATGGCAAACATGAGATGAGAGAGAGCTACTTTTTTTGTATTTCAAATTCAATGGACTTTCATATGTAAAAAAGAAAAAAAGAAAAAGAATGAAACCTAGTATAAATATTCTTTGTTCTATCAATCAAGATTCAAGATCAAGAATAATAATAATAATAACAACAATAGTTATAAAATACATATATAAATAGATACACATGTATGTTCTTTTACCATTTATTGCCGATGATCATGCCTTGAACCATTTCCGTAGCCTAAAAATCAAAAGTATAAGAGGACACAAAAGGATAGCATAAATTATATGATATATAGAACTCGTGAAAATTTACATTTATGATTATCATTCTTATGTTTAACATTATTATAATCCTTTGGTTGAAATATAGTAAATAAAGAATTTTGAACAAAGTAAAATATTTTATAATGAAAGTGATTCAATGAAATTAAATTTTTATTTATAGATATCGTATAAGTCTTATTAATATTTATAATTAAATAAAAATATTTTAAACGACATGCTTTAAAGATATAATGAACAAAGATATTCGTTTCACTCAATCAAATATTTAAAATGACACTTTATAAATATCATAGATTATATATATTTTTGTTCAAAAGATGCTGTACCTGGTGATAAGAGAAGAGATTGCAGGTGCTGAGATTTGAATCCCAAATCTTCTGAACGTCACTTCTTAAAGGTGACTATATTAACCAATTAGACTAAACCCAGAGCTCAAATTATATATATATTTTGATATATATTATAGGTATATATAGATTATAAATATAAATTATTACTATCTCTTGTTTTGAGAATTATATATATTTTTAGTATTGTAAATCTCCATTTTCTAATCCCACATCATAAAAATTATTTGCCATGTCACTAGTATTTTCTTCTTTATTTTTTGGTATCCTTTGTTAAGATTCTAACTTAAAAAATTTTAAAATAAAAATTTAATTAAAGTCTAACTAGAACCATGTGCACTCATTATGAGGATGAAAAAAAAAATGTGAAAAAAATGTCTTAGAAAAGGAAAAAATTAATTGGGTAGTTTGTTAAAGAGAAGAGGGTAATTTTTTTTAGATTTGTAAGTAGTTTTTTTAAATATAAAAGTACGTAAGTAGCTCTAATATTATTTAATTAGGTTTTTAAGTAATTTCATTGACTGAGTTGATGTCTAATTAACTCATGACACCAACTCAGTCAAGATCTTTAATATTAGTATAGATGATTAGCCATGTCATTGTTTTTAACAACCATTTATAATATTCCTTAATTATCATGTTGAGTAGAGATTCTAAATACATAAATAAATAGTATGCAAGTTTTATGGAATGACTTACAGTGTTTTGTGTTAGCACATGATAGACATCCTTTTCCTCCCACAATCTACTACGTTTTCCAGGTTCATCAACAGATTCTTCCCTAACAATTTTTCTTCCCATCTCTTGTAGCAAGTCATGCATCCTCAAGTTGTTGAGTTCATCAACTTTTATGAGAGATTTCTCAATGAGAACATCGATTCCAAAGTCATCCAGAAATTCCATTACAAAATCTTTCTTCTGTCCATTGAAGAAGCATGCTATATCTAGAAAAATATTCTTCTCACTGTCTACCAATCCATCAAAACTTATTTGAAGTCTGTCAAGAATTTCTTTGTTAGATTCTCTTTTAAGTCTTTCGATTGCACTTCTCCACTGAACTGCATCTCTACCGCAAAAAAAAGACCCCAAAACTTCAAGGGCTAAGGGAAGTCCACCAGCATATCTTACAACATGTTCAGAAAGCTCAACTAAATCATTTTCTGGCACTGTGTCACTACTGAAAGCTTTCAATTTGAAAAGACGAAGTGCTTGATTGAAATCCAATGTTGTAGGCTTATACACATGTTCATCAGCAACTTTATAGGATCGCAGCAAATGTTCGTCTCTAGTTGTTACGATGATTCTGCTCCCTAAACCAAACCAATCACGCCTACCAACCAAGCATTTTAAGTGTTGTATGTTATCAGCATCATCAATAACAATAAGAACCTTTTTGTGTGACAACCTATGACTAATGATGACATTCCCTTCATAAACATTGAAAAAATTGAAACCTTCATCAAACAATGTCTTAGAAAGAAGTTGTTTCTGTAAAGAAACAAGTCCGCATTTCTCTGAAACTTCTCGAACATCAGCAAGAAAGCTTTTACATTCAAAATGAGATGACATTTGGCTGTAAACAACTCTTGCAAGAGTCGTTTTGCCGATGCCACCCATACCACAAATTCCTATAATGCGGACATCATCTTCCCCAATGTCTATTTTTGAATGCAACTCTTTCAAACATGAATCGATTCCAATCAACTCATCAATAACAACTGGATATGTTTGACATAATTTTGCTGATATCTTTTTAACAATGTCTCCAATAAATTCTGATTCATGCCTACAAACAAAAAAAGAGAAATAAAATACAGTTTCTACTTGAGAAATTAGCGGCTAATGAAAAAGACTTCCGACTTTAAATTAGACATGTTTGGTGACAGACAGCCTCGACCCAAATAGGTTTTTTTGTAATCTAGATCGATATGGCCCGTCCAGATTACTATTTAAATGATAAAGATTTTTTTATTTAGATTTAATTATAAAAATATAAAAATGTTAATATAAAAATATTTTTTTTAATATTTAATATATTTCAAATAGTAAAACGGGTTTCCAAACAAAGTTGGACAAGCAAATTTTTGTTACTATTGGGACTCGACCAGCTCTACTCATGAACAACTATACTTTAAATGAGCCCAGAATTTAAGAAGTCAAAATATAAGGACACAATCTTTTATAGAACAAATTTAGGATACCCTTAAAGGCCTCAAGTATATTGTTGTACTTATTAGTAGCTTTAGTAGCTGAAATTGAGAATTGCCAAATGTCTTTCAGGTTACTAAAAATTATTTATGATTTTGTTTTTCATAAATGGTTAATATATAAGTAAATCATAATTTTTTTTTTTTATTTCAAACAAATCATGGAAAATAGTGATCAATTTATTTTTAGAGGCAATTTTATTCATAATAGAGTTTGGAAGCAAAATCAGAGCAACAATAAGGACGACTATGTTACAACATCAAAGAACATAAGTTACCCTTCAGCTATACCCAAACTTTTCATTTTTCTTAAAGTACACAGGTTCGACATCTGTATCCGACACATATTCGGACATATGTATTGGAATATGATCTTCTAAATATATGAAAAAATAAAATAAAAAAAAATTGAACATAACCATATCATATCAGATTCATTTTTCTTAAATTGCATGGCTTCATGTTTTGCTTTAAATGGATCAATTAATTTAACAAATAGGAACTTGTTCTTGTCTGCGGTTGATGTAAAACAAGGACCTGACAACTTCTTGAAGTCCCTGGTTGATGGGTTCCATAAAAAGAAATCTTTTCTTTGTTCAAGAGCTACAGCTACCAAGCCATGGCATGATCCCATGATCCTGACTCGACGAGCCTATTTTTTTGGTGGAAAAAAATTGAAAATAAATTACCCTTTAGCTATACCCGAATTTTTCATTTTTTTTAAAATATTTATATCCGACACTTATTCCTGATACATATTCAGACATGAATATCAAAATATAATCCTCCAAATATATAAAAAAAATAAAAAAGCACCCATATCAAATATATACTCGTATCTGACACTAACTCGAGTATGAGTAACATAGAAGTTTAGTTTAATTAAATGAAATTTAAAACTTAAAATTGGAAACTAGAAAAGGAAAGAATGAGTTACCTATTATTTAAATGCCATCCCTTGACATTAGCCACTTCAGTCAAAGCAAGTCGCCACCTTTGGATCTTGTCTTTATCTTCCTTGTATCTCTCTTCATGTTTGGCAAAGGCTTCTTCAACTTTCCCTTTCTGTTTTCTTAAATCAGATGGATCAACATCATAGAATATTGGAAAAACTTTATGTCCCTTCTCGTTTTTCTGCTCAACAATGGCAGCAAGCTCGTCCAAGCACCAACCTGAAAAAGCATATGTTTCTGAAAAAACGATTACCGAGCACCATGATTGTTGAATTGCTTTAAAGAGTTCTGGTGCGATCTCTTCGCCAGCCTCCAGCTTTGGATCATCCCTGAAAGTGACGATTCCATTCCTTTTTAAAGCAGCATGTAGATGATCTGTGAACTTCCTGCGGGTATCTTCACCTCTAAAACTCAAGAAAACATCATATTTCTGTCTAGAAATAGATGAAGAAGAAGATGAAGATGAAGGTAAAGACAACATGAGGAAGTCGAGGAAGAGAAAGATATCTGAATCTGGGGTTCAAAACAGTTCCTTCTTCTTCTTCTTCTATTTATAAGAAAATAGATCGCCCAATACCCAGAAAGAAACTAGAAACTGTCAAGTATATGAGCTTCAAGAAAGAGAACAACAGATCAATTTCCAAGGAAACAAACAAACGTTGCTCAGCAATTTCTCTTTACATTTCCTACCTTTTTTTCTCTCAAACGAATATCAATAATATAATAGTTATGAAAGCGCGTAGTGGTGGAAATCTGGGGTCACAGATCAGCGATGATGGTCTTTCCAGGAAGAATCCAAGAAGGTGAGGGTAGATTAATTGGTTGCTTTGTTGACTACTGTTTATGAAGGAGAATGGAAGATACCTATTGAGTAAAGTTTTAAAGTTGATAGAGTGGTGGTGACCAAAGGAAAAAGACTAGTTTAATTATAAATAATAATAATAATAAAAAAGTGATGGACGGTTGGTTTTATCCAAATTTACAATAGTGAATACAATATAATTTTACAATACCAATATAATAATTAAAATATAATATAAAATATATTAAAATATAAAAAAATTACATTAATTTAATATAAATATATAAATATATCAAAATTTATATAAAATAAATTATTAATATTAAAATTTATATAAATATATAATATCTTAAACGTAATTATTATATTTTAATATATAAAACAAAATGATATAAATACACAAATTACAATAGAAACAATCTTCTACAAATGCTTCATAAGTAAGTAGGCAGGAACAAGAGTTGTTACTTAAAGGTGACAAATTATATACTCTTAAAATTTTCTTGATTGAACATAATCCTTAAATATAAGAAAAAATCTTCAAATTATAATTAAATAATCATTTAAGTTTTATCCTTTCATTACAGTCAATCAAATATTTCTTTTTTTTACCTCTCTTAATCGAAAATTGATTAAGGGCTCAATTGAACGAAAATAAATGTTTGAGGATGTTGAGGGAAGAAATGATTCTACGTCGATTAATTAATGATTAGATTGTGAATTTATAAAGCAAAGATCATCTTTTTTCTAACAAAGTGTCTTTTCTCAAAAAATTAAACAGTAATAACGATTTTTAGACCTTTAAAATAAACCATACGTCACATACACGATCCAATAATCATTGCAATAACAAAGTATTCAATTGACTACAATTAAAAAATAAAAGTTTAGATGATTATTAGGGTTTTTTTTTTTTTTAATATTTAAACCTTCTTCTTTTCATAATTTTCTAGTCATGATACTATAAAATTTTCAGCTAAACTCCAATTGGAACACTTGCTCACTGTCAATTCTAAATGTTTTACCCCTAAAAACATCATTGCCTTCAGGGAAGAAAACATTCGGACAAGTTTCCTAGATAATCTAGCCGAGAAGTTTAGAATCTGCTCATGACCGGACCTGATTTGGAAATTTTTTTTCTTATTCAAATTCAATCCGGTTTATTATTTAAAATAATAATAAAAAAACTTTTATATTTAATAAAATATTATTATTATAAATAATATATTAACTGATTTTAAAAAGTATTTTAAGGATACTTTTTAACAAAATCTTTAAAAATAATGCAAAAGGCATTAATTTTTTTGGAGAGTGACCTAGCAATCCGTGTATTCATATATAGTTAGTATATTTTTACATGTAATAATCATTTTTAAAGTATTATATTTTATATAAATTTTGACACATTAATAATTCGTGTTATATAGATTTTGATATGTTTGTGTATTTGTATCATGTTTGTGTAATTTTTTTGTTTTAACATATTTTATATAATGTTTTAATAATTATTTTCGTATCATATTCGTATCGTATAATCATATCGTGTCAAATAAAAAATAACAACATCCCATCACTTTTTTATTATTTATAATTAAAGTAGCTTCTTTCCTTTGGCCACCACTCTGTCAACATTAAAACTTCCAAATAGTTATCTTCCATTCTTCCTTCATAAACATTAGTCAATAAAGCATTCAATTCTACCCTCACCTTCTTGGATTCTTCCTGGAAAGAGCATCATCGTTGATCTGTGATCCCAAATTTGAGAAAAAGGGTAGGAAATGTAAAGAGAAATTGTTGAGCAACGTTTGCTTGCTTCATATGAAAAAGATGATCAAATTAAATGGCAAAGGCCTTGAAAATTCGGGGAAAGGCTCTCCAGTTTAAACAAGAAAAAGAAACCGACCGTGGGTTCAAATGTCACATACAGCGATTTAAATTACGGTTGCAGACGTATTTTATATTGCATTGCGTTTATCATGGTTGCAGACGTAATGAATGCTACTGCAGTAAATATCAATCGTGAATATCGGTGACGAAAAAAGTCGAAACCGTAAAATAACGATCATAGCATCGCTTTGCGGCCGCAATTTAAATCCACGATGAAAAACATAACTGTGAACTTGCATGTAGACCTGCTCATCGGCAGGACAGTTCGCCCGGCCAAGCCTGGGTAGGAATTTTGATGATCCGAACAGGCTCGACCCACTTCAGATTACTGTTTAACTATATAAATATTAATATAAAAATTAATTTTTAACTAATATTATAAACATTAACTCGAGTTTGCTCAAAACCGAATTTGGACAAAAAAAATAACTTTTAAGTTGCGACTCAATCCATAAGCTGGTCTACTTGCATGCGCTTATCTTAATCTCCCTTCCCTTTATTTGTTGAATCAGAGTAGATTGTAAGTACTTGAAAACTATTGAAGTTATTCATTACAATTGGATTTTATTTCCCAAATACTTTTTTTTTTGTAACATATGAATTTATTGTGAGACGTGTTATAGTAAATTTTTGTTTAATTTCTCATCAAAAATCAATATTTATCGAACTTGGAATCTAACTTTACTCACCAATTTAAGCTATGTTATTTGAATTAGGATGTGAACGTCGGTCATGGATATGTGTCCGACATGGGTATATTCAAATTTTTTCAAGATTTTCATGTATTTAGAGGATTTTTAAAGAATCATATTTCATATTTATATCCAGATATGCATCGAATACCGGTGTCGAATATGAATACTTCAAAAAAAATAAAGAGTCAAAGCAATTAATATTTAAGTGTTTAGATGAATTTTTATAAGATTAAATTTCAAATCAAACAGCTGCAATCTTAATATGAAAATAGTATAGTAGTATAATAAAAATAAATAATAGAAAAACATTAATTGCACGTGCCTACTGCTAGCTCCATTCAAAGCAAAAGAAGGGTTTTATAGTTGGTTTTCAAATGCTTTCTGTTTGTTTAGTAAAATTCAGTTATGCTTTTAGCCTAAATCTGCTTTGGTTGGATAATTCATTCGATTTGATAGGTCTAATTCATATTAGATTGAATCTGGACTGAAATTTTATTGATTTAGATCGATTCAGCCTGAATTATTATTTAACAATTTAAAAAGTTATTATTTATTTATTTTTATTTATAAAAATATAAAAATAACAATTTTATATCTCATTTTCAATACATTTAGTGAAGATATTATTATATATAATAATCTTAAAAAGTATCCTTAAATATTCGTCAACAAAATCTTATTTTTAATTACAAAAATATATATAAACATACTAAAAAACACATACATAAATTTTTCACTAATAAATTTTTTATAATTTTATTATAATCCACAAAGATTTATTAATTTTTATTTGGGGCTTTAGAATAAGAAAAAGATACACGCTTTAAATTCTTTTTATTAAGTAAACAAAAATCGATTTTGCTGAAAAACAAAACCAAACTGATGAGATTTTCATTGATTCAATTAAAAAATAAAATAAATATTACATATATTTTTATATTAAATAAGTATTAAATATAATAAATAATTAATAAAAATATGTTTTTAGCTTAATGTTAAATGATTTTTAATATATAACTAAGAGATTAAATTTTCAAATCCCATCACTTTTTTTTTTTAATAAAAAACAATAAATTAACATAGAATTTATTTTTACCAATTTAATCCGATTGAACCGAGTTTTTACTGGTTTACTAAATCACCAAATTTTTAATACTCATCAGACTGAACAAATTTTCGATTCTCAATTGATCTAATGTGATTAATGTTAGAACTTAGTCCCACATCGGTGGGAGAAATGAAGGAGTTCCTCCTTGAAGGCTATATAAAGAGCCTTAAGGAGAAGTATTAAAACCATCCCAAGAATTATCTCTTCCTCTCTTGTATACTTTCTTATATTCTTTGTGAGGTTGTTCTCTCCTAGTATTTAGAGAGAGGTGTTGTAATATTTTCTCATAGTGAAATTCTTCTAGTCTTGCCCCGTGGTTTTTCCCTTTATTCATTGAGGGTTTTCCACGTTAAATTTTGTGTGTTCAGTTCCTATTTTCTCATCTCTTATTTTAGTTGTGAGACACTATTCCGTCACTCTGGTACCTAACAGTGGTATCAGAGCCATTGGTTCGTGGTCCTTATTCCGCTGCAGTGAAAGTGTTGGTTCTTAGTATGCTCTGTGGTTGCAGTATTGTCTGATCTTCCACATCAGAAAAGAATTATTCTTGTTGCTGGAAATAAAGTGTGGTAGTGTGAAAGTATCTAGGGAAGTTCTGGCTAGGAAAGACTTGGTATTTAAGTGTGTCTATCAGTGACCCACCTCTCTTTCCTGGGAACCTACCTGGTGCACTATTCACGGGCTACGGTCACTGTTCCAGTATATGGACTATTCAATTGTACTGTACTATTCACAGATACGGTTACTATTCATACGTGTGGTTGTATACTTTTGCAGTAATTGTTAACGTATACTGGATTTGTTCTAGTGTACGACATACGTACAATACTGTTCACGTATACGGTACTATATGGAATATTGAAAGTAGTGAAAGGAAACCTTGTGGTGATGAAAGCAGAGAAGATCACAAGCAATCTATACATGCTTTTGGGAGAGACGTTGCAAGAGGCAGATGCATCAGTTGCAGCAGCCAGCCAAGAAGAAACGACGATGATGTGGCATCGCAGATTAGCCCATATGTCAGAGCGAGGCTTGAAAGTCCTTGCAGAACGCAATCTCCTGCCCGGGCTCAAGATGGTCAATTTACCTTTCTGTGAGCACTGTGTGATAAGCAAGCAGCATAGATTGAAGTTTGCTAAAGTAACTACAAGAAGCAAACACATACTGGACTTAATCCATTCTGATGTGTGGGAGTCACCAGAAATATCCCTGGGTGGAGCAAAGTATTTTGTATCATTCATTGATGACTATTCCAGGAGATTATGGGTGTACCCAATCAAGAAGAAGTCAGATGTGTTTCCAGTATTCAAGGAGTTCAAAGCACAAGTAGAGCTTGAAACTGGGAAAAGAATCAAGTGCTTGAGGACAGACAATGGAGGAGAATATGTAGACGGTAACTTTCTAGCATTCTGTAAGAAAGAGGGTATTATGAGACAATTCACGGTTGCACATACGCCTCAACAGAATGGTGTAGCAGAGCGGATGAACAGAACTCTCCTAGATAGAACAAGAGCCATGCTGAGAACAGCGGGATTGGCCAAATCTTTCTGGGCAGAAGCAGTCAAAACCACCTGTTATGTGATAAATCGATCACCATCAACGGCGATTGGTTTGAAGACGCCTATGGAGATGTGGAAAGGAAAGCCAGCTGATTATTCTTCTCTACATGTGTTTGGATGTCCTGTGTACGTAATGTACAACTCCCAAGAAAGAACAAAGCTGGATCCAAAATCCAGAAAATGTATATTCTTGGGTTATGCTGACGGTGTTAAGGGGTATCGCCTGTGGGATCCCACTGCCCGCAAGGTTGTTGTCAGCAGAGATGTAGTTTTTGCAGAAAATGAACTGCAAAGTGAGCAAACAAATGACAACACTTCAAAAGAGACTGCTACAGTGCAGATGGATAGAAATTCTCAAGAAAATGATTCTTCTGAAGCAGAACCAGAGCATGAGGTACCAGAACCAGTTGAGTCCGAGGCTGTAGAAGTTCGACGGTCAACTCGTGAGAGAAGGCCTCCAAATTGGCACACGGAGTATGTTACGGAGAGCAATGTTGCATACTGTCTTTTAACAGAGGATGGAGAGCCATCAACTTTTCATGAAGCTACTAGTAGCCCAGATGCTTCTCTGTGGATGACAGCAATGCAGGAAGAAATTGAAGCTCTTCACAAGAACGAGACATGGGAACTGGTGGAATTACCACGTGGCAGAAAAGCCATTGGTAACAAATGGGTCTACAAGATCAAGCGGGATAGCAATGATCAAGTAGAACGATATCGTGCTAGATTGGTTGTAAAAGGATATGCTCAGAAAGAAGGTATTGACTTCAACGAGATATTTTCTCCAGTTGTCAGACTTACTACTATCAGAGTAGTGTTGGCTATGTGTGCTGCATTTGATTTACATCTTGAACAACTAGATGTAAAGACGGCTTTTCTACATGGAGAGCTTGAAGAAGAAATTTATATGCTCCAACCAGAAGGTTTTGTTGAAACAGGCAAAGAGAACTTGGTTTGCAGGTTGACCAAATCTCTGTACGGTCTAAAGCAGGCGCCCAGATGTTGGTACAAGAGATTTGATTCTTTCATAATTAGCCTTGAATACAACAGACTGAGTTCAGACCATTGTACGTACTACAAGAGGTTTGATGATAATGATTTCATTATTTTGCTGTTGTATGTGGATGACATGTTGGTGGTAGGCCCCAACAAAGATCGAATCCAAGATTTGAAGGCACAGTTGGCTAGGGAGTTCGATATGAAGGACTTGGGACCCGCAAACAAGATTTTAGGGATGCAAATTCACCGAGACAGAAAAGACAGGAAAATTTGGCTTTCTCAAAAGAATTATCTGAGGAAGGTCTTGTGACGCTTCAACATGCAAGACTGTAAGCCAATATCTACCCCACTTCCTGTCAATTGTAAATTATCCTCAGGTATGAGTCCTAGCAATGAAGCAGAGAGGATGGAAATGTCTCGAGTACCGTATGCATCAGCGGTGGGAAGCCTTATGTATGCTATGATATGTACAAGACCAGACATTGCACAAGCAGTGGGAGCGGTCAGTCGATTTATGGCAGATCCTGGTAGAGAGCATTGGAATGTTGTTAAGAGGATCCTTAGATACATTAAAGGAACCTCAGATGTTGCATTATGTTTTGGAGGATCAGAACTTGTTGTCAGGGGTTATGTTGATTCAGATTTTGCAGGTGATCTTAATAAAAGGAAATCCACTACTGGCTATGTGTTCACACTTGCAGGAGGAGCGGTAAGCTGGTTATCTAAGTTACAGACTGTTGTAGCTTTGTCTACTACAGAAGCTGAGTACATGGCAGCTACCCAAGCATGCAAGGAAGCAATATGGATACAAAGGTTAATGGAAGAACTCGGGCACAAGCAGCAGAAGATTATTGTGTATTGTGACAGTCAGAGTGCCTTGCACATTGCAAGGAATCCAGCCTTTCATTCCAGGACAAAGCATATAGGTATACAGTATCACTTTGTTCGAGAAGTAGTAGAAGAAGGAAGTGTGGATATGCAAAAGATTCACACCAAAGACAACCTAGCAGATGTTATGACAAAGCCAATCAACACTGACAAGTTTATTTGGTGTCGATCCTCCTATGGTCTATCAGAAACGTAAGCAACATGGAATGGCAAGACAGAAAGAGTGGTGTGAAGATATGATTGGTTTAATCAAATCTTCAAGTGTGAGAATTGTTAGAACTTAGTCCCACATCGGTGGGAGAAATGAAGGAGTTCCTCCTTGAAGGCTATATAAAGAGCCTTAAGGAGAAGTATTAAAACCATCCCAAGAATTATCTCTTCCTCTCTTGTATACTTTCTTATATTCTTTGTGAGGTTGTTCTCTCCTAGTATTTAGAGAGAGGTGTTGTAATATTTTCTCATAGTGAAATTCTTCTAGTCTTGCCCCGTGGTTTTTCCCTTTATTCATTGAGGGTTTTCCACGTTAAATTTTGTGTGTTCAGTTCCTATTTTCTCATCTCTTATTTTAGTTGTGAGACACTATTCCGTCACTCTGGTACCTAACAATTAACCGGTCTGATCAAGTTTTTTAAATACTAAAATGCTGCCATTTTAGCATGAAATTACCAAACTTATATTTTGCAACTGATCCAACGATTCCCTAGTTGTTATATCAATGGTTTTAGGTTTAATGGTAAATCTAGGCAATTTGCACATGCCAAGTAAAAAAAACAGTACTTTTTTGTTAACCTGTGTAACAGGGTCTTTTAAGTAGATTTGATAATATTGAATACGATACGATTATATGATACGAACACGATACAGAAAAAATAATTAAAAACGACATGAAACACAACACAATATGACACGAAAAAAAAAAACACGGACATGATACGAATACACATACAAGCCTGATGAATGATTAATGTGATTGCACGTGAATCTAAGTGTAGAAAAAATGTGCAAGTTGAAGAAGTATTAAAACAGTAACATACAGTCCAATAGGCAATAAGACACTAGGTGAAGAAATATTAAAGAAGAAAGAGGTTATTAGTTTTCGAATTCAAGAGCTATGATACCATACTGAATTGGGTGACCAATTATCCTAAAAGTTTAATCTGATAGAAAAAGATCCGAACTTCATATATAAGTTTCTACGAAGTTTTTCTAATGCTGCTATGAATTAACAAACAACAGCACTAACAAAATTGTTGGCTGAAAATTTTGCTGAATTTAAGATTCAACTTCATCACCAATGGCATGGTCAAGGACATAACCTCTTTGGACTGCAAGCAATTTCACATTAATCTTTTAGGGTGCAAAGACCTTACATTTGCAAATATTACCATCAATGCACCAAAAGAAAGCCCCAACACTGACGGAATTCATATCGAACGTTCAAGTCGGATCAACATTATAGATTCAACTATTTCTACCGCTGATGATTGTATCTCTCTAGGTGGTGGTAGCCAACAGATTTCAATTTCAAGAGTTACATGCAAACCGGGTCATGGTATCCGTATCCGAATTGAGTATATCCGTGTCAGATACATATTCATATCCGACATTCATCCCAAACTCAAATAACACAGTATAAAGAGTCAAAGCTTCAAATTGAGCAGTGAGCATTCAAAGCCTTTAGCCCAATTCCTCTTCCTTAATCAACTCAACCTCTGTTTTGAAGAGAAGAATGGAGAATGCGACGATTGAAAAGTACAGGAATCCACCTGCTGAGTGAGTCACAAACGATCCAAAACTCGTCCCAATCACACACTGCCATGATGGTCCGTACACTGAAACCAAACTCCTAAAACAACACATAATTACTCACTCAGTCCTACAATTAAGTTAAATCTAAATGCAGAAAATAGCAATCAATGTTAGAAACAATGGATTTCATGTCTTTCTTCAATTTCATGTATAAAAGGAAACAAAGATGAATAGAAAATAGCTCCAGTGGGTCTATCTACTTTTCACAAATTGTTAATTATCTTGTTGTCGAAACTGGAAAGCTGATGTAAAAAATGTTTTTCTTTTTCTTTTTCTCGGTCTTTTTCTTTTTGACCAATTTTTTCTTGGTCTTTACCCTCCTTAAGAAGTTTTTCTCCATTTCTAGGAACGTACATACGGCAGCTAAGAAACCATTAGCCATTTGAGTTTATATTTGTAACAATAATCATTGTAAGTCTCCAACACGGAAATTACAATTAGGCTTTGCTTGTTCTAATGTCTTGACATGATAATTTTGGATATGATCTAAAAACACAATACAAATATAACATGTTTAATAAATATGATTAACACGATCAACATGATATATTTAACATACTTATTATATTTTTTTTATAATTTAATAATTTATATTATATTTATGTTTACGCGATTATAATGAAAAAAAAATGTAAAACACGACATTCGTAGACCGATTACCAAATCTAATAATGTCCAAAATACTTCTCCATTAAGCTCTTGAAATTTGTTTTCTAACGTATTCTATAAATCAGAAAGTCAGTAAGTCAGTCTTAATTTAGAATATTTATAAATCTTGGGTCCTTTTTCCATACCGAAAGGAAATTAGCTTTTGACTACCAACATCCAACAGCGTTAATTATTATTGATATCAATTCTCAACTTTGTTTTATTGGCACCACCAAATAGATTAGAATATATAAATCTTGATTCCTTTTCATGTCGAAAGGAAATTAACTTTTGACTATGTACAACACTAAGGAATGATTTTTTTTTTTTAATCGATAATTTTGGATACGATATAATTATATAATTTATGAAAAATAATTAAAACATAATATGAAAAAATAATCGAATACTACACGATTATATGAATATACCAAAATTTATATAATACGAATTATTAATGTGTCAAAATTTATATAAATATATAATATACAAACACGATTATGATACGAAAAATAATACGAATACGATACAAATAAACGAATTATCACCTCTATTTTTTTGCATTTAATTATTTTGTCTCACCACTATTTTCTTCTTTAATCATAACTTTCGAATCCAAATTAGGAGTCACATCTTCCATGTAGGGCCTTGTAAGACTTGTTTATATGTTGTTTATAATAGTAAATTTTCAACTTAGTTATATATATGACATATCAAAAATATTTCAATTGTTATAAATGAAGATAGAAGTAGGATTAACATTTTGTTGTGAACAAAATTGAAATAATGGGAAAGGATTGGCTAACGACAGTAAATTATTGAAATCCTTAGAAGCATATATATATATATGTATATATTTATATATATATATTTATATTTTTCTGACGAGAATATCAAGTAAAATATTACAATCATAATCAAATAAATTTTAACTATATATGCATATAATAACGAAGCAGTTGTTTGTAATTTAGATTAAAAAATTATATTGGTCCGTTTATATTGAACTCTTCATGAGTTTGGTCAAATCGCGTTATAAGATCAGATAGTTAAAAAAAATTTCTTGTTCATTGACTTGATCGGACCAAGGTCAGATAAAAAAAATTTTGCTTCTCCAATACTCAGTTCGATCCAGCCTGTCGGGCTAAAAAAGCTAGTTTTAAAATTTTAAAATTTATATATTTCAATTTAAATTTAAATAAAATATTTTTATTAATTAAATAATAATCCACAATAAGCTGGATCGAAAAATCCTATCTTAGATTTTGCCTACTGAACGGATAACCTAATTTTTAAATAGATCTAACTTATATTTACACCGTTTGGAGGAAGAAAAAAATTGCAGAAAACATGGAGGAACATCAAGTACTGGTTCCTAAAATTTCTAATATGATCAAGCTAAGATTTGGTAGCCGTACTATTATTTGCTTCTTTTTCTGCAAAATTTTGTCTATGTCTTCAATATAGCATTGATTGATTTCTTTTATTTTAGAGTTAAAGGGCAATGCTGTGTTACCATTGACATAATAGCTTAATTTTTGGCCATTACAGATATTATAACCTTGATGCTTATTATAAGCGTAAAATGGAGAAGGGGGAATAAAAGGGGTGTTAAAAAGGTTCTCCATTCAAAGGTACGTTATAATGCACACATATGTGCTTCGATTTTTTATTTTTTTTAAGTATTTGTGTTCGACATCCGTGTCAGACGTATATTCGGACATGAATGTGGATATGACTCTCCAAGAATCCTTCAAATATATGAAAAAACTTTAAAAAATTAAATATATCCATATTGAACTCATACTTGTATCCGACACTCACACCCGAATCCGAATAACATAGATGCGGACTGCATCATTTATGCCATATTGAAATTGAAAGTAGCTCATACCCTAGTTTTTGCAGTTTTCCTGAATAGAGCTTTATTTGAATTGGACTTATATTTGACGACTCATGCATTTGTGTTTGTCTTAATCTCTATTCTATTAGTCAGATTTGCAACTGATTGGCAAAATAGCTTAAAAACTGCCATTTGCTGTATTTTGTTGGCTATGGTATTAAATTCATCATTAAATTAAACTTCTTCAAGCTGTAACTGGGACAGTTTTTTAAATGCAATTTCGTTATTATATGCTTCTTGTCAAGTTCGTGGATCTTGCATAATTTTATAAGGCTGTTTATTTACACATCCCTTCTAGGTTATCCAGATTTGTGGTGAGTATCAGATACGATATGTCCGACACCGGATGTTCAATTTTTTTGAAGTTTTTTTTTATATATTTGGATAATTTTACCCTCGTACCCATGTTCGAATATGTGTAGGATACATGTATAGGATAGAAGTACTTTAAGAAAAATGAAGAGTCCAGATAACATCGCATTCCTTAATCATCCAAAGTAAAGAGACTCTCAAACTCTATGGACTGTGAAATTCTTTTGAACTTTCAACTAGCTCCATTAGAACCAAATAAAAATGGAGGTTATATCATGGGAAGCATTAAAAGCATCTGGAAAAGTTTTGATCCTCTTTACTTTGATCGTCTGGATGTGTCTTCAGCTACCTACAAGAAGTTCAATTCGGATAGTGGATCTTGAGACTACAACGGTTCTAATATCTAACACACTAGTATGCATCTTTGTAGGATTGCAGCTTTATCATGTGGAGAAGAACCCAAAAGTACTCCCTTCATTTCACTTGTCATGCTTGTGATTCTTACCTTGGGCTACACGATTCCTTTTGCACTGGACTTTGAAACCTTGTGCTCAAACAAACAAGATCAAGACAAGGTTTTGCCCCATAATGGTGGATTGTTTGAATTAAATGAAGTGACTATGACAGCAGTTATAGTGGTTCCTTTCTTGTTGCTATTTCGTCTTTTGCAGTTAACAGCCTCAGCTAGATCACATGACAGCAGCAACCAAAAGCCCTTGTGGTTTGCTGAGGAAATGACCCTATTTGTGCTTGCATTTCTATATGCTACCGGGGCCAAATTTGTGTTGCTTGTCACCTGGGAGCAGTGCAGATCACCAGATGTTGTGTTGCTCCTATCTTCGACTGTCGAATATCGGCATCATCCTATCTGCAATGACTTGAAATCATATGCAGGTTTAATCTTAGATTGCTTTCTTTTGCCTTAGATACTTCTCAACATGTTCTCAAACTCAAAACAGAAGGCTCTCACTTGTTCATTCTACATTGGAACCACTTTTGTTCGATGGCTGCCACATGCATATCATCTTTATCGAAATCACAGCTATGGTTTCTATAACTGATAGACAATTGAGACTTTTCCTTGGTACTCTAAGTAGAATATAGTTTTTTTTTTGTATTGAAGTCAATATATGAAAATTGAGAGTGATTTATCTGTCAGTGTGTATCTTGTGGTTAGGTGATGTTTTGGTCAAATATCTTGTAACTCCTTACATCAAGGTGTATTGGTTCAACAACCTTACCTAAGGTTATTTTGTATTCCTATATTAAAAGTATGAATGAGAAGCAAAACATACAGAGCGTTCTCTTCTCAGCTTCTGTTTTTCTTTTTCTTTTCTGGTTTTAAACAACATGGTATCAGAGCTATAACAGTGATCTTGAGGGACTATGAGTGAGTGAAAAAACCCATAAAAAGCTTCTATCCTACAACCCTTAAACACCTTTAGAACTTGTTAATGGCCTCCAGCAACTTTGCAACCCCATCACCTCCTATATTTGCAGGAGAAAACTACCCCATTTGGGCAATAAAAATGAAGGCTTATTTGAGAGCCTTTGACATGTGGGAAGTTGTAGAAACAGGCTGTGAGACACCTGCCTTAAGAGAAAATCCAACTCTTGCTCAAATGAAACAACACAGTGAAGAAGTGGCAAAGAAATACAAGGCTCTTTCTTGCATACACTCTACTATTTCAGATGTGATTTTCACCAAGATAATGGCATGTAAAACAGCCAAGGAAGCTTGGGACAAGCTTAAGGAGGAGTTCCAAGGAAGTGACAGAACAAAGCAAATCATATGTTGATTCTATGGAGGGAGTTTGAGGTTTTGAGGATGAAAGATGCAGAGATTGTTAAAGACTACTCTGACAGGCTCATGAAGGTAGTGAATCAACTCAGGCTGAATGGTGAGGAGCTTCCAGATAAAAGAATAGTTGAAAAGGTTCTTGTAAGTGTTCCCAAGAGGTTTGAATCCAAGATATCCTCTTTTGAAGACTCTAAGGATATCTCTAAGATTACCTTAGCAGAAGTTGTAAATGCTCTTCAAGCATTGGAGCACAGAAGGGCCATGAGACTTGAGGAACCAACTGATGGAGCTCTTCATGCAAAGCTCAAAAACAAGCAAGCTAGCAGCAGTATGGGAAGGATGCAAACTGGTGAGAGAAAATACAAAGAGAAGAAGGATAGAGATGGCCATAAATTTGAAGGCAAAAGAGGAAGGTTTTCACCTTTTCCTCACTACAAGAAAAGAAACCACTTAGAAAACTACTGCTGGTTCAGACCTGGAGTCAAATGCAGGGCCTGCAATCAACTTGGCCGTATTGAAAATGTTTACAAAAACAATGCAAACCAAAAGGGAGAAGCTCAAGTTGTCGAAAAGCTTGGGCAAGAAGAAGAACAGCAGTTTGTAGCTACATGTTGTGCAGAAAATAACAGTAAAGCAGTCTAGTTAGTGGACAGAGGATGCACTAACCACATGACATTTGATGCCAATCTCTTTAAGGAGTTGGACAGATCCTACACCTCCAAAGTGAAGATTGGGAACGGAGAGCATGTGGATGTCAAGGGAAAAAGAATGGTGGAAATCAACACTGCCTCAGGTACCAAGTTTATAACTGATGTTCTATATGTGCCTAAAATTAGTCAAAATCTCTTAAGTGTAGGTCAGATGCTTGAAAAGGAATGTTCTTTGCATTTTAGAAATATGTCATACATTATATATGACTCAAATGGTTCAGAAATGATAACTGTTGGTATGAGAGACAAAAGCTTTCCTATGACTGGAAGCAAACAGAACTGCATGCCTATGCCAGTGCAGTAGATGATTCTGCCTTATGGCATAAAAGACTAGGCCATTTCAGTTATTCCACCTTGAAGCATATGCATGCTTATGATTTGGTTCAAAATTTGCCTGTCATTTAAGACAAAGCTAATGTGTGCAGTGCTTGTCAATATGGCAAGCAAAACAAACTTCCCTTTCCACCTAAAAGCAATTGGAGAGCCTCAAAGAAGCTAGAGCTGGTGCACACCGATGTGTGTGGACCTATGAGCACACTTTCCTTAAATGGCAGCAGATACTTCTACTATTTGTGGATGATTATTTAAGGTTCTACTGAGTTTATTTCCTCAAACTAAAATCTGAAGTGTTTGAGATCTTTCTAAAGTTTAAAGCCATGGTGGAAAGTGAATCTGGATGTCTGATCAAAAGGCTCGGGTCTGATAATGGAACAGAGTAAACTCTGGGGAATTTATCAAATTTTGTGAGCAATCTGGTATAAAACAGTAGTTAACTAATCCTTACACTCCTCAACAAAATGGAGTAAGTGAAAGGAAGAACACGACAATCATGGAGATGGCCAGGTGCTTGCTATATGAAAAAGACCTTCCTAAAAGGTTTTAGGCTGAAGCTGTTGACACATCACTATATCTGATAAACTTGCTGCAAACAATGGCCTTGAACGGGAAAACTCCTTATGAAGCTTGGCATGGAATCAAGCCTTCAGTTGACCACCTCCGAGTGTTTGGATGTGTGTGTTATTCTCTTGTCCTAGAAGTGAAGAGAGACGAGCTTGATAAAAGGGTTGAGGTTGGGATCTTCCTGGGGTACAACAGCAAATCAAAAGGCTACAAGCTGTATAATGTAACTTCAGGGAAGGTTGTGGTCAACAGAAATGTTAAATTTGATGAATTAGCAAAGTGGAATTGGGAGCAAGAAAAGGTTGAAGCTTTAGAGCCACTTGTAATGCTTCAAGAACAGAATGAAGATTCAGAGAGTGACACTGAAGTTCCAGTGAGGGGCACCAGATCACTGCAGGATGTGTATGACAGATGCAATGAAGCCATAATAAAGCCTACAAGTTATTCTGAAGCAACCAAACAAGATGCATGAAGATCAGCAATGACTCAGGAAATGAAGATGATTGAAAAGAATGCAACCTGGCAACTTGTAGACAGACCAACCAACCATAAGATGACTGGTGTCAAGTGGGTTTACAGAACCAAAATCAATCCAGATGGTTCTATAAACAAACATAAGGCCAGATTGGTTGTTAAAGGCTACTTTTAGCAGCAAGGTATTGATTTTTCAGATACTTTTGCTCCTGTGGCTAGGCATGACACTATAAGGCTTCTTATAGCCTTAGCAGCAATGAAGGGATGGAGAGTTTATCACTTAGATGTGAAATAAACATTTTTAAATGGCTTGCTTGAGGAGGAGATCTATGTTGAGCAACCAGATGATTTTCAAGTTCCAGGGAATGAAGACAAAGTGTATAAGCTCCATAAAGCCCTCTATGGCTTAAAACAGGCTCCAAAGGCCCGGTATAGCAGAATTGATGCCTATTTGCTGCAAGAGGGGTTTATATGAAGTGAAAGTGAAGCTACATTGTATGTGAAGAAGCTTAAAGATGAGGAGCAGCTTATTGTGTCCCTATATGTTGATGATTTACTTGTTACAGGTGACAATGAGGAGTTCCTAAGACATTTCAAACAGAACATGAAGAATGAGTTTGAAATGTCTGACTTGGGTGAAATGAAGTACTTTCTTGGGATGAAAATCCATCAGTCTGATGCAGGCATCTTCATTTCTCAAAGGAAGTATGTCTTGGAAGTGTTAAAAAGGTTCAAAATAGAGAAAAGCAAATCAGTGGCAACGCCACTAGTTGTGAATGAAAAATTATCCAAGTCAGATGGTGCTAGTGATGCTAATGCCTCTGTTTACAGAAGCTTAATTAGAAGTCTATTGTATTTGTCTGCTACCAGACCAGATATTATGTATTCTGCTAGTTTACTCTCAAGATTCATGCAAGCTCCTAGTCAAGTTCATTATGGTGTAGCTAAGAGAGTTCTAAGATACATAAAAGGGACAGCAGATTATGGTTTATGTTATTTGAAGAATGAAAGCAGTAAGCTCCAAGGGTATGCTGACAGTGACTGGGCAGGAAGTGTGGATAATTCCAAAAGCACTTCAGGGTATGTTTTTTATTTGGAAGTGATGTGTTTTCATGGAATTCGAAGAAGCAAGATGTTGTTGCTTAATCCTCTACTGAGGCTGAGTATATCTCTGCAGCAACAGCCGCAAACCAAGCCATTTGGCTAAGAAAACTTTTGGCTGATTTGGAACAGAATCTAGATGAAGCTACATCAATCTGGGTTGATAACAAGTCAGCTATAGCAATCACTAAAAAACCTGTTCAGCATGGAATAACCAAGCATATTAATGCTAAGTTTCATGCCATTAGAGAGGTTGAAAAGCTTGGTGAAGTTATTGTTGTATACTGCAAATCAGAAGATCAGATTGCAGATGTGTTGACCAAGGCTGTTTTTAAGCCAAGGTTTGAATTCCTAAGGACAAAGCTTGGAGTCTCCAAGAAAAATCTCAAGGAGGAGTGTTAGACAATTGAGACTTTTCCTAGGTACTCTAAGTAGAATATTGTTTTTTTTTTTATTTTTTTATATTGAAGTCAGTATATGAAAACTAACAGTGATATTGTCTGCCAGTGTGTATCTTGTGGTTAGGTGATGTTTTGTTCAAATGTCTTGTAACTCCTTACTTCAAGGAGTATTGGTTCAACAACCTTACCTAAGGTTATTTTGTATTCATATATTAAAAGTATGAATGAGAAGCAAAACATACAGAGCATTCTCTTCTCAGCTTCTGTTTTTCTTTTCCCATCAATCTCTGGAAACCTTTGAATATTTGAGCAGCCTGAAAGAATTAATGTTTCAAGAGATTCCATTCCAATTTTGGTTGGAAGACTCCTAAGACTTTTGCAGCCTCCTAAATTAAAAAGTTTAAGCCTCTTAAGAACTCCAATGGATGGATGAACATCGCATTCCTGATCTGACCAATCTGATGTCGATAAATTCTTGGTTTCGCGTTCAAGGAAAATAGAGTCTGAGATTGTTTACCGACAAGGGTAAAGCATGAGAAATGGGAACTATGAAAATAAGAATGAGATTCTCTCTCACTTTTGAGCTTGACTGTGGTTGGTACTGGCTAGGACTAAAAGGATATAACTATCAATTTTCGATATGAGACGATTACAAGACACGAATATTATATAAAAAAATAACTCAAACACAACATAAAATACGACACAACATAAAATATGATATGAATACAGGAACTTATCAAAATTTTTATAATACGAATTAATAAAGTGTTAAAATTTATATAAATATATAACACTTTAAATACGATTATGACATAAAAAATAATACGAATTGCCATATCTACTAATGGTTGCAAGTTGGCCTAATCTGGATTTAGTTTCTGCATACTACATACAGATGGGACTTAATTTGGACTCAATTTCTTGTAAGCAAGTGCAAGCCCATTTATAAAGCCCAAACTTTATTATTCAATATCAGACATATATATAATTTTGGCTACAAGAGCCCTTACTTAAGTGACATGTGTCTTTTTTAGATAAAAAAGTAATTATTTTATTTGTAAAAGATAGTTTTGAGATTTTATGTACAAAGAGTAAAATTAAAAAAAAAAAAAAATGAAGAGATGAGGGCATACTTGACAATTCATGTATCCGTATCGTGTTCGTATTTTTTTCATGTCATAATCGTGTTTAAGGTGTTTTATATTTTTGACATGTTAATAATTTATATTATATAGATTTTGACATTTTCGTGTATTCGTGTCGTGTCTGTATTTCGTGTCATATTTTAATTATTTTTTTCGTGTCGTGTCTAATATTTTCAGGTCTAGATGAGGGTAAGTTAAAGAGAGAAACGGGAAAATGAAAAAAAAAGAAAAAGAAAAAAAAAAGAGATGGGTGGGATTAGAGGTGCTTATAGGTCGGGCCGGGCTTAGGTATGGTACCAACTCAATATATACTTGCCCAAGCCCAGACCGACCCGAAATATGAGCCTCAAATTCTACCCAAACCCGTTCATATTTGTAAATGGATAGTCCAAATCCGTTTAAGCCTGACCATATTTTTTTTAAAATTTAAATAAATATTTTATTATTATTTAATTTTAGTAATTTTAGCTTTTTTTTCTTTTTTTTTTTAAGTTTTAAAACATGAATAAACTTAGCATATTTTTAAATGTTTACACTATAATATTATATATATTTATTTTTTATATGATATAAATTACATAATGTATATAAAAATAAAAATAATATATTATATAAATAAAAAATGGGAGGGCCAGGCTGGGCTCGGGCATTGATAGTTGGAGCCAAGGTCCAGCCCATTTTCTAAACGGACCTCATTTTTTTATCCAAGGCCATATTTCGAACCTAATATTTTTGTCCAAACCCTTCAAAATATAGGTGGGCTTTCGGACTTAAACGGGTAGCCCGACCCTTGAGCAAGTCTAGGTGGGATAGATGGTGAGAATCTTACTGTAATATAAAATGAGTTACAAAAAACATTGTTCACAACTGCACAGATATATGACTGACACCTGTCAAAGATGGAGAAAGAATTTTATAAATTGTTGAGGGTATTTTTGATAGAGAATGAAAAGAATGAATGGATAGAGAGAAAAAAAGACATTGGAGCTAAAAAGTAAACAGGATGAGAAGAACGGAGAACAAGAAAAAAATAGAATGAAGAGAAAGAAAAAAATCGGATCCATATGAATATTATGAAAGAAGGGAAGAAGAGGGGTACTATGAGATTGCCTTCATCTCGCACTTCTCCCATCTTTTTTAATTTTTTTTAATCTTTTTACTTTCTCTTATTTCTTTCATTTTTCTTTCTTTTCATTATTAATTTTCTCATCTTTTTTTTTCATCTTATTTTTTAAAAAATTTTCTTTTGTTCTTCTTTAATGTTTTTATTTTTTTCTCTATTATCTTTATTGTAGTAAAATAATTGAATAAAAATAATCAATGATATTTTGTTTGAAAAACAATAAAAATATACATATTTCAAATTAAAATATTTAAATCCCTTTTTCATCTATTATTTTTTCGATATTATATTAAATATATTATCATTTTGAATAGTTAAAAAATTATAAGAAAAGATTAGAGCTATCAAAGGACCGGGTTCATCTCCAAACCTGAAGTCCTGTTTAATATTTATGAGAGTTTGAACAAAAATATTAAGTCAATTAAACGGGTTTGGACAAAATTTTGAGATCGTTTAAAAATGAGTTGGGTCTTGACTCCAACATTTAAGGTTTAAACCCAGTTCAATTCGGCTATTAATTATATAATATATTATTTTTGTATGTTTATATATTATATAATTTATATTATATAAAACTATATATTTTAATGTATACATTAGAAAATATATTAAGCTATCAATTTTTGAATATTGATAAGGGGAAATACTAAACACTAAATAAAAAATATAATATTTTTATTTTTTTAGAAAAAAATTATTTAGATGGGTCTAGGTTGTATCATTTATTATTTAGACGATTTTGATAAGAATTTAAAACCCGAATAGTTGGGTCAAACTGGACTTTTGCAAGTATGTATCATATTGATAATATATCTATGCTGATCTAAACTTGATCTGACCTTATCCAATTCGATGCATGAACACTTTTTTAAAAAATAAATATTATATCGATGCTTATACTTTAACTTTTTTAAAAACATAAATAATATATAGTTTTTAAAATAAAAAGACCCGAGCGAAGACGGTAAAGTTTTCTAGTAATGAAATAATATGAGCTCTAAAAATATCACAATTCTTGATTATAATGATTAATAGTGGATTAAGATTCCTAATCAATAGAAATAAAATCTTAGGCTGTTATAACATACTCATGTTTCCTACCTTTTCTTCTTCTTCTTTCCCCCTCCCCCCCTCTTTTTCCTTATTTTAAGAATACACTCTAAGATTTAAGGCTAAAATTCAAACTATTAGCATTTTTTTCTTCTTTTTCTCATAAACCTTATTTCATGACTGGTATATGTGATTTCTCTCCTTCAATATTCACTTTCCCTTCAAACCTAAGGGCCAAAGTTACCATTTTAATTAGCATATGGTTGTTCTTATTTTTGCTGATATTTCATTGGGAAAATGTATGTTACCGGACATGAGACGAATATGTGTCCGACACAGATATACTTAATTTTTTTAAATTTTTTTCATGTATTTGGAGGATCATATCCTAATACCTATATCGAATATGTGTCGAACACAAGTGTGGAATACAAATATTTTTAAAAAAATAAAAAAATCCAAGTAACATAAAAGAAAATATTTACTATTTCATGCACAACTGCCTCCATATCAAACAAGGTAAAAAGAAAATCATCACTCTTTTTTTTTTTTTCTCGAATACAAAGAAAACCATAAGTGTAGCCTGTCTAGGCTTCGATTATTTGCAAACAGAGAGGTTTGACAACAAATTAAAGCCAAAAAAAAGTAATAAACTAAATTTTATAAGCATTTTTCCTTCTTGAACTTATTGAAAGAGTGATACCTTTAGGTTTGAATTCTCCTCTTTAACCTTGCTTTCAGCAGAACAAATGAAACATAGAGCCAATCCTTCACATTATCCATGAAGAAAAAATAGGAATGCCTCCAAGAACGGTTGAAAAACACAGCACCACAAAATCCCCAAAAACCCACAGCAAATCCAAGTCCCATGCCAGCATAAAACCATTTTCTGAATTCATCAAAATCATCTTGGCCTCTTCCTGGTTGACCACGAGGTTTTTCCACTGGTCCTGAGCAATTTGGTGTGACTGGAGGACCACAAAGTCCATGATTATGGGTAAATGTTGAAGGATCAAAGAGCTGTAGTTGAGACCCTGTTGGAATTTTCCCTGACAAATAATTATGGGACAAGTCCAAGCTACCCAGAAATGTCAACTCTGACAAGCTTGGTGGGATGCTGCCTGAAATTTTGTTTCTTGACAAATCAAGCGATTCTAATTGTCTTAATTGCCCAATCTTTCGAGGGATTTTGCCAGTCAACAAGTTCCTTGATAAATTCAATGCAACCAATTCTCGAAGACTAGTTAGTTCTTCAGGAATCTCTCCTATTAATTTATTACTCGAGAGATCAATGACTATTAACAGTCCAAGAATTTTTGCATACTTTTGCTTCATTCCTTTCCATGTAAGTAGTGCCTCGTCAACATAGTCAACATCAATGAAAACTGAATTAGGATCTATTTTTCTTGAAATGGAATGCTCAATTGTTCTGCTTAAATTCATCTTTTGAGACATAGAAATGAAATCACTGAAACATCGTGGAAGGGTGCCAGAGATTTTGTTTACAGAGAGGTCCAAGATTTGAATGTTATTCAAGCCACAAAGTTGACGGGGTATAGTTCCATTAAATTGATTGTTTTGAAGGCTAAGAAAAATTAAGAATGAGAAACTTTCCCCGATCCACTCAGGTATATTTCCTGATAGTTTGTTATCACTTAGGTCCAGAAATTTTAAACGCCAACAATTTCCTAAAGATGAAGGTAATTCTCCTGAGAAGCTATTGCTGCGTAAACTGAGCATTTGAAGAAGCGCTAGAGATCCCATCGATCTAGGAATTGAGCCAGACAAATTATTCTCAGCCAAATTCAAGGCTTTTAGACTGAAGAATCTTGCCAAACAATGGGGAATCACTCCAGAAAATAGATTGCTCGAGAGATCAAGCAACCTGATTGTGTCTGGAATTTCACAAATTGAAGTGATTGAACCAGAAAACTTGTTTTTGGAGAGGTTTAAGGACACCAAAAGGCTTGTCAGTTGTGGCAATGGACCCGTGAAATTATTAGAGCTTAAATCTATAAAAGAGCCAAAAATCAAGCATTTTTGGTCAGGAAAGATACTACTACAGTTATTTGGAAGAGTTCCGCTGATCTGGTTGAAAGATAGGTTTAAATTATATACTAGCACAGAAGTGTTCCAAAACCAATGTGGGATGGAATCTGAAATTCCCGCAGCTGAAAAATCAATTTTAGAAGGCAAAATATCTTGATATCGAATCCATTCCGGGAAACGTGGCCCTAACTTACAAGAGCCAAGGGATAGAGTATGTAGTTGAAAAGGAGGAATCCACCCAGAGTTGAATTTTAAAGCCAAAGAACTGTAAGATAAATCCAACTTCCTTAAGTTGCTTAGATTAGAGAAATGTGCTTCGGAGATTACAACCTTATCAAAAGAATTTCCATGAAGCTCTAATGTCGAGAGGTTAGAGAGCTGTCCGATGTCTTGGCTTATGGTTCCATTTAAACGGTTGTATCCAAGACTTAGTACTTGCAAGGATGATAGTTTTGCGATTTCATTAGGCACTGACCCCGTCAATTGATTCTCAGTTAAATCCAAATACTCTAGCGAGTATGTTGTGCATAAAGATGTAGTTTGAAGAAATCCAAAAACATCTCCTCTGAGATTGTTGGATCCGAGATCTAATGAACGCAAACTACATATATTCCATAAAAATGTAGGAATCTCACCATCAAGCAGGTTGCTGCTCAAACTAAATTCTCTTAGAGCAATCATATTCTCGAAAGTTTCAGGAATCGAACCTGTCAACTGATTCGATGAAAGATCAAGAGTGACCAATCTCGAAAGGTTTCCTAGTTGAGAAGGAATTGATCCACTAAATTGAGATCCAAAGAGAACCAGATAGGTCAATTGTTTAAGAGAGCCAATGAACTCGGGAATGTGGCTCCCGTTAAAATCATTGAGACTGAGATCTAGATAACTCAAATAAGACAATTCAAGCAATGAAGGACTAATTGTACCTGTTACATTTCCAATTTTGCCTGGGAGATCAAGCTTTACCACATGGCCAGTACTGTCGCTGCACCCGACACCAATCCATGCACAGCAATCGCCATTGTTATCCTCATCGTTTCCCCATGAAGAGATGTCGAGCAGTGCAAAAGTACCATACTTATAGTTTACAGCTGCAAGGCTGTGCTTGAAGTCGAGCAACGCTTGCCTCTCACTAGCTTTGCACCTTATTGTAAGGCTAGCTTCAGTGGGTCTCTCAAGAAGAAAAACAAGTGCCAGAAATAAAACTAGGAGGAGGCCAAAGGAGTACTTTTTAGTGGACATTATAATCAAGCAATCTGATTGTGTTACGTTTGAATACATTGCTGACACTTCAGGCAATGCCCTCCTTAAATAATGGTTTTGCTTCATAAATTGTTAATTATTTTGTTGTGGAAACTGGAAAGCTGATGTACAACATGTTTTTCTTTTTCTTGGTCTTCTTTTTTTTTTCACCAATTTTTTCTTGGTCTTTACCCTCCTTAAGAAGTTTTTCTCCATTTCTAGGAACATACATACGACAGCTAAGAAACCATTAGCAATTTGAGTTTATATATGTAACAATAATCATTGTAAGTCTCCAACACGGAAATCACAATTAGGCTTTGCTTGTTATAATGTCTTGGCATGATAATTTTGGATATGATCTAAAAACACAATACAAATATAACATGTTTAATAAATATGATTAACACGATCAACATGATATATTTAATATATTTATTATATTTTTTTATAATTTAATAATTTATATTATATTTATGTTTACGCGATTATAATAAAAAAAAATGTAAAACACGACATTCTTAGACCGTTTACCAAATCTAATAATATCCAAAATACTTCTCCATTAAGCTCTTGAAATTTGTTTTCTAACGTATTCTATAAATCAGAAAGTCAGTCTTAATTTAGAATATTTATAAACCTTGGGTCCTTTTTCCATACCGAAAGGAGATTAGCTTTTGACTTCAGGCAATGCCCTCCTTAAATAATGGTTTTGCTTCATAAATTGTTAATTATTTTGTTGTGGAAACTGGAAGGCTGATGTAAAACATGTTTTTTTTCTTGGTCTTTGCCTTTCTTAAAAAGCACATGTTTTTATCACCATGGTTGGTTGGAGTGGTTGTAGAAGGATAATTTTTTTTGATCAATTACAAATTGCCACGTGTTAATTGAAATTTCTTTTAATTAAGAAATTTTTAATTAAATTATGCATTATCATATCATAATTAATTATTTTATAATTAATTAAATATGTACACATGGCTTGACCAATCAAATTGCAAGGATTCATGGGTCACCCAATTAAACTTCACCCATGTGTCATAATTACTTCATCTCTAATTAAATTAAATTAATTAAGAGATAAATAATGAAGTTTTATCTCTAATTAAATTAATTAAGAGATAAATAAATATTTTATCTCTAATTTAATTAATTAATTAAGGGATAAATAATGAAGTTTTATCTCTAATTAAATTGAATTAAATTAATTAAGAGATAAATAAATATTTTATCTCTAATTTAATTAATTAAGAGATAAATAATAAAGTTTTATCTCTAATTAAATTGAATTAAATTAATTAAGAGATAAATAAATATTTTATCTCTAATTTAATTAATTAAGAGATAAATAAATATTTTATCTCTAATTTAATTAACTAAGAGATAAATAATGAAGTTTTATCTCTAATTAAATTAAATTAATTAAGAGATAAATAAGGAAGACAAGTTCTTTTAGAACTCTTTTTCACCTGGCTGGCTACCACTATAAATAGAGACCTCCCCTTAACACAAATTCACAATTGAGAAGCCTGAAGAGAACAAAAAAGATTTGGAAGAGTTAAATCCTCTCCAAAGTCTTAAGAAGAGATAGATTTGGAAGAGTTAAACCTCTCCAAAGTCTTAAGAAGAAATAGATTTGGAAGAGTTAAATCTCTCCAAAGTCTCAAGAAGAAAAAGATTTGGAAGAGTTAAATCCTCTCCAAAATCTCAAGAAGAAATCTCTGCAGAATTGAAGCAAGAAATTCTTAAGAACACCATCGTGTCTGTTCTTAAAGATTTCTCAAGAAGTTGCTCTTCGATCTTGTGTTGATCCAAGAAAGAAGATAAATCCTGTTTGCTCAAGATCAAGTCTCGAAGACCCTTGAAGCAAACAACGTGTGTTCAAGATCAAGTCTCAAAGACCCTTGAAGCCAATTTCAAGATCAAGTCGTGAAGACCCTTGAATTAAAATTTTGCTGAAGAAAAGAATCAAAGGATTTCTTTCTTTAAGAATATTCAGAGATTGTAACCTCAAAATTTGATTAATAAAATTATTATTTGACTCCAAATTTTCCTTGTTATATTTTTGACGCGAAATTTGTGTGTATAAATTTTGGCACGCCCAGTGGAACAATCTCTGCCTTTCATCTCTTTTCTTCAAAACTCAAGTTATCAAGTTGCAATGGCTCCCAAGAAGAACCTTGCTAACAAACCAACTCTCAAGCCTGCTCGAGCTAATCCTGCAGTCTACCCCACTTCATCGTCAAGCATTGATATCCCTGCTCATCCTTATGGCACTAGGAGGAAGACCAAAGCTCTTGCTGAATTGTATGAGCAAACTTTTCCGGTGCTCAATCAAAACCCTCTCTATGACACTTCTTCTCCAATTCAAGACTTAGAAGAAGTTTCCGCTGGACAAGTTGATTCTCATCGAGGATCAAGTGCAAGTCACCAGTTAACATACAAAGAACAAGATAGCTACTCAAGCAACAAGCATATTCCATCCTCTGCTCCAAAATCAAGTTCTGGAGTAATGGCTGTCATGACAACTGGCACCACATCATTGGAAGAACAAGTTGCACTTCTGGCAAAATCTGTTGAAATTCTTTCAGCAAGTATCAAAGAGAAGGATAACCAGATCGCTTCCATGATGGACAAGATCGCTAGTCTCACTGGAAAAAGGAACGAAGCTTCAAACCAAAATTGGCAATCAATCTTTCAAGATGATGGTGAGAACTCTGGCAAGGAAGTTGCTAAGGATTCTAAAGAAAAGATCAATGAACTCGTCACTACCAGTCAGCTCAAAGATCTTATCAAGGAGGCTATCAAAGATCAAGTTGAAAGCATCACTCAACCTTCATATACATATGCAAAACCATATTCTCAAAGGATCGATCGTCTGAGGATGCTTGGGAACTATCAACCCCCAAAGTTTCAGCAGTTCGATGGAAAAGGAAATCCACGCCAACATGTTGCACATTTCGTGGAAACTTGCAATAATGCTGGTACCTATGGGGATCTCATGGTGAAGCAGTTCGTTCGCTCCCTAAAAAGCAACGCCTTTGATTGGTATACTGATCTTGAGCCTGGGACGATTGACAGCTGGGAACAGCTTGAGCGTGAATTCCTTAATCGATTCTACAGCACTCGTCGCTTAGTCAGCATGATCGAACTCACAAGCTCACGTCAATGGAAGGATGAGCCAGTCATTGATTACATACACAGATGGAGAAATCTGAGCCTTAACTGCAAAGAAAGACTGTCTGAGTCTTCGGCTCTTGACATGTGCATCCAAGGCATGAATTGGGGCTTGCGTTACATTCTTCAAGGCATTAAGCCTAAGACCTTTGAAGAATTAGCCACTCGTGCTCATGATATGGAGTTGAGTATGACAGCTGCTGGAAATCAAGAACCTCCGGTGCAAGAGCCAAAGAAAGGAAAGGAAAAACAAGATACTCGCAAAGGGGGCAAAACTTTTATCAATAAGGGAGAAAGCAAACAGTCCATGGCCGTGACTACCAAGCCTCTTAAGATCTCCCAAGTCAAAACAATCTCAAGAGATGAAATCTTCTCCTTTCCAAGACAAAGGTAAAGGCAAGATCACTTTGAAGGAGAGGCAAGAAAAGAAGTATCCTTTTCCTGATTCTGATGTTTCAAGCATTCTTGAAGAACTTTTAAAGACTAAGCTGATTCAGTTGCCAGAAATGAAGCGACCTGAAGAAGCTGATAAAGTAGAAGACCCCAATTATTGCAGGTACCATCGCTTGATTAGCCATCCTCTGGAGAAGTGCTTTATTTTGAAGGATAAAATCATGCGACTCTATGAAGAAGGAAAAATCGAGTTTGAAGAAGAAACGATGTCGTCAAATTTGGCATCAGTCAATATGGTTTCTCAATCCAATTTGCTGGATAGAACCATGAAATTTGGCTCTTTTGATCCTATCATACTGGCTCCAAGTACAAGTACGATGGAGGGTCTTCAGGAAAGTGGGGGCAACTATTTGCTTCAAAGACAAAATCAAGATTACGATGGTTGGACTCTAGTCACACGCCGAAGAAGCAAAAGGAAGAATCTTCCAAAAGTTGTGAAAGTGCCTACAAGAGCTAAGATGATCAAACGACCATCTGAATTTCCAAAGCCCAATGTGCCTCAAGAAGCAAAAAAGCCATCACGGGGTAAAAATTCAGTAGGGAGAAAGTCAAGGAGGCAAATCACTTTAAACGAATTCATGCCAATTCAGCTTAGAAATGAAGATTTGGTTTTCATGACTTGTTACCATAACGGTGGCAATGAAGATAATGAAAACAACATTGACTCAGTAGCATTTGAAGTTGATGATCATACTTGTGCTACAAAAATTAACTTTTCTGATGAAGATCTGTTGCTAGGGTCAACCCCTCATAATCGGCCGTTGTTCGTCGTAGGATATACTCGAGAACAGAAGATCAATAGAATCTTGATCGATGATGGTTCTGCTGTCAACATACTCCCGTTGATGACAATGAAAGAATTGGGAGTTCCTTTGGATGAGTTGATGCAAAGCCGCTTGATGATCCAAGGATTCAACCAAGGGGGACAAAGAGCTCTTGGAAAACTTAGACTTCAACTTTTCATTGGAGATATGGAGTCAAGTCCACTTTTCCATGTGATTGATGCCAAAACGACATACAACATGTTGTTAGGACGACCGTGGATACATCAAAATGGTGTAGTCTCCTCAACTCTGCATCAATGTCTCAAGTATTGCAGAAACGGTCAAGTCAAGACGATCCTTGCAGACGCTAAGCCATTTACTATAGCAGAAGCACATTTCGCAAATGCAAAGTTTTATCTAAAAGATACATTTATCGAAGAAGTAATGCCCAACCCGATGCAAGAATTAAAGCAAAAGGGAAAGAATTTGGCTTCTTCCACAGTTGGAGAAGATGAAATTGCTCAAGGTTTAAAGGATCTGACTCTTCCCCTCACTAACTTGGAAGAATCAAGAGGCCTTATACCTCTACTGCAAGGATTTGTTAGGCCAGTAGAAGAACCTCTTTGTGAGCATCAAGATCTTCCTACTCATCGAGCTAAAGATTTTGATCCTAATGCTTATAGGTTGCTTGTCAAAGCTGGATATAAACAAGAGGATGTTGCAAAATTGGCTCACGAGACAAAAGAGCCTAGCAAAGAAAAGCTGCAAAGTTCATTCAAGATCCGTCAGATCTGGCAAAAGAAAATTGATCACGTCGGAACTTCTAGAGAAGGGCTTGGATATTCTCCATTAAAGTTGAAGATTCATAAACAAACTTCGAGGTACATAAATGTGGAGGAAGTTCTCGAGGAGCAAGAAGATGCAGTGAAGCCACCAGGATTTTCAGTATTTGATCGTTTGGGAGCACGCTCAACACGACGTTCAGTGTTTGATCGTTTGAGCATTCAATCATCACGAAGGTCAGTTTTTGAATGAATGGGAGAAAAATGCAGTGAAGTTTCTGTAAATAAACCAATTTCCATTCAGTCAAGGCTTGGAAGTCTGGACTCCGAAGAAGTTAACTGTGGCCGAAAAAGAAAATTTTCCACTTTAAAGGAATCAAGAGATTTTCACAGCAAAATTCCTTCTCGAATGAAAAGGCAAAGCGAATGGAAGGTAACTACTGGTGAAGTTTTAAAAGCTAGAAAGCACACAGTGGTTATAACCAAATTAGTCTCATACTCAGAGGAAGAAGAACTTGAAGAAACAGAAATCTTTACTTCTAACCATGTATCTGTAAAGGAAACTGGTGAAAAATCTCAAGAGGAAGAAGCCCAAGAAGCCCCTTCGTCTTTTGAAGAAGGAAATCAAGCTACTATTGATGAGCTAAAGGAGGTTAACATCAGTACTAGTGAAGATCCACGACCGATCTTTATTAATGCTTGCTTACCACCAGAAGAGGAAAAAGCCTATCTTGATCTTTTGATAGAGTATCGAGATATCTTTGCTTGGACTTACAAAGAGATGCCGGGACTTGATCCAAAAGTAGCTATGCATCGTCTGGCTGTCAAGAAAAGTGTCCGACCTATCAAACAAGCTCAACGACGTTTCTATCCTGACTTGATCCCCCACATTGAAGCTGAGGTAAATAAGCTCATCAAAGCTGGCTTTATTAGAGAAGTCAAGTATCCCACTTGGATCTCAAATATTGTTCCAGTAAGAAAGAAAAATGGTCAACTTCGAGTTTGTGTAGATTTTCGAGACTTGAACAATGCTTGTCCAAAGGACGACTTTCCTCTCCCTATAACAGAAATAATGGTTGATGCTACAACTGGCCATGAAGCTTTGTCATTTATGGATGGATCGTCTGGCTATAATCAAATTCGCATGGCTCCAAGAGATGAAGAACTTACTGCATTTCGAACTCCAAAAGGAATATACTGTTACAAAGTTATGCCGTTTGGATTAAAGAATGCAGGTGCTACTTATCAAAGAGCAATGCAAAAGATCTTTGATGATATGCTTCACAAGAATGTCGAATGTTATGTGGATGACTTGGTAGTGAAGTCAAAGAAAAAATCCGATCATCTTGCTGATCTTCACCAAGTGTTTGAAAGATTGCGTAGATACCAATTGAAGATGAATCCGCTCAAGTGTGCGTTCGGAGTATCCTCGGGCAAGTTTTTGGGGTTCATCGTACGACATCGTGGGATTGAGATCGATCAATCAAAAATAGATGCAATCATGAAAATGCCTGAACCGCGCAATCTGCATGAACTTAAAAGTCTGCAAGGAAGATTGGCATATATCCGACGCTTTATCTCAAACTTGGCTGGTCGATGTCAACCATTTAGCCGGCTAATGAAGAAGGATGTCCCTTTTGTCTGGGATGAGGCCTGCAGTAATGCTTTTAAGAGCATTAAGACCTTTTTGTTACAACCACCTATTCTGAAGGCACCTATACCAGGACAGCCGTTAATCCTTTATATTGCTGCACAAGAACGTTCCTTAAGAGCATTGTTGGCACAAGAGAATGATGAAGGAAAAGAAACTGCACTCTACTACCTTAGTAGAACTCTTAATGGCGCTGAATTAAATTATTCTCCCATTGAAAAGACTTGCTTGTCATTGATGTTTGCAGTTAAAAAGCTGAGGCATTATTTGCAAGCTCATTCTGTTCGTTTGATTTCGCGAGCAGATCCCCTCAAATATCTCATGTCCAAGTCTGTGCTCAGTGGAAGATTGGCAAAATGGGCTCTTTTGCTACAAGAGTTCGATATTATTTATATTCCACAAAAGGCCGTTAAAGGGCAAGCACTTGCCGATTTCCTTGCGAACCATCCGATTCCAGATGATTGGGAATTCTCTGAAGATCTCCCAGATGAAGATGCTCTTTTCATCGAAATTCCCAGGCCATGGAAACTATTCTTCGATGGGGCTGCCCGTCAAGATGGAGCTGGAGCAGGTGTTGTCTTTGTCACTTCAGAAGGAGATGTATTGCCTTATGCATTTACTCTCACTGAAAATTGTTCCAACAATGTAGCAGAATACCAAGCGCTGATCATTGGATTGGAAATGGCAGTGGATATGAAGATCACTCAACTTAAAGTGTTTGGGGATTCCAAATTGGTCATCAACCAACTTCTTTCACTTTACGAAGTTAAGAAGCCAGACCTCTTACCATATGTCAACTATGCGAAGAAGATTTTGGAATGGTTTGACAATGTAAGCTTGGAACATGTACCAAGAAGAGAGAACAAGCAAGCAGATTCTCTAGCTAATCTAGCATCAGCTCTTGCCATGCCAAGTGTAGAAGTAAAAGTCCCTCTTTGCAAACAATGGATTTTGCCTCCAGTTGATTTTAAAGATAACAACACGGAATCCAATGTTGTTTCAGTTTGCGAAGTTGAAAAAAAAGATTGGAGACAACCATTGATTGATTATTTAGAGCATGGGAGCCTACCCAATGATCCAAGGCATAAAACAGAAGTGAAACGTCGAGCTCCTCGATTTATTTACTTCAAGGGTACGCTCTATCGTCGCTCTTTTGATGGTGTCTTCCTTCGATGTTTAGGAGAAGATGAAGTATCCAAAACCTTACAAGAAGCTCATTCAGGAATTTGTGGTGCACATCAGTCTGGAGCTAAATTGCACTTTCAAATTAAAAGAATGGGATACTACTGGCCAACAATGGTAAAGGATAGCATGGACTACTCCAAGAAATGTCAAGCTTGTCAGTTTCATGCAAACTTCATCCATCAACCTCCTGAACCATTACATCCGACAGTCACATCTTGGCCGTTCGATGCTTGGGGACTTGATTTGGTAGGACCATTACCTAAGAGTTCACTAGGACATATGTATATACTTGCCGCTACAGATTACTTTTCAAAGTGGACAGAAGTGGCACCTTACAGGGAAGTAAAAAAGGAAACTGTTGCAACTTTTATCAGGACAAACATCATTTATCGGTATGGTGTACCTCGTCACATCATAACTGATAATGGGAAGCAGTTTGACATGAGTAAATTATGTGCACAGTTTGACTTCAAGCAGTACAAGTCTTCAATGTACCATGCTCCAGCAAACGGATTAGCAGAAGCTTTTAACAAGACTTTGTGCAATCTTCTCAAGAAAGTTGTTAATCGTTCAAAGAAAGATTGGCATGAAAGGATAGGAGAAGCTCTGTGGGCTTATCGAACTACATATCGCACACCAACTCAAGCCACTCCATATGCACTAGTTTATGGTGTAGAAGCTGTTCTACCACTTGAGCGACAAATTCCATCATTGAGGATTGCAATCCAGGAAGATCTATCTAGTGAAGACAATGTACGCTTACGTTTGGAAGAATTAGAAGCACTGGATGAAAAAAGGTTGGAAGCCCAACAACGCTTGGAGTGCTATCAAGCTCGACTATCCAAAGCTTTTAATAAGAAAGTCAAGCAGCGATCTTTCCAAGTTGGAGATTTAGTCCTTGTTGTAAGAAGACCCATAAATACTTCACATCGTATTGGCAACAAGTTCCTTTCAAAATGGGATGGACCATACGTTGTTCGAGAAGTTTATACCAATGGTGCATACAAGATCGTTGATCAAGATGGTGTCAAAGTTGGACCAATCAATGGAAAGTTTTTGAAGCGTTACTATGCTTAAAGAAGATGTTGCTCCTAAGCACGAGCTTAAACTGCATATCCAAAAAAAAAAAAAAAAAGCCCGCTATGTTGAAAATCCTTTCTAGGACAACTTAGGCAAAAGTTAGGGCACAAAAAAAAATGATGAACTACGTTATGACTTGATCCTTCAAATTCGAGGGTACGTAGGCAGCTTGGTTTCATTGCCAAGTTCAGTCCAAACAAAAAAAAAAATTTGATTCAAATATTATCTTTTGTTCACTTGAAAGTATCATGATAATTCTCCATTCAAATTTCATGATTCAAATTATTTTTCAAGTAAAACAAATCTTTTGCAAATTAAAGATCTTTGGGAATTTAATTTGTAGTCCATACATGATGCAAAAATGCTTCAGAAAGTGCAAAAGAAAGATGATATATGGAGAAAAAGAAATTTAACTTCATTTCAAATTTGAAAAGAACTTACAATAATAATAATAAAAAAAAACTAGCAAGCCTAAGAACTAATATAAATTTCAAAAAAAAGTTACATCAAAAGGGATTCAGGGCTTCCATTTGAAATTCTTCAAGTCGTCTCGAGAGGCTTCCAACATATTTCGCAACAAATCTAAGTTTTTGGCTTCATCCTCAGTAAGGGTAGTAATAGACTCAACAGAATTCATCTCTTCACGAATCTTGGAGGTGTCGGTTCTTCTTCTTTTCAGTTCATCTTCAGTTTCTTGGAGCGAAGATTCAAGTCTATGTTTTTTGCATTGCAAAGTAATGAACTCTTGCTCTATATCTGCCAAGTTCGACTGCAGGGTGTTAAGGTTCTCAACAGTTTTATGTTCAAGTAACATTGAATCTTTAAGTCGAATTTCAAGTCCTTGAAGTCTTTCAATTCTATCCTTGGATGAAGAAATGGAAGATTCAAGCTCATTAAACTTTTGGACTTGTGTAAAGTAGTCTTCCACCATGCCTTTCAATAAGGATGAATCAACGGACTTAATTGTTTCTATTGCATCAAAGATCTTGTAGACATCACTAGTAAGTGAAGAAACCCGATCAAAAGAAGCGCGAATAATCCTTGGTTGAATGCTTTCCCACAAAATAGTTGCAAGCTTCAACTGACTATCGGATATCACTTTTTCAGCACTAAACTTAGAAAATTCTGGAAGGGCGAGATGACTAGCTTCAACAAGAGGGCCCGTGGAAGTCTTCACTATAGGGGAAGTATCATTAACAATCACATTAGGGCAAGCATCTTCTTGGTTGGAAACGGTACTTGAAACATTATTTCTGATCTTAGCTGCAAGTTTGTTGAACTCATGCGAACTAGAAACTGAAGCTTCACTTTTGGCGGGGGATATATCACCTTGAAAGGATTCCCTTGGCCTGGTTCGCTTCCAATGTCTTTCATGATCACTCTCATCAATTGAATCTTCAATGATCGCATTATGCTTCCCTTCGATGACTTTCGGTAAAACCCTTTGTCCTTCATCAACTAATGACACTGATCGAGGAACTTCTTGTGAAGTCTTCACATGCTCCTCTGTTAAATCTATGGTGGACGAGACTTTGGCTTTATTGGATTTGTCTTGCGAAATCTCTAAAGACTTTTTCTTAACATCCTTTGGAGGTTTTCTTCGCTTTGACGGTGATGTACGGATGCTCGAAATCAAAATATCAATAGAATGCTCAAGGTATGGCTCATGAACTTTCGACCACCATTCCATGTATCTTGCGGTTGCATGATCATTAGGATTTAGAGAACGAGCTGGAGAGATCAATCTGGACTTTGTATGAGAACGAGTGCAAATTCTCCAAAACCTACATAAGTCATCCACAGATCTAGAACGAATATCTTCCTTAAGAGCTCCGGGAATATCTTGACAAAACCCAAATTGTCTCCCAAATCGATAAGGACTGTAAGGTTCCACAACGATGGCTTGGTTACATCGGGCAGGCAAATAGCTCGAACGAACATTAACAAGGTAGCCATGATTGATCTTACTAAGAGCGTCATCATCAACAATCACTTCATCTCTATTCCTGGGATATAAGTTAGCATTCCACACTATGCCACTATGAATCAACTTGCGGGCGTCATAATTCTCAAAGTATTTGGCTCCACCTTCTCCTGAAAACTTGCTCATCAAAGGCCCATATACATCATCTGGATTTTGAAAGTGAGTCCGGAAGTAATAACTTAGCCACCCATAAATATAGTGAATTGGAAAACACGCATCTGAAGAGCCCGCTTGAGCAGAAAGTGTAATTCGGTTTAGTCCATGGTAAATATTGGCTAACACCGGGACCGCGAGATTAACAGTTCTCCCAATCGCCATCAGGCTGGCTATCTTAAATGTCTCTGGCCGAACAAATTCTGAATCTTTACTTGGAAAAACGAAAACACAAATCCAACAAGAAAGGAAGACAGCTAAATAAGTGTCTGTTGTTAAACTGTCTTTGATTCCAAGTGTAGTGAATGCTCCATCTCCTGCCATTCCCCGACCTTGGTATTTCCGAAGAATCCCAGTAGGGTTATGTGTAGCTTTTGGACGAACAAGCTTCTTTGCTTTTCGAGCAGGTGGTTTGGTGTAACGCAATTTCCCTTGAAACCAAAAATTGATCCAATCCTCAATAGACACCTTATCTTCCTTGCCTTGCTTCAAAAGATGGAATGCAGCAAATAGACATTCACAACATCTTGGGATGAATCTTCCCTTGTTATCAAAGCCAGTCAATTCGGCAGCACAAGGAATGACTTCATCATAAAATATGCCGTGAATAGGTAAACCGGTAGCAAGGTGGAGAGTGTTGGTAGCCGGGCACCAAGCTTCACAAAAAGCGCGAATGACGTTCTTGTTGTGATCATAGGTGTATAATGATGCATAAACAGCATCATATATACTAACAGTCGTTAAATTTTTGTTGAAGTGGTACAACACATCTTCAGTCCATTCCCAGTACTTTGGTATGTAACCAAACTCTCCAAAAATCTTGAAGGAAAATCCCCAATATGACCTTTCGGAAGTGATACGGCTTCCCAACGTGTCAAACTTCTCATGATTAGAAGTATTGACGTGAAGACTAGACTGAAGAGATCTCGCCTTTGGAGAAGATTGTGAGGTTGGAGAAAGTTCTATCGACCAATCTTCCAAAGTGGTAGGAAAATCAAATGATTTCCAAGCGGACTTATATCTACCCGATATGGGCTTGTCGGTGGAGAGATATAATCCTTCTTTTATGTCTTCGTCTTCCTTGGAAAGAATCACAAGATAATCTTTGTGATCTTTGAAGTACACCATGATGATTCTATAAAAATAAAAACAAAACAAAAAAAATAAAAATGTCAAAGTAGGTAGAAAATTTTTAAAAAAAAAAAAGTAAAACGCGATGCTTATGTGAGAACAATTCGGACCGTCCCAAATTCTCCTAGGATAATCGAACATCAAGAAAAATAAAATAATAAAGAGTCAACCTAGGTGTCAGGTTCCACATGACAAAAATGGGTTCTACATGGAAGACACGTGGCATAGAAATCATGAGCCAAAATTGAATGGTTTAGACTCTTCTCAGCCAAAGGAACCAGAGGCCATGTACACTAATCTTCAAATGTGGATGGGGCCCAGTGCATGTGGTGACGTCATCAAAGAATGCATGATTTGATCAAAGCTGCTATAGAAATTCACGTGAAGGTCATGTACACTAATCTTCAAGAAACTGCCGAGGCCTATCTCGTCTGGCTTGGATTTTTGATGGATGGGTGGAGAATATATTAATCGATGGCAGAGGGGTCGTCGATTCGATCGAGATGGCTTTGTTACAAGTTTTACGACGACAAAAAAAAAAAAAAAGCTTGTATTCATAATTAAAAAAAAAAAAAAGAAGAAAGAGACTCACCTGTTAAGCTCTCCAACGTAACAACTTTTAGCAATTAATTTGATATGCAAATTAGCTTGAGAAGGCCTTGCTTTTATAGGGGAAATAATTCAAGTCCCATGTGGTCAAGGAATAGAACTTCTAATTGCATTAGAATTTCTTTAAAACTGGATGTTGAGTTTTAATTGAAATTAATTTGAGCAAAGAAGCGATTAGATCAAACTCAAATTCTTTGGAACTGTAGAAAGTCTTCAAACTGTGAACTATATTTTGCATGGGTTATTGGGCTCCTTGACAAATCAAATACTTTGAGCAATATTTTAAGTTAGGCCTAATATCCATTTTTTTTTTACGTAGGCCAATGTTGGCCCAATATCCATTTTTTGCTAAACCATTTAGGGTGGGCCGATCTTCCATTCATGGTCCATTTTGATGCATAGTAAATTATATTTGCTAAATCAATTTTTTTTTGTCTCATATACAAAATTATATGAGGATAATTAATTGGTGTAAATAAATTCTGGCATCAAAAGCAAATTAAATTTCAAGACTTGTCCACTTGCTACACTGGAAAAAAAAAATTTCGTGTACGTAACCAAGTCTTGAGGGGGCATTTGTAGAAGGAGAAAATTTGTAACCAATTACAAATTGCCACGTGTTGATTGAAATTTCTTGTAATTAAGAAATTTTCAATTAAATTATACATTACCATGTGAAATTGATAATATCATATTATAATTAATTATTTTATAATTAATTAAATATGTACACATGGTTTGACCAATCAAATTGCAAGGATTCATGGGTTATCCAATCAAATTTCACCTATGTGTCATAATTATTTTACCTCTAATTAAATAAAATTAATTAAGAGATAAATAATAAATTTTTATCTCTAATTAAATTAAATTAATTAAGAGATAAATAATAAAGTTTTATCTCTAATTAAATTAAATTAATTAAGAGATAAATAAATATTTTATCTCTAATTTAATTAATTAATTAATTAAGAGATAAATAAATATTTTATCTCTAATTTAATTAATTAATTAAGTGATAAAAATAAATATTTTATCTCTAATTTAATTAATTAATTAATAGATAAATAAATATTTTATCTCTAATTTAATTAATTAATTAAGTGATAAAAAAATAATAAATATTTTATCTCTAATTAAATTAAATTAATTAAGAGATAAATAAATATTTTACCTCTAATTTAATTAATTAATTAAGTGATAAAAAATAAATATTTTATCTCTAATTTAATTAATTAATTAAGGGATAAATAATGAAGCTTTATCTCTAATTTAATTAAATTAATTAAGAGATAAATAAGGATGATGAGTTCTTTTAAAACTCTCTTTCACCTGGCTAGCTACCACTATAAATAGAGACCTCCTCTTAACACAAATTCACAACTCAGAAAGCCTGAAGAGAAGAAGATTTTGAAGAGCCAAATCCTCTCAAAATTCTTAAGAAGAAATTAGAGAAATTCTAAGAACGTGGTGCTTGTTCTTGAGAATTCTCTAAGAAGCTGCTCTCCGATCTTGTTCATCAAAGGAAAGGAGATAATTCCTGTTTTTCAAGACCAAGTCTAGAAGACCCTTGAAGCAGGTCTCACCGATTCAAGATCAAGTCGTGAAGACCCTTGGATCAAAGTTTTACTGAAGAAAAGAATCAAATGATTTCTTTCTTTAAGAATATTCAGAGATTGTAACCTCAAAGTTTGATTAATAAAATTATTATTTGACTCCAAATTTTCCTTGTCATATTTTTGACGCGAAATTTGTGTGTACAGTGGTAAAGTAGTTTCAACTCTCAGAATTAAAGTTGGAATCTTGGGAGTCACCAATATTGGAAGGACTTTACCATTATATTTTTAACTTGACAGAGATTAATCTTTCATCAATCATAAAATGTGGATGAAAAAACACCTAAGTTTTTAGACAAAAAATAAAATAAAAGCACATATTTTTCTCCATTTCTAGGAACATACATACATTATTGTAAGACAGCTAAGGAAACCATTAGCAATTTGAGTTTATATTTGTAATAATAATCATTGTAAGTCTCCAACATGGAAATCACAATTAGGCTTTGCTTGTTATAATGTCTCGACTTCATAATTTTGAATATGATCTAGAAATATGATATGAATATGTTATATTTAATAAATATAATACGATACGTTTAAATATGATTAATACGATTAACATGACATATTTAATAGACGTAACATGTATTTTTTTAATAATTTATTTTATATTTATGTACATAATTATAATGAAAAAAATATAAAACATGAGATGGATTACCAAATCTAATAATGTCCAAAATACTTCTCCATTCAGCTCTTGAAATTTGTTTTCTTACGTATTATATAAATCAGAAAGTCAGTCTTCTTAATTTAGAATATATTTATAAACCTTGGGTCCTTTTTCCATGCCGAAAGGTAATTAGCTTTTGACTACCAACAGCGTGAATTATTATTGATATCAATTCTCAACTTGATTTATTGGTGATTTATTGATAGAGTATTTTATTTATAAAAAAATACTAATAATTAAAATTTTTTTGGAAATAAATTATCTAGTGAAGCTAGTTGTATCATTTAGTAATTTGGATGAGTCTGAATAGAATTTGAGATTCGATTTGTTGAGTCGAGCCGAGTTTAGACAAACATAAAAAGTATTGATATCATGTCTAGACCTTACCAAAGCTCTACCCACCCCAACCAAGTATATGAGTGGAAGTGAAACAACATTATGTGGGAAAAAAAAAGTATTTTGAAAGAGAAAAGAAGAAATTATTTATAAGTAACTTTTTAGAGAGAAATTTATAGGTTTTTAGGAAGAAATAGGTAATTTTTAAAAAAAAATTAAAAAACACGAACACTCTTATTTTATTATTTGATAAATTTTAATTTGAATTTTAACACTTACAGTATCTTCCTTTATTCTCAAACTATAACTTATCTTATATCAATTAAAAAAAAAAAGTGAGGACCCAAATCGGGATCAACCTAATTTGTTATTATAGCTCTTTTGAAAGGTGATATGCAATATATAACAATATATTTGTTATTATATGAACACCCTTGTATCAAAAAAAAAAAAAAAAAGATAGGATCCGGTCTCCATTCCCAACAATGTACTAGCTAGAGAAAACTCTATTGCTTGTGATCTTTTATATTAAAGGCGTCCATGGATAAAATTTGATAAATGAACAGATCTACTTTATTCATCAAACTCCTAGTAAAGCAACAATATTACCAGCTCAGACCCTGCTTTTTTTTTTTTCCTAGTCTTTAACATTTAAACCACGGTCTTAATATTTAATTTACCAATAAATAAGTCTTGGTCTTGTAATAACAAATAGTAGAAAACGAGTTGAGGAATGGATAATACCTACTAGTAATAGTAATAAATTGTGATCTGAAAAAAAAGTGTTACCGTCTTAGACAAGGCAAAATTTTTTTTTTTCTTTCTTGATACGACAGGTTTAAATAACACGTTTAATACACGCATTAAATTTATATTTAAAATTTTTAAAAAATTAATAATTTTTATTTATATTTATATGATTGATACGAATAAAAAAACATAAAATATGATACATATACATGAATTGTCATATTTCATAGATTTATAAAATCATTTTTTGAATGATAAAATTATGAATAAAGTGGTCTTTAACATTCAATGCATGGGACCTTGTCGTGATTCACTCGTAAATAATAAGTTTTTTTCTAACACTCATATATTAAGGCAGGACAACTCTAAACCACTTGCATTTAATTTATAAAATCGATGAAAAATAGTAGATTTCTTGAGTTATTTTTTTATTAAAAACAATTAAACAAAAATTCAAATTTATAAATTGAAAGACCTTCTTATATAAATAAAGTATACAAAATTTTAAAAATATGTTTTTATACTTTATTACTTTTATTAAAAATTCCACCAAAGTTTTCTCGGGTACAACAAAGAGATAATGTCATGAATGATTTCTGAAGTTTATCAAATTTATCAATGTGGTATCTGTATTTTAAAAATGTCTATTTTGGTATATAAAATTTCACTCCATGTGCTATTATAGGTACCAATCAGTAACAACGTTAAATAATTGTGATGTGACTTTTGTATCCAACGAAAACTTGACACGTGGCACCATATAATGATGCCACGTGTATTTAATATAAAAATTATTATTTTAATTTTCAAAATAAAAATAACATTATTTTAAAAACTTAATTATGACACGTGGCACCACATAATGATGGAATGTGTATTAAATTAAAGAAAGAAAGGAAGAAAAAAAGAAAAAAATGAATAAATATTTTTAAAATTTAAATAAATATTTTTTTTTATTTTTAATAAATATTTTTTAAGAGAATTAAAATAATTTCATATTTTAATTTTTGTATTTTTTAAAAATAATTTTTTCTTTTTTAAAATATTTTTTAAAAAATTTCAAATATTATAAATTGTTTAAAGCGTAATTTTAAAATATTTTATATTTTAAAAATAATTTTATTTAAATATTTTAAATATTTTAATTATTTTTTTTTCATTTTTAAAAATATAATTTTTTATTTTTTAAAAAATAGATATTAATTTTTAAAAATATAATTTTAAATATTTTATATTTTAAAATATTTTTACAAAAATTCAGATATTAATTTTTAAAAAATCAGGTGCTGGCTTGATTAGTCAATGTCATATCATCATTTATATTTAACGTTGTTAAGTCAAGGTATCACATTGAATATTTTTAAAGTATAGGTACTACATTAACAAATTTGATAAACTACAGGAACTATTCATGATATTATTCCTTGAACAAACATCGATCAAATTTTATGCTTAAATACATTTTTATTAACTTTTTACTTATTATTTATCTTTTCATTAAATTCTATCAATTTATTAATTTTAATTTTAATTTTTAAATTTAGATTTTGTTTAATTGATTTTATGAAGGAAAAGAAAATTACGAACTTGCCATAAAAATTCCCACCTAACTTCTAGCATGTACTTTTACAAACGTTTTGATGAAGGCAACTGTACAGTGGTAGGTCTTGTTGAAACTTGAGTTCATGACTTTTTTCCACTAAAATACTATATAATTAAGAAAGAAGTCCTAAATTCCTAATTACCTACCACCGAATAGATTAAAATATATAAATTTTGATCCCTTTCCATGCCGAAAGCAAATTAACTTTTGAAGAAATCCAAACATTAAGATTTTTTTTTTAATTTGATAATTTTAGACACAATACAGTTACACGATATAAATATTATACGAGAAAAATAATTAAAACATGAAAAAAATAAGACGAACACGACACGAATATACAAATGTGTCAAAATTTATATAACACAAATTATTAACGTTTCAAAATTTATATAAATTTATAATACTTCAAACACGATTATGACACAAAAATAACACGAATATAATACAAATACATGAATTATTGTAAGATAGCTAAAAAACCATTAGCAATTTGAGTTTATATAATAATAATTCTTGTAAGTCTCCGATACGGAAACCACGATTAGACTTTGCTTGTTATAATGTATAGACTTGATAATTTTAGATAATTTAGAATACGATATTAAAGTATAATACGAATATAATATATTTAATAAATACAAATATATAATAAATACGATACGATAAGTTTAAATAAGATTAACACAATTAACACAACATATACATGTATCATATTCTTGTTTAAATTTTGATAATTTAATAATTTGTTTTGTGTTTATATTTACACTAATTGATACCGATAAACAGTGGCGGATCTTGACATTATCTTTGAGGTGCCAATTAATATATGAATTTATATTTAATACGTTGTCCGTGTATAGATTTATATACTGATAGTGAACCATGACGCCACGTATTAAAAAGTATAGTTATCCATATTTATTTTTAAAAATTTTTAAAATTTAAAATTTGTTTCTTAATGAAGTGTTCTCGTATGATTCACTGTCAGTGTATAAATTTATACACTGACAGTGCATCAAATACAAACCCTTAATATATTACTAAATCTTTTTTTTTAAATTTATCTTATTATATTAATATAAATATACATATATATATATATATATGCAAGCAATATACTAACAAAAATAAATACATTGTCAAAATTATAATTTTTATCAATTCATAAAAAATATATAAAGAAACATAATACATAAAATAAATAATTTTATGCATAACATATCTAATAAGTGTTGGAAAATATTTGCTATATATTACTTATAAACATAAGAACAGATATACAAAATCGAATATAAAGACACTTACAGGAATTGATTTGAAAAAAAATCAATATCGAGTCAAGGTTGGACCTCTAACCTTAAGACGTTTTTTGCCTGTCTAAGGTGCTTACAGTATCGATGCAAATCGTCTCCCAGGTTTCCTCGATATACGTTGCAAATGAGAGCACACTCGGATGCAACACGACGAACAGAAGAATGCTGAAGTCTCTCTCTCAGAAGACAGGAATATTTTGGTGAATTAGTTTTTAAGTTAATAATATAGACACAGGAAGTCTGTATTTATAGGAGCCAAAAAACCTGTTCGGAAAAGACACATCAATTGGATGGAACCTGTTTGATCAGAACAGACACATCCTTTGGGATAAAATTGGTCCAAACAGACATGTAATGATCAGACTTCTTCCTCTTCAAGTGGGTACCTTTGAGATTAATTTTCGTTCAAACATGATATCAATTGTGTACCTTAATTATACACCGTGTATCTAATTACGACAACCTACGTATTGGAATACGTATTTCGTATATATACACTCAAAATAAAACATTGATATCCAACAATCCCCCACATGAATGGAAATTATCTGATTAAAACAATGAACTGATTTGAAGTTTGAGAGAGACTTTCTTTGAAGAGTAATTGCATCAAGATAGGTAGCTTTTGGCTTTGAACCTTCCATAGTGAATAATTATCGGATTTACTCGGCTAACTAGTGAACATGATGTCTTGAACTATTCAGCCTTTAGTGTAAACCAAGACAATAATTATCACACAATTCCCCTTCGAACATCTTCGGTTCTCACGGTTGTGTCCATTTTGGCCTCGGACACTTCCTGGTTTCTTATGAGTACTCTAGAGAATTCAGCCTGATCAATTCTCATAGAAGTGGCCACGTTTCTTACTCATAATAGGTGATTGCTCATTAAGAGTATCCTGCAATACCCCACTTGATTATTTATCAAGCTATAAGAATCATTAAAAGCATAGCTTATCCTACCTTATTTGCAGGCAGCACTAAATCATCATAGGAATGGATAAGAGTGTTTAACTCTTTTAGTGCTTACACTCAGTTACATAATTTAGTTGTCCCTTTTGAACCTAGATCTTGGGATCTCCAGTCAGCTAGGTTGGGTTTCCACTATGTAACTTTAATTTATAGGCTTAAGACCCATTCCCCTCGATGATATACTTGCTCTCTTATTAAAACTTTTCGTAAGCGGATCCGCAATATTATCCTTTGATTTTACATTATCAAAAGAGATAATTTCATTTGAGAGCAACTGTCTAACGGTATTATGTCTTCAACGAATGTGTTGAGATTTACCGTTATAAACAACACTGTGCCCTACCAATTGCAGATTGGCAATCGCAATGTATATAAATTGCAGGCACGGGTTTCGGCCAAATTGAAATATCTTCTAAACTTTCGAAGCCATTGCGCTTCTTCTCCAGCTTTATCTAAAGCTATAACTTCAGATACCATGGTAAATCTGGCTACTCACGTTTGTTTAGAAGATTTCCAAAATACTGCAGCTTCTCCAATAATAAAGATTAATCCGTTAGTGGATTTGAAATCTTTAGTATTGAATATCCATTTTGCATCTGGATATCTTGTGTAGTGCAGTCCATAACTTTAGGTGTAACTTAAATATCTAAGTACCCCCACAATGGTCATCCAGTATCCTTTCCAGGAATACTTGTAAATTTACTCAGTTTGCTAACTAAGTATGTTATGTCTTTACATTCATTTATAACCTAATGGTTTACTTTCAGGGTCTGTGCCACTCTTGGCACCATCAAGGATCACTGATCCATGGACAAGGTTTCATCCTCCGCTTCACAACGGGGTAGTCATGGTAGCACCAAGGCATGTCGATACCATACCATGTCACTCTTTCCCACTTACTATGTCGATACCCTCATTGACGACAAGATCATACCCAAGTACCCTTGTTGCATAAAGTTGACATTTTCTCACATATCCTTCTCTTGCCTTCAAGGACTAGGTAATGATCCTATCAAATAATGTACCGAACACAATTCTAGGTCCTATCATGACCTTTTAAGTCGGAGAAACTTATACTTTCGCAAGACACCCCTACACTTTCATGTATATTTAGGATGGTCTTTGACCCTTCCATAATTCATATGGTGTCTTGTCTGATTTCTTGTGGGATATTTTATTTAAAATATAATTAGCTATTAAAATAGCATCCCCCCACAAGTTTTGAGGTAACCCTGAACTTATCAACAAAGCGTTCATCATTTCATTCAACGTTCGGTTCTTGCATTATGCAATACCATTTTGTTGAGGTGAATAAGGAGCAGTGGTTTAATGGATGAAACCATTTTCTGAACAGAATTCATTAAATAATGAACCATATTCACCACCTTTATCACTCCTTATTATCTTACTTAGTTGATTTTCAACCTCATTTTTAAAGAGTTTAAAAACTTTCAAGGTCTCGTCTTTGCTTCTTAGCAAATAGACATAACAATATCTTTTTATCACCTCTAGTTTGCACAAACTTTAAGTCACATAAATCAGTGTGAATTAAATCTAGAGGTTTACTTATTCTTTCTACCGAATAGAAATGAGCCTTAGCCAATTTGGATTCTACACAAAATTTTCCATTTGTGATTTTTATCAAAAACAATTTGCTGAAGCAAATCCAAATCCAAATTGCTGATTCTCTGCAAGGTCTTGTAAAACACATGACCTTATCTATCATGCCATATGTTAGAGGATACCACCAAATAAACATAAGAAATAATTTAATTATTATTTATGTTCTTTGGCACAACAACTATTACATAAATATCCTCTACTCACAAACATACCACTTTTGGTGAGTACAAATTTATCAGACTCAAATACGAGTCTGAACTCGTTCTTGCTCAACAGAGAGCTGGAAACCAAATTCTTACAAATTTCAGGAACATGAACCACATTGTTCAAAGTTAGTTCTTTAACAGATGTCATCTTGAGCACCACCTTTTCATGGCCTCGTACCTTGTAAACCGAAGAGTTTCTCATAAATATTGCTTTTATATACTCGGACAAACTCTTTCTATCAGAACAAAAGTGACAAGTGACACCGGTATAAACCCACCATGTCTTAGGGTTTTTTTTTTCTACCATGTTCACTTGTGACACTACAACAGCAAGCTCAATCTCATTATCATCAACTAAGTTGGCTTGAGCTCTTTTTCTTGTTCTGACGGTAGTCTTTTGCTCAATGACCGGGCTTGTTACATGCGAAACAAGTTCCCATGAACTTTTTGAAATCCGTTCCCTTTATTAGCTTGGGAAGAACTAGAACCAACAAATTTTCTCTAGTTGGTCTTGTGCAAATATTCTACAACATTTGCCTTCGCTTCCATGATCTGAGCTTTAACCCTCTTTTCTAAACCATAGTTATATTTCCAATTTTGCCTGGGAGATCAAGCTTTACCACATGGCCAGTACTGTCGCTGCACCCGACACCAATCCATGCACAGCAATCGCCATTGTTATCCTCATCGTTTCCCCATGAAGAGATGTCGAGCAGTGCAAAAGTACCATACTTGTAGTTTACAGCTGCAAGGCTGTGCTTGAAGTCGAGCAACGCTTGCCTCTCACTAGCTTTGCACCTTATTGTAAGGCTAGCTTCAGTGGGTCTCTCAAGAAGAAAAACAAGTGCCAGAAATAAAACTAGGAGGAGACCAAAGGAGTACTTTTTAGTGGACATTATAATCAAGCAATCTGATTGTGTTACGTTTGAATACATTGCTGACACTTCAGGCAATGCCCTCCTTAAATAATGGTTTTGCTTCATAAATTGTTAATTATTTTGTTGTGGAAACTGGAAAGCTGATGTAAAACATGTTTTTCTTTTTCTTGGTCTTTTTTTTTTTTTTTTCACCAATTTTTTCTTGGTCTTTACCCTCCTTAAGAAGTTTTTCTCCATTTCTAGGAACATACATACGACAGCTAAGAAACCATTAGCAATTTGAGTTTATAAATGTAACAATAATCATTGTAAGTCTCCAACACGGAAATCACAATTAGGCTTTGCTTGTTATAATGTCTTGGCATGATAATTTTGGATAAAATCTAAAAACACAATACAAATATAACATGTTTAATAAATATGATTAACACGATCAACATGATATATTTAATATATTTATTATATTTTTTTTATAATTTAATAATTTATATTATATTTATGTTTACGCGATTATAATGAAAAAAAAATGTAAAACACGACATTCATGGACCGATTACCAAATCTAATAATGTCCAAAATACTTCTCCATTAAGCTCTTGAAATTTGTTTTCTAACGTATTCTATAAATCAGAAAGTCAGTCTTAATTTAGAATATTTATAAACCTTGGATCCTTTTTCCATACCGAAAGGAAATTAGCTTTTGACTGCCAACATCCAACAGCGTGAATTATTATTGATATCAATTCTCAACTTTGTTTATTTGGTACCACCAAATAGATTAGAATATATAAATCTTGATTCCTTTTCCGAAAGGAAATTAACTTTTGACTATGTACAGCACTAAGGAATGGTTTTTTTTTTTAATCCGTAATTTTGGATACGATACAATTATATAATTTATAAAAAATAATTAAAACATAATACGAAAAAATAATCGAACACGACACGATTAGATGAATATACCAAAATTTATATAATACGAATTATTAATGTGTCAAAATTTATATAAATATATAATATACAAACACGATTATGATACAAAAAATAATACGAATACGATATAAATAAACGAATTATCACGTTTACTTTTTTGCATTTAATTAATTTGTCTCACCACTATTTTCTTCTTTAATCATAACTTTCGAATCCAAATTAGGAGTCACATCTTCCATGTAGGGCCTTGTAAGACTTGTTTATAATAGTAAATTTTCAACTTAGTTATATATATGACATATCAAAAATATTTCAATTGTTATAAATGAAGATAGAAGTAGGATTAACATTTTGTTGTGAACAAAATTGAGATAATGGGAAAGGATTGGCTAACGCCTAACGACAGTAAATTATTGAAATCCTTAGAAGCATATATATATATATATATATAATTTTATATTTTTTCTGACGAGAATATCAAGTAAAATATTACAATCATAATCAAATAAATTTTAACTATATATGCATATAATAACGAAGCAGTAGTTTATAATTTAGATTAAAAAATTATGTTGGTCTGTTTATATTGAACTCTTCATGAGTTTGGTCAAATCGCGTTATAAGATCGGATAGTTAAAAAAAATTTCTTGTTCATGGACTTGATCAGACCAAGATCAGATAAAAAATGTTTTGCTTCTCCAAAACTCAGTTCGATCCAACCTGTCGGGCTAAAAAAGCTAGTTTTAAAATTTTAAAATTTATATATTTCAATTTAAATTTAAATAAAATATTTTTATTAATTAAATAGTAATCCATAATAAGCCGGATCGAAAAATTCTATCTTAGATTTTGCCTACTGAACGGATAACCTAATTTTTAAACAGATCTAACTTATATTTACACCGTTTGGAGGAAGAAAAAAATTGCAGAAAACATGGAGGAACATCAAGTACTGGTTCCTAAAATTTCTGATGTGATCAAGCTAAGATTTGGTAGCCGTACTATTATTTGCTTCTTTTTCTGCAAAATTTTGTCTATGTCTTCAATATAGCATTGATTGATTTCTTTTATTTTAGGGTTAAAGGGCAATGCTGTGTTACCATTGACATAATAGCTTAATTTTTGGCCATTACAGATATTATAACCTTGATGCTTATTATAAGCGTAAAATGGAGAAGGAGAATAAAGGGGTGTTAAAAAGGTTCTCCATTCAAAGGTACGTTATAATGCACACATATGTGCTTCGATTTTTCATATTTTTTAAGTATTCGTGTTCGACATCCGTGTCAGACGTATATTCGGACATGAATGTGGATATGACTCTCCAAGAATCCTTCAAATATATGAAAAAACTTAAAAGAAATTAAATATACCCATATCGAACTCATACTCGTATCCGACACTCACACCCGAATCCGAATAACATAGATGCGGACTGCATCATTTATGCCATATTGAAATTGAAAGTAGCTGATACCCTAGTTTTTGCAGTTTTCCTGAATAGAGCTTTATTTGAATTGGACTTATATTTGACGACTCATGCATTTGTGTTTGTCTTAATCTCTATTCTATTAATTAGATTTGCAACTGATTGGCATAATAGCTTAAAAACTGCCATTTGCTGTATCTGTTGGCTCTGGTATTAGATTCATCATTAAATTAAACTTCTTCAATCTGTAACTGGGACAGTTTTTTAAATGCAATTTCGTTATTATATGCTTCTTGTCAAGTTCGTGGATCTTGCATAATTTTATAAGGCTGTTTATTTACACATCCCTTCTAGGTTATCCAGATTTGAGGTGAGTATCGGATACGATATGTCCGACACCGGATGTTCAAGTTTTTTGAAGTTTTCTTTTTTTATATATTTGGATAATTTTACCCTCGTACCTATGTTCGAATATGTGTAGGATACATGTATAGGATAGAAGTACTTTAAGGAAAATGAAGAGTCCAGATAACATAGCATCCCTTAATCATCCAAAGTAAAGAGACTCTCAAACTCTATGGACTGTGAAATTCTTTTGAACTTTCAACTAGCTCCATTAGAACCAAATAAAAATGGAGGTTATATCATGGGAAGCATTGAAAGCATCTGGAAAAGTTTTGATCCTCTTTACTTTGATCGTCTGGATGTGTCTTCAGCTACCTACAAGAAGTTCAATTCGGACAGTGGATCTTGAGACTACAACGGTTCTAATATCTAGCACACTAGTATGCATCTTTGTAGGATTGCAGCTTTATCATGTGGAGAAGAACCCAAAAGTACTCCCTTCATTTCACTTGCCATGCTTGTGATTCTTACCTTGGGCTACACGATTCCTCTTGCACTGGACTTTGAAACCTTGTGCTCAAACAAACAAGATCAAGACAAGGTTTTGCCCCATAATGGTGGATTGTTTGAATTAAATGAAGTGACTATGACAGCAGTTATGGTGGTTCCTTTCTTGTTGCTATTTCGCCTTCTGCAGTTAACAGCCTCAGCTAGATCACATGACAGCAGCAACCAAAAGCCTTGTGGTTTGCTAAGGAAATGACCCTATTTTTTCTTGCATTTCTATATGCTACTGGGGCCAAATTTGTGTTGCTTGTCACCTGGGAGCAGTGCAGATCACCAAATGTTGTGTTGCTCCTATCTTCGACTGCCGAATATCGGCATCATCCTATCTGCAATGACTTGAAATCATATGCAGGTTTAATCTTAGACTGTTTTCTTTTGCCTTAGATACTTCTCTACATGTTCTCAAACTCAAAACAGAAGGCTCTTACTTGTTCATTCTACATTGGAACCATTTTTGTTCGATGGCTGCCACATGCATATCATCTTTATCGAAATCACAGCTATGGTTTCTATAACTGATAGACAATTGAGACTTTTCCTTGGTACTCTAAGTAGAATATTGTTTTTTTTTTGTTTTGAAGTCAATATATGAAAACTGACAGTGATTTGTCTGTCAGTGTGTATCTTGTGGTTAGGTGATGTTTTGTTCAAATATCTTGTAACTCCTTACTTCAAGGAGTATTGGTTCAACAACCTTACCTAAGGTTATTTTGTATTCCTATATTAAAAGTATGAATGAGAAGCAAAACATACAGAGCGTTCTCTTCTCAGCTTCTGTTTTTCTTTTTCTTTTCTAGTTTTAAACAACATGGTATCAGAGCTATAACAGTGATCTTGAGGGACTGTGAGTGAGTGAAAAAAACCAGAAAAAGCTTCTTTCCTACAACCCTTAAACACCTTTAGAACTTGTTAATGGCCTCCAGCAACTTTGCAACCCCATCACCTCCTATATTTGCAGGAGAAAACTACCCCATTTGGGCAGTAAAAATGAAGGCTTATTTGAGAGCCTTTGACATGTGGGATGTTGTAGAAACAGGCTGTGAGACACCTCCCCTAAGAGAAAATCCAACTCTTGCTCAAATGAAACAACACAGTGAAGAAGTGGCAAAGAAATACAAGGCTCTTTCCTGCATACGCTCTACTGTTTCGGATGTGATTTTCACCAAGATAATGGCATGTGAAACAGCCAAGGAAGCTTGGGACAAGCTTAAGGAGGAGTTCCAAGGAAGTGACAGAACAAAGCAAATCAAGTGTTGAATCTATGGAGGGAGTTTGAGGTTTTGAGGACGAAATATGTAGAGATTGTTAAAGACTACTCTGTCAGGATCATGAAGATAGTGAATCAACTCAGGCTGTATGGTGAGGAGCTTCCAGATAAAAGAATAGTTGAAAAGGTTCTTGTAAGTGTTCCCAAGAGGTTTGAATCCAAGATATCCTCTTTTGAAGACTCTAAGGATATCTCTAAGATTACCTTAGCAGAAGTTGTAAATGCTCTTCAAGCATTGGAGCACAGAAGGGCCATGAGACTTGAGGAACCAACTGAGGGAGCTCTTCATGCAAAGCTCAAAGACAAGCAAGCTAGCAGTAGTATGGGAAGGATGCAAACTGGTGAGAGAAAAGACAAAGAGAAGAAGGATGGAGATGGCCATAAATTTGAAGGCAAAAGAGGAAGGTTTTGACCTTTTCCTCACTGCAAGAAAAGAAACCACTTAGAAAACTACTGCTGGTTCAGACCTGGAGTCAAATGCAGGGCCTGCAATCAACTTGACCGTATTGAAAAGGTTTACAAAAACAATGCAAACCAAAAGGGACAAGCTCAAGTTGTCGAAAAGCTTGAGCAAGAAGAAGAACAGCTGTTTGTAGCTACACGTTTTGCAGAAAATAGCAGCAAAGCAGTCTGGTTAGTGGACAGTGGATGCACTAACCACATGATATTTGATGCCAATCTCTTTAAGGAGTTGGACAGATCCTACACCTCCAAAGTGAAGATTGGAATGGAGAGCATGTGGATGTCAAGGGAAAGAGAATGGTGGAAATCAACACTGCCTCAGGTACCAAGTTTATAACTGATGTTCTATATGTGCCTAAAATTAGTCAAAATCTCTTAAGTGTAGGTCAGATGCTTGAAAAGGAATGTTCTTTACATTTTAGAAATATGTCATACATTATATATGACTCAAATGGTTCAGAAATGATAACTGTTGGTATGAGAAACAAAAGCTTTCCTATGACTGGAAACAAACAGAACTGCATGCCTATGCCAGTGCAGTAGATGATTCTGCCTTATGGCATAAAAGACTAGGCCATTTCAGTTATTCCACCTTGAAGCATATGCATGCTGATGATTTGGTTCAAAATTTGCCTGTCATTTAAGACAAAGCTGATGTGTGCAGTGCTTGTCAATATGGCAAGCAAAACAAACTTCCATTTCCACCTAAAAGCAATTGGAGAGCCTCAAAGAAGCTAGAGCTGGTGCACACCGATGTGTGTGGACCTATGAGCACACTTTCCTTAAATGGCAGCAGATACTTCTACTATTTGTGGATGATTATTCAAGGTTCTACTGAGTTTATTTCCTCAAACTAAAATCTAAAGTGTTTGAGATCTTTCTAAAGCTTAAAGCCATGGTAGAAAGTGAATCTGGATGTCTGATCAAAAGGCTCGAGTCTGATAATGGAACAGAGTACAACTCTGGGGAATTTATCAAATTTTGTGAGCAATCTGGTATAAAACAGTAGTTAACTGTTCCTTACACTCCTCAACAAAATGGAGTAAGTGAAAGGAAGAACACGACAATCATGGAGATGGCCAGGTGCTTGCTATATGAAAAAGACCTTCCTAAAAGGTTTTGGGCTAAAGCTGTTAACATATCAGTATATCTGATAAACTTGCTGCAAACAATGGCCTTGAATGGGAAAACTTCTTATGAAGCTTGGCATGGAATCAAGCCTTCAGTTGACCACCTCCGAGTGTTTGGATGTGTGTGTTATTCTCTTGTCGTAGAAGTGAAGAGAGACGAGCTTGACAAAAGGGCTGAGGTTGGGATCTTCCTGGGTACAACAGCAAATAAAAAGGCTACAGGCTATATAATGTAACTTCAGGGAAGGTTGTGGTCAACAGAAATGTTAAATTTGATGAATCAGCAAAGTAGAATTGGGAGCAAAAAAAGATTGAAGCTTTAGAGCCACTTGTAATGCTTCAAGAACAGAATGAAGATTCAGAGAGTGACACTGAAGTTCCAGTGAGGGGCACGAGATCACTGCAGGATGTGTATGACAGATGCAATGAAGCCATAATAGAGCCTACAAGTTATTCTGAAGCAGCCAAACAAGATGCATGTAGATCAGCAATGACTCAGGAAATGAAGATGATTGAAAAGCAACCTAACAACTTGTGGGCAGACCAACCAACCATACGGTGACTGGTGTCAAGTGGGTTTATAGAACCAAAATCAATCCAGACGGTTCTATAAACAAACATAAGGTCAGATTGGTTGTTAAAGGCTACTTTCAGCAGCAAGGTATTGATTTTTCATATACTTTTGCTCCTGTGGCTAGGCATGACACTATAAGGCTTCTGATAGCCTTAGCAACAATGAAGGGATGGCGAGTTTATCACTTAGATGTGAAATCAACATTTTTAAATGGCTTTCTTGAGGAGGAGATCTATGTTGAGCAACCAGATGATTTTCAAGTTCCAGGGAATGAAGACAAAGTGTATAAGCTCCATAAAGCCCTATATGGCTTAAAACAGGCTCCAAGGGCCTGGTATAGCAGAATTGATGCCTATTTGCTGCAAGAGGGGTTTATAAGAAGTGAAAGTGAAGCTACATTGTATGTGAAGAAGCTTGAAGATGAGGAGCAGCTTATTGTGTCCCTATATGTTGATGATTTACTTGTTACAGGTGACAATGAGGAGTTCCTAAGACATTTCAAACAGAACATGAAGAATGAGTTTGAAATGTCTGACTTGGGTGAAATGAAGTACTTTCTTGGGATGAAAATCCATCAGTCTGATGCAGGCATCTTCATTTCTCAAAGGAAGTATGTCTTGGAAGTGTTAACAAGGTTCAAAAAAGAGAAAAGCAAATCAGTGGCAACGCCACACTAGTTGTGAATGAAAAATTATCCAAGTCAGATGGTGCTAGTGATGCTGATGCCTCTGTTTACAGAAGCTTAATTAGAAGTCTATTGTATTTGTCTGCTACCAGACCAGATATTATGTATTCTGCCAGTTTACTCTCAAGATTCACGCAAGCTCCTATTCAAGTTCATTATGGTGTAGCTAAGAGAGTTCTAAGATACATAAAAGGGACAGCAGATTATGGTTTATGTTATTTGAAGAATGAAAGCAGTAAGCTCCAAGGGTATGCTGACAGTGACTGGGCAGGAAATGTGGATAATTCCAAAAGCACTTCAGGGTATGTTTTTTCATTTGGAAGTGCTGTGTTTTCATGGAATTCGAAGAAGCAAGATGTTGTTGCTTAATCCTCTGCTGAGGCTGAGTATATCTCTGCAGCAGCAGCAGTAGCAAACCAAGCCATTTGGCTAAGAAAACTTTTAGCTGATTTGGAACAAAATCTAGATGAAGCTACTTCAATCTGGGTTGATAATAAGTCAGCTATAGCAATCACTAAAAAACCTGTTCAGCATGGAAGAACCAAGCATATTAATGCTAAGTTTCATGCCATTAGAGAGGCTGAAAAGCTTGGTGAAGTTATTGTTGTATACTGTAAATCAGAAGATCAGATTGCAGATATGTTGACTAAGGCTGTTTTTAAGCCAAGGTTTGAATTCCTAAGGACAAAGCTTGGAGTCTCCAAGAAAAATCTCAAGGAGGAGTGTTAGACAATTGAGACTTTTCCTAGGTACTCTAAGTAGAATATTGTTTTTTTTTTTTTTTTTTTTTTTTTTGTATTGAAGTCAGTATATGAAAACTAACAGTGATATTGTCTGCCAGTGTGTATCTTGTGGTTAGGTGATGTTTTGTTCAAATGTCTTGTAACTCCTTACTTCAAGGAGTATTGGTTCAACAACCTTACCTAAGGTTATTTTGTATTCCTATATTAAAAGTATGAATGAGAAGCAAAACATACAGAGCATTCTCTTCTCAGCTTCTATTTTTCTTTTTCTTTTCTAGTTTTAAACAACAATAACATACTACAGTTTTATTTGAATCTTGACGAAGGTTTTCTTGCTGCTGCTTGGGATGTCACTATGCTTTTGGGGCTCCTATTGCTTGCTGCAATCATTTACTTTCAGCAAAAGTTTGGTGGTCATTGCATTCTTCCCTCAAAACTTAGACAGTTGGAACTTGGAAGCATATCCTGAAATTCGCAACCGATGGGTTCGGCTCGCAGTCATTACTTTTCAAAACATCTTTAATCACGATTTACAAGTATGACTTTTATAATTAATGAGTGTGTCATACATGTAAAGGTAATGATGAATGTATTGAAAAGTAATCGATAAAAAAGTAAAAGATTGGATCCTAATATGTCCATGATATGGTATTTCCTCGTTGCTACTGTTTTGAAATAATTTTGAGTATAAAAAGGAAAATTGTATGGTTTATACTATATATTTGTACAAGAAAGAGCATAAAGGTGGGATCAAGATGTAACTTAAGCGCTTAATTGGTAGAAATACAATACATTTTTATAAGCCATCAGTGATTTGGTTATTTTTTTAATGCACTGGAAAGTCTAGTTTCGCTCTTTCTCTCAGTTTTTGGCATGTCACTTTTCCTATGATAGTCAATAGAATATATTGGATTATTCTATGAACTATAGAATGCTTTGGGGTGGAATTTATCTATTCCCATAGGAAATAGGTTAATAGTGAGTATAATTGGGATTTAAATAACGGTCGCAGACGCGTCACGTTTATCGTGGTTGCAGATGTATAAATGTTATCGCGGTTAATTGCGATGAATATTGACGACGGAAAGAATCGAAACCGCAAAATAATGATCATAACATTGAGACCGCTATTTAAATCTATGAGTATAATAATAATTCTGAACACAACGTTTACACAAGATGATAGGAATAATGGATTTTCAACATATTAACAAGATATTTTCACTTGAAATAACAGTTATAATCTATGTTATTCGGATTCAGGATGAATGTCAGATACAGATATATTTTAGACACATATATGTTCAATTTTTTAAAATGTTTTTTCATATATTTGAAGCATCGTACCCATACCCATATTCAAATAATTTTCGGACATGAGTCTTTGATACGAGTATTTCAAGAAAAATGAAGAATCGAAGTAACATAGGTTATAATTAACTGATACCAGAGCCAGAGTCCAGACCATTAATGTTCCATTATATATTTTAATGGTCTCAAGTGAACTCAATTCCTAAATGATTTTTTAAGTAGTAGCCTCTCAAAAATGGTAGATTATGGAGTATGGAGCAAATATAGGATAGTTCTTAATATCCTTTGCTTCTCTTTCCCACTTCAGCAGTTCTTTGGTTCATAATCATAAAGTTGTAGGAAGCTAGACTTTCAAAAGGCGTGGATCAAAAGCTAAACTTAGAAAAAATAGAGTATATACATGTCAAATATATACTTATATTTGACACTCACCCAAATCCAAATAACATATCAAGTCAAAATTGGTTTTGCTTCAGGTTTTTGGGATATTGGTATTGACAGATCAATTTTGCAGCCTTTTTGTGTTCAAAATTGTTTGTATAAAGATTTCTTGAAATTGTCAAAGTTACCATATTTCTAAACACCAATAAAAACTTCAGGCATTTGCTTGCCTAGAAACTTTCAAGCAATTGAAATTTTGTGCACTACTGATGGCTTACATCCTGTCAAGATTTCATTGAAACGAAAATTAACATGAATATAATATGAATATATTAAAATTTATATAATACGAATTATTAATGTGTTAAAATTTATATACATATATAACATTTGAGTAAAAAAAATTGACACATCATTTTTTTTCTTTCAAATCATCTTTTCTGTCAGTTTCACATGTCCATGTCAGCATTTAAACGGTTTTCCATTAACACTGTTATCAATTTTACTTCTTTGCACCAATTTCAAATGTACAAGGAGTAAATTACTCACTTCTATAGTACAGGGACTAAAATATACTTTTGACTATAGTACATGGACTGTTTAAGCACTTTAACAAAGGAAAGCCCTATTCTATTGTGTTGAAAAAAATAGCCCTATTCTATTGACAGCAAGCTTAGCAAGTAGTGTAAGCAATCTTCTGGTCTTAGGTGGTTCAACTAGGTTTTATTATAATAGTATTTATTTTGGATGGGGAAGGCCAATTTCAATTCGAAGTGGGGTTGGGAACAAGCATGATGGGAAGATAACGGTGTATGGTGGAGCTGAAGAAAGAAGTAAGCTTGCTTTTTACCTCAAACATTGCAGGCTTTGGCGAATGATGAAGAGTTCATGGATGTTGTCACAATTTAACTAATCCAAAATTTCAAAATCTACCTTGTTTAGAGTAGACTTGACAATCCATGTATTTGTATTATGTTCATGTATTTTTATTTTTCATAATCATATTTAAGGTATTATATATTTATATAAATGTTGATATGTTAATAATTCGTATTATATAGATTTTGACTCATGTTTGTGTATCCGTGTCGTATTCGGTGTTACTTTTTCGTATTGTATCATTATTTCTTTCGTGTTTTAATTATTTTTCTCGTGTCGTGTAATTGTATCGTGTCAAAATTGCGAGATCTAGTTTAGAGGGTGAAATTATTTCCATCAAACATGAGATTTTAATAAGATTTACTAGACTAGACTAGGCTAGACTATAAGACCCTCTTAGTAAAACTCCATAGTTGCATACTTTTTGGTTCATCCCTGATCCCCCTGTAAGTTGTCCACCATGAAGATAGGATGATCAAGCTTAACTCCTTGAATAGCAATCCTAGACTTGATTTATATTTAAATGATATTTTAATATCTATTAGTATTGTTGTTATTAATTTATACCTTTGTTCTACAATATTTTTCATGTTTTCTTTATTAGCAAGCAATATAATTTACAATTCGTTAAGAGGTAAATCCAGCAGGTCTAGGGTTTTGTGTTCTAAAATATTATTATTTTATAAACTCATAATTTAACACAGTTAATTCATGTATCTACTTTTAAGAAGTGGTATCCAATAAATTTAAATTCGAATTTTAATATCTACAACAGCTTACCTATTTCTAAGTTGCAACCTCTTTATACTAAAAAAAATTATTATTTTGTTTGATTTTTAATTTATTGAAACTGAAACACAACTTTGTAGCAATACATCCTATATAACACAAGTGGCCCAAGGCTGAGCAACATGAAAAGGTAACAAATATAACATTGTTTCAATTCTAACGATCCCGACTCCATAAAAAATTGTGTTTTACTTCGCAGAAAACACTTTGATGACAAAGATAAGATGATTATGAACTCGAAATTTAATTTGGACGATTCATGCAATTAGTTTTAAAAGATTGCATTCAATAAATATGAAGTTCGAATCCCAACATATGCTATCTCTTCTCTTATCCGAAATTGCGACATCTTTTACATAAAAAAAAGAAAAAGAGATGATTATGCTCCAAACCTCATCAAAGTACTTCACCCTCTCACCAGCTTCTTCATGGAGCAATCCAACTTTCTCGACATTTATGTCTCAAGCTGATAATTATTCTTCAACCTGCAAAGAAAATATAGATATAAGATAATTTCTTTATATAAAAAAAAAAAAAAATGAAAAAAAAGTAAAATGTAAAATTCATTAAACTCCAAATTCAATTATGTAAAAAAGAATGAAATAATTGAATAAAATTTTAAATATTATAAAAGACTATGTTATCCGGATTCAGAGTGAGTATCATATACAAGTTTGTGTCCGACACGGATATACTCAATTTATTTAAAAAAAATTCATATATTTGAAATATCTTATCTCATATTCATATCCGAATATGTATTTAAAAATGTCAAATACGAATACTTAGAAAAAAAAAGCACACGAACAACATAGATAAAAGATCTAGCAAAAAGAATTATTAGGACTAGATAAAATTTGCAGAACTTTGACTGCTATTCTGCTCTTTTATTTGTTCCACCTCTTCCAAATCTTTCTCATAAACTATTCGAACCCTACACGTTTTCACCTTAACATTGCTGTCACATGGATCGGATTGGAATGATAACTCAAGTTCATCGCATTCCTGATCTGAGCAATCTGATGTCGATAAATTCTTGGTTTCGCGTTCAAGGAAAATGGATATAATATGTCACGTGACCAATAACGAAGAAAAAGGTGGTATATTATCATCAATGACAAAAATGCAGCAGAGAGCAACTCCCATCCACTGACTATCATTCCGAATATTGAGAGGCAGAGGTATATTAATTGAAGACTCACCTCTCTGATGGCTAAACCATTCTGGGATTTCACTTCCAGGTATAATAATATCAAATATTTTTCTTGATTTTGCAAATACCTGCAAAATAAAACTCCCGTTGTTTGATAACTAATACCATAAATTTTTAAGTATGAGGTTCTGTGAGAGAAAGAGAGATATTAACCAACCTTAAGATGTTTTTTCAGCAATGTTGATGCATTGATGTTCTCAGCCAATCTGTAGCAGTGAGTACCTAAAATATATGCAAAATCATTTGAATTGCATATATATGCACAATCATTTGAATTGCATACTTTTGATGGATTTGCAACTATTTCCAAAGAGGCACAACCATCTATTCTCAATTCTTCAATACTTGTTGGAAGCTCAGGCAACGATTTAAGCTCCCTGCAATCTGACAATATAAGATATTGAAGCTTGGAAAGTCGATTAAGAGTTGCAGGTATGCTGATGAAATTGTTACCACTAAGATCAAGTTCTTCCAAAGAGGATAAACAACAAATATCAGTAGGAATATCTCCTTCACAAAGACTACAATCCCTTAGTTTCAACTTTGTTAATGAACTCAAACCAGACAACTGAGGTAACATCAAAGCCTTGGAATCCGTTATTCCTCTTTGGATTACCTTGAAAAAAGAAGGAAGATTTGGTCGTAATTTAGATGATGGTCCCTTGCGTCCATTGAAAGACAGAACTTTAAGATTTTTAAATTGAAAAATGAAGGATGGTGGTTTTGTTATGGCGGTTTCACTTAAGAGTTTTTAGACATTTACACCCATCTATGCTGCTTGGGAGACTCACAAGTTTTTTGCAATCTTTCAGATTTAACAAAACAAGACTGCTGAGATGTCTAATTGAAGACGGAAGTTCTTCAATGCCTGTCCCATCTGTGTATTATATCACGGTCGCGAATTTTGTCGCGGACGCGGTCGCGGTGTCATGGTTGCGGGTGTTGCGGACGTTACGTAACGCATAACGGTTGTCGCGGACGTGATTTTTTTTTATAAAAAATCACATTTTCTTACAAAACAATATATTTATACATTTTGATATCATATTTTATTATTCTAATATTCATAATAATTTTTTATAAGTTTTATTTAATTTATAAAAATAAGAACTCTAATTTTAAATATAAATGTATTCCCTTGTCTTTGAAAAAGCTTACTCTAGATGGCTACTTCAGTTTAGACAACATCGGACATGCCGCCAAAGACTTCGGCAACATATATCACTACCTCCCGACAACAATTCTACACCCAAAATCAGTTTCCGATATTTCTTCCACAATAAAGCACATTTTCGATATGGGTTCTTCAACAAAGTTAAGAGTCGCAGCCAGAGGCCATGGCCACTCGCTTCAAGGTCAGGCACAAGCTTATCAAGGCGTGGTTATCAACATGGAATCACTCGTTGAACGATGTCCAAGCATGTTCTTTGAAACTGGTAAGCTGCCTTATGTGGAAGTTTCAGGCGGGGAGTTATGGATTAACATCCTGCATGAGACTCATACTATACATGCTGCAATCACCCGCGCCTGTTAGAAGCAAATTTGAAATTTATGTACAAACTACTTCTGGTTTTTAGCCTAACTATGTCATGCCTTTTTTCTCCCAACTTTTCAAGCAAATATGATTTTCCATAATAATGAAAGTTTTGGATTCAAACCCGATTTTGATATTTCGGTTTCAATGTTTTATATATCTTTTAACTTTTTGCCAAAGGCATCGTAAATGGTATGCTTGCGATTGGTATCAAAAAACATAAAAGACAGAATAGAATAAAGCAGACAAAACATAACAAAACAGGTGTCGCAAGCGTTACATCGCTTTTGAACCATTGTCGTGGCGTTACGTAACGTGTTTCGGCCGCTTCTATCGTGATTCGTTTTCTCCAATGCGTAACGTCGATATCGCGGTTTGGCAACCTCATTTTCTGTTACGATGCGACCGTTACGTAACGTAACGGCCGCATTTTAATACACTGCATCTAAATAAAGCTCCAACAAACATTCCATTTTGCCATCAATCTCTGGAAAGCTTTCAAGATTTGAGCAGCCTGAAAGAGTTAATTTTTCAAGAGATTCCATTTCAAATTTTCTTGGAAGGCTCCTAAGACTTTTGCAGTCTCTTAAATTCAAATGTTTAATTCTGCTGTGATGTCCAATCGAGGATGGAAGTTCTTTAATGCCTGTCCCATCTAAATAAAGCTTCAGCAAACATTCCATTTTCCCATCAATCTCTGGAAACCTTTGAATATTTGAGCAGCCTGAAAGAATTAATGTTTCAAGAGATTCCATTCCAATTTTGGTTGGAAGACTCCTAAGACTTTTGCAGCCTCCTAAATTAAAAAGTTTAGGCCTCTTAAGCAGGGATTTAAATTGCGGTCGCGGACACGTTTTCGGTTGCGTTGCGTTTATCGCGATTGCGGACGTAACGGATGCTATCGCGGTCATCGCGGTCGTGAATTTTTTTCCATTTTGCACAATTTATTATACAACATAATAATTATAATTATAATCATAGAAATTCATTTTTAATAATTTTTAAAGCATTTATGGCACGATGATATTTTATTTATAATAAAATTTATTCATATTTTTTGATATTATAATAATATATTATAGTAAAATATTCATATTCAGGTGGTGATATACTTGATATTTTATATAAAATAAAAAAAAAATTATATTTAAAAATATATAAACTATGTTACTTATTTCATCATTAGAAATCAAATCTACTTTAAATTTCTTAAGTTTAGTTTTTAATCCTAAGAATAATAGATTATGAAATGCTCAATTCATTAAGTAATTTAATTTTTTAGCACATTAATTGATTTAACATTTCTATCACAAATTACTTTTAATTTATTACATAATGAATTGTATTTTTAATTATTATTTAATTACACAATTCAAAATAATCAAATCTAATCTAATACAAAAAGAAATTAACAATACAAATACCATCACTGAAATTTAAATATAAAATCTTAAATTAATATATAATTATTTCTTTTAAAAAATTAATATATAATTATTTTCTCATAAACGTTTTTTCCCCCAAATTAAATTAACAAATGAAAGATAATTTGGATTAGGTCAATTTTGAACCCAACCCAACTAATCAGTACCAAATTCAGCCGCCCCATCATCTAAATTTATATAAAAAATTTCCCTTAAAATTTTCAATTTACTTCTTCTTCCTTCTGCACACAGTTCTCCCACTTTCATCTTCTCTGCTCTCCCACTCTCACTCTTACACCGAGCCCCAGACCCAGTACATCACTTGAGTCTCGACAGGCTCTTCTCGACAGTAGTAGCTCGCCAACACAGCAACCTCCTTTCCCTCTATGCCTTCAACCCACGCCAGCCATGGCCATATGGTCCCCTGTTTTGGCCCATCTAATCCTGCGTTACACTTGCGGATAGACCATGAGGATGGGTATTTCACTTCTCCACCAACCAAATTCCAAGCCAAATCAATATGAATGCAGAAATAGAAAAATGAGAAAGGTTATTTAAAACTTACCTTTTTAAATTCTTTTTCTTTAAAGTTTAATATGTGTTCTTTCCTTGAGTTGAGTTGAGGCTGGCTGCTTGCTTTTTTAATTGTTGTACTCTTTTTTTATGAAAAAAATCTTTTGTTTGATAAGATTTTTTTTTGGAGCGGGCCGCTATTTCCCGTTATAGCGATTTTAGCGGCCGTTATCGGCCGCTATTGATGTGAATTCTATTCACAACGCTATTTAGGCAAATAGCGGTGGCGAGCGGTGTCGCTACCGCGAAATAGCGGCCGCGACACCGCTACGTCACCCTTTTTTGAATCCCTGCTCTTAAGAACTCCAATGGATGGATGAACATCTACTATTCTGGTACAACCTTCCAAAATCAAAATTTCAAGATTTGGGGCCTTTGTGAAGTCTGGTGTCTTGATCAGGTTTTTGGACCCTTGGAGGTTGATCAGTTTCAACTTATACAAGGGCTGTTGTAAACAATAATAAATTAGAGAGAAAAGAGGAAACATAAGAAACTCATTTTTATTGTTATTTTTCTATCTTAATCAAATTTTAATCATTCATCTTAAAATAAGCTAAAAGACAAAGATCAAATGAATTAATTCTTACTCTGTTTCCCTTCCATAGTTGTTCAATGCAGCTATAAGATAGGAGAAGTGCAACAAGGTTGTCCGGTTGGAAGCTTGAAGGCAAGGATCTTAAAGGATATCCCGTCCAATCTAAAAGTCGTAGCTCATTAGAAAGATATTTCAGATAAAAGACTTTGAGCAGTCTTAATTTTTTCATCTTCAAGAAGGCATCGGCACTCAAAGTGAGTGTCTTATTCAGTTCCCTGACAACCATGGGCAAAACAAAAATGAACTTCAAAATATACAAAGCATTCAGTACCTAAAAGCCATGTCACTCCAACACTCTTTTTTTTTTTTTTTTTTGAGTAGAGGTTCTAAATAAATAAATAGTATGCAATTTTATGAAATGACTTACAGTGCTTTTTGTTAGCGCATGATAGAGGTTATAAATAAATAAATAGTATGCAATTTTACACCGTTTTCCAGATTCATCAACAGATTTTTCCCTAACAATTTTTCTTCCCATCTCTTGTAGTAAGTCATGCATCCACAAACATTTGTTGTGTTCACTAACTTTTATGAGAGATTTCTTAATGAGAATATCGATTCCAATATCTGGGAAAAACTCACAACCATCCAGTACTTCCATTGAAGAAGCATGCTATATCTAGAAAAATATGCTTGTCTATTTCTTCTAATCCATCAAAGCTTATTTGAAGCCTGTCAAGAATTTCTTTGTTAGAATCTCTTTTAAGTCTTTCGATTGCACTTCTCCATTGAGCTGCATCTCTACCGCACAAAAAAGAACCCAAAACTTCAAGAGCTAAGGGAAGTCCACTTATTTTATCTCTTTTAAGTCTTATTTTGTTAGAATCTCTTTTAAGTCTTATTTTATCTCATTTTTATTGTTTCAACTGATACTATTTTTGTTAGGGTTTATGAATCAAGAATGGATCTCTTAAGGGCTGTAATTATAGGAGCAGAGGGCACTCCCTACCATGATGGTCTCTTCTTCTTTGATGTCTTCTTCCCTGCTAGCTATCCTAAAGTACCACCGGTATGTAACTGAGGGTTATAAATTTGAAATATTATCTTGCAGCTTGTATGATAATATATCTTCTGGTATACATGTTTGGTCTGATGACTAAGAAATTGCTTGTTTCAGCATGTTTACTATCACTCTGGTGGACTTCGACTCAATCCAAATTTGTACAGTTGTGGGAAAGTATGCCTTAGTCTTCTTAACACCTGGTCTGGTAATAAGAATGAGAAATGGATACCTAGCATGTCAACTATGCTCCAAGTTCTGGTATCTATTCAGGCTCTAATCTTGAATCAGAAGCCTTACTTTAATGAACCTGGTTTGGCACATCATAGTGGCACACCAAAAGGTGAAGTATTGTCCAGGCAATACAATGAAGATACATTTATCTTGTCACTGAAGACAATGATCTACTCAATGAGGAGGCCTCCAAAGGTAAGTTGAAAGGATTATTTTTTGATCTTTCCATTAGCTTTTAAGCTGGAATTTGGTAAGATATTGATATCGATGATAACGTAGGGAAATTTTGTTCCACAATGCGAGTTAGAATGTATAATTACCATTGCTTCTCTTTGGCTTAAAATTCTAATAAAATCATGTTTGGCTGCAGCATTTTGAGGACTTTGGTGGGCCATTTCTACAGGCGTGCTCATGATATTCTTGTGGCATGTAAAGCATATATGGATGGTGCTCAGGTAGGTTGCCTGGTAAAAGGTGGTGTTCAAGATGTCGACGAAGGTGATAAGAGCTGCTCACAGAAGTTTAAGGTCTCTGTGGCTGGATGTGTAAATATGCTCGTGAAAGAATTTACTGTTACTCGGAGTCAAGGATTGTGAGAAATTCCTTACTGCCCCCGAATGTCAAGATAATGGAGTTGATAATATGCCCAAGGCTCCAATATGAACTACTTTTCGAAATTAAAATTTTGAAACTTGATCAGAATGGTTTTATTTATAAATATGCATAGTAGTTTCATTGATTTCTTATCAAGTAGTTTAGAATTGAGTCGAGGAATGTCGTATGCTTTCGTTCATAGGACGCGTACAGATATTTCGACATTGTATATAAGGATGGGGGTTATTGGTTCTTTTTCACTTTTTCAATCGTATGAAATCATTGTTTCATTAGAAGTGCACAACTTAACACAAGCAGGGAATATACTGTTAAAGCTCTGCAGTTGATCGGATCATTTGGCGATGATGACCGGAGGTGGCTAGGAACTATTGCTGGAAATTGGTATGGTGTTCTGTTTCTTAAGTAATTGTAGATAAGGATTGTACACACAAATTTCGTCATCATTTTTTTTTCAAATCATCTTTTCTATCAGTTTCATATGTCCACGTCAGCATTTAGACAGTTTTCGATTAACACTGTTACCAATTTTACTTCTATGCACCAATTTCAAATGTACAAGGATTAAATTACTCACTTTTATAGTACAGGGACTAAAATACACTTTTGACTATAATACATAGACTGTTTAAGTACTTTAACAAAGGAAAGCCCTATTCTGTTGTGTTGGAAAAAAAAAAAGCCCTATTCTATTGACAGCAAGCCTAGCAAGTAGTGTAAGCAATCTTCTGGTCTTAGGTGGTTCACCTAGGTTTGATTATAATAGTTTGGATAGGGAAGGCCAATTTCAATTCGAAGTGGGGTTGGGAACAAGCATGATGGGAAGATAACAGTGTATGGTGGAGCTGAAGAAAGAAGTAAGCTTGCTTTTTACCTCAAACATTGCAGGCTTTGGCAAATGATGAAGAGTTCAGGGATGTTGTTGTCGCAATTTAACTAATCCAAAATTTCAAAATCTACCTTGTTTATAGTAGACTTGAGAATCCATGTATCCGTATCATGTTCGTATATTTTTATGTGTCATAATCATATTTAAGGCATTATATATTTATATAAATGTTGATATGTTAATAATTCGTATTATATAGATTTTGACTCACGTTTGTGTAATAATGTCGTGTTCGGTGTTACTTTTTCGTATTGTATCATATTTTGTTTCGTTTTTTAATTATTTTTGTCGTGTCGTGTAATTGTATCGTGTCAAAGTTGCGAGATCTAGTTTAGAGGGTGAAATAATTTCCATCAAACATGAAATTTCAATAAGATTTACTAGACTAGACTATAAGACCCTCTTAGTAAAACTCCATAGTTGCAGACATTTGGTTCATCCCTGATCCCCTAGTAAGTTGCCCACCAGGAAGATAGGATGATCAAGATTAACTCCTTGAATAGCAATCCTAGACCTGATTTATATTTAAATGATATTTTAATATTTATTAATATTGTTTTTATTAATTTATACATTTTTTCTACTGTATTTTTCATGTTTTATTTATTAGGAAGCAATATAATTTACAATTCTTTAAGAGGTAAAATCAAGCAGGTCTGGGGATTTGTGTTCTCAAACATTATTATTTTGCAAACTCAGAACTTAATACAGTTAATTCATATATTTATCTTTAAAAAGTGGTATCAATAAGTTTAAATTCGAATTTCAAAATCTGCAACAATTTACCTATTTCTAAGTTGCAACCTCTTTATACTAAAAAAAATTGTTATTTTGTTTTATTTTTAATTTATTGAAACTGAAATGCAACTTTGTAGCAATACATCCTATATAACACAAGTGGCCCAAGGCTGAGCAACATGAAAAGGTAGCAAATATAACATTGTTTCAATTCTAACAATCCCGACTCCATAAAAAATTGTTTTACTTCGCAAAAAACACTTTGATGACAAAGATAAGATGATTATGAACTCGAAATTTAACTCAGACGGTTCATGAAAGATGGCATTCAACAAATATAGAATTCGAATCTCAATATATACGATCCCTTTCTTTATCCCAAATTGAGACCTCCTTTACATAAATTAAAAAAAAAAAAGAATGATTATGCTCTAAACCTCATCAAAGGACTTCACCCTGTCACCAGCTTCTTCATGGAGGAATCCAACTTTCTCGACATTTTTGTCTCAAGCTGATAATTATTCTTCAACCTGTAAAGAAAATATAGATATAAGATAATTTCTTTATATAAAAAAAATGAAAAAAAAAAGTAAAAAGTAAAATTCATTAAACTCCAAATTCATTACGTAAAAAAGAATGAAATAATTGAATAAAATTTTAAATAATATAAAAGACTATGTTATCCTGATTCAGAGTGAGTATCAGATAGGAGTTTGTGTCCGACATGGATATACTCAATTTTTTAAAAAAGTTTTTTCATATATTTGAAATATCATATCTCATATTTATATCCGAATATGTGTTTACAAATGTCAAATACGAATACTTAAAAAAAATAAAAAACACAAACAACATAGATAAAAATCTAGCAAAAAGAATTATTAGGACTAGACTAGTGACCCGTAGTTTACAAGAATTAATGTTTCTTCCCCGGTCGGCCCATTAGAAAATTGAAATTTTTTTCCATCCGTTTTGGTTGTGGCCCTGCCTCCACCTCATCGTAGAGATTACGTTTTCACTTTACAATGGAACTATTACCTATTGATCCATCATCAGTAGAGCCTTCTTGGATATCTTCAAAATTTGCAGAACTCTGACTGTTATGCTGCTGTTTTATTTGTTCCACCTCTTCCAAATCTTTCTCATACACTATTCGAACCCCACACGTTTTCACCTTAACATTGCTGTCACATGGATCGGATGGGAATGACAACTCATGTTCATCGCATTCTTGATCTGAGCAATCTGATGTCGATAAATTCTTGGTTTCGCGTTCATCACATTTGTCCTCCAAGTAAAATGGATATAATCTGTAACGCGACCAATAACGAAGAAAAAGGTGGTCCTTCACTATCGGCTGGTTATCTTCTTTAGGTAAAAAAAAGCCACTCCAATCGACATGTCGAGGATATCTACCTTGGAAAACAGATCCATAACAATAGGCTTGTCCAGAATTTCTACCATGGATAACAGCTTTACACATGATATATTCGTCCCTCGAAGCATCATCAATGACAAAAATGCAGCAGAGAGCAACTCCCATCCATTCACTATCATTCCGAATATTGAGAGGCAGAGGTATATTAGTTGAAGAGTCACCTCTCTGATGGCTGAACCATTCTGGGATTTCACTTTCAGGTATAATAATATCAAATATTTTTCTTGAATTTGCAAATACCTGCAAAATAAAACTCCCGTTGTTTGATAACTAATACCATAAATTTTTAAGTATGAGGTTCTGTGAGAGAAAGAGAGATATTAACCAAACTTAAGATGCTTTTTCAGCAATGTTAATGCATTGATGTTCTCAGCCAATTTGTAGCAGTGAATACCTCTAATATATGCCCGATCCATTGAATTGCATACTTTTGATGGATTTGCAATTATTTCCAGAGAAGCACAACTATCTATTCTCAGACGTTCTATACTTGTTAGAAGCTCAGGCAAAGATTTAAGCTCCCTACAATCTGACAATATAAGATATTGAAGCTTGGAAAGTCGAGTAAGAGTTGCAGGTATGCTGATGAAATTGTTACCACTAAGATCAAGCAATCTCAAAGAGGATAAACAACAAATATCAGTAGGAATATCTCCTTCACAAATATTGCAGTCCCTTAGATTCAGCTTTGTTAATGAACTCAAACCAGACAACTGAGGTAACATCAGAGCCATGGAATCCATCCTTCCTCTTTGGATTACCTTGAAAAAAGAAGGAAGATTTGGTCTTAATTTAGATGATGGTCAGTTTCACTTAAGTCAAGCTCCTCCAAAAATTCTACTTGCTGCAAATTCTCTGGCAAATTTTCAACTTTAGAACAGCCAGAGAGATTAAGAGTTTTTAGACATTTACACCAATCTATGCTGCTTGGGAGACTCACAAGTTTTCTGCAATCTTTCATATTTAACAAAACAAGACTGTTGAGATGTCCAATCGAAGATGGAAGTTCTTTAATGCCTGTCCCATCTAAATAAAGCTTCAGCAAACATTCCATTTTCCCATCAATCTCTGGAAACCTTTGAAGATTTGAGCAGCCTGAAAGAATTAATGTTTCAAGAGGTTCCATTCCAATTTTGGTTGGAAGACTCCTAAGAATTTTGCAGCCTCCTAAATTAAAAAGTTTAAGCCTATTAAGAACTCCGATGGATGGATGAACATCTACTATTCTGGTACAACCTTCCAAAATCAATATTTCAAGATTTGGGGCCGTTGTGAAGTCTGGTGTCTTGATCAGGTTTTTGGACCCTTGGAGGTTGATCAGTTTCAACTTATACAAAGGCTGTTGTAAACAATAATAATTTAGAGAGAAAAAAGGAAACATAAGAAAGTTCATTTTTGTTGTTATTTTTCTATCTTAATCAAATTTTAATCATTCATCTTAAAATAAGCTAAAAGACAAAGATCAAATGAATTAATTCTTACTCTGTTTCCCTTCCATAATTGTTCAATGCAGCTATAAGATAGGAGTAGTGCAACAAGGTTGTCCGGTTGGAAGCTTGAAGGCAAGGATCTTAAAGGATATCCCGTCCAATCTAAAAGTCATTTTTTTTTTTCATATCACGACAATTTAAGAGAGAAAAGACTTTGAGCAGTCTTAATTTTTTCATCTTCAAGAAGGCATCGACACTCAAAGTGAGTGCCTTATTCAGTTCCTAAAATATACAAAGCATTCAGTACCTAAAAGCTATGTCTCTCTAACACTTTTTTTTCTTTTGAAGTATTCGTATCCAACATTCATATTCGACACATATATAGATATGATAATGTAAATATGACCCTCCAAATACTCTCAAAATACATGAAAAAACTTTAAAAAAAAAATTGAATACGGACACATATACCCACATTTGACACTCATATCTGTGTCCAACTAACATAGCCTAAAAGAACTGGAATTAATATTCACAAAAACATACATCTATCTATCTTGATTAGTTTCAACCAAATGACAGTTTTTTAAAATAAAAAAAAAATAATACAATCAATTTTCCTTCTACTTGATTTTAATTTTTTATTGGTTATGCTTTAATTTTGATTAGTCATTTAGTGATTACATGACTCTTCTCTTCAATTTTGATTAGTTTCTTGATTGAATCTTAGGAATGAGAGATGAAAAACATGAGATGAGAGAGAGCTACATTTTTTGTATTTCAAATCCAATGAACTTTCATATATAAAGTAAAAAACTTAAATTAAAAAAAGAAAAAGAAAAGAGAAAAGAGTGAAACCCTGGGCAAATATTCTTTGTTCTAGCAATCAAGATTCAAGATCAAGTAATATAATAACAACAAAATTAATAAATTTCATATATACACATGTATGTTTTTTTTTTTTTTTTAACCTTTTATTGTCGATGATCATGCCTTCAACCACCTCCGTAGCCTAAAAATCAATAGTAAAGTATAAGAGGACACAAAAAGGATAGTGTAAATTATATAATAGAACTCGTGAAAATTTACATTTATGATTAATATTCCTATGTTTAACAATATTATAAACTTTTGGTTGAAATATAGTAAATAAAGAATTTTGAAGAAAGTAAAACATTTTTTAATGAAAGTGATTCAATGAAATCAAATTCTTATTTGTACATATCGTATGAATCTTATTAATATTTATAATCAACAAAAAACTATTTTAAAAGACACACTTTAGAAATATAATGAACAAAGATATTCATTTTACTCAATCAAATATTTAAAATAACATTTTATAAATATAATAGATTATATATATACTTGTACAAATGAGATCATAATAGATATATATAGCTATCCTAAAGTACCACCTGTATGTAACTGAGGGTTATAAATTTGAAATATTATCTTGCATCTTGTATGATAATATATCTTCTGGTATACATGTTTGGTCTGATGACTAGGAAATTGCTTGTTTCAGCATGTTTACTATCACTCTGGTGGACTTCGACTCAATCCAAATTTGTATAGTTGTGGGAAAGTATGCCTTAGTCTTCTTAACACCTGGTCTGGTAATAAGAATGAGAAATGGATACCTAGCATGTCAACTATGCTCCAAGTTCTGGTATCTATTCAGGCTCTAATCTTGAATCAGAAGCCTTACTTTAATGAACCTGGTTTGGCACATCATAGTGGCACACCAAAAGGTGAAGTATTGTCCAGGCAATACAATGAAGATACATTTATCTTGTCACTGAAGACAATGATCTACTCAATGAGGAGGCCTCCAAAGGTAAGTTGAAAGGATTATTTTTTGATCTTTCCATTAGCTTTTAAGCTGGAATTTGGTAAGATATTGATATCGATGATAACGTAGGGAAATTTTGTTCCACAATGCGAGTTAGAATGTATAATTACCATTGCTTCTCTTTGGCTTAAAATTCTAATAAAATCATGTTTGGCTGCAGCATTTTGAGGACTTTGGTGGGCCATTTCTACAGGCGTGCTCATGATATTCTTGTGGCATGTAAAGCATATATGGATGGTGCTCAGGTAGGTTGCCTGGTAAAAGGTGGTGTTCAAGATGTCGACGAAGGTGATAAGAGCTGCTCACAGAAGTTTAAGGTCTCTGTGGCTGGATGTGTAAATATGCTCGTGAAAGAATTTACTGTTACTCGGAGTCAAGGATTGTGAGAAATTCCTTACTGCCCCCGAATGTCAAGATAATGGAGTTGATAATATGCCCAAGGCTCCAATATGAACTACTTTTCGAAATTAAAATTTTGAAACTTGATCAGAATGGTTTTATTTATAAATATGCATAGTAGTTTCATTGATTTCTTATCAAGTAGTTTAGAATTGAGTCGAGGAATGTCGTATGCTTTCGTTCATAGGACGCGTACAGATATTTCGACATTGTATATAAGGATGGGGGTTATTGGTTCTTTTTCACTTTTTCAATCGTATGAAATCATTGTTTCATTAGAAGTGCACAACTTAACACAAGCAGGGAATATACTGTTAAAGCTCTGCAGTTGATCGGATCATTTGGCGATGATGACCGGAGGTGGCTAGGAACTATTGCTGGAAATTGATATGGTGTTCTGTTTCTTAAGTAATTGTAGATAAGGACTTTGAGAAATCTTCAAGTATTCTGGTTGTTTTCCTGCTGGGTTTAAATGCAAAGTAAAAGTTTCCCATTCTTTAGTTCGTTTTAAGAGCTTTTGTATGCACATAAATTCAATATTTTGCCCTTTTTCTCTTTGGAAGAGGTCTAAATCCTTCATTGTTGATTCAGTTTCTTCCAAATCTTCTTGATATGTATAATAACATCTGAAGTTATTTTCATGGTGATATTAGGAAGCATCATCACATTTAGAGTGAAAAGAAGGAAAAGAAAGAAAAAAGTTAAAAGGGTTTCTTTTATGGATGTTAATTGGGATTTTTTTTTGGGTAGAAAGGAAGTCTAGTAGCCTGCGAATAGATAAAGAGATTGCAGATAATAGAATTCGAATCTTAAATTTGTTGAATATCACTTTTTAAAGGTGATTGTATGAATAAATTGGATTAAATCTCAAGTTCATGTTATATTTTAAAGATGATTGTATGAATAGATTGGATTAAATTTTGAGTTCGATTATTGAGGTTCTCTTTTTTTCTTTTTCATTAGTGTAAAAGCTTTGCACTTCTCAAGCTGATAATGTCTCTCCTGATAAAAAAATATACCTTTGACCTAGTAAAGATAACCAAGCTTCCTGCATACAGAAATGAAGAGGATAAAGATTAAAAATATAATCAATAAGTTTTTCTTGATGAAGTGAACCCTTTAATCTGATCAAGAAAACCAAAATTCTAACAAATAGATGTAAAGAAACAATAGAGAAGAAAACAATCCTAAAGAAATTAAGATACAATATGTCCAAAAAATTGTAAAGTTTTTTTTTTTTTAAAGAGAGAATAATACATATACGGCAGTTATAACATGATTTTTAATCAAAGCTACTAAATCTTAAAAAATATCACTAAAATCGGACCAATAAAAAAATTAAAGAATTAAAAAGTGACAATTTATAATAATTTTTATCGAATAGAGTCATCAATTCGGATTTTCCCACCTAAACAGAAAAAACAAATTCCACATCAAAAGCCCAACAATAGAGATATAAATTAAAAAACACTATGAATAACCAAATTAAATATCCTTCCATCATTTTTCATGACATATCTATATATACCACACATTGTTACTAGCATTTCATATGTTGCTCTTGGATCAGTGCTTTCACATCGATACCTTCATGGCATATCTTTAGGATGTTTCTTAGAAATGAAAGTGAAAAGGAGTTTATATCAAAGTTGCAATGCAGGCCTGAAAGGGAACAAGACATACGAGGATTAAGAGCTATATGCAGAAAGTTCCAAGTCTTCCTTGATCTTGATGCTGTCTTTACGTGTGCTACACTATAATCTTTGTTATCCGGACCTTTTATTTTTTGTAAAGTATCCGTATTCTCGACATTTATATCTGACACATATTGGGACATGAATATGGATATGATGCTCCAGATATATGAAAAAACTTAAAAAAATTGAGTTATAACCATGTCGGATACACATCGTATCCAACACTCATCCAAATCTGGATAACATAGACTATAATGAGAATAAAAGAGTCTTTTGAATGCAAGATCGGGCGGACTGCTCCATGATGCATCACTTCAGTTGTGCCGGCAAAATGTTTAATAAGACAGATAAACTTGCTTAAAGACAAATTCCAAAAATAAATTTGACATGTATATTAGAGCTTTACAATATGGCCGATTGTTTCTTCGTCTTTGATGTTACAATGTCAATGAAACATTCAATAATGCTACAGATTTGTACACTCACATTTTTCTTTCTGTTCATTAGTTTTTCAGCAAAATCTGTGTCATCTGCTGAGATTGTATTTGAAGAATCCACTGAGAATAAAGCTCTCCAATCTGCCATGGCTGAAATGGAAGTATCCAGTGAGAGTGACAATGATTTCTCTTATTCTGATTATTGTTCTTCAATTGTTCCTCAGTAAATCACCAACTCTAAAACTTACACCGAGAGTTTTGGGACATTTGATGGGTACGAGACTGGTTATTACATTGGTGGAAATGGAATTCTCAACTCAAAGATAACCAGAATCTCAAATTCATTGTCGTTTGAAACCAGATTTGTGTCTAAAACTGATGCAGATGGCGTGTTGAAGATTAAGGGAAGCTTGACATTTTACAGATCATATGATCCATTAAGTCCATTTTCTTTGAAGCTCCATGGATTCTGGTCAGAATTTTCTGGGAAACTTTGTATGGTTGGAACACGTTCTGCTTACTCCAAAGAAGGTAATCTGCTACTCCTTCAGCAGTTTTCAAGCTTAAAAATCTCAAGAATTCAAGTAATATCACTGCTTTAATTACTGGAACTTTAGAGAGTCTAAGTTCTAGTGATAGGGTGAACTACTTTGAACCAATTTCCATAATCATGTTTCCACAATTGAATTATGAGTACACTTTTGATTTCAGAGAGTCTGTAGATGAGTTTTCTGCTGAAAATACTGAGCAGAATTTGCCATTCAAAGAACTTCCAAGTAGAAGCTTTTGCTCAATAATATTGGGCCCTGCAAATGTATTTAAGTTGCAGTACACAAGTGACTGCAGCTCTGAAAAGCAAAATTGCCTTCCTTTTGTTTGGCTGAATGGCCATTTGCCTCGTTTTCTGTCATTTTCAAGCATTAGGTGTTCAGAGGTTGAAAAAAGAATTCAGTTTTTGGTAGAATTTAGAAATACTAGCCATGTTGGAAACTACCCATCTTTCAATCCCAACACAACATTGATTGGAGAAGGAACATGGGATGCTAAGAAAAACCAGCTGTTTGTTCTTGTTTGCCAGTTTTTAGACATCACAGACTCTTGGTCTAATGCTCATGTTGGTGATTGCACAACAAGGTTGAGCTTTAGGTTCCCTGCAATCTTGTCAATCAGAGAGACTAGCAGCGCGATGGGGCGAACATGGACCACGAACACTGTGAATGATTTCGGTTACTTTGATAGGATCGTATTCCGAAGTACTGGGAATCATATGGAGGAGGTTCCAGGTTTGAAGTATGAGTACACTGAATTCAACAGAGTAAAGAATTTATGCCTGAGAAATGAGCAGCTGGTCAGAAACAAGGGACAAAGATACCCAAGTAGTCATTCCACAGATATGAAATTTGACATGTTAGTTAAAAGTTCAGAAAAAAAATCTGGATGGGGTTTTGCAGATCCTCTTGCCATTGGTGACCAGTTATACAAGCCGTATATGTATCCAATGGATCTTCCTAGCCCCATGTTTGAAAGAGCAGTGTCTGCTGCAAGGCCTATCAATGTTAGCTATGAGGTGAGCATCACATTGCAAACTCCTACAAATGTAATTGATGGACTTTATTTTTCTTATCTAATTGAAGAGAAAGTGGAGATTACTGCTGAAGGGATTTATGATTCTGAAACTGGAAAGTTGTGTATGGTTGGTTGCAGAAAGTTGGGATCCGATAATCAAGTGTTCGAAAATGATTCTATGGACTGTGAAATTCTTTTGAACTTTCAGCTAGCTCCATTAGAACCAAATCAAAATGGAGGTTATATCATGGGAAGCATTGAAAGCACCCGAAAAAGTTCTCATCCTCTTTACTTTGATCTTCTGGATGTGTCTTCAGCTACTTACAAGACCGATCAACGAAGAAGTTCAATTCGGACAGTGGATCTTGAGACTACAATGGTTCTAATATCTAACACATTAGTATGCATCTTTGTAGGATTGCAGCTTTATCATGTGAAGAAGAACCCAAAAGTACTATCCTTAATTTCACTTGTTATGCTTGCGATTCTTATCTTGGGCTACATGATTCCTCTTGCACTAGACTTTGAAACCTTGTGCTCAAACAAACAAGATCAAGACAAGGTTTTTCCCCATAATGGTGGATTGTTTGAACTAAATGAAGTGATTATGACAGTAGTTATGGTGGTTGCTTTCTTATTGATACTTTGCCTTCTGCAGTTAAAAGCCTCAGCTAGATCACATGACAGCAACCAAAAGTCCTTGTGGTTTGCTGAGGAAATGACCCTACTTATGCTTGCATTTCTATATGCTGCCGGGGCCAAATTTACGCTACTTGTCGGCTGGGAGCAGCGCAGATCATCAGATGTTGTGTGGCTCCTCTCTTCGCCTGTCGAATACCGGCATCATCCCATCTGCAATGACTTGAAATCATATGCAGGTTTAATATTAGACTGTTTTCTTTTGCCTCAGATACTTCTCAACATGTTCTCAAACTCAAAACAAAAGGCTCTCAGTTGTTCTTTCTACATTGGAACCACTTTTGTTCGATGGCTGCCACATGCATATCATCTTTATCGAAATCACAGTTATGGTTTCTATAACATATTACAGTTTTCTTTGAATCCTGACGAAGGTTTTCTCGATGCTGCTTGGGATGTCACTAGGCTTTTAGGGCTCCTACTGCTTGCTGCAATCATTTGCTTTCAGCAAATGTTTGGTGGTCATTGCATTCTTTCCTCAAAACTTAGACAGTTGGAAGCATATCCTGAGGAGGTCCATTCGTAGGTGAATCATTAAGTCCAGAGAAACCTAGTTCCCGATGGATTCGGCTCACCTCCATTACTTTTTAATACATCTTTGATTATGATTCACGAGTATGATTTTTACAATTAATGAGTGTGTCATACATGTGAACGGTAATAATAAATATATTGAAAAGTAATTGATAAAAAAGTAAAAGACTGGATCCTAACCGGTTCGTGATATGGTATTTCCTCGTTGCTACTATTTTGAAATAATTTTGAACTATAAAAAGGAAAATTGTATGGTTTATCCAATATATTTGTACAAGAAAGAGCATAAAAGTAGCATCAAGATACAACTTAAGTGCTTAATTGGTAGCAATGCAATACATTTTTATAAGACATTAGTGATTTGGATGCTTTTGAATGCACTGAAGTCTAGTTTTGTTCTTTCTCTTGGGTTTTGGCATGTCACTTTTCCTATGATAGTCAATAGAATATATTGGATTATTCTATGAACTATAGAATGCTTTGAGGTGGAATTTATCTCTTCCCATAACAAATTGGTTAATAGTGAGTATAATTGGGATTTAAATTACGGTCATTGATGCGTCACGTTTATCGTGGTTGTGGATGTATGAATGCTATCGCGGTCAATTGCGATGAATATCAACGAAGGAAAGAATCGAAACCACAAAACAATGACTATAATGTTGCGACCGTTATTTAAATCCACAAGTATGATAATAATTCTGAACACAATGTTTACACAAAGATGATAGGAATAATGGATTTTCACCATATTCACAAGATATTTTCACTTGAAATAACAGTTATAATCTATGTTACTCGGACTTAGGGTGAATGTCGGATATAGATATATTTCAGACACAAGTATGCTCAATTTCTGTAACGTTTTTTAATATATTTGGAGAATTGTAATCGTACTCATTTCCAAATAAGTGTCGAGTATGAATGTTGGATACAAATATTTTAGAAAAAATGTAGATTCAAAAATAACATAGGTTATAGTTAACTGATATCAGAGCCAGAGTCCAGACCATTAATGTTCCATTTATTTGTCAATAGTGAACTATGGTGCAAATAGGGTAATTCTTTATTTTGGCAATATTCAAACAATGCACATTAAATCTAGTCCATTAGCCTTGGTGTGGGTCAATATTCATGTTTTAAATTTAATAATTTTAATTTAGAGATAATAATGTTTATTTATTTTATATGGAATTTTGTAATTATTTTTAAAAATTGATTGATTAAGGTTAATATTAATTTTTTTGAGTAGTAAGCATGGATCAGTTGACTGAGCTATAGGAAACATTAATTCTATCCTATTAATCAAAACAAGAGAAATTTCAATTAAAATAACTAATTTTCCTTAAAATATGCCAATAAAAGTAGAACAAGTTACAATATAGAAAAACCTATTAAGGCCTTAATTAACTTAATTTGCTTGTTAAAAGATGCTGAATTAGCTTAAAAGATGCTGAATTTCTTTTCTAATTAACTTAAAAGATGCAAATTTGTCGAAATTATGGAAGGAAAGCGCTATTCTTTCGACTCTTCATTTTTCTTGAAGTACTCATGTTCGATATTCGTATCCAACGCATATTTGGACATGGGTATATGAATATGACTCTCCAAGCACCCTCCAAATATATGAAAAAACTTAGAAAAACTAAACATACCCGTGTTGGACACATACCCGTATCTGACACTTACACCCGAGGCGGAGTAACATAGCCCTGTTCTATTGACAGCAAGCCTAGCAAGTGGTGTAAGCAATCTTCTGGTCTTAGCTGTTTCACCTAGGTTTGATTATTATAGTATTGATTTTGGATGGGAATGCCAATTGCAATTAGAAGTGGGGTTGGGAACAAGCATAATGGAAAGATAACAGTGTATGGTGGAGCTGAAGACGGAAGTATGGACATTGAAGCTTGCTTTTTACATGAAACATTGCAGGCTTTGGCAAATGAAGAGTTCATGGGTGCTGTCACAATTTAACTAATTCAAAATTCCAAAATCTAGGTTGTTTAGAGTAGACTTGACAATCCATGTATCCGTGATCGTGTTCGTGTATTTTTATATGTCATAATCTTATTTAAGATATTATATATTTATTAAATATTGATACGTCAATAATTCGTGTTGTATAGATTTTGACATGTTTGTGTTTGTGTTTGTGTCGTTTTTTAGTTATTTTTCTCGTGTTGTGTAACCATATCGTGTCAAAGTTGCAAGGTCTAGTTTAGAGAGTGAAATAATTTCCATCAAACTAGGCTAGATTATAAGATCCCCTCAGTAAAACTCCATAGTTGCAGACATTTGGTTCATCCCTGATCCCCAGTAAGTTGCCCACCAGAAAGATAGGATGATCCAGCTTAACTCCTTGAATAGTAATCCTAGTCCTAGACTTGGTTTATATTTAAATATCTATTAATGTTGTTTTTATTAATTTATGCCTTTGTTCTACTGTATTTTTCATGTTTCTTTATTAGCAAGCAGTAAAATTTATAATTCATTAAAAAATGAAATCTGACAGGTCTAGAGTTTTCTGTTTTCAAACACTATTATTTAACTTAATTGATTTATGCATTTATCTTTAAAAGGTGATATTCAACAAATTTAAATTTGAATTTCAATATTTACAACCTCTTTACCTATTCTCAATTTGAGACCTCTTTATAGTAAAAAAGAAACATTGTTTACTTTGCAGCAATACATCCTACATAACACAATCCTAGGCAACCTTAATCACTTTTCTACTTCACATTTTCCAATGGGTTTAAGCCATTCATGAATGCCTTTCCTTGTTCTCAAGCAATGCTTCTCGACTTGGAAGGCACAGTAATCGTGTAATGTAGGGTTTTATAAATATAAATGCTAAATAATTGTTTTTTCAATACGGGATATATTGTTTATACATTAACATATATAACCTTGTTTCTTTCTCCCTTTTCTATATATATATATATATATATATATATATATATATATATATTTGTTTTCTCATGGAAAAATCAATGTAAAACAAAGAGACATTCGATTCTCTACTTCCAGCAACTTGAATCTAAATTGTATCCTTAAGTTATCCCTTTTTTTTTTCCTTACTTTGTTGTGTTTAAGGATGTAATCGAATTAAGTCGAGTTCAAGCAGTAAGAAGCTCGAGTTTGATCTCGAGCTTGATTCGAAACTCACAGTTTGAAACTCGTGGCTCGAAACTTGGCTCAAGCTCGATCGAATTTCATTTTTAAAATTCGAGCTCGATTCAAGATAAAAATCAAACTGTTCGAATTCGTTTGTTTCTCATGCTCAACTTCAAACTCAGATTATTTGTACTCAAGCTCAAATTCGAGTTCGAATTGAGATTTTTTCAATACTAATTAAAAATACTAAAAATATATATTTGGAAACTTGCGAAACATGCGAGCACAGATATCTCGTTTACACCTATAGTTGTGTTGTTCCATTTAGTAAAAGCTTGAAAGCTTCATAGCAAGTTTGATATCTGTGTTTTATGTTATAAGGACTCGAAAGTAAGTATCAGATACAAGTGTATATTTGGAAGATCATATCTCATACTAATATCCGAATATGTATCCGACATAAATATTAGACACGAATACTCCAGAAAAATTGAAAAGTCCAAAGTAATATTGCCTTTGCTGGATTTTTAGGAAAGGAAATTTAAATGACATTTTTTGTTCACACGACTTAAAGCTATTCAAATGCTATTAAAGACATGTAAACCACAATAGGACACAATTTTAATACTATTAAAGCAAGCACTCAATCGCACCAAAACAACATGATAGGCAACCAATCATATATATGAGACCTAAGCAACATGAAAAGGAAACAAATATAACTTGGTTTCAATCCTAACAATCTCGAATAAAAAAAATTGCGTTTTACTTCGTGAAAAACACTTTGATGACAAAGATAAAATGATTATGAACTCGGAGTTTAACTCGACCAGTTCATGCAATCATTTTTAAAATGTGATATTCTGCAAGTTTGGAATTCGAATTCCAGTATTTCTAGCCCGTTTCCTTATCCCAGATTGCGACCTCTTTTGTACCAAAAAAAAGATAAAATGATTATACTCCAAACCTCATCAAAGGACTTCACCGGTCACCCTCTCACCTGCTTCTTCACTGAGCAATCCAACTTCCTCGATATTTTCTTCTTAAGCTGATAATTATTCTTCAACCTGCAAAGAAAATATAAACATAAGAAAATTAGTTTTATAAAGAACATAAAATGCAAAAAATAAAATTCATTAAACTCCAAGTTTCAACTATGTAAAAAAGAATGAATTAAATGAATAGAATTTTAAACAGTAAAAAGCTATATTACTCAGATTCGGGATGAGTATTGGATACGAGTTAGCGTACAAACGGATAAACTCAAAATGTTTAAAGTTTTTTCATATATTTAAAAAATCATATCTCATACTTATGTCTGAATATGTGTCAAATATAGATGTCAAATACGAATACTTGAAAAAAAATGAAAAATGCAAATAACATAGATAAAAAGTCTAGCAAAAAGAATTATTAAGACTAGACTAGTGACCAGTAGTTTACCAGAATTAATGTTTCTTCCCTAGCCGGTCCATTATAAAATTGAAAACATTTCCCATCCGTTTTGGTTGTGGCCCTGCCTCAACCTCCACCTCCTCATAGATATTACGTTTTCGCTTTACAAGGGAACCATTACCTATTGATCCATCAACATCAGAGTGTTGATGGATATCTTCAAATTTTGCAGAACTTTGACTGCTATGCTGCTCTTTTATTTGTTCCATCTCGTCCAAATCTTTCTCATACACTATTCGAAACCCACACTTCTTTTATTTGTTCCATCTCGTCCAAATCTTTCTCATACACTATTCGAAACCCACACTTCTTCAGCTTGGCACCATTTCTATCGCATGGGAATGACAGCTCAAGTTCATCGCATTCCTGATCTGAGCAATTTGTTGTCGATAAAATCTCGGTTTCGCATTCACCAAATTTGTTCTCCAAGGAAAATGGATATAATTCGTCACGTGACCAATAACGACTTAGCATATAACTATAGAATTTCGTCGTCGGCAATTTATATCCATTTTTTTTTATTTAAATGCGTATGATGCGAATATTTAAATATCGGATGCATACGACTTAGCATATAACTATAAAATTAAACATGCAAATCATAATATTAAAAACACGAGCATAGCAAAATATCGAGCGCATAAACATTCACTATTTATTCATTTTTATTATTTTCATTTTATTTTATTATTTTTTTTTGAAAATGAATTTTTGTATCGAGCATGTCGCTAAATACTCCCACCAATTGTGGTGATATTTAACGAAATTCTCCCACCTCAAGATATCTTAGGAATCACTACCGTGACGTCCTTCGAATTCCGTCGTCGGTAATTCGCATTTATTAAAAAATCTTTTTTTTTGAAAGTTAAAATGCTTTTAATAATTATTTTCGAAATAAAAGAAATTATCTATGTAAGAATAATTCTCGAATCATTCTGATATTTTCGATAATGTTTCGATTATTATTCTTACTCGGACCATTTCTAAGAACGATTGATGCTCCGACCATCCCGAGAAAGAAATCCGTTTTTAGAAAATTTTATTTACCGAAAATAATTTTAAAAAACATGTATTAATTAAAAAAAATTATTTTTATAATTTTTAAAACTGAAACAAAACAATAAAAATATGTCGAATACTGAACAAGAATAAATAAACAAAAATAGTAATGAAAATAAATAAGAAACTTAAAATCATACTTGAAAAATGTCGAGAATCCGAAAATTAAAATGCCAGACTTGATCTTCGCAAAATTCTTTGTTCTTTCTCGACTACCTGAAAAATGTCAAAAATCCAAAAAATCAAAACATCACAAACGATCATCGTGAATTTTTTTTTTGTTTTTATTTTTTTAATATTATTTTTTTTCTTCTTTTTTTTTTATTTCCTAATTTGTCCTTTTTTGAAATTTTTTTATATATATATATTTTTATTTTATTTTTTATTTTTTATTATTTTTTAAATTTTAATTTTCTTTTTTTTTCTTCTTTTTTTTTCTTTTTTTTTTTTCTTTCTCCCTTGGCCCTTTTCCCTGGCCTGTTGGGCCCAAGGCCTGGGCCGGATCCAGTTTAGGCCGGATCCGGTTTGGGCTCTTCCCTTTCTTTTTTTTTTTTTTTTTGGGCAAGGGGGTAGCCGCGCTGACCCCGGGTCGGATCTGGGTCCAGGCGCGGACCCTCATCACATTTTTTTTTGAACCCGGGTCGGGAGCGCGGACCCCGGGTCGACCCGCGGGTCCACGGGCGGACCCTGGGTCGAAACGGCACCGTTTTGGCGCCGTAAAATTTTTAATAAATAAACGGGTGACTCGCGCGGACCCCGGGTCGACCCACGGGTCGACGCGCGGGTCACCTCGACCCGCGTTAGGGGGCTATAAATAGCCCCCCTTTTTTATTTTTTATTTTTCATTTTTTTTTATTTTTTTCTTCTTTTCTCTCCCTCTCTCTCCTCCTTCTTCTATCTCTTCAGAATCAACCCAGCCACCCCGAACCCAGAAATCGGCGGTCGGACCACCGCGCCGACCGTCGCTTGCCGGCGGCCGATGGTCAGCAAATTTTAGATCCTAGGGGGTTTCGACCCCTCGTCACGGATCCGGGCTCCGTTTTGCCCAAAACTCACCTGAAATACCTAGATCTAGGATTCGAAACCGAATGTTTCTTTTTTGGGGTTTTCTTGGTTTTTTTTTTTCCTGTTTGCTTGTGGTTTTTGTTTTTGCAGGGGGCTTTTTTTGTTGTTGTTTCTGTGGGGGGGGGGTTCATGGTTTTGGTTTTGGTTTTTTTTTTTGTAGGTTTTCTTTTGTTCCGATCTCTTTTTTTTTTTTGCCAGGGGGCTCCGATCTCGTGGCCCTCAGATTGGGGGGCTCGGATCTGGGTTTTTTTTTTGGTGGGTTCCTCCCTCTTTTTTTCTTTGATTTGGGGGGTTTTATGGGAGGGTGCCGTGGGGCTTGGGTTGCGTGGAGGGGAGGTGGGTGCAAGGTAGGGGGTTGCAGGGTTGGTGGTGGCGTGTGGGGGAGGGTGGCGTGTGGCAGGGGAGGGCTGTTAGGTAGCTAGGGTTTTTGGCTGGGGGCAACTAGGGTTGGTAGAGGTAGGGTTATGGGTTGGGCCTGAGATTGGGCCAGTTGGGTTGGGCCTGAGGTTTTGGGGGTTGTTTGGGTTAGGCCTGAGGTTGGGCCTGGTTTGTAGATTTAGCAGGCCCTGTTTGCACATGGCCCGGGTCGGATTCGGATTCGACCCGGGCAAAAATTGGTTATTACAATTATTATTAATTAATTAAAAAAAATTAAACGTATCCCGACAAACTGAGGTCCTTTTTCTAGTTGTTTTGAAATGTAAGTCTTACCTAAGCCCATTTTAAGCTTTTAGGTTGAGCCTAGGTAAGCCCATCTAAAGACACCTCTAAAAGCTTGATCTAATTATCATTTTCTCCTAATGGGAAATTATCATTTCTATGTGATGGATAGACTTATTTATGGGTCAGATTATGATTTGAATTTTTTATACAAATTCATTTTGGACCGGTTTGAAAATCTGTTTTATTTTCATAAATTATTAAAATATTATTTTTATATTATCTTTATTCAAATTCGATTTAATTTGGCTCGACTCTTAAACAGGTCTAATGATGGAGATGGATATAGAAATAATCTATATTCACAACAAGGCCAATTTTTATTTCTCGTATATTCATTATCATGTATAAGAGATTTCTCTCACACAATTTCAAATGTTTTGTATACATGCACATATCCACGCCATACACATATTTACCCTAGACCTATCTATCTAACAGATTCTACTTGAATTAAATCTAAAATTCCTATTTAATCAATAATAATATTTTTATTTAAATTTAATTATAAAAATAAAAATAATTTTTTTAATATTTAAATATATTCCAAATAGTAAAATGAGTTTTTGGGTCGAAATTAAACAAGTATTTTTTTTTTTTTTTGCTATTCGAAGTTGATCAAATCCCGTCTGAATCATAGACACATGTAATCCACGCACATATAGTTGAACGGTTAATTTCTCTAAAGGTAATGCATAATTCTCTTTACCATATTAATGATCAATTATTAGTTATTGATATTCATGGACAATAGAGTTTAATGTAAATGAAGAAAAAAGAAAGTAAAAGAAAAAAAGAAACGTAGATATTTACACGTCAAGAAGACCTTCTTGAATATGCCATGGATATGGATGAATTCCCTTTTACGATCTTACTTACCCTCTTTTCTTTTTTACTTATCAAGGAAGTATAGTCTAATTTGGAACTATCATTGCTTGAAACAGCTAAATCTCTGGCGTGGAAGTATAGTCTAATTTGGGTCGGTTCAATTCGAATTACTATTTATCAAATAAATTTTTTTATTTAAATTTAATTATAAAATTTAATTTTTTATATCATGTCAATGACTATAATGTTGCGACCGTTATTTAAATCCACAAGTATGATAATAATTCTGAACACAATGTTTACACAAAGATGATAGGAATAATGGATTTTCACCATATTCACAAGATATTTTCACTTGAAATAACAGTTATAATCTATGTTACTCGGACTTAGGGTGAATGTCGGATATAGATATATTTCAGACACAAGTATGCTCAATTTCTGTAACGTTTTTTAATATATTTGGAGAATTGTAATCGTACTCATTTCCAAATAAGTGTCGAGTATGAATGTTGGATACAAATATTTTAGAAAAAATGTAGATTCAAAAATAACATAGGTTATAGTTAACTGATATCAGAGCCAGAGTCCAGACCATTAATGTTCCATTTATTTGTCAATAGTGAACTATGGTGCAAATAGGGTAATTCTTTATTTTGGCAATATTCAAACAATGCACATTAAATCTAGTCCATTAGCCTTGGTGTGGGTCAATATTCATGTTTTAAATTTAATAATTTTAATTTAGAGATAATAATGTTTATTTATTTTATATGGAATTTTGTAATTATTTTTAAAAATTGATTGATTAAGGTTAATATTAATTTTTTTGAGTAGTAAGCATGGATCAGTTGACTGAGCTATAGGAAACATTAATTCTATCCTATTAATCAAAACAAGAGAAATTTCAATTAAAATAACTAATTTTCCTTAAAATATGCCAATAAAAGTAGAACAAGTTACAATATAGAAAAACCTATTAAGGCCTTAATTAACTTAATTTGCTTGTTAAAAGATGCTGAATTAGCTTAAAAGATGCTGAATTTCTTTTCTAATTAACTTAAAAGATGCAAATTTGTCGAAATTATGGAAGGAAAGCGCTATTCTTTTGACTCTTCATTTTTCTTGAAGTACTCATGTTCGATATTCGTATCCAACGCATATTTGGACATGAGTATATGAATATGACTCTCCAAGCACCCTCCAAATATATGAAAAAACTTAGAAAAACTAAACATACCCGTGTTGGACACATACCCGTATCTGACACTTACACCCGAGGCGGAGTAACATAGCCCTGTTCTATTGACAGCAAGCCTAGCAAGTGGTGTAAGCAATCTTCTGGTCTTAGCTGTTTCACCTAGGTTTGATTATTATAGTATTGATTTTGGATGGGAATGCCAATTGCAATTAGAAGTGGGGTTGGGAACAAGCATAATGGAAAGATAACAGTGTATGGTGGAGCTGAAGACGGAAGTATGGACATTGAAGCTTGCTTTTTACATGAAACATTGCAGGCTTTGGCAAATGAAGAGTTCATGGGTGCTGTCACAATTTAACTAATTCAAAATTCCAAAATCTAGGTTGTTTAGAGTAGACTTGACAATTCATGTATCCGTGATCGTGTTCGTGTATTTTTATATGTCATAATCGTATTTAAGATATTATATATTTATTAAATATTGATACGTCAATAATTCGTGTTGTATAGATTTTGACATGTTTGTGTTTGTGTTTGTGTCGTTTTTTAGTTATTTTTCTCGTGTTGTGTAACCATATCGTGTCAAAGTTGCAAGGTCTAGTTTAGAGAGTGAAATAATTTCCATCAAACTAGGCTAGATTATAAGATCCCCTCAGTAAAACTCCATAGTTGCAGACATTTGGTTCATCCCTGATCCCCAGTAAGTTGCCCACCAGAAAGATAGGATGATCCAGCTTAACTCCTTGAATAGTAATCCTAGTCCTAGACTTGGTTTATATTTAAATATCTATTAATGTTGTTTTTATTAATTTATGCCTTTGTTCTACTGTATTTTTCATGTTTCTTTATTAGCAAGCAGTAAAATTTATAATTCATTAAAAAATGAAATCTGACAGGTCTAGAGTTTTCTGTTTTCAAACACTATTATTTAACTTAATTGATTTATGCATTTATCTTTAAAAGGTGATATTCAACAAATTTAAATTTGAATTTCAATATTTACAACCTCTTTACCTATTCTCAATTTGAGACCTCTTTATAGTAAAAAAGAAACATTGTTTACTTTGCAGCAATACATCCTACATAACACAATCCTAGGCAACCTTAATCACTTTTCTACTTCACATTTTCCAATGGGTTTAAGCCATTCATGAATGCCTTTCCTTGTTCTCAAGCAATGCTTCTCGACTTGGAAGGCACAGTAATCGTGTAATGTAGGGTTTTATAAATATAAATGCTAAATAATTGTTTTTTCAATACGGGATTTATTGTTTATACATTAACATATATAACCTTGTTTCTTTCTCCCTTTTCTATATATATATATATATATATATATATATATATATTTGTTTTCTCATGGAAAAATCAATGTAAAACAAAGAGACATTCGATTCTCTACTTCCAGCAACTTGAATCTAAATTGTATCCTTAAGTTATCCCTTTTTTTTTTTCCTTACTTTGTTGTGTTTAAGGATGTAATCGAATTAAGTCGAGTTCAAGCAGTAAGAAGCTCGAGTTTGATCTCGAGCTTGATTCGAAACTCACAGTTTGAAACTCGTGGCTCGAAACTTGGCTCAAGCTCGATCGAATTTCATTTTTAAAATTCGAGCTCGATTCAAGATAAAAATCAAACTGTTCGAATTCGTTTGTTTCTCATGCTCAACTTCAAACTCAGATTATTTGTACTCAAGCTCAAATTCGAGTTCGAATTGAGATTTTTTCAATACTAATTAAAAATACTAAAAATATATATTTGGAAACTTGCGAAACATGCGAGCACAGATATCTCGTTTACACCTATAGTTGTGTTGTTCCATTTAGTAAAAGCTTGAAAGCTTCATAGCAAGTTTGATATCTGTGTTTTATGTTATAAGGACTCGAAAGTAAGTATCAGATACAAGTGTATATTTGGAAGATCATATCTCATACTAATATCCGAATATGTATCCGACATAAATATTAGACACGAATACTCCAGAAAAATTGAAAAGTCCAAAGTAATATTGCCTTTGCTGGATTTTTAGGAAAGGAAATTTAAATGACATTTTTTGTTCACACGACTTAAAGCTATTCAAATGCTATTAAAGACATGTAAACCACAATAGGACACAATTTTAATACTATTAAAGCAAGCACTCAATCGCACCAAAACAACATGATAGGCAACCAATCATATATATGAGACCTAAGCAACATGAAAAGGAAACAAATATAACTTGGTTTCAATCCTAACAATCTCGAATAAAAAAAATTGCGTTTTACTTGGTGAAAAACACTTTGATGACAAAGATAAAATGATTATGAACTCGGAGTTTAACTCGACCAGTTCATGCAATCATTTTTAAAAAGTGATATTCTGCAAGTTTGGAATTCGAATTCCAGTATTTCTAGCCCGTTTCCTTATTCCAGATTGCGACCTCTTTTGTACCAAAAAAAGATAAAATAATTATACTCCAAACCTCATCAAAGGACTTCACCGGTCACCCTCTCACCTGCTTCTTCACTGAGCAATCCAACTTCCTCGATATTTTCATCTTAAGCTGATAATTATTCTTCAACCTGCAAAGAAAATATAAACATAAGAAAATTATTTTTATAAAGAACATAAAATGCAAAAAATAAAATTCATTAAACTCCAAGTTTCAACTATGTAAAAGAGAATGAATTAAATGAATAGAATTTTAAATAGTAAAAGGCTATATTACCCAGATTCGGGGTGAGTATTGGATACGAGTTAGTGTACAAACGGATATACTCAAAATGTTTAAAGTTTTTTTCATATATTTAAAAGATCATATCTCAGATTTATGTCTGAATATGTGTCAAGTATAGATGTCATATACGAATACTTTAAAAAAAATGAAAAATGCAAATAACATAGATAAAAAGTCTAGCAAAAAGAATTATTAAGACTAGACTAGTGACCAGTAGTTTACCATAATTAATGTTTCTTTCCCAGCCGGTCCTTTATAAAATTGTAAATTCCCATCCGTTTTGGTTGTGGCCCTGCCTCAACCTCCACCTCCTCATAGATATTACGTTTTCGCTTTACAAGGGAACCATTACCTATTGATCCATCAACATCAGAGTGTTGATGGATATCTTCAAATTTTGCAGAACTTTGACTGCTATGATGCTCTTTTATTTGTTCCATCTCGTCCAAATCTTTCTCATACACTATTCGAAACCCACACTTCTTCACCTTAACAAAGTGGTCATCTGAACAAGAATTGAATGACATCTCAAGTTCATCGCATTCCTGATCTGAGCAATCTGATGTTGATAAATTCTCGATTTTGCGATCACCCCATTCGTCCACCAAGGAAAACGGATCTAATTTGTCACGCGAGTAATAACGAAGAAAAAGGTGGTCCTTCACTATCGGTTGGTTATCTTTTTTAGGTAAACCCCACTCAAACTGACAGCGAGGTCGACAATTTCTAGGCAAAACAGCTCGAGACATTAACTTCTCGTCCCTCGGAGCATCATCAGTGACAAAAATGCAGCAGAAAGCAACTCCCATCCACTGACTATCATTCCGAATATTGAGAGGCAGAGGTATCTTAATTGAAGAGACATCTCTCTGATGGCTGAACCATTCTGGGATTTCACTTCCAGGTATAACAATATCAAATATTTTTTTTGAATTTGCAAATACCTGCAAAATAAAACTCCCGTTGTTTGATAACTAATACCATAAATTTTTAAGTATGAGGTTCTGTGAGAGAAAGAGAGATATTAACCAACCTTAAGATGTTTTTTCAGCAATGTTGATGCATTGATGTTCTCAGCCAATCTGTAGCAGTGAGTACCTATAATATATGCAAAATCATTTGAAATGCGTAAACCATATGAATCGCATATATATGCACAATCATTTGAATTGTATACTTTTGATGGATTTGCAACTATTTCCAAAGAGGCACAACCATCTATTCTCAATTCTTCAATACTTGTTGAAAGCTCAGGCAACGATTTAAGCTCCCTGCAATCTGACAATATAAGATATTGAAGCCTGGAAAGTCGATTAAGAGTTGCAGGTATGCTGATGAAATTGTTACCACTGAGATCAAGCGAGTTCAAATAGGATAAACAACAAATATCACTAGGAATACCTCCTTCACAAAGATTGCAGTCCCTTAGATTCAGCTTTGTTAATGAACTCAAACCAGACAACTGAGGTAACAACAGAGCCATGGAATCCATCCTTCCTCTTTGGATTACCTTGGAAAAAAAAGATTGCAGTCCCTTGCGTCCATTGAAAGACAGAACTTCAAGATTTTTAAATTGAAAAATGAAGGATGGTGGTTTTGTTATGGCAGTTTCACTTATGTCAAGCTCCTCCAAAAATTCCACTTGCTGCAAATTCTCTGGCAAATTTTCAACTTTATAACAGCCATAGAGATTAAGATCTTTTAGACATTTACACCCATCTATGCTGCTTGGGAGACTCACAAGTTTTCTGCAATATTCCAGATTTAACAACTCAAGACTGCTGAGATGTCCAATTGAAGACGGAAGTTCTTTAATGCCTGTCATATCTAACCGAAGCTCCAACAAACATTCCATTTTGCCATCAATCTCTGAAAAGCTTTCAAGATTTGAGCAGCCTGAAAGAGTTAATGTTTCAAGAGATTCCATTCCAATTTTTCTTGGAAGGCTCCTAAGACATTTGCAGTCACTTAAATCCAAATGTTTAATTCTGCTGTGATGTCCAATCGAAGATGGAAGTTCTTCAATGCCTGTCCCATCTAAATAAAGCTCCAGCAAACATTCCATTTTCCCATCAATCTCTGGAAACCTTTGAAGATTTGAGCAGTCTGAAAGAATTAATGTTTCAAGAGATTCCATTCCAATTTTGGTTGGAAGACTCCTAAGACTTTTGCAGGCTCCTAAATTAAAAAGTTTAAGCCTCTTAAGAACTCCAATGGATGGATGAACATCTACTAGTCTGGTACAACCTTCCAAAATCAAACTTTCAAGATTTGGGGCTGCTGTGAAGTCTGGTGTCTTGATCAGGTTTTTGGACCCTTTGAGGTTGATCACTTTCAACTTATACAAGGGCTGTAGAAAACAATAATAAATTAGAGAGAAAAGAGAAAACATAAGAAAGATCATTTTTGTTGTTATTTTTCTAACTTAATCAAATTTTAATCATTCACCTTAATAAGCTAAAAGACAAAGATAAAATGAGTTAATTCTTACTATGTTTCCCTTCCATAGTTGTTCAATGCGGCTATAAGGTAGGAGAAGTGTAACAAGGTTGTCTGGTTGGAAGCTTGAAGGCAAGGATCTTAAAGGACATCCTGTCCAATCTAAAAGCCGTAGCTCATTAGAAAGAAATTTGAGATCACGACAATTTATGGGACAAAAGATTCTGAGCAATCTCAATTTTTTCATCTTCAAGAAAGCATCGGCACTCAAAGTGAGCGTCTTGTTCGATTCCCTGATAACCATGGGCAAAACAAAAATGAGCTTCAAAAATATAAAGCATTCAGTACCTAAAAGTTATGTTGCCCCGACTCTTTATTTTTTTGAAGTACTCGTGTCCGACACTCATGTCTGACGCATATTCGGATATGGTATGGAGATATGACCCTCCAAAAACTCTCTAAATACATGAAAAAACTTCAAAAAAATTAAAAATACCCGTGTCGTACACATATCCGTATCCGACACTCACACAAAATCCGAATGACATAGCTTTAAAGAACTAGAATTAATATTCACAAACACATACATCTATCTATCTTTTTTCGACAGAGTAATATGTTATTTGATAAATAATCAAAGAATTAATATCAAGTATTGAAGGTTTTTGCCATTTACTTTTTAATGGTTTTTGTTTTTACTAAAAATAATGAAAGGCAAAAAAAAAGCAAGAAACAACACACAAATAATAAAAAGTATAGCAACAACATCAACCAAACGACAGTTTTTTTTAAAAAAAAAAAATTAATACAATCAATTTTCCATCTACTTGATTTTAATATTTTATTGGTTATGCTTTAATTTTGATTAGTCATTTAGTGATTACATTATGACTCTTCTCTTCAATTTTGATTAGTTTCATGATTGAATCTTAAGAATGAAAGATGGCAAACATGAGATGAGAGAGAGCTACTTTTTTTGTATTTCAAATTCAATGGACTTTCATATGTAAAAAAAAAAAAAAGCAAAAGAATGAAACCTAGTATAAATATTCTTTGTTCTATCAATCAAGATTCAAGATCAAGAATAATAATAATAATAACAACAATAGTTATAAAATACATATATAAATAGATACACATGTATGTTCTTTTACCATTTATTGCCGATGATCATGCCTTGAACCATTTCCGTAGCCTAAAAATCAAGAGTAAAGTATAAGAGGACACAAAAGGATAGCATAAATTATTTGATATATAGAACTCGTGAAAATTTACATTTATGATTATCATTCTTATGTTTAACATTATTATAATCCTTTGGTTGAAATATAGTAAATAAAGAATTTTGAACAAAGTAAAATATTTTATAATGAAAGTGATTCAATGAAATTAAATTTTTATTTATACATATCGTATAAGTCTTATTAATATTTATAATTAAATAAAAATATTTTAAACGACATGCTTTAAAGATATAATGAACAAAGATATTCGTTTCACTCAATCAAATATTTAAAATGACACTTTATAAATATCATAGATTATATATATTTTTGTTCAAAAGATGCTGTACCTGGTGATAAGAGAAGAGATTGCAGGTGCTGAGATTTGAATCCCAAATCTTCTGAACGTCACTTCTTAAAGGTGACTATATTAACCAATTAGACTAAACCCAGAGCTCAAATTATATATATATTTTGATATATATTATAGGTATATATAGATTATAAATATAAATTATTACTATCTCTTGTTTTGAGAATTATATATATTTTTAGTATTGTAAATCTCCATTTTCTAATCCCACATCATAAAAATTATTTGCCATGTCACTAGTATTTTCTTTTTTATTTTTTGGTATCCTTTGTTAAGATTCTAACTTAAAAAATTTTAAAATAAAAATTTAATTAAGTCTAACTAGAACCATGTGCACTCATTATGAGGATGAAAAAAAAAAAAGTGAAAAAAATGTCTTAGAAAAGGAAAAAATTAATTGGGTAGTTTGTTAAAGAGAAGAGGGTAATTTTTTTAGATTTGTATGTAGTTTTTTTAAATATAAAAGTACATAAGTAGCTCTAATATTATTTAATTAGGTTTTTAAGTAATTTCATTGAATGAATTGATGTTTAATTAACTCGTGACACCAACTCAGTCAAGATCTTTAATGTTAGTATAGATGATTAGCCATGTCATTGTTTTTAACAACCATTTATAATATTCCTTAATTATCATGTTGAGTAGAGATTCTAAATACATAAATAAATAGTATGCAAGTTTTATGGAATGACTTACAGTGTTTTGTGTTAGCACATGATAGACATCCTTTTCCTCCCACAATCTACAACGTTTTCCAGGTTCATCAACAGATTTTTCCCTAACAATTTTTCTTCCCATCTCTTGTAGTAAGTCATGCATCCACAAACATTTGCTGTGTTCACTAACTTTTATGAGAGATTTCTTAATGAGAACATCGATTCCAATATCTGGGAAAAACTCACAACCATCCAGTACTTTTACTACAAAATCTTTTTTCTCCCATTTGAAGAAGCATGCTATATCTAGAAAAATATTCTTCTCACTTTCTTCCAATCCATCAAAACTTATTTGAAGTCTGTCAAGAATATCTTTGTTAGAATCTCTTTTAAGTCTTTCGATTGCACTTCTCCATTGAACTGCATCTCTACTGCAAAAAAAAGACCCCAAAACTTCAAGGGCTAAGGGAAGTCCATCAGCATATCTTACAACATGTTCAGAAAGCTCAACTAAATCATTTTCTGGCACTGTGTCACTACTGAAAGCTTTCAATTTGAAAAGATGAAGTGCTTGATTGAAATCCAATGTTGTAGGCTTATACACATCATCAACTTTATAGGATCGCAGCAAATGTTCGTCTCTAGTTGTTACGATGATTCTGCTCCCTAAACCAAACCAATCACGCCTACCAACCAAGCATTTTAAGTGTTGTATGTTATCAGCATCATCAATAACAATAAGAACCTTTTTGTGTGACAACCTATGACTAATGATGACATTCCCATCATGAACATTGAAAAAATTGAAACCTTCATCAAACAAGGTGTTAGAAAGAAGTTGTTGCTGTAAAGAAACAAGTCCACATTTCTCTGAAACTTCTCGAACATCAGCAAGAAAGCTTTTACATTCAAAATGAGATGACATTTGGGTGTAAACAACTCTTGCAAGAGTCGTTTTGCCAATGCCACCCATACCACAAATTCCTATAATGCGGACATCATCTTCCCCAATGTCTATTTTTGAATGCAACTCTTCCAAACGTGAATCGATTCCAATCAACTCATCAATAACAACCGGATATGTTTGACATAATTTTGCTGATATCTTTTTAACAATGTCTCCAATGAATTCTGATTCATGCCTACAAACAAAAAAAGAGAAATAAAATACAGTTTCTACTTGAGAAATTAGCGGCTAATGAAAAAGACTTCCGACTTTAAATTAGACATGTTTGGTGACAGACAGCCTCGACCCAAATAGGTTTTTTTGTAATCTAGATCGATATGGCCCGTCCAGATTACTATTTAAATAATAAAGATTTTTTTATTTAAATTTAATTATAAAAATATTAATATAAAAATATTTTTTTCAATATTTAATATATTTCAAATAGTAAAATGGGCTTTCAGACAAAATTTGGGCAAGCAAATTTTTGTTACTATTCGGACTCGACCAGCTCTACTCATGAACAACTCTACTTTAAATGAGCCCATAATTTAAGAAGTCAAAATATAAGGACACAATCTTTTATAGAACAAATTTAGGATACCCTTAAAGGCCTCAAGTATATTGTTGTACTTATTAGTAGCTGAAATTGAGAATTACCAAATGTCTTTTAGGTTACTAAAAATTATTTATGATTTTGTTTTTCATAAATGGTTAATATAAAAGTAAATCATAATTTTTTTTTTATTTCAAACAAATCATGGAAATAGTGATCAATTTATTTTTAGAGACAATTTTATTCATAATAGAGTTTGGGAGAAAAAACAGAGCAAGAATAAGGACGACTATGTTATAACATCAAAGAAAATAAATTACCCTTTTGCTATACCCGAAATTTTTTATTTTTCTTAAAATACTTATATCCGATACTTATTCCTGACACATATTCAAACATGAGTATCAGAATATAATATTCTAAATATATGAAAAAACTTTTAAAAAAATTAAAAATAACCATATCAAATATATACTCGTATCTGACACTAACTCGAGTCCGAATAACATAGCAGTTTAGTTTAGTTTAGTTAAATGGAATTTAAAACTTAAAATTGGAAAGTAGAAAAGGAAAGAATGAGTTACCTATTATTTAAATGCCATCCCTTGACATTAGCCACTTCAGTCAAAGCAAGTCGCCACCTTTGGATCTTGTCTTTATCTTCCTTGTATCTCTCTTCATGTTTGGCAAAGGCTTCTTCAACTTTCCCTTTCTGTTTTCTTAAATCAGATGGATCAACATCATAGAATATTGGAAAAACTTTATGTCCCTTCTCGTTTTTCTGCTCAACAATGGCAGCAAGCTCGTCCAAGCACCAACCTGAAAAAGCATATGTTTCTGAAAAAACGATTACCGAGCACCATGATTGTTGAATTGCTTTAAAGAGTTCTGGTGCGATCTCTTCGCCAGCCTCCAGCTTTCGATCATCCATGAAAGTGACGATTCCATTCCTTTTTAAAGCAGCATGTAGATGATCTGTGAAGTTCCTGCGGGTATCTTCACCTCTAAAACTCAAGAAAACATCATATTTCTGTCTAGAAATAGATGATGAAGACGATGAAGACGAAGGTAACGACGACATGAGGAAGAGAAAGATATCTGAATCTGGGGTTCAAAACAGTTCCTTCTTCTTCTTCTATTTATAAGAAAATAGATCGCCCAATACCCAGAAAGAAACTAGAAACTGTCAAGTATATGAGCATCAAGAAAGAGAACAACAGATCAATTTCCAAGGAAACAAACAAACATTTCTCAACAATTTCTCTTTACATTTCCCACGCTTTTTTCTCAAACGAATATCAATAATATAATAGCTATGAAAGCGCGTAGTGGTGGAAATTTGGGGTCACAGATCAGCGATGATGGTCTTTCCAGGAAGAATCCAAGAAGGTGAGGGTAGATTAATTGGTTGCTTTCTTCACTATTGTTTATGAAGGAGAATGGAAGATACCTATTGAGTAAAGAGTGGTGACCAAAGGAAAGAGGCTAGTTTAATTATATATAAAGAAAAGAAAGTGGTGGGCGGTTGGGTCCTCACCATAGAAATTAATACTATATTTATTTGGAAAAAGATATGTAGACATGCTGAAAACACAGATATTGCTTGTATAGAAGCATTGCTTTTTTTTTTTTTTTTTTTTGGTTGCAAAAATTGCAAAATTTTTTATTATGTTATGCTGGCATAGTTTTCTAGAGTCTAGTTTATGTCAATCTTAAAACTGTGCCAACATTTTTCATGTTCTGGTAATGGTAAAGATTGACTGTTTTTTCGATGCCCAGACTAGAATTGCTAATCAGAATTTTCATGCCACTTTGCTCTGGGCTAGTCAGCAACTCAAACTCATGGATTTATATCTTAAGTTTTTTATTAATAATTTTCAGTCATGTTTGAAAAGTCTGTACTTTGTTCTTAAGGGTACTTCACTGTTCATTAATGGTAATGGCATGAAGAGATTGGAATTGTAGCTGGATGTTCTTTGCTTCTGCTTCATTTCTGGTTGTTAACGGAGCTAAGCTTGAGTATGAGCATGTCTGTTTTTAAAGTCCAAATTTTCGGTTTAATATTGCTTCTTTTGGTTCTCAACAATGAAGGGCCAAAAGGATTCCATATAGAAATCGAACCGGTTAATTGATACAGACTTGTCTGTTTCGAACGATTCTCTGTATTTCTATAAATACCAGGGTATTCTATTTGTTTAAAATACATATTCACTCAAATTATTTTGTGTTTTCTGAAAGAAAGATTTAAGCATTCTTTTATTCGCTGTGTTGCATCTAAGCGTGCTTTTATTTGCAACGATTATCAAGAAAACCTGAGAGACGATTTGCATCAAACTGTAAACACCTTTAGACAGACAAAAAACGTCTTAAGGTCAGAGGTCCAACCTTGACTCGATATTGATTTTTTCAAATTAATTTCTGTAAGTGTCTTTATATTCAATTCTGTATATCTTTGTAATCTATTCGTATATATTTATATGAAGTTTTCATTACTTTGATTATAAAGTGTTATCGAATTTTATATTCTGTTTAGAAATAGTATATAGCAAATATAATCTACAACAATCTTAAGACGTTTTTTTGTATATTTGTTATATACTGTTACGTTTGCATTTGCATTTGCTGCTACTTGTTATATATAGTATATACTTATTGTTATTCTTTATATACTGTATGTATGTTTTTGAGATGTATATATATATATATATATATATATATATATATATATATATATATATATTGTATCTATTCTGTTATTATATTGGCAGCATATAAGGCTTACTGACTTCTCAATATTTGTTATATTGTTTAGCGGTTTATGTTATATTTTATGTTATTGTTGTTATATTGTTACATACTTATTACATATTGTTAGTAATATATTTTATATATTAGGTTGCTACGTTTTGCATATATATATATATATATATATATATATATTGCTTTTATAATATTTGTATATATTATAATATATATATATATGTGCAATATATTTAGCATAATTGTATATACTGTTTGTTTAGTGATATTGTAATACATATATATATATATTTATACTTTGTTATATATTCGTTTATCTTACAGTATTATATATTTTACTGTTTGTTTAGTAATATATATATTGTTTCATATATTGTTTTGATAGCATATATATTTATATATATTTTGTTTAATATAGTATACTTAGATTTATATATAGTATTTAATTACTGTTTGTTGAAATCAAATATATATATTTGTATACAAGATATAATTTGTATACATTTGGTAAATAAATATATATTTACGACTATATTATTACTGTTTTGTTTTTTGAGAACATATATATATATATAAATATATATATATATATAGTTACTATAGTATATATATTATTAGTAGTATAATTTTATAATAAAAATTATATGAGTTGATCCTGTTATTTTTGAAATAACAGATGGCCGAAACATCTATCGGTAATATTAGTGCGCCTGTAGCGCCACAACCTCTACATGTCACACATGGTGAAAGACCCGAGAAATTCAGTGGTCTGGACTTCAAACTATGGCAGCACAAGATGCTATTCTATTCGACCACCCTCAACCTTTAGTATATCAAATAATACTGAAATTCACAAGTCTTTTCTTTTTAATTTTATCAAGATACGAGTTGAGGCGACCCAATTTTCATTTGATGCATGAGAATCTTCGTGGATAAAATATAGAGGCGGCTATTTGGCTTGATAGGATCCCCAAGGATAAGTGGACCCAATCATATGATCAAGGAAGACGTTATAAGCATATGACAACCAACCTAGCTGAATTTATCAATTCAGTGTTGAAGGGGACGCGTCATCTTCTCATTACTGCTTTAGTGCAATAAACATATTATAGATTGGTTCCACTTTTTGTTAAGATGTGGAACAAGCAAATTGCAATGATGGAGAGAGGGCATACATACTATAAAACAGTCACACAGGCTATGCAAGAAAATCGCAGAAAAGTTAACTCCCACTTTGTTCGTAATTTTACGCGAGCAAATCATTCTTTTCTGATTGAAGAGTTAGTTGATCCACAAGAGGTTGTTCCTGCAATGAAGTACAAAGTCCAGCTTAATGACATGTAGTGTGACTGTTGGAAGTTTCAATCACAAAGGTTCCTTTGTTCACATGTAATTGCTGCTTGTGCACATGTCTATGTAGATTGCATGCAATATGTGGACAATGTCTATAGACTGGAAACTATATTGAATGTTTATAGACATGAGTTTCAACCAGTTGGAAATGAAGGTTATTAGCCTCAATATAATGGTCTAGAAATGTGTCTCAATCAGGAAATACGGAGAAATCAACATGGTTGGCCAAAATCAAGTCGTATTCGTAATGAAATTGACCTTAAGGAGAAAGGCCAACCAAAGCGTTTTGGATTTTGCAGAAATGAAGATCATAGCCGTCGAAAATGTCCGTATCTATCTGGCACATTGGGGGAGAGTTCGCATCAACAATAATCTAATTACATGTTTTTATAACTTGTAAAATTACATATTTTGCCATTAAAGAAAAATGTTATTTAAGTTTTTTTTACTTATCATATAATATAATTTTTATTTTATATAAAATTAAGAAATTTTATAAATAAATTAAAAATATGCTGCGAAATTGCCATCGGTATTTCGGTCATTAATTTTGAAACATCGATAACAAAAGAAGCTATATTCAGATAAAAACTGCCATGAATTATATATAATTCATTTATTTTATATATAAATTTTAAAATAAAATTTTTTATCATGTCATATAATTTTTAATTTATATTAATTAAATTAAATTAAATTAAAATAAAATAAAATAAAATATTTTATAAAATTAAAAATTTTAATAAATATAATATATATAAATTAAAAAATAATAATAATACCAAAAAAAAAAATCATCATTTCCATAACGATTTCTCTTGATATATTAAAAAAAATAGGAAAAATATTAAAGAAAATCGCTAGGGGTATATATCATGAGCAAGTTCAAGGTGCCATAGAATTTTCTTCATTAAAAATTAAATAAAAAAGTACCAAAATAATTAAAATATCTATGTATAAGCAAACAAAACAATGACAAATTATATATATCTATCCAACAATGACAACTTACAAATCCTGAAATTACCAAGAAAGCGTCTAAAGAAAGATGTAGTCAGCCAAAGTCCGCCGGCTGCCATTAGGGTTAATATGAAAAACATGCACTCAATAGCGAAATTATTGTGAAGTGGTATAATAAATAAAAATTATTTCAAAAAGAGAAATGAATAATTAGAAATTATTATAAAAGATATTGTAAAGATAAAATTATCCTTGATAAAAAAAACCTTCTCTTCTCTTCCCTTTTTCTTTAATTTTTTAATTTAACTTTTTAATTAAAAAATAAATATTCTAAAAATAAAATCTTTTTAATTTTAAAAAATAAATTTTTGAATTTTTTATTTACTTTTTTTAATTAAAAAATTTTAAAAAATAAAAATAATATGTCTAAAATTAATTTTTCTTTATTTTTTTAAATTTTTTTAAATTTTTAAAAAATATATTTAAATATTTTATTTTTTAAATTTATTTTCAATTAAAATTTTTAAAAAATAATATTTCCTTAATGAAAGAAAAAAAAATAAGTTTTTTCATTAAGGGTAATTTTGTCTTTACAATATCCTTTATAATAATTTCTAATTATTTATTTCTTTTTTTCAAATAACTTTTATTCATTATACCATTTCACAATAATTGTACTATTGAGTGCATGTTTTTCATATTTTCCCCCATTTTTATTCTATTTCTTTAATAATTGCTTCATTGACTCAAACATTAATTAATCTAGCTAAAAGACCCCATTCTGACGGAGTACTATCATTTTGTCCGAATCGATCGGATACAGATCTTAAATTAATTTATAAATCAATATACAGAATAATTTTTTTAAATATATTATTAAAAAATAAAATAATTAATTAATGAATAAAATAATTAATTTTTAACTTTTTTTCGTGCTGGTCGGTTTAGGATTTCGTGCGGATCGGGTATGAATCCTAAACCGACTCGCGAAGCAATGTATGGATCAACCCCTTTAAATACATCATTTTACAAAAATAAAACTAAAAAACTAAAAATGATTAATAAAATTATTTTTTTCGATCGGATATGGATCTTAAATCGATCCGCGAGTCAGCATACGGACCAACTCAGTTAAATACATAATTTAACATTTAATGAATTAATAATTTTTTTCCTTTTTTTAACTTTTTTTTTTTTTTTTCATGTTGGTCAGGAACGAATCCTAAATTGACCCGTGAGTGAACATGCAGACCAATCCTTTAAATACATCATTTAAAAATAAAACTAAAATTAATTAATTTTTTTCCCGAGCCAGTTTAGTACGGATCCTAAATCGACTTCGAGTCAACGTGCAGACCAACCCCTTTAAATACATGATTTAAAAAAATATATATCTTTTTTAATTTTCTTCCGAACGAATCAGGCACGGATCTTAAATTGATCCGCAAGTGAACGTGCGGACCAACCCCTTTAAATATATCATTTAAAAAAAATTAAAACTAAAAAATTTAGAAAAGAAACTTAAAGAAAAAACTTAAGCCCATTATATAGACGGACAAATTATCCCTAACCTATTTCAAAAATACCCCTTGAATCCCAAGGACTCAAAATTCATTATAGTAGATTAGGAAAAAAAATCTTGCTTTGTCGGATATTTTTAAATTTCTTTTATAATTTTTTAATTAATTAATAATAATAAATTATATTTTATTAAATAATAATAATTTATTTAAATAATTTATTTAATTTTAATTTTAAAATTATAATAATATTAATATAATAATATTTTATTAATTATGAAAAATTAAATTTATGATAATTGTTCATTTATAAATTACGTAATACAAATACGTTAACGTTATTTATATGTATATTTGAAAAATATTTAGACCTCAACATACATACACTGTATATTTTTATTTATACGAGGTAAAAACTAATAAATGAAAATTAAGAATATAAAATTATGGTTTGTATTTTATTCTCTCGTAGGATCGATTTTCTCACATAGGTTAGCAGCAAATTCGTTTTTTTCCTCTCTCTTTTCGAGCGGATCGAGTACGGATTCTAAATCCACATGCGAGTCAACATGTGCACCAACCCCTTTAAATACATCATTTAAAATAAAATAAAATAATTAATATTTTAAAGGATAAGATAGTAATTTCAAAAGGCGGGCATGAAGAGTTGAGCAAGCATTTATCAAAACCACTCTGCTCCTGCTTTTCAAAAAAAAAAATCTCTCTATTCGGAGAGGACCGGTGCGAAATCCATCGCTCTAATTGGGTTTTGCCATCCCTACCCGTGAGTCAACGTGCGGACCAACCCCTTTAAATACATCATTTAAAAATAAAATAATAAAAAATATATTTTTTTTATAACTTTTTTACCGTACAAGTCGGGTACGAATTCTAAATCGACCCACGAGTCAACGTGCAGACCAACCACTTTAAATATATCATTTAAAAATAAAAAAATAAAACAATAAAACTAATTAATAAAATTATTTTTTTCTCGAAAGAGTCGATTACAAATTTTAAATCGACCTATGAGTATTTGTGCATATCAACATTTTAAATACAACATTTGAAAATAAAATAAAAAGCTTAAAAATAAAAATCTAAAAAAAAAGCTCATCACGTGTCGAGCAAATCTCACCCATTAAGCCTTTTTTATATGTTATATAGTAGGACAAAATTATTCCTGTGACATTTAAAAAATACTCTTGAGTCTCACAAACTCATAAATAATTATAGTAGATAATGAAATTATTTAATAATTATAACAATAAATTATAATGAATCACGATTATTGTGGATGTCTTTCCTTATATTATTGCCAAACTAGTCAGTATCGTATTAGTAAATGTATCATTTTTATTTTAATACTTGATAAGTATCAAAATCGGTGTGTTGAACTACTATACTATTTTCATATTTTTTTTTTTGAAAAGCATGATTTATTGCAATTAAGAAGATGTCCTTTTTACAAACCAGAAAACAGCATGCTGCAGACAAAACTAAGGACTATAAAACAACAAATCTGACACCCTATTTACACCAGATTTGGCTAGCTTATCAGCCTCACCATTAGCATCCCTCAAAATATGAACAATTTCCCAGTTCTGAACCGCAGTTCGTACAAACTCTATAGCCCTTATACCGGGGATTGTTTTCTTTAGTTTATTTGTTACTTGGTTTATTCTTATTTTCAGTTCTAATTAGTATTATTTTCTTGTACATACATGTTTTTCTTTTCAAATTTTGAAAAAAAAAGAAGAAGAAGATGGAATTGAGCAATCTAACACTTGAAGAGTTGGTGGCATACATGAACATGGAGAATCAACAAGCCAATCTCACTTCCTCAGTTCAACAATTGGCCATGGGAGGATGTCAAGGCCATCAATGGTTCCAGGACCAACCGCATGATCATTACTCCAACACTTACCATGAGGGATGGTGGGATCATACTAATTATGGCTACTCGAAAAATTACCAAGAAGTAGATCCTTATGCCAATTACACTCATCCATCTAGCTTCAATCAATCATGGTCTCAAGAACCAGATCTTTTTCAACCACCACATATGACTCAAAACTCAGGTACTTCTCTAGAAGATCTTGTGTATTCTCTTGTTACTGATACTTTGCAATTTCAACAGGAAACAAGGCCAAGCATCCAGAGTTTGGAAAAGCAAATGAGCCTATTGGCTAGTAGTACGGTGGAATTAGTAGCAGAAAGATCTCTAGCACTCCCTTCCCAAACAGTGATTAACCCAAAGGAGAATGCTACTATTGTGACCTTGAGAAATGAGGAACAAGATGAGGATGAGACAAAACCAAAGATGGATTCACTTCTTGAGGATAATGAAGCCACCATTCAAATTGAGAGTACTTTGACACCTCAGGTAGCTTTTAAGGTTCTTATTTCTACTAATGTTCCTTCTCCACTTTTTCCTAGCAGATTTGCAAAGTCTAAGAAGGAGGAACATGAACAACAATTTTTGGAAACCTTAAACAGCTTGCTTGTGGATGCCATTAGACAAGTACCAAGATATGCACAATTCCTAAAAGAGCTATACCCCACCAAGAATGATGAAATAATACGTGTGGGGGAGAATGCATTGGCTGTTTTGCAAAGAAAACTTCCTCCAAAACGCAAAAATCCGAGAAGTTTCATGTCTAAGCCAAAAGATCCTAAAAAGACAAGAAGGGGAATTGGCTAGGCTGAAAACAATCAATCAAGTGCTAATTGGGGGAGGCAGCCTAATTAGTGAAAGCATTGCCAAACTGCCATCCTCAGATTTGCTCTATTTTTCTTTATCTTTTTCTTATGTTTCTTTGTTAATTGTGTTTAGTGTTTTTAAGTTCATTTAGGCTGCATAAGTTTATTTTGTTTATTAGTTCTATTCACTTACACATGATTCTTTCATTTGCATCAATAGCATTACATTGAGGACAATGTAAAAATTATGTGTGGGGGGAAGAATTTAGGATTTTATTTAGAGTGTTTTGTTTTTGAGTCTTTTTATGTTGTTTTTCTTTCTGATCCTTGTTTTGAAAATAACTAGATGTAAATATAATTTTTATTTTTTTAACCCCGGTTAAATGGCGGATAACGGTACTCCGTGATTATTTAAGTCGGTTCCATCAGCTACCCACAAAACTGATATTGTATATAAATTTCTCTTTCAATTTCTCTTTCATTTTTTTTTTCAGGATAGATGATATTCTCACAAGATTGCAGAAACGATTTCCTCCTTTTCCTCGAAATATTTTACTGAAGCTTTATCAAGTTCGATTTGAAAGATTAAGAATGCTTATGCACAAAGGGATTCCTGAAGACATACGTTGGATAATTGAAGCCAAGGTACGTGAAGATTAATATCTTCCTGTTTTGCATTTACCAAGTACAGGTAGAAGCACTTTTGCAAAGAAGCGACGAGCAAATCGCATGAGTTCAAATTGCCACAAATGTGCACGATGGACGTGTAACGGTAAATGTCGTTCTATTGGGATTCCGTCCTCTAATCGAGATGATAAAATTGAATTCATTAAGGATGGACTGAGTAAGGAGAATTTGGGTAATATCCAACTTTCTCTTGAGACGCATCCTAGTGGAGACGTACAAAGAGAAATTCTTGATTTATGGCCGCAATTCCAAAGGGAATGGCAACATCTTGGGAATCTGATGTTAAAAGACCCTGTTTGCCAGCTTGTAAGAAAACTGGATGGGAAGCATATCCTCGACTCATAGAAGGCGTTTAAGCCGTTTCTGGACGTAAAACCAGAGGAAGATGTGAGCCAGTTTAATTTACGTGTTGTTCGATTTGTGTAATTATTCTCGTTTTTTTTTTTGCATTGGTATTTTACGGTTGATTTTTCTTCTATTTTTGATTTTCTTCCTGAAATCACGCAAAAATCTTTTGTTAGGTTAACATTTTCTTCTGACAGGTCAAATACACTTTCGGCGACATTATTACTCTTGTCTGATTCACTACTCAGTCCTCTATATATTACACCATGTACTCATTCTCTTTCAGGCACTCGAAAAAAAAATGGAAAGTATTTCGTCCCAGCGCATTGAAAAAATTTGTGTCTTTGGAGGTGCTTATCCAGGGAAAAATAAAATATTCGCTGATGAAGCCATAAGAGTTGGAGTAATACTTGCCCAAAAAAAGATCCAGTTGATTTATGGAGGCGGTAGTACGGGTTTAATGGGAGCAGTCGCTACAGCAGCACACGCCGGAGGAAGTCCAGTTCTAGGAATCGTGCCAAAACTATTCACAAGTTTTTGTGGACCTACCGTGGGTAAGGAAATACAAGTCTGGAGTATCCCTGAACGGATGACAATCATGTACCATTCTGCCGATGCATTCATTGCTTTACCAGGAGGTCTGGGTACATTGGAAGAAATAGCTTGCGTGGCTTCTTGGTCATCTTTGGTCACAAATAAGAAACCCATTGGTTTGCTTAATATTAATGGTTATTTTAGTAATTTGCTTTCATATTTAGATAATGCTGTGGAAAATGGATTCATGTTTTCAGAGGCAAGGAGAACCATAATTTTTGCTACAACCATTGAAGATTTACTCAAAAAGCTCCAAGCTTATGAGTATTTACCTGCTACGGTTGTTTCGCAAACGCTCGGAAAAAGAAAAAGAGATATGGACAAGCAAGGATTGGATTGCACTTTGTCTTTGTGACATTATCTAACATTTTGTTTGTTGTGTCTCAGTTATAATAAGTGGTTAGCAACCTCTGCAGGTAATATCTCCTAAATTCTACCTTTAAAATTTGACATTGGGGACAATGTCATATTTTAGTAGGGGGTAAGGGACATATTTTGCTAATTTGTAAAAAAAAAAAAAAAAAATAATTGTGTTTTAAGCCATTTAGAAGTATTCATTCTGAACAAGGTCTGAGTAAGGGAGACTTGAGACATACCTTGTCAGTTTGATTTAATCTTTAAAAAAAAAAAAAAAAAACACTACCTGGTCCGTTTATTATCTGCATGTGTTTTACTACTTTCGTGTATGTATTTTTTTTTTTTTTTGAGTATTAGTATAATCTTGGAAAGCATGTGGATAAAGCAATAGAGTTACAAAGGCTTTGATTAAGTTATCTAGGTTATTTTCAATTTGGTTTTCTGAAAATTGAATATTTTTGATGATCAAATGTCTTTGAGATTGTTTTTGGCAGATCGGTTCGATTTTTGTTGGAATGTGAATTCATGGTGAGCCTTTGGAAAGCCACGGAAAACTGGGAAGACATAGTAAGTTTACTTTTTCTCTTCATTCCATATGCAGATTTAGGTCATCACAAAGATGCTTGCATCTATACATGATCTGATCTTAGAACAAAGTCACTATCCAGAAAGCCCCTTATCTTTCCCCCCTTACATTAGGAGCCTATAGGTTGTAAACCTTCGGGTTGGATCCCTAGATATGAACTCCATAAATTATGCCAAAGTGAACGGATACGATTCCGACCCCCATTCCCTCTTTATACTTTTATGATAATATTTGTGATCATTGGGTTTGGGATTGTGTGTTTCCTTCTTGTTTATTTTGTTATCTTTTGAAATCTGAAAAAAAAGGAATAATGCAAAAGAGGGTAGTTAGAATGAGTGACTGTTTTTAGAGTCGTGAACTTCGAACTTATTGATGCCAAAACAATGTTGTGATGAGTTGAGAAAAAGATGCTGAAAAAAGAGCTGATGAAAATCTGTCTTGTTTGATCAATTGAATGAAAAGAAAGAAAAAGAAAGTATGGAATCCAATGTGATTTCTGAAAAAAAAAAAAAAAAAAAAACAAGAATGATGATTATGAATAGATGTGATTGTGCATAAAAGATGTCCCAATGAGGGCACAAATCAAAAGAAAATCACTTGTGCTTAAAAAAAAAAAAATCAGAATTCAAGATTCGAGGTTCTTCATTATAGAGAGGTTTTTACTTTTCTATTTTCTTTGGATCGAGTCTTTTCTTGCCTTTTGTTTTCTTTTCAAAATATTAATGTTGAACATAGGACTAAGGATGAGTGAGAATGGAAATATTTTGAGAGGATTGATCACATTATTATTATATTTCTTGAGCCTAACTTGTGATAAACCTCATATTATGTTTGAACATTCCACCCCTCACTTGTCCATAAGCCTCAGATTCATCTCTGTACCGATCAGATTTGTCAAGTTCACTTGTGAACTGTGGTGACAAGGATCTTAGCATGTGTACTTATGAAGCTATAGTTTGCCTAGTCCTCCATGGCTAGCTAAAGTCTCGCCAAGAAGGAAGTTCCTCAATCGTACGATAATGCCTTCAATTTTAATCTCATTGACCCTTTACTCGAACTTAATATGCCAATGATACTTAATTAAATGCCTTGCCAATTCTTACGCTTGATCTTGCTTGTTTGTTTGAGATCCCTTTAACTTGTTTTCCTGTTTATTTTATTTTATTTTACTTTTTTCTAGGATTGAGTCGTTGCTAGGGACTAGCAACAATCTAAGTGTGGGGGTGTGATAACTCGTATAATTATATAGTTTTTAGTTATGTTTTATTATTGTTTTGTGTCAAATACGATTTATTATTGCTTAGTCTAATTGTGTTTATGATCTTTTATATTTTTATGTAATTTGGTGTTTTTCACGAGTTTCTTTGAGTGATTTCAGATTACTAGGTTAAATCAAGAATTAAGGGCAAATCCAGTTCAGTTCCAGTTCCGACACCTTTTGCCATATCAGCTATATCTGGACTTTCACTGAAGCAGTAAGGCTGAAAGATTTACAGTGCAAAGTTAAGAGGCATATCTATCTTTTTCATTCTTTACACTTCTTGAAACGGAGTCGTTTTCCCTAGCGAAATGTGGTATCAAGTTGGCTGATGTGCAATGACGTCTGTTCTGACCAGTTTTGGTATTTTGACCATATCTTCTGATCCACATAAGAAAATGAGCTGATTTCAACGGCTATGGATCACAGACTGATAGGGGAATATTTTTCTAGAAGACATTTTGATCAGAGCAAGCCTCCAACATTGACAAAATCGACCATCAAGCTGGCTGATCAGAATTGTCATACAATATGACGAAAATTGTTAGAAAAATGCACCACCTATTATACCTACCTTTGAAATTTATAAAGCTTGTCTCTTGTCATTTAGCTCTCCAAAATGTGTATAAATAGAGGGCCTTGGATGATTGTAAGAGCACATTGTACATTGGTAGGATATTAGCCATTGTAATAAAATTCTCTAAGTTTTCTTCTTCTTTCTTTTCTCTAGTTTTCTTTTTCTTTAGAGAGAGCAAGAAGCTGGATAATTAATATTCTTCTTCTTCTTCTTTCTTTCTTTTATTTTCTTCTTAGATTCTCTTTAATTTCATGTTTATGTTTACAATGCCTATGCTAGGCTAAACTTCTATTTGGTTAAGGGTGATTTCAAAGCCCTAGACATGTTTTATAATTGATTTTCAGATTCTATCTATCATTAATTTTCTATCAAAGTTGCTTATGTTCTTCTACAAGAATTGTTCATGATGTTGTCTTGATTTGTTTAGGTGTACAACTAGATAGATCTTGATAATTATCTATTGCTAGTTTAAGAGTCTTGATCCATGTAATTGTCTTGATTTCCTATACATAAGTGGCAATTTGTGATTAATGATTATGGTCAAGTTTTCAATAATTGCAAAGTGGAACATAACCTAAGTTGAACAATCCAAGCTTATGTGTTTGTTGCTTAGATCAACCTATCTTTCTCATCATAAAGCTGCCATTAAATTGAATTTAGAGAGCTTATTCTAATTTGTTTGATGGTTAGAGATTAAATAGAGAGCTTGTTCTATTTAACGACAAACTAAGGAAAGATTGGGATAACAGAGCTTGTTGTTATCTACGGTTGTTAACTTTGATAGTTGGTTGATATTGATAGAATTGAAATTGATTCTTAATGATGTCTAGTGGTGGAGAATAAAACCTTAACCATATTTCTCTCATATTTTATTTCTTATTTCTTACTTGCATCTTACTTTTCTTGTTTGCTTATTTTTAAAACTATTTCAAAACCCCCTTTTCTTTTATTGTTCTTGAAATTAAGTTTTAAACTAATAACTCATAGATTAAAACCCAATCCCTGAGGACTTGACCCTTGCTAATCACTATACTCTACAATTGATTCTTTTTAGTGCAAGGTTAAATAAGATACACTCTTTTGGGTGCATACCAATGTACAATGTCTCTTACAATCATCCAAGGCCCTCTATTTATACACATTTTGGAGAGCTAAATGACAAGAGACAAGCTTTATAAATTTCAAAGGTAGGTATAATAGGTGGGTGCATTTTTCTAACAATTTTCGTCATATTGTATGACAATTATGATCAGCCAGCTTGATGGTCGATTTTGTCAATATTGGAGGCTTGATCTGATCAAATTGTCTTCTAGAAAAAGCTTCCCCTATCAGTTTGTGATCCATAGCCGTTGGAATCAGCTCATTTGCTGATGTGGATCAGAAGATATGGTCAAAATACCAAAACTGGTCAGAACAGACGTCATTGCACATCAGCCAACTTGATGGTTGATTTCGCTATGGAAAACGACTCCGTTTCAAGAAGTGTAAAGCATGAAAAAGATAGATATGCCTCTTAACTTTGCACTGTAAAAATTTCAGCCTTAATGCTTCAGTGAAACTCCAGATATAGCTGATATGGCAAAAGGTGTCGGAATTGGAACTGAACTGGATTTGCCCTTAATTCTTGATTTAACCTAGTAATCTGAAATCACTCAAAAAAACTCGTGAAAAGCACCAAATTACATAAAAATATAAAAGATCATAAACAAATTTTGATGCACCCAAAAGAGTATATCTTATTTAACCATGCACTTAAAAAGAATCAATTGTAAGTATAGTAGTTAGCAAGGGTCGAGTCCTCAGGGATTGGGTTTTAGTTTATAAGTTGCTAGTTTAAAACTTAATTTCAAGAACAATAAAAGAAAAGGGGGTTTTGAAATAGTTTTAAAAATAAGCAAACAAGAAAAGTAAGATGCAAGTAAGAAATAAGAAATAAAATATGAGAGAAATATGGTTAAGGTTTCATTCTCCACCACTAGACATCATTAAGAATCAATTTCAATTCTATCAATATCAACCAACTATCAAAGTTAACAACCGTAGATAACAACAAGCTCTGTTATCCCAATCTTTCCTTAGTTTGTCGTTAAATAGAACAAGCTCTCTATTTAATCTCTAACCATCAAACAACCTAGAATAAGCTCTCTAAATTCAATTTAATGGCAGCTTTATGATGAGAAAGATAGGTTGATCTAAGCAACAAACACATAAGCTCGGATTGTTCAACTTAGGTTATGTTCCACTTTGCAATTATTGAAAACTTGACCATAATCATTAATCACAAATTGCCACTTATGAATAGGAAATCAAGACAATTACACGGATCAAGACTCCTAAACTAGCAATAGATTATTATCAAGATCTATCTAGTTGTACACCTAAACAAATCAAGACAACATCATGAACAATTCTTGTAGAAGAACATAAGCAACTTTGATAGAAAATTAATGATAGATAGAATCTGAAAATCAATTATAAAACATGTCTAGGGCTTTGAAATCACCCTTAACCAAATAGAAGTTTAGCCCAGCATAGGCATTGTAAACATAAACATAAAATTAAAGAGAATCTAAGAAGAAAATAAAAGAAAGAAAGAAGAAGAAGAAGAATATTAATTATCCAGCTTCTTGCTCTCTCTAAAGAAAAAGAAAACTAGAGAAAAGAAAGAAGAAGAAAACTTAGAGAATTTTATTACAATGGCTAATATCCTACCAATGTACAATGATGCTCTTACAATCATCCAAGGCCCTCTATTTATACACATTTTGGAGAGCTAAATGACAAGAGACAAGCTTTATAAATTTCAAAGGTAGGTATAATAGGTGGGTGCATTTTTCTAACAATTTTCGTCATATTGTATGACAATTCTGATCAGCCAGCTTGATGGTCGATTTTGTCAATATTGGAGGCTTGATCTGAACTGCGGTTCAGATCTGGGAAATTGATGCACCCAAAAGATTAAAGTGTTTAGATGAATTTTGTTTTATTTAAGTGTTTAGATGAATTTTTATAAGATTAAAATTCGAATCAGACGCTTGCAACTCCTCCCTAATCTTAATATGAATACTATTTTCATATTAAGATTAGGGAGGAGTTGCAAGCGTCTGATTCGAATTTTAATCTTATAAAAATTCATCTAAACACTTAAATATTAAGTTGTTTCGATTTTTTATTTTTCTTGAACTATTCGTATTTGATGCATATCCAAACATAGATATAGAGATATGATTCGTTAAGAACCCTCTAAATACATGAAAATCTTGAAAAAATTGAACATACCCATGTTCGACACTCACACACTCGAGTCTGAGTAACATAGCTTAAAAAGGTGAGTAAAGTTAGATTCCAAGTTCGATAAATGTTGCTTTTTCATGAGAAATTAAACAAAATTTTTCTATAACACGTCTCACAATAAATTCATATGTTAATAACAAAAAGAAGAAGAAGAATATATCGGAAATAAAATCCAATTATAATGAATAACTTCGATCGTTTTCAAGTACTTACAATCTACTTTGATTCAACAAATAAAGGGGAAGGGAATTTACTATAAGATAAGCGCATGCAAGTAGACCAGTTTATAGGTTGGACCGAGTTGTAGCCCGAAAGTTTTTTTCTTTGTTAAGGTCCGGTTTTGGGTGGCCTTGATTATTGTTTATAATATTAATAAAAAATTTATTTTTATTTTTATATTAATATTTATATACTTTTTATAATTAAAATTTTTTAAATAATTATTTTTTTAATGGTTAAACAGTGATCTGAGGTGGGTCGGGCCGGTCCGGATTATCAAAACTCCTACCCAAGCTTGGTCGAGTGGGCTGCCCGACCTATAAGTAGGTCTACATGCAAGTTCACAGGTATGTTTTTCATCATGAATTTAAATAGTGGCCGCAACGCCATACTATGATCGTTATTTTACGATTTCGATTTTTTTCGTCGTCCATATTCACTATCGATATTTACCGCAATAGTATTCATTACGTCCACAACCGCAATAAATGCAATGCGACAAAAATACTTTTACGACCGCAATTTATATCGCTATATGTGATATTTGAACCCACGGTCGGTTTCTTTTTCTTGTTTAAACTCGAGAGCCTTTCCCCGAATTTTGAAGGTCAGTGCCCTTTAATTTGATCATCTTTTTTATATGAAACAAACAGACGTTGCTCAACAATTTCTCTTTATTTCCTACCCTTTTTCTCAAACGAAAATCAACAATATAATACGTACGAAAGTGCGTAGTGGTGGAAATTTGGGGTCACAGATCAGCCATTTTGGTCTTTCCAGGAAGAATCCAAGAAGGTGAGGGTAGAATTGGTTGCTTTATTGACTACTGTTTATGAAGGAAGAATGGAAGATAACTATTTGGTTGTTTTCAAGTTGATAGAGTGGTGGCCAAAGGAAAGCAGCTAATTTAATTATAAATAATAATAAAAAAAGTGGTGGGATATATTTTTTTTTTTACTTGACAATTGTGGACACGATATAATTATATGATACGAATATAACAAGAAAAAAATTATTAAAACACTATATAAAATATGTCAAACAAAAAAAAAGTACACAAACATGATATGAATACACGAATGTGTCAAAATATATATAACATGAATTATTAATGTATCAAAATTTATATAAATATATAATACTTTGAAAATGATTAGTACATGTAAAAATATATGAACATGATACGAATACACGAATTGTCAGATCACTCTCCAAAAAAATAAATGTTTTTTGCATTATTTTTTAGGGATTTGCTAAGAAGTGTCCTTAGAATACTCTTTAAGATCAGTTAATATATTACTTATAGTAATAATATTATATTAAATATAAAAGTTAACAATTTTATACCTCATTTTCAATACATTTAATGAAGATATTATTATATATAATAATCTTAAAAAGTGTTCTTAAACACTCATCAGCAAAATCCTAAATTTAATTAGAAAAAATAAATATAAACATACTAAAAACACATACATAAAATTTTCACTCGTAAATTTTTTATAATTTTATTATAATCCACAAAGATATATTAATTTTTATTTCGGAATATAAGAAAAAGATACACGCATTAAAATTCTTTTTATTAAGTAAACAAAAATAAATTTTGTTGAAAAACAAAACCAAACTGATGAGATTTTCATCTATTCAATTAAAAAAAAATTAAATATTATATATATTTTGATATTAAATATAACAAATAGTTAATAAAAATATGTTTTTAAATTAATGTTAAATGATTTTTATTATATAACTAAGAGATTAAATTTTCAAATCTCATAACTTATAAATTTTTTTAATAAAAAACAATAAATTAACGTAAAATTTATTTTTTACCTATTTAATCTATTAAACCGAGTTTTTACTAATTCACTAAATCACCAATTCTTTAATACTCAACAGGCTGAAGAAACTTTCGATTTTCAGTTTATTTAATTCTATTGACCGGTCTGATCAAGTTTTTTAAACACTAAAAAGCTGCCATTTTAGCATGAAATTACCAAACTTATATTTTGCAACGGATCCAACGATTCCTTAGTTAACACATATCAATGGTTTGATAAAAACAAAACAAACACGATTATGTCACGAAAAAATACATGAACACGATACAGGTACATGAATTATCATTAATTTCTACTTTTAATTTGTTTCGTTTTTTCATTGGCCATAGCTTTTATTTAGTTATAACAAAGTAAAAGCTTAATCTAAGACAGAAATGGTATTGAACTTAAATTTAGTTATAAATTGTTGGGATTTTATGTGACATTGAGCTTCTTATTTGCACTATAAAAGGATCTTGAGACTAAGTTGGAATCGCAACATTCTTTCAAACAATACTTTAAGAGAAAATAAAAAAAGAAAAAAAAAGAATGCAAAAAGATGGAAATTATGAAATTGAATGTGATTTCTCTATCTTTCTTTCTACTAGTTATAGCATCTAATGCTAAAGCACGGTCCATTAATGGAGTTTTTGATGTAATGGAATATGGTGCAAAGGCTAATGCAGATACAAGTCTGCCATCGATAGTGCTTGGAGTTTTTGAACTCCAAGTAAGGTTGTCATTCCAGAAGGGTCATATTTGTTAAGTCCAATGACCATTGAAGGTCCTTGTAAAGCTCCTGTTGAAGTTCAAGTTAGAGGGAACTTGAAGGCCTCGACAGATCCTAGCAGATTTAATGAGCCTAGTTGGGTTATTTTCCAACGCATTGATCAGTTTACATTATCGGTGCTGGAACCTTTGATGGCCAGGGAAAGGTTGCTTGGGAACAAAATGATTGCAAGGAAAAATGATAGGTGCAATAAACTTCCTATTGTAAGTTTATTAAGATCCTTGCTTTTAGAACATAAAATTTGTTAATTGGCCAAGCGACCAATTATCCCAAAATCTTAAATTATAAGAAATGGTTGGACTTTATATTTAAGCTTCAATACGTCCCCTCACGTACAAGCTGAATGAATGATTAATGTACTTGCATGTGAATCTAAGTGTAGAAAAAATATGCAAGATGAAGAAGTATTAAAACAGCAACGTACAGCCCAATAGGTAATAAGACACTGGGTGAAGAAATATTAAAGAGGAAAGAGGTTATCAATTTTCGAACTCAAGAGCTATGATACTATACTAAATTGGATGACCAATTATACTGAAAGTTTAATCTGATACAAAAGGATCCAACTTCATATTTAAGTTTCTACGAAGTTTCTCTAATGCTGCTATGAATTAACAAATAACAGCTCTAACAAAATTGTCGGTTGAAAATTTTGCAAAATTTTAAGATTCAACTTCATCACCCATGGCATGGTCAAGGACATAACCTCTTTGGACAGCAAGCAATTTCACATTAGTATAAATATTAATATAATTTATTTATTTATTTATTAATAATGATCTGTAAATTTGGGCCCGTCCAAATATGAGTCTCGAAAAAAAAAAGTTTTGAGCCGCGACCTGACTCAACCCATGAACAGGTCTAAACCTAAGTCATACATGACAATTTGTGTATATGTATAGATGAATTACTAATGGATGAATGTACCTTTTTGATGGCTCGAGCCAAGTGAGTATAAGGCTAGGCTGAGGCTTGGGAGCAGAATCAAGAAGCTGTCGAGTGCAAGGGAGGGCATGTTCTTGCATGTAAATTGGATGTCAGATGATCTCAACCGCACGTTATGGCTGATTGCAATGGCAGCCAACTTCACTTCCTCCATAGGATACTTTTCTTCGGTTCCATGCTAAGAAGTGCGGATATGAACACATGTTGTCGATTTTCATCATGCAAGTGCACATATCGTAACAAGTAATATAGTTTAAAGTAAAAAGTCGAACCCATGAGGAATTGTCACTAGATTCACTAAGTACTAAAATTAAAACAACCTAATCTTATCTATTTAAACAAATAATAAAAGATGGTAATCAAACTAATTAAAAAAAACTAATAATAAAAGCAAGTAAATTAAAAAGATGAATTCAATCAATTAATAAAAGCCTAGGATTATAACTTCCCTCAACACTTTGTTTGAACCTCTCCTACCCTCTTAACTTGATTAATGACCTTGAGTTATTAACCTAGATTTCTAATTTATTTATAAAGATCTTCCGATGGTCTTATAAAGATATGTCTTTTAACCAATTAACTATATTCATATGATAATTGAATTGAAGAGAAACTCATTAAGCTTAGGCTCTAACAATGGTTACACATGACACGTAAGTGTATTATTACCCTACATGCAGATCAATTCATCCTAATAAATGAATATGAAACATGTGTCATTCAATCCATGTCTAACACTAAACTCCCTTTTTGAAGTTGTATTTAGCTTACCAAATCAATCTAATTGGTGGCCAGTAAACTAGAAGCATTAAGAATAAGATTGAACAAACAACTCAAAAACCATTAAACCAAGCTAAAAAGAGAATAAATTCAAACTACATGTTGAGTTTCATTGCAATCCTAGTAAAATAAGTTTAGTTCTTGATAATTAAAGAAAACAAATATCCAAAGAGTTTCACTATCATCATCAATACAAGAAAAATAAAGAAGAGAAAAGAGAAAACTAAAGGGTGTCAAATCTTGAGTCTTCAATCTTCACAAATCTTCTCATCTCCTTGAAAGCTTTTGGTGGCTACTCTCATCTCAAGAGAATTAGGTTTTTAGAACTCAATCCCCTTTTACTTCAGCCTTAAAGAGTCTTATTTATACTACCTTAGACCCTTGGAGTCAGAAACTTCGCATGCAAGCAATCAGGTAAGTGCAGGTTTTTTTTTCTCGCTTCAGTGCCGCGTCGCCAACTTTCTGAATTCGGGTGCCGCGGCGCTGACCATTCGGGTGGCTGTCTGCTGCTTCTGTCGTCTTCTCGCACTTCCTTGGCTGATTTAGATGAGAACATCTCGTCCAATTTGGACAAGTAAACTACCATTGGAAAGGTATGGAAGTTAGCTTCAAAATTCAAGAGGAAATTTTCTTAAATGAAGACTTTAAGATCATGTTTTTCTAAAAACAAGCTCCGGAGGTCGAATCTGCCTACACGTTGCTTTGCACCATTTTTCGTTGTTTTGCACCTCGAAGGTCCTTCTCACTTTGGACCTATAAAAACACATAAATACTAACTAAATAACTATTTTAAACATGAAATGGATAAATAAAATTAATCTAAAAACATCTAAAACTAATCAAATCTAAATAAAAACCCTCAAGGACTTCGTCGATTTGAATGCATAAAAGGTGGCAAAATAACTATATTTCCTAGAGTTATCACACCTCCAAACTTTAAGATTTTGTTAATTTTCGAGCAAAACAAAACAAAACAAACTAAATAAATAAATTGACTCAAACACAACTTAAGATAAATGCACTCAAACAATGATTCCCTTAATTGTCCTCAAAAGTTTTCTCAAAATTCCAACACAAAGTAGAACACAAACATAATCCAAATTTATGATTCAATTCAACCGTATGCTTTATGCTTGAATGAATTTTTAGTGTGTGTGTGAATAATCTCTTTGCAAATCATTACCTACAACCTAAATAAGAGTTTATGCCAATGCACAATACGAATTAGTACTAGATTCTTATATGTTTACTTTTCATCTCTCTCTCCACTAATATAGACTAACACTTCGTCAAGAATCAATTAGGTCTTTATTAAGCTTGTAATGTAAGGCTAGGGTCCAGGTATGATAAAGATATATTTCGGTTAAATTCACCCATAGATACTTTACATTTTTTTTCAGGATTTTTCGAAGAGCCATATTCTTTTCCTCAAATTACATTCTACATTCCCTTTTTGCTTCAACACTTTATCCCCCTTTTTTTTTTTTTTTTCCTTTGCCTCGTTTTCGAAGAACCATAATCTATTTTTTTTTCACATCACCATTTCATCCAAATTTGACATGGCTCATAATTTTTTCCTGTATGTCATACACATGCCTATGTAGTGAAGGTTAATTATGGTTTTTCTTATTTGGCTAGGCTAAAAGATGTGGCAATCAAAGAAAATAGATATATCAATAGGCACAAAGAGGTAGACTATAGATATTAATATATAAAGGTAAGCTCGAAAGGCTCAAACGATCCAAAGATGGCCTAAATCACTTCCTCAACTTAGTGTTGTCTAGGATTTCGCCTCGAGAGAGAATCAAACAAATTCTAAATTTCTTGACATAATCGCAATTCACATCAACATAAACAGTCTTTAAATAAGTTATGCAAATTTAAGCAAGAGATTAAGTGCTCAATTTTTTTGAAAATCACATCCTAACAATGAGACTAACAAAAGAATTTAACATAAAATCAAATCATGCCTATGTTGTTCCCAAGAATCAAGATAAATCAATAACTAATTATCATCATTGGATAAGGATTCCATCATACTAAGTGCATCATATCTTAAGCAAAACCATTTTTTTTAAGCTCCTAATAATAAAATTAGACAATCACACAAACTAAAATAAATCTAAAGACACACACCCAAACTTAAAACAAAAGTTGTCCTCAATGTTTGGAAATAAAAAGAGTAAGAACAAGAAAATTCCCCTATCGATAAAAGCAAGGCTGGAGAAGTTTTAGTTTTCCTCTTAGACCTCATCATGTTTGTCCAAGTTGGGTGAGTAGTCACTACAAAAGAAAGTAAAAAGAAATTAATAAAAATATTTTAAAAATTAAAATTTAAAAAGAAAAGAAAAAGTTTAGAAATTGGGTTGCCTCCTAAGAAGCGCTTGATTTATAGTCATCAACTTGACTATCTCATGCTCATTAGCCAGCTTCCTTCCACTTGGCAATCTTCTTATCATGCCCCCTCTTTTCCATTGCTTTATGAGGCCTGGCATTCACATAATTGTGGCTTCCATGCATCTTAGAAGTAGAATTTGAACTTGTCTCAAGTGGTTTAATGGAAAAAATTTTGAATGCTTCTTTGGAATCACTATTCACCACTTTGACTGCCAAACATTCATCAAGTTCATTAGGAAACTTCATAGCTTTAAACACTTTAAAAGTTACCTCTTGTTCTAGAACCCTCATGGTAAGTTCTCCTTTTTGCACATCAATGAGAGTTATATTGGTAGCTAGGAATGGTCTTTCAAGAATTATAGGTATTTCACTATCCTCCTCCATATCAAGCACAATAAAATCAGCAGGAAAGAAAATTTAGTCAACCTTGACTAGAACATCTTCAACAATACCTCTTGGATGTTTGTAGGATCTATCGGCTAGTTGCAACATCACTGTAAAGAGGCATTAAATTGATACTCGCTCTTAAATCACATAAAGCTTTACCAACAAATTTATTACCAATGGTACATGGAATGGCGGAGCTTCCAGGATCTTTGAGTTTGGGTGGGAGTTTCTTTTGAAGGATAGCGTTGCACTCTTCAGTAAGTGCAACTGTCTCAATTTCATCCAATTTCCTCTTCTTGGATAATATTTATTTCATAAACTTGACATATTTAGGCATTTGTTCTAAAACTTCAGCAAAAGGTATATTAATATGGAGCTTTTTAAATATCTCAAGAAACTTTTGAAACTACTTGTCAAGTTTGTGCTTTTGAAGGCACTGAGGAAAGGGTGGTGGTGGATAACATTGCTTCTTTTCTTCTTCTTGAGCCTTTTCAATTTCTTTTCCCCCCATTATTTTCGCTTCAAGAGGCTTGGGTGAAAATTCTGGAACTTTCTTTTGAAGACGCTAAGGAAAGGATGGTGGTAGGTAGATTTGAGGTTTCTTTTCTTGAATTTTCTCATTATGCTTCTTGCTACCTACTTCTACTTTGTATCCACTCCTAAGTGTAATTGCGTTGCATTGTTCTTCTCCCTCTTTCATAGGATTGATCTTAGTATCACTTGGAAGAGTTCCCATAGGGCGATTGCTAATAGCAGAAGCAAGCTGGCTAACTTGTGTCTCAAGACTTCTAAGTGTTGCCTTGTTTGATGCCATGTACTGCATAAACAACTCTTCCATATATGACTTCTTTTCTTGGACAAGAGCCCGGTTTTATGCTTGAAACCCAGGAGGGACTACTTGCTTGGCTGGAGATGATGGCCCTTGATTGTTGTTCCAAGAAAAATTTGGATGATTTCTCCAACCTGGATTATAGTTGTTTGAATATGGATTGTTCTACTGTCTGTTATAGTTTCCAACATATTGAACCGATTCAGCCTTGGTTGGGATCTATCACTGGTGTGTCCTTCCCCATAAAATTCACATGTTACAAATAGGCTTTGGACTGAATGTACACCCATAGTGTCCAATTTCTTGGACAAAGCGGCCACCTGTGCCGATAAGGCACTGATCTCATCCAATTGATAAACTCCTGCAGCTCTCTTTGGCAAAATTCTCTCAGTGGACCATTGATAATTATTGGAAGCCATCTCCTCAATCAAATCATAAGCCTCATCAATTTTTTTTCCCATGAGTGCCCTACCTGTTTCAGCATCGATAATAGTTCTAGTAGGACCCATTAACCCATTCTAGAAAGTGTGCACCTGAAGCCATTTAGGTAACCCATGATGAGGTCATCTTCAGAGTAGATCTTTGTATCTTTCCCAAGTTTCATATAATGATTCTGAGTCATACTGCATAAATATGTGATATCATTCCGCATCTTAGCTATCTTGGCGGGAGGAAAATATTTGGCAAGAAATTTCTGGGCCAGATCATCCCAAATAGTAATGGAGCCAGCAGGAAGGGAGTGCAACCAACTCTTGGCCTTAACTCAAAGTGAGAAAGGGAAAAGTCTCAGTCTAATGGCATCGTCAAAAACACTATTTTGTTTGAAAGTATTTCAAATTTCCAAGAAATTCACGATGTGAGCATTCGGATCATCATTCGGTAGGCCGCCAAATTGAACTGATGTCTGGATCATCTGAATGATGGCTGGCTTTATCTCAAAATTGTTTGCCTGGATGGCAGGCCTCTGGATATTGGTCTGAAGTTCTTGCATGAGAGGAACCGCAAACTCTGGCAAAGTCTTTGTATCATTTGCTTCAGCCATTGTATGGTTGTGATTCAAAGGTTGTATCCCATTGAAGTCAATGGAAAGTTCTTTCCGGCTCTAGATAAAAAAGGAAAAGGTCCAGACTTCGAGCTATTCGCATACCACAATCAAGAGTACCTGAAGATAAGAAGGAAAAAGAAAGTTTAAATAAAGAATAAGGTTGCTTGGTATTAATATTAACCATAATAATAAACAATTTCTCGGCAACGGCGCCAAAAACTTGTTGTTGATTTTCACCACGCAAGTGCACGTATAGTAACAAGTAATATAGTTTAAAGTAAATAGTCGAACCCACGAGGAATTGTCACTAGATTTGCTAAGTACTAAAATTAAAACAACCTAATCTTATCTAAACAAATAATTAAAGATGGTAATCAAACTAATTAAAAGAAACTAACAATAAAAGAAAGTAAATTAAAAAGATGAATTCAATCAATTAATAAAAGCCTAGGATTACAACTTCCCTCAACACTTTGCTTGAACCTCTCTTACCCTCTTAACTTGATTAATGACCTTGAGTTGTTAACCTAGAGTTCTAATTTATTTATAAGGATCTTCCGATGATCTTATAAAAATATATCTCTTAACCAATTAACTATATTCCTATGATAATTGAATTGAAGAGAAGCTCATTAAGCTTAGGCTCTAACAATGGTTACACATGACACGTAACTGTATTCTTACCCTACATGCAGATCAATTCATCCTAATAAATGAATATGAAACATGTGTCATTCAATTCATGTCTAACACTAAACTCCCTTTTCCAAGTTGTATTTAGGTTACCAAATCAATCTAATTGGTGGCCAGTTAACTAGAAGCATTAAAAACAAGATTGAACAAACAACTCAAAAACCATTAAATCAAGCTAGAGAGATAAAATAAATTCAAACTACATGTTGAGTTCCATTGCAATCCTAGTAAAATAAGTTTAGTTCATCATAATTAAAGAAAACAAATATCCAAAGAGTTTCACCATCATCATCAATACAAGAAAAATAAAGAAGAGAAAAGAGAATAGAGAAAACTAAGGGGTGTCAAATCTTGAGTCTTCCATTTTCACAAATCTTCTCATCTCCTTGAAAGTTTTTGGTGGCTACTCTCCTCTCAAGAGAATTAAGTTTTTAGAACTCAACCCCCCTTTATTCCAGCCTTAAAGAGTCCTATTTATAGTGCCTTAAACTCTGGAGTCAGAAACTTCGCGTGCAAGCAATCAGGTAAGTGCAGTTTTTTTATTTTTTTTTTCTCGCTTCAGCTCCGCGGCGCCAACTTTTTGACTTTAGGCTCCGCAGCGCTGACCATTCGGGTGGCTGTCTGCTGCTTCTGTCCTCTTCTCGCACTTCTTCGGCTGATTTTGATGGGCAAACTCGTCCGATTTGGACGAGTAAACTACAGTTGGAAAGGTATGGAAGTAAGATTAAAATGTCAAGAGTAAGTTTTCTTAAATAAATACTTTAACATCATGTTTTTCTAGAAACAAACTCCGGAGGTCGAATCTGTCTGCACGTTGCTTTGCACCATTTTTCGTCGTTTTGCACCTCGTAGCTCCTTCTCACTTTGGACCTATAAAAACACATAAATACTAACAAAATAACCATTTTAAACATGAAATGGATAAATAAAATTAATCTAAAAATATCTAAAACTAATCAAATTCAACTAAAAATCTCAAGGACTTCACCGATTTGAATGCATAAAAGGTGGCAAAATAACTATATTTTCTAGAGTTATCAACACGCAATTCGAGTATATACGATACAGATACAGTAAAAATTTGAACCTTAAAAAACTCATTAGAATAAAAATTTTCATTGTTGATTCAATAGTTGGGAGAAAAAAGCAAAAAAGGAAAAAACACCTTTATCGCGTCTTTTGGTAAGTCCAACCATGTTTTGACTGTGTTCAATTGAAATTTTATTTTTTTGACATGTCATCGTGTGTCCGACACGTATTTCGTCGCGTCGAAACAGAAGTGTCTGTGCTTCATAGGTTCCATGCCTTTCGCTCGGAAAACAGCTGAGCTCTTGTTTCTCCTTCAAACTCTAAGAATCTTCCCTGAAAATGAAAGCCAAAAAACTTGAAAGAACTGGTTCAAAGAGAAACTAAAGAGAAAGAGAGTTGAACTTTGATTGCCTATGAAATCAAATGTATTTATATTTGGTGAGATTATGTATGAGATTTTCACGAATTTCTTAAGTCTGTGTGATTCACGAGCCAATGGAATTGGGATGTGCTTTCACATGGTCGAAAGATTGTATACCGACACAGGTAAAGCATGAGAAATGAGAACTATGAAAATAAGAATGAGATTCTATATCTCTTTTGAGTTTGACTGTGGTTGGTACTGGCCAGGTCAATTTTAGACACGAGACGGGTTACAGGACACGAATATTATATAAAAAAAATAATTCAAACACAACATAAAATACGACATAACATAAAACATGATATGAATGTATGAAAGTATCAAAATTTATATAATACGAATTAATAAAGTGTCAAAATTTATATAAATATATAACACTTTAAATACGATTGTAACATAAAAATAATATAAATATAATACGAATACACGAATTATCATATCTACTAATGATTGCAAGTTGGCCTAATTTGGATTCAGTTTATGCATACTACATACAAATTGGACTTAATTTGGACTCAATTTCTTGTAAGCTATTTGTATGATTCCTCACATGAAAAATTAATTCCACGATCATGCATGTTCCATGATATTTACTGATAACTCGTATAATTATATAGTTTGGTTGTTCTTCTCTTCAAACCTAAGGGCCAAAGTTACCCTTTTAATTAGCATATGGTTGTTCTTCTTTTTGCTGATATTTCATTGGGAAAATCTATCTTATCGGACATAAGACGAATTTTGGATACGGATACGTGTCCGACATAGATATACTTAATTTTTAAAAGTTTTTTCATGTATTTGGAGGATCATGTCTTGATACCCATGTCGAATATGTGTTGAACACAAGTGTCAGATACGAATACTTTAAAAAAAATAAAAAATCCAAGTAACATAAAAGAAAATATTTACTATTTCATGCACAACTGCCTCCAAATCAAACAAGGTAAAAAGAAAATCATCACTCTTTTCTTTTTTTTTTTTCTCGAATACAAAGAAAACCATAAGTGTAGCCTGTCTAGGCTTGATTATTTACAAACAGAGAGGTTTGACAACATTTGGACACAGATCAAACTAAAAGAAATAATGAACATTCTTTTGGCGTATCTTACAAATAACGAAATAAGCGCAACCCTCAAACCATTACACAACTTTCTTAAAAAATTTATTGATTTCCTTATGTTCTTCACAAGCATGGGAAATTACCTTCAGCTGCAATGTAGTTTTGTGCTACAGTACCAATTATAGTTTTGTGCTACAGTACCAATTGTAGCTCTGATACTCTCGGTACCAATTGTAGTTTTGTGCTACAGTACCGACTCGCTACAGTAACTTTATCTCGGGATGCTACAGTAACTTCCGAAAAAACAACTCTTTTATTAATATGAGAAAAGACCAAATACAATTGGTGTGAACAGCAACTAACAATAGAGACAACCTCACACAAGCTTTCACTCAAATCTTTTTCTTTCTTTTTCTCTATACACACCACACACCTATCACACAACACACATCTCTATTTATAGCTCTTCAAGTTGGTGTTGTAGCCAACTTAGAATTCTCTAGATAGCTAAGACTTTGATTATTCAATGAAAAAAACTGAAGAGATTTCTGGAACTAGAAGACTAAGGAGAAATTCTAAAGAAAAATCTAGAGAAAGAACAAAGAAGAGAAATCTAGAAAACTTGAGTAGAAGAAAGATAGAGATGATTCTAGAGATAAGAGAGAGGAGTCGGTGTAACTTTCAACACTCCCCCTCAACGACTACTCTCTCTTGATGCTCTCTTTGGTAGTCATGCCAAGTTGTCTTCTAAACTCATCGAATTTTGCACCGCTAAGTCCCTTGGTAAACAAGTCAGCTACTTGTTCTTCAGTCTTGATGTATTTCAGTTCAACATCCCGTTGAAGTACTTTTTCACGTACAAAGTGATAATGTATTTCTACGTGCTTGGTTCTGGCATGAAAGACTGGATTTTCAGCTAAGCTTATTGCTGACTGATTATCGCAATAGAGTTGTACTGGAGAGTCAATCGGTTGGTGCATGTCCTTTAACAGCTGTATCAACCACGTGTTTTCTTGTGCTGCCATAGCTGCTGCTCTATATTCTGCTTCTGTAGTTGACAATGATACTGTAGGTTGTCTTTTGCTACACCAAGAGATTATGCCGGATCCAAGACTAAACATGTAGCCAGTTGTTGATCGTCTTGTATCATGATCTCCACCATAATCGGCATCACAATATCCTATAACTTGGCACGGAACTCCCTTTTTGTATAGAAGTCCAAAATCAATAGTTCCTTTTAAGTACCTTAAGATTCGACGAACCGCATCTAAGTGAGGTTTCCTTGGTTTCTCCATGAATCGGCTAGCTACTCCAACAGCGAATGCAATGTCGGGTCTTGTTAATGTAAGGTAGATTAGACTACCCACTAGTTGCCTATAACTTGTTGAGTCTCCCAATTCTTTGCCTTCTTCACTACAGAGTCTTGCATTGGCTTCCATGGGCGTAGATATCGACTTGCAATCAGTCATCCTGAATTTGTGTATAAGATCTTTTGCATACTTGTGTTGAGATAAGAATATTCCTTCTTTGGTACGGATTACTTCTAGCCCGAGAAAGTGATTCAGCTCTCCAAGCTCTTTCATTTGAAAATGTATTGAGAGATTGCCTCTAGTTTGTTTGATTTCTTCTTCGTTGTCTCCGGTGATGATTAGATCATCCACGTAAACCAAGACTATTGCCAACTTACCTCTTTTTTCTTTCACGAACAAGTTTGAATCTGCTGCTGCAACTGAGTAACCATTTTGTATTAGGAATTCGGCAATTTTACCGTACCATGCTCTCGGTGCTTGTTTTAATCCGTAGAGTGTCTTTTTCAACTTACACACATAATTCGGATGAACTTTACTTGTGAATCCTTCGGGCTGCTCCATATAAATCTCTCGATCTAGCTCTCCGTGCAAGAAGGCATTTTTCACATCCATTTGCCATAACTTCCAAGATTTGCTTGCTGCAAGGGCAAGTAATACTCGTACTGTTGTAATCTTTGCAACCGGACTAAAGGTCTCATCATAGTCCACCCCATACTTTTGAGAGAATCCGCGAGCCACCAATCGAGCCTTATACCTTTCTATCGATCCATCGGGTCGAGTCTTTATTTTATAAACCCATTTACATGAGATGGGTTCAATCTTCTTCGGCTTTGGCACCAACTCTCATGTCTCGTTTTGTTTCAGGGCTTGAACTTCTTCTTCCATGGCTTTTCTCCACTCCAATTTCTCAGATGCCTCTTCATAAGTTGTTGGCTCTATTTCTTCAATTAGAGCAGCATTAGCATACTTAAGATTTGGTTTGCGTTGTCGTGATGACCTGCGCAGAAGTGGCTGAGAATCTCTTTCATCGAACTCATTTTCTCGAAATGACTTTTCCTCATCAAGGGCCTTTTCTGAATACTCATCACTTGGTTGAGTCTTTTCAAGCTCAATTTGTTCTTCCATATTTTCTTGAAGTTTTTCTTCAATTTCTTTTGAGTCTGGCAACAGAACTGCTTGTGGTGACCACCATGATGAAGCTTCATCGAACACAACATTTCTGGATACATAGCATCTGCCACTTGTTGGATCACAACATCTCCACCCTTTTCTTTGGTCGTCATATCCCACAAATATGCAACGAATTGCCTTTTTGTCGAATTTGCTGCGTAGATGATCTGGTACAAATACATAACATACGCAACCAAATACTCGAAAGTGACTCACCGTGGGTTTGATGTTCCATAGTTTCTCAAAGGGTGAGATAAAACCAAGCCTTGCTTGTGGAAGCCTATTAGTCACATGAGCTGCAGTCTTCATGCATTCTGCCCAAAAACGAGGTGGCACATTCTTCGCATGTAACATGCTTCGACATATCTCAGCCAAATGTCGATTCTTTCTCTCGGCAACTCCATTTTGTTGTGGAGTGTTCGGACATGTCAATTGTCGGCGCATCTTGTATTCCTGTAAGAATTCTGAAAACTCCTTGGATGTGTATTCTCCCCCGTTATCTGTGCGTAGGCATTGTATCTTTCGGCCTACTTCTTTTTCCACCTTTTCTTTGAACTCTATAAATTTAGTAAGTGCCTCTGATTTTTCTTTCATAAAATCAATCCAGACGTACCTTGAAAAATCATCAATGAAAGTTATCATGTATTGGCAGCCACTGACAGAAGGTTGTTTTATCTTCCCGAACACGTCTGAGTGAATTAGCTGAAGAGGCTCATGATAACTCGTATAATTATATAGTTTTTAGTTATGTTTTATTATTGTTTTGTGTCAAATACGAGTTATTATTGTTTAGTCTAATTGTGTTTATGATATTTTATATTTTTATGTAATTTGGTGTTTTTCACAAGTTTCTTTGAGTGATTTCAGATTACTAGAATTAAGGGCAAATCCAGTTCAGTTCCAGTTCCGACACCGTTTACCATATCAGCTATATCTCGAGTTTCACTGAAGCAATAAGGCTGAAATTTGTAGCCGTGCAAAGCTAAGAGGCATATCTATCTTTTTCATGTTTTACACTTCTTGAAACGGAGTCGTTTTCCCTAGTGAAATCGACCATCAAGTTGGCTGATGTGCAATGACGTCTGTGCTGACCTGTTTTCGTATTTTGCCCATATATTCTTATCCACATCAGCAAATGAGCTGATTCCAACGGCTATGGATCCGTAACTGATAGGGCTATATTTTTCTAGAAGCCAATTTTATCAGATCGAGCCTCCAACATTGACAAAATCGACCATCAAGCTGGCTGATCAGAATTGTCATACAATATGACGAAAATTGTTAGAAAAATGCACCCACCTATTATACCTACCTTTGAAATTTGTAAAGCTTGTCTCTTGTCATTTAGCCCTCCAAAATGTGTATAAATAGAGGGCCTTGGATGAGTATTGGAAAAGATTATACATTGGTAGGATATTAGCCATTGTAAAAAAATTCTCTAAGTTTTCTTCTTTTTTTCCTTTCTCTAGTTTTCTTTTTCTTTATTTACTTATGCTTCTTACATTTCTTTTCATTTTTAGTATGTGTTGCTAATCATATTGTTGAGGTGATGAGGTGAAGCTCTTAGTAAATGCTAAGGTTAGTCTCTTAAACATGAGCTAAAATGAATCATCATTTATAAACACTAGTATAGATAATATTTTCTTTTGGTTTAAAATCATACTTGCAAAGTAGAGATCTTGATTCATTATTGACAATGAAAATGGCACAGTAAATGCTTGGTTTCATAACCTTGATTTGTTGTAGACATATACCTTGGCATAAGGAATGCTTGGACTCTTTTTGTGAGTTTTGAGGACACCAAATGAACATAATATCATATGCTATGGACGTTGGACAATTTGGACTGAATTGCTAAACCTTCCGATTGGAACCTCCCTTATGTGTGGATTTCAATTGTGTAATAAAACAAGATTAATCTTAGCATAACACCAAGAGTGGATTCTCTAACCTCAACATCTTTTCTAATTGTTTTTTCTGTCTTGTTTAATTTCTTTTATATTTTGTTTATTTTGTTCTCTAATATCTTGTTTATCTTATTTTGTTGTTGATTCCCTAATATCTCGTTTACTTTCTTTTGCTTATATATTTATAAACTTATACTTACTAATACGCTTCCCTGTGGTTCGACCTCGGACACCCGAGAATTTATTACTTGAACATAACCTGCACTTGGGTTTACAACTCTTAATTGAGTCACCATCAAGTTTTTGGCGCCGTTGCCGGGGAGGCAATACTAAGTATATAAGTTTATAAGTATATTTATTTTTATTGGCTGGTTATACCGCCTATATTTATTTTTATTGGCTGGTTATACCGCCTAATTTTTTATATATTTATATTTATATTGTAAATTAACTTTGTTTTATGTTTGTTGGCTGGTTATACCGCCTAATCTGTATATTAACTTTGTTTTATGCTTGTTTGGCGACGTGATTTTAGATCTCGTCGTTTAGTTAGATTTTATTGTGAAACTTTTTCAGGTAATCTTTCTAATACAATTCCTACCATGGCTGACAATGAAAGTGTTCATGCTGAAGATGAGAACAGACAAGTACGCACCATGCGTGACTACTTGCAACCAACTCGAAGCTCATCACCCTCTTGTTTTATTTTTCCTCTCAATGCAAACAACTTTCGTTTTAAACCAGGTATGATAGCTTTGCTTCCAAATTTCTATGGGTTGGAATCGGAAAGTGCTTACTCGTTTCTAAAAGACTTCGAAGATGTATGTGTTGATAACTCGTATAATTATATAGTTTTTAGTTATGTTTTATTATTGTTTTGTGTCAAATACGAGTTATTATTGTTTAGTCTAATTGTGTTTATGATCTTTTATATTTTTATGTAATTTGGTGTTTTTCACAAGTTTCTTTGAGTGATTTCAGATTACTAGAATTAAGGGCAAATCCAGTTCAGTTCCAGTTCCGACACCGTTTACCATATCAGCTATATCTCGAGATTCACTGAAGCAATAAGGCTGAAATTTGTAGCCGTGCAAAGCTAAGAGGCATATCTATCTTTTTCATGTTTTACACTTCTTGAAACGGAGTTGTTTTCCCTAGTGAAATCGACCATCAAGTTGGCTGATGTGCAATGACGTCTGTGTTAACCTGTTTTCGTATTTTGCCCATATCTTCTTATCCACATCAGCAAATGAGCTGATTCCAACGGATATGGATCCGTAACTGATAGGGGTATATTTTTCTAGAAGACAATTTTATCAGATCGAGCCTCCAACATTGACAAAATCGACCATCAAGCTGGCTGATCAGAATTGTCATACAATATGACGAAAATTGTTAGAAAAATGCACCCACCTATTATACCTACCTTTGAAATTTGTAAAGATTGTCTCTTGTCATTTAGCCCTCCAAAATGTGTATAAATAGAGGGCCTTGGATAAGTATTGGGATACATTGATACATTGGTAGGATATTAGCCATTGTAAAAAATTTCTCTAAGTTTTCTTCTTTTTTCCTTTCTCTAGTTTTCTTTTTCTTTATTTACTTATGCTTCTTACATTTCTTTTCATTTTTAGTATGTGTTGCTAATCATATTGTTGAGGTGATGAGGTGAAGCTCTTGGTAAATGCTAAGGTTAGTCTCTTAAACATGAGCTAAAATGAATCATCATTTATAAACACTAGTATAGATAATATTTTCTTTTGGTTTAAAATCATACTTGCAAAGTAGAGATCTTGATTCATTATTGACAATGAAAATGGCACAGTAAATGCTTGGTTTCATAACCTTGATTTGTTGTAGACATATACCTTGGCATAAGGAATGCTTCGACTCTTTTTATGAGTTTTGAGGACACCAAATGAACATAATATCATATGCTATGGACGTTGGAAAATTTGGACTGAATTGCTAAACCTTCCGATTGGAACCTCCCTTATGTGTGGATTTCAATTGTGTAATAAAACAAGATTAATCTTAGCATAACACCAAGAGTGGATTCTCTAACCTCAACATCATTTCTTATTGTTTTTTATATCTTGTTTAATTGCTTTTATGTTATTTTGTTTATTTTGTTTTCTAATATCTTGTTTACTTTCTTTGTTATTGATTCCCTAATATCTTGTTTATTTTCTTTTTCATATATATTTATAAACTTATACTTACTAGTACGCTTCCCTGTGGTTCGACCTCGGACACCCGAGAATTTATTACTTGAACATAACCTGCACTTGGGTTTACAACTCTTAATTGAGTCTCCATCAAGTTTTTGGCGCCGTTGCCGGGGAAGCAATACTAAGTATATAAGTTTATAAGTATATTTATTTTTATTGGCTGGTTATACCGCCTATATTTATTTTTATTGGCTGGTTATACCGCCTAATTTTCTATATATTTATATTTCTATTGTATATTAACTTTGTTTTATTTTTATTGGCTGGTTATACCGCCTAATCTGTATATTAACTTTGTTTTATGCTTGTTTGGCGACGTGATTTTAGATCTCGTCGTTTAGTTAGATTTTATTGTGAAACTTTTTCAGGTAATCTTTCTAATACAACTCCTACCATGGCTGACAATGAAAGTGTTCATGCTGAAGATGAGAACAGACAAGTACGCACCATGCGTGACTATTTGCAACCAACTCGAAGCTCATCACCCTCTTGTTTTATTTTTCCTCTCAATGCAAATAACTTTCGTTTTAAACCAGGTATGATAGCTTTGCTTCCAAATTTCTATGGGTTGGAATCGGAAAGTGCTTACTCGTTTCTAAAAGACTTCGAAGATGTATGTGTCACTTTTAATGACCAACGATGTACAAATGAAATTGTCAAGCTAAAATTATTTCCTTTTTCTTTAAAAGATAAAGCAAAAATTTGGCTTCATAATTTAAAACCAAGGTCAATTGGCACATGGCAAGAATTACAAACTGAGTTTCTAAAGAAATTTTTCCCAGCACATAAAACTACTGCATTGAAAAGACAGATTCAAAATTTCAATCAAAATCAAAATGAAGCATTTTTTCAGTGCTGGGAGCGTTTTAAAGATTTGTTAAGTTCTTGTCCACATCATGGTTTTGAAAAATGGCGTCTTATTAGTTTCTTTTATGAAAGTTTAACTCCCGAAACTAAACAATTTGTTGAAACAATGTGTAACGGTGAGTTTCTAGAAAAAAAACCTGAAGAAGCCTTTGACTACCTAGACCATTTGGCAGATAACTCTCAAGCCTGGCACACAGATAATTCCTCTGAAAGTTCCAATAGATCTAATGTTGTTTCTAACAGAGGAAAATATCATTTTAGTCAAGAAGATGAGATAAAAGCTAAAGTAGCTAATTTGGCTAGAAAGATTGAAGCCATGGAACTTAGAGAAGTAAAAGAAGTCAAAACGGTTAAAAATGAAGAAAGTTGTGGAATTTGTGAAATCATGGGACACCCCACTTCTGAATGTCCAAACATTCCCATTCTTAAAGAAGCGTTGCATGATCAAGTAAATTCCATAAACACATTTAAAAAGCCTTTTCCTTCTCCTTACTCTGAAACGTATAACCCTGAATGGAGAAATCATCCCAACTTCAGTTGGCGGAATAATAATCATGTTCAGGTACCACAATCTCAAAAGCCGGGCAACACTTTTTCCTATCAACCTTCACGTGTACAAACCTTGGAAGAGACATTGCAAGCATTCATGCAAACACAAGCAAATGTGAATAACCAAACTTCACAGGACATCAATGAGATCAAAAACACCTTGTCCACATTGACAGCTTCATTACGCACTCAAGAAAAAGGTAAGTTTCATGCTCAACCTCAGCCTAACCCTTCTACTCAATGTTTTGTTTCTTGCTCCAATGAAACTCAACAGGAAAATGCCAGTTCTATCACAACTCTTCGAAGTGGAAAGGCAATTGACAAAAACATTCCATCAAAAGACCAAGATCCTCCTTCCCCTCCGAAAAGTAACGGTAAGGATGATGGTAAGTCTGAACTTCTTGAAAATTTGGACAAAGAAAAAGGTATGCATCCTGCTCCTTTTCCTCAAAGGTTGCAAACAATAAAGAATTTGAATCAAAATGCAGAAATATATGAACTTTTCAAACAAGTTAAGATTAACATTCCTTTATTGGATGCAATCAAACAAGTTCCATATTATGCTAAATTTTTGAAGGACATGTGCACAGTTAAAAGGAAACATAATGTACAAAAGAAAGCATTTTTGACGGAAAGTGTGAGCTCAATCATTCAGCACCTTACTCCACCAAAATTCAAAGATCCTGGATGTCCAACAATCTCATGCATCATTGGAAACACTAGAATAGAACGTGCATTGCTTGATCTTGGTGCTAGTGTTAATCTTTTGCCTTTTTCTGTTTATCAACAGTTAGGTTTAGGTGAACTCAAGGAAACACCTGTTACACTTCAACTAGCTGATCGTTCTGTAAAAATTCCTCGAGGGATAGTTGAAGATGTTTTGGTTCAAATTGAAAATTTTTACTTCCCTGTTGATTTTATTGTTTTGGACACACATCCTGTTTCAAATCCAAATGTTCAAATTCCTGTTATATTAGGCCGTCCATTTCTTGCAACTTCTAATGCTCTGAAAAATTGCAGGAATGGTATTTTGAACATTTCTTTTGGAAATATGACTTTAGAATTGAATGTGTTCAACACTTGCAAGCAACCTGGTGATGATTCAGAAGTACATGAAGTGGATTTCATTGAAGAACTTGTTCATGAACATCTCACCATTACCACATTCCATGATCCTTTAGAAGCTTATTTAATTGAATGTGAGTTTGATAATGCTTCAGAAATTTCACACACTGATTCTTTGTTAAATTCTTTTCAGGTTAAGCATTGTTGGAAACAAAAGTTTGAGGAACTTCCATCACTCACAAATGTCACTTACAAATAAGAAACCCATTGGTTTGCTTAATATTAATGGTTATTTTAGTAATTTGCTTTCATATTTAGATAATGCTGTGGATAATGGATTCATGTTTTCAGAGGTAAGGAGAACCATAATTTCTGCTACAACCATTGAAGATTTACTCAAAAAGCTACAAGCTTATGAGTATTTATCTGCTACGGTTGTTTCGCAAACGCTCGGAAAAAGAAAAAGAGATATGGACGAGCAAGGAGTGGATTGCACTTTGTCTTTGTGACATTATCTAACATTTTGCTTGTTGTGTCTCAGTTATAATAAGTGGTTAGCAACCTCTGCAGGTAATATCTCCTAAATTCTACCTTTAAAATTTGACATTGGGGACAATGTCATATTTTAGTATGGGGTAAGGGACATATTTTGCTATAAAAAAAAATTGTTGTGTTTTAAGACATTTAGAAGTATTCATTCTGAACAAGGTCTGAGTAAGGGAGACTTGAGACATACCTTGTCAGTTTGATTTAATCTTCTTCTTCAAAAAAAAAAAAAAAAAAAAAAAAAAAACATGTTTAGACTTAGTGTGTTTTTTAGTTACTTTCAATACTATAATGAGATATGAATTGCATAAGTCTAAAACAGATTTATTAGTGAGAAGATTTTCATGAGAATTGAGCTTGATATCAACCTTTTTATGAGCCAATGTTAATATGATATGTTGATTGAGAAAGAAGCATGTTTAAACTTAATCTGACTTGTATAATCATTCTTGTGAGTTTTTGAGCCTATAATGATTGATGCATTATACAAATCAATCTAATTTCTTTCTTGAGTGCTCTTATGATTACATGATTCTCTAGAACTTGCTTTAAACCGTTTGATACTATATTGATACATGTGACAACATGAATATGATAGAGGCATTAGGATTATAACCAGAGCCAAACAGCCATCCATTATTAATGTTCTAAGAGAACATCCCCACTAGTGAGCCAATTTGAGCCTACATTAAATATGCTATTTTATTGGTAACCAGAACTTACACCTAGCCTAAATATACTTATATCCTTACCCTTGTTCTAAAGATGGATTATATATTTTGAGACATATTGCAAAAACAAGGGATACTTTTTGAAAATTTGGGTTAGAACGAAAGATAAGTGTGGGGTAAGAAAAGAAAAGAAAAAGTCAAGAGAAAAAGAAAGGGATCATTGTCAAATACATTCCCATATTAAAAAAAAAAAAGAATCTTCTCTTGAACTTCTAGAAAAAGATGTTACAAAGTTGGTTAGAATGATGCAAAGGCTCAACATGAATATTTAGCCTATGTTATTATGTGCTTTATAAGAGTTTTGAGAAGTTTTATTTGTATGATCTTATTATGTCTCTAAAATCTATGAACTCTTTGGAACCTTTGTGATATCTTTATCCTTTTGTTCTTTAACCACATTATAACCCTTTGGCCCCATTACAACCTTGAATAAAGACCTCTTGATTTATGAAGTTGTATGATCTAAATAGTGGAGAATAGGTGGACAAGCAAGCATATGGTAGAAGTGTTTTCATGAGATTGATTGAGTGTAAACACTTTACCACTACTTTAAAGAGTGAAAATCAAGAGAGTATCCCATGTGAGAAGTTGAGATTAAGTTTGAATATGCACTATTTTGATTGAAATATGTTATGTTAATATTGGCTTAACTCATTTATTTACATTCAAGCAAGATTTTTTGTGAATTTCTTTAAGCTATTGATTAGTTTTTAAGACTTGTCCAATGATTATCTCTAATTTATATTGGAAGGATTAGTTATAATTATTATTTTTAGTTTTTCTTATGTCTTCAATGTTTGTGGGTATCGTCCTAGTAAACCCTCACGAGACTAAACTCGTCCACTAGGGACACCTAGGGGTTTAAAGGCTTGTGTCACATGCTAAGTGCCACCGTGATTTCCTACGAAAATGGATTAGATTAGATTTTCTTATTTTATTTTTATTGAGTCGTTGCTAGGGACTAGCATGTGTCACCTTTAATGACCAACAATGTACAAATGAAATTGTCAAGCTAAAATTATTTCCTTTTTCTTTAAAAGATAAAGCAAAAATTTGGCTTCATAATTTAAAACCAAGGTCAATTGGCACATGGCAAGAATTACAAACTGAGTTTCTAAAGAAATTTTTCCCAGCACATAAAACTACTGCTTTGAAAAGACAGATTCAAAATTTCAATCAAAATCAAAATGAAGCATTTTTTCAGTGCTGGGAGCGTTTTAAAGATTTGTTAAGTTCTTGTCCACATCATGGTTTTGAAAAATGACGTCTTATTAGTTTCTTTTATGAAAGTTTAACTCCCGAAACTAAACAATTTGTTGAAACAATGTGTAACGGTGAGTTTCTAGAAAAAGAACCTGAAGAAGCCTTTGACTACCTAGACCATTTGGCAGATAACTCTCAAGCCTGGCACACAGATAATTCCTCTGAAAGTTCCAATAGATCTAATCTTGCTTCTAACAGAGGTAAATATCATTTTAGTCAAGAAGATGAGATAAAAGCCAAAGTAGCTAATTTGGCCAGAAAGATTGAAGCCATGGAACTTAGAGAAGTAAAAGAAGTCAGAACGGTTAAAAATGAAGAAAGTTGTGGAATTTGTGAAATCATGGGACACCCCACTTCTGAATGTCCAAACATTCCCATTCTTAAAGAAGCGTTGCATGATCAAGTAAATTCCATAAACACATTTAAAAAACCTTTTCCTTCTCCTTACTCTGAAACGTATAACCCTGAATGGAGAAGTCATCCCAACTTCAATTGGCGGAATAATAATCATGTTCAGGTACCACAATCTCAAAAGTCGGGCAACACTTTTTCCTATCAACCTTCACGTGTACAAACCTTGGAAGAGACATTGCAAGCATTCATGCAAACACAAGAAAATGTGAATAACCAAACTTCACAGGACTTTAATGAGATCAAAAACACCTTGTCCACATTGACAGCTTCATTACGCACTCAAGAAAAAGGTAAGTTTCCTGCTCAACCTCAGCCTAACCCTTCTACTCAATGTTTTGTTTCTTGCTCCAATGAAACTCAACAGGAAAATGCCAGTTCTATCACAACTCTTCGAAGTGGAAAGGCAATTGACAAAAACATTCCATCAAAAGACCAAGATCCTCCTTCCCCTCCGAAAAGTAATGGTAAGGATGATGGTAAGTCTGAACTTCTTGAAAATTTGGACAAAGAAAAAGGTATGCATCCTGCTCCTTTTCCTCAAAGGTTGCAAACAATAAAGAATTTGAATCAAAATGCAGAAATATATGAACTTTTCAAACAAGTTAAGATTAATATTCCTTTATTGGATGCAATCAAACAAGTTCCATCTTATGCTAAATTTTTGAAGGACATGTGCACAGTTAAAAGGAAACATAATGTACAAAAGAAAGCATTTCTGACGGAAAGTGTGAGCTCAATCATTCAGCACCTTACTCCACCAAAATTCAAAGATCCTGGATGTCCAACAATCTCATGCATCATTGGAAACACTAGAATAGAACGTGCATTGCTTGATCTTGGTGCTAGTGTTAATCTTTTGCCTTTTTCTGTTTATCAACAGTTAGGTTTAGGTGAACTCAAGGAAACACCTGTTACACTTCAACTAGCTGATCGTTCTGTAAAAATTCCTCGAGGGATAGTTGAAGATGTTTTGGTTCAAATTGATAATTTTTACTTCCCTGTTGATTTTATTGTTTTGGACACACATCCTGTTTCAAATCCAAATGTTCAAATTCCTGTTATATTAGGCCGTCCATTTCTTGCAACTTCTAATGCTCTGATAAATTGCAGGAATGGTATGTTGAACATTTCATTTGGAAATATGACTTTAGAATTAAATGTGTTCAACACTTGCAAGCAACCTGGTGATGATTCAGAAGTACATGAAGTGGATTTCATTGAAGAACTTGTTCATGAACATCTCACCACTACCACATTCCATGATCCTTTAGAAGCTTATTTAATTGAATGTGAGTTTGATAATGCTTCAGAAATTTCACACACTGATTCTTTGTTAAATTCTTTTCAGGTTAAGCATTGTTGGAAACAAAAACTTGAAGAACTCAGAAATGATGCATATGAGAATTCTAAAATTCATAAAGAAAGAACTAAAGCCTTTCATGACAAGTTAATTTCAAGAAAAACATTTGATGTTGGGCAAAAAGTTCTACTTTATAATTCTAGACTTCACATATTTCCTGGTAAGTTGAGATCAAGATGGACTGGCCCATTTGTGGTTAAGCATGTGTATCATTATGGAGCAGTTGACATTGAGAATCATCAAAATGGTAACGTATTCAAGGTAAATGGACAAAGACTCAAACTCTTTTTGGAAAATCATGTTACTCAAGAAGAGGTTGTTTTTCTTTCTGATCCTTGTTTTGAAAATAACCAGATGTAAATATAATTTTTACTAATCTTCAAAAAAAAAATACATTTTTTTAACCCCGGTTAAATGGCGGATAACGGTACTCCGTGATTATTTAAGTCGGTTCCATCAGCTACCCACAAAACTGATATTGTATATAAATTTCTCTTTCAATTTCTTTTTCATTTTTTTCAAGATGGATGATATTCTCACAAGATTGCAGAAACGATTTCCTCCTTTTCCTCGAAATATTTTACTGAAGCTTTACCAAGTTCGATTTGAAAGATTAAGAATGCTTATGCACAAAGGGATTCCTGAAGACATACGTTGGATAATTGAAGCCAAGGTACGTGAAGATGAATATCTTCCTGTTTTGCATTTACCAGGTACAGGTAGAAGCACTTATGCAAAGAAGCGACGAGCAAAGCGCATGAGTTCAAATTGCCACAAATGTGCACGATGGACGTGTAACGGTAAATGTCGTTCTATTGGGATTCCGTCCTCTAATCGAGATGATAAAATTGAATTCATTAAGGATGGACTGAGTAAGGAGAATTTGGGTAATATACAACTTTCTCTTGAGACGCATCCTAGTGGAGACGTACAAAGAGAAATTCTTGATTTATGGCCGCAATTCCAAAGGGAATGGCAACATCTTGGGAATCTGATGTTAAAAGACCCTGTTTGCCAGCTTGTAAGAAAACTGGATGGGAAGCACATCCTCGACTCATAGAAGGCGTTTAAGCCGTTTCTGGACGTAAAACCAGAGGAAGATGTGAGCCACAATCACAACTACAATAAATGACTTCTCAGCTTTTGGTTTGATTTGCAATAACTTCATTTCGGTTTAATTTACGTGTTGTTCGATTTGTGTAATTATTCTCGTTTTTTTTTTTTTTTTTGCATTGGTCTTTTACGGTTGATTTTTCTTCTCTTTTTGATTTTCTTCCTGAAATCACGCAAAAATCTTTTGTTAGGTTAACATTTTCTTCTGACAGGTCAAATACACTTTCGGCGACATTATTACTCTTGTCTGATTCACTACTCATTCCTCTATATATTACACCATGTACTCATTCTCTTTCAGGCACTTGAAAAAAAAAATGGAAAGTACTTCGTCCCAGCGCATTAAAAAAATTTGTGTCTTTGGAGGTGCTTATCCAGGGAAAATAACATATTCGATGATGAAGCCATAAGAGTTGGAGTAATACTTGCCCAACAAAAGATCCAGTTGATTTATGGAGGCGGTAGTACGGGTTTAATGGGAGCAGTCGCTACAGCAGCACACGCCGGAGAAAGTCCAGTTCTAGGAATCGTGCCAAAACTATTCACAAATTTTTGTGGACCTACCGTGGGTAAAGAAATACAAGTCTGGAGTATCCCTGAACGGATGACAATCATGTACCATTCTGCCGATGCATTCATTGCTTTACCAGGAGGTCTGGGTACATTGGAAGAAATAGCTTGCGTGGCTTCTTGGTCATCTTTGGTCACAAATAAGAAACCCATTGAGGCAAGGAGAACCATAATTTCTGCTACAACCATTGAAGATTTACTCAAAAAGCTACAAGCTTATGAGTGTTTATCTGCTACGGTTGTTTCGCAAACGCTCGGAAAAAGAAAAAGAGATATGGACGAGCAAGGAGTGGATTGCACTTTGTCTTTGTGACATTATCTAACATTTTGCTTGTTGTGTCTCAGTTATAATAAGTGGTTAGCAACCTCTGCAGGTAATATCTCCTAAATTCTACCTTTAAAATTTGACATTGGGGACAATGTCATATTTTAGTAGGGGGTAAGGGACATATTTTGCTAAAAAAAAAAAAAAAATTTGTTGTGTTTTAAGACATTTAGAAGTATTCATTCTGAACAAGGTCTGAGTAAGGGAGACTTGAGACATACCTTGTCAGTTTGATTTAATCTTCTTCTTCCAAAAAAAAAAAAAAAAAAGAAAAAGCATGTTTAGACTTAGTGTGTTTTTTAGTTACTTTCAATACTATAATGATATATGAATTGCATAAGTCTAAAACAGATTTATTAGTGAGAAGATTTTCATGAGAATTGAGCTTGATATCAACCTTTTTATGAGCCAATGTTAATATGATATGTTGATTGAGAAAGAAGCATGTTTAGACTTAATCTGACTTGTATAATCATCCTTGTGAGTTTTTGAGCCTATAATGATTGATGCATTATACAAATCAATCTAGTTTCTTTCTTGAGTGCTCTTATGATTACATGATTCTCTAGAACTTGCTTTAAACCGTTTGATACTATATTGATACATGTGACAACATGAATATGATAGAGGCATTAGGATTATAACCAGAGCCAAACAGCCATCCCTTATTAATGTTCTAAGAGAACATCCCCACTAGTGAGCCAATTTGAGCCTACATTAAATATGCTGTTTTATTGGTAACCACAACTTACACCTAGCCTAAATATACTTATATCCTTACCCTTGTTCTAAAGATGGATTTTTATATTTTGAGACATATTAAAAAAAAAAAAATAAGGGATATTTTTAGTTGAAAATTTGGGTTAGAAACAAAAGATAAGTGTGGGGGAAGAAAAGAAAAGAAAAAGTCAAGAGAAAAAGAAAGGGATCATTGTCAAATACATTCCCATATTAAAAAAAAAAAAGAATCTTCTCTTGAACTTCTAGAAAAAGATGTTACAAAGTTGGTTAGAATGATGCAAAGGCTCAACATGAATATTTAGCCTATGTTATTATGTGCTTTATAAGAGTTTTGAGAAGTTTTATTTGTATGATCTTATTATGTCTCTAAAATCTATGAACTCTTTGGAACCTTTGTGATATCTTTATCCTTTTGTTCTTTAACCACATTATAACCCTTTGGCCCCATTACAACCTTGAATAAAGACCTCTTGATTTATGAAGTTGTATGATCTAAATAGTGGAGAATAGGTGGACAAGCAAGCATATGGTAGAAGTGTTTTCATGAGATTGATTGAGTGTAAACACTTTACCACTACTTTAAAGAGTGAAAATCAAGAGAGTATCCCATGTGAGAAGTTGAGATTAAGTTTGAATATGCACTATTTTGATTGAAATATGTTATGTTAATATTGGCTTAACTCATTTATTTACATTCAAGCAAGATTTTTTGTGAATTTCTTTAAGCTATTGATTAGTTTTTAAGACTTGTCCAATGATTATCTCTAATTTATATTGGAAGGATTAGTTATAATTATTATTTTTAGTTTTTCTTATGTCTTCAATGTTTGTGGGTATCGTCCTAGTAAATCCTCACGAGACTAAACTCGTCCACTAGGGACACCTAGGGGTTTAAAGGCTTGTGTCACATGCTAAGTGCCACCGTGATTTCCTACGAAAATGGATTAGATTAGATTTTCTTATTTTATTTTTATTGAGTCGTTGCTAGGGACTAGCAACAATCTAAGTGTGGGGGTGTGATAACTCGTATAATTATATAGTTTTTAGTTATGTTTTATTATTGTTTTGTGTCAAATACGAGTTATTATTGTTTAGTCTAATTGTGTTTATGATATTTTATATTTTTATGTAATTTGGTGTTTTTCACAAGTTTCTTTGAGTGATTTCAGATTACTAGAATTAAGGGCAAATCCAGTTCAGTTCCAGTTCCGACACCGTTTACCATATCAGCTATATCTCGAGTTTCACTGAAGCAATAAGGCTGAAATTTGTAGCCGTGCAAAGCTGAGAGGCATATCTATCTCTTTCATGTTTTACACTTCTTGAAACGGAGTCGTTTTCCCTAGTGAAATCGACCATCAAGTTGGCTGATGTGCAATGACGTCTGTGCTGACCTGTTTTCGTATTTTGCCCATATCTTCTTATCCACATCAGAAAATGAGCTGATTCTAACGGCTATGGATCCGTAACTGATAGGGGTATATTTTTCTAGAAGACAATTTTATCAGATCGAGCCTCCAACATTGACAAAATTGACCATCAAGCTGGATGATCAGAATTGTCATACAATATGACGAAAATTGTTAGAAAAATGCACCCACCTATTATACCTACCTTTGAAATTTGTAAAGCTTGTCTCTTGTCATTTAGCCCTCCAAAATGTGTATAAATAGAGGGCCTTGGATGAGTATTGGAAAAGATTATACATTGGTAGGATATTAGCCATTGTAAAAAAATTCTCTAAGTTTTCTTCTTTTTTTCCTTTCTCTAGTTTTCTTTTTCTTTATTTACTTATGCTTCTTACATTTCTTTTCATTTTTAGTATGTGTTGCTAATCATATTGTTGAGGTGATGAGGTGAAGCTCTTAGTAAATGCTAAGGTTAGTCTCTTAAACATGAGCTAAAATGAATCATCATTTATAAACACTAGTATAGATAATATTTTCTTTTGGTTTAAAATCATACTTGCAAAGTAGAGATCTTGATTCATTATTGACAATGAAAATGGCACAGTAAATGCTTGGTTTCATAACCTTGATTTGTTGTAGACATATACCTTGGCATAAGGAATGCTTGGACTCTTTTTGTGAGTTTTGAGGACACCAAATGAACATAATATCATATGCTATGGACGTTGGACAATTTGGACTGAATTGCTAAACCTTCCGATTGGAACCTCCCTTATGTGTGGATTTCAATTGTGTAATAAAACAAGATTAATCTTAGCATAACACCAAGAGTGGATTCTCTAACCTCAACATCTTTTCTAATTGTTTTTTCTATCTTGTTTAATTTCTTTTATATTTTGTTTATTTTGTTCTCTAATATCTTGTTTATCTTATTTTGTTGTTGATTCCCTAATATCTCGTTTACTTTCTTTTTCTTATATATTTATAAACTTATACTTACTAATACGCTTCCCTGTGGTTCGACCTCGGACACCCGAGAATTTATTACTTGAACATAACCTGCACTTGGGTTTACAACTCTTAATTGAGTCACCATCAGCTCATTAGCTCTAAACTTTGACTCCTTGTATGGCAGCTGATGAGCTTTCCCATATTGGCACCCGGCACATACTGTGTCCTCTTGAATGTCTAATTGAGGAAGACCTTTGAGCATAGACTTTTTCATCATTACCTTTAACTTGAGATAACTCACGTGCCCAAGCCTTGCATGCCACAAGTCAGCTATTTCATTCTTTCTTGTCTTATCCACATATGCAGTCTAAGCGGACATAACGTAGACTGACTCCAGACGCTTCGCTTCCATTATTGGTGTACTTGTTGGCTTTAAGTTTGGATATACTTTCACATCATTTGGACCAAACACGACATAATTTCCTGAGGCAGTGAGTTGTGAAACCGATAGCAGATTTTTCTTCATACCTGGCACATGGAATACGTTGTGCAGCTCGATTTGGTGTGGACTAAATCGTGGCACAATAGTTGTTTGGCCGATGTGAGTAATAGGTAACCTTGAATTATTTGCAGTTACCACAACTCGTTCTCCTTTGTATGTTGAGGTATTAGTCAACTTCTCCTTATCTCCAGTCATGTGATTTGAGCATCCAGAATCAACTATCCAATCATTATTATAGTCGATTAATTTACTCACCGATGCGAGTGAACACTCTTCTTCTGACTCGGTGATGCAAGCAGCTGCAAGTTCTTCGCATTCTTCAATAGCAATTGATGCTTGAAAATCCCACTCTTCTTCACTATTATTCTCTTCTCGTGACGAGGTTGCCGCGTTGCCTTGGACTTGCTTAAACCGACAGTCTCGAGCAAAGTGACCAGATTTTCCACAGTTGTAACACTGATTGTTTTGACGATGATACCTATTTTCATTTTTGTCTCTTTCTCGAACATGCTGGGCTCCCTCTTGCCGAAAGCTCCTTCCCCCTTGCTTTGGCCATGTTTCTTGCCTTCGAAATTTATTTTCTTCCACGCCTGGCTTTGTAATAACTTTGCTTCTTTTATTAAAGCCTCTTTTATTACTAAAGAGTGCTTTCTCGTCATCTTTTATCGAGACTTTAGACATTTGTTTATCTAAAGTCTCTTGATTGGCTAGGATATTTTCCAACTCAGTTAAAGTTGGTTCTTTGCTCCATCCACGAGTTGCAGTAACAATCCCGTTGTATTCAGATCGCAAGCCATGGATGATAATTCTTCTCATCCTCGTTTCGGTAATGGCATTTTCTGGATCTAATTTTGAAATTTCATCACAAATAGTTTTAACTTTAGAGAAATATTCGCTTACCGGCATATTTTGCTGCGAGATTGACAGGAGTTCATTCTCTAATTGTTGGAGCCTAGCATCATTTTTCCTCGCGAACAACATTGTGAGTGTGTCCCAAGCTTCCTTCGGTGTCTTTGCATCCTTGACGCGTTGTAATAAACCATCCTTAATGGTGACTGATAACACGTACATGGCCTTACCGGCTTTGATCTTCCATTTTCTTAGTTCTGCGGCATCAGTTGGTGGTGTTGAAGCTTCACCGTTAACAATATCCCATAAATCTTGCCCGAGCATGTAATATTGCATCCGGATGCTCCACGTATTGTAATTGTTTTCATTGAGCTTCTCGATGTTGCTAGCGGAATTAGAAATATCTGCCATAGTGTCTTGAGAGTGCCCTGCACTTACCTCAAATTTGATTCTCGTTCACTTAATTTCACAGTCCCTGACCGTGTACCGGCAGAATTTCCACGTCTCCACGAACTACGATCCTCAATCGTCTTGGTCCTAGACCAATAATCTTCACAGTCCCAGACTGTCTTTCTCCGATATGCGTACTCTGGTCCCTAACCGTCTAGCTCTGATACCAATTGTAGTTTTGTGCTACAGTACCAATTGTAGTTTTGTGCTACAGTACCAATTGTAGCTCTGATACTCTCGGTACCAATTGTAGTTTTGTGCTACAGTACCGATTTGCTACAGTAACTTTATCTCGGGATGCTACAGTAACTTCCGAAAAAACAACTCTTTTATTAATATGAGAAAAGACCAAATACAATTGGTGTGAACAGCAACTAACAATAGAGACAACCTCACACAAGCTTTCACTCAAATCTTTTTCTTTCTTTTTCTCTCTACACACCACACACCTATCACACAACACACATCTCTATTTATAGCTCTTCAAGTTGGTGTTGTAGCCAACTTAGAATTCTCTAGATAGCTAAGACTTTGATTATTCAATGAAGAAAACTGAAGAGATTTCTGGAACTAGAAGACTAAGGAGAAATTCTAAAGAAAAATCTAGAGAAAGAACAAAGAAGAGAAATCTAGAAAACTTGAGTAGAAGAAAGATAGAGATGATTCTAGAGATAAGAGAGAGGAGTCGGTGTAACTTTCAACATGCAATTCCAACCACACCTGAGAATAGGAAAATATACACAACTCTATTATTTTATGGAAGCAAATTTTGCAACCTGTATAAAGGCATGCTAAAAGAGATTAAAGCCAAAAAAAAGTAATAAAATAAATTTTATAAGCATTTTTCCTTCTTGAACTTATTGAGAGAGTGATACCTTTAGGTTTGAATTCTCCTCTTTAACCTTGCTTTCAGCAGAACAAATGAAACATAGAGAAAATAGGAATGCCTCCAAGAACGGTTGAAAAATACAGCACCACAAAATCCCCTAAAACCCACAGCAAATCCAAGTCCCATGCCAGCATAAAACCATTTTCTGAATTCATCAAAATCATCTTGGCCTCTTCCTGGTTGACAACGAGGTTTTTCCATTGGTCCTGAGCTATTTGGTGTGACTGGAGGACCACAAAGTCCATGATTATGGGACAATGTTGAAGGATCAAAGAGTTTTAGTTGAGACCCTGTTGGAATTTTCCCTGACAAATAATTATGGGACAAGTCCAAGGTACCCAAAAATGTCAACTCTGACAAGCTTGGTGGGATGCTGCCTGAAATTTTGTTTCTTGACAGATCAGGCGATTGTAATTGTCTTAATTGCCCAATGTTTCGAGGGATTTTGCCAGTCAACAAGTTTCTTGATAAATTCAATGCAACCAATTCTCGAAGACTAGTTAGTTCTTCAGGAATCTCTCCTAGTATTACTCGAGAGATCAATGTATATTAACAGTCCAAGAATTTTTGCATACTTTTGCTTCTTTCCTTTCCATGTAAGTAATGCCTCGTCAACATAGTCAACATCCATTATAACTGAAATAGGATCTTTGTTTCTTGAAATGGAATGCTCAATTGTTCAGCTTAAATTCACCTTTTGAGACATAGAAATGAAATCACTAAAACATTGTGGGAGGGTGCCAGAGATTTTGTTTACAGAGAGATCCAATATTTGAATGTTATTCAAGCCACAAAGTTTATGGGGTATCGTTCCATTAAATTGATTGTTTTGGAGGCTAAGAAAAATTAAGAATGAGAAACTTTCCCCGATCCACTCAGGTATATTTCCTAATAGTTTGTTATCACTTAGGTCCGGAAATTTTAAATGCCAACAATTTCCTAAAGATGAAGGTAATCCTCCTGAGAAGCTATTGCTGCGTAAACTGAGCATTTGAAGAAACACTAGAGATCCCATCGATCTAGGAATTGAGCCAGACAAATTGTTCTCAGCCAAATTCAAAGCTTGTAGTTCGCGCCATCTTGCAAAACAATTGGGAATCACGCCAGAAAATAGGTTGCTTGAGAGATCAAGCAATCTGATTGTGTTTGAAATTTCACAAATTGAAGTGATTGAACCAGAAAACTTGTTTTTGGAGAGGTTTATGGACACCGAAAGGCTTGTCAGTTGTGGCAATGGACCCGTGAAATTATTAGAGCTTAAATCTATAAAAGGGCCACAAATACAACATTTCTTGTCAGAAAAGATACTACTACAATTATTTGGAAGAGTGCCGCTGATCTGGTTGAAAGATAGGTTTAAGTTATATACAAGCATAGAAGTGTTCCAAAACCAACGTGGGATGGAATCTGAAATTCCTTCAGCTGAAAAATCAGTTTTAGAAGGCAAAACATCTTGATATCGAAGCCATTCCGGGAAACGTGGCCCTAACTTACAAGAGCCAAGAGATAAAGTATCTAGTTGAAAAGGAGGAATCCACCCAGAGTTGAATTTTAAAGCTAAAGAACTGTATGATAAATCCAAATGCCGTAAGTTGCTTAGTTTAGAGAAATGTGTTTCGGAGATTACAACCTTATCAAAAGAATTCCCAGGAAGTTCTAATATCTTGAGGTTAGAGAACTGTCCAATGTCTTGGCTTATGGTTCCATTTAAACGGTTGTATCCAAGACTTAGTACTTCCAAGAATGATAGTTTTGCGATTTCATTAGGCACTAATCCCGTCAATTGATTCCCAGTTAAATCCAAATACTCTAACGAGTATTTTGTGCATAAAGATGTAGTTTGAAGAAATCCAAAAACGTCTCCTCTGAGATTGTTGGATCCGAGATCTAATGAACGCAAACTACGTATATTCCATAAAAATCTAGGAATCTCACCATCAAGCAGGTTTCTGCTCAAACTAAATTCTCTTAAAGCAATCAAATTCTCGAAAGTTTCTGGAATGGAACCTGTCAACTGGTTCGATGAAAGATCAAGAGTGACCAATCTCGAAAGGTTTCCAAGTTGAGAAGGAATTGGTCCACTAAAATGAGATTCAGAGAGATCGAGATAGGTCAATTGTTTAAGAGAGCCAATGAACTCGGGAATGTGGCTGCCATTCACTAGCTTTGCAGCTTATTGTAAGGCTAGCTTCAGTGGGTCTCTCAAGAAGAAAAACAAGTGCCAGAAATAGGAAAAGATCAAAGGAGTACTTTTCTGTGGACATTATTATCAAGCAATCTGATTGTGTTATGTTTAAATGCTGACAGTTCAGGCAATGCCCTCCTTAAATAATGGTATTGTCACAAATTGTTAATTATTGTGTTATGGAAAATGGAAAGCTGGAATGGATCGTGGTAAATTGGTGGAACGATCAAGGGAGATTGTAGAAGAACAAAGAACAGAATCCGTTGTATCTAACCCTGCTGATGTGGCAGCTACTGATTGGAGGAAACTGTTTGCTGCAGCTGAAAATCAAACTCTGAGATTCTTTCCTCCGATGAAGATGGATGGGAAAGTTACTGTAAAACCACCAGATGAAGTATTTGAAGAAGGAATTCTTCAATGGAAGAACTCATTGATTGCGCAATTTATAGGGAAATCTCCAAATTTCAGTTTGTTCAATAAGCTGGCTAATATGTTATGGGGAAAAGATGGAGATCTCCAAATTAAGCCAGTAGGAAGGAATCTCTATGTCCTTCAGTTTCATAATGTAGAGACAAGGGATTGGGTGCTTGAACATGGACCTTGGCACATCCAAAACAGCCCAATCATCTTGAGGAAATGGGAACCAGACCTGAACACCTTAGAATTCAACATGGAAAAGCTTCCTATCTGGATTCATCTGAGCAATGTCCCATTGGAATTATTCACAATGAGAGGTCTGAGCTACATAGCTAGCGCCATTGGCACCCCTCTCTATATGGACAAAATAACTGCAAACAAGCAAAGGCTAGCATATGCTAAAGTTTGTGTTGAGATTGATGTGGCTCAAGAATTGCCCAATTCGATTGCAGTGGAGCTCAGAAATGGCTCAGTGATCCCTATCACAGTTGAGGCACCATGGATACCTCAGAAGTGTATTCACTGTGGTATTTTTGGTCACAATAACAAAAGTTGTCCTTGCCTGCCAAAGGAAATTCCTACCAAAAAATGGATTCCTAAGCAGAAGACTCAGAATGAGCAGACCGAGTTGAGGATTCCTGATGAGCAGACGATTCCAAGGACCTCTGAAAAGCAGATAGAATTACCTGCTCAGGTCATCATAGAGCAATTGGAAAGGCCAGCTCCATTTGGGACAGAACGCGGATCCACCTCAGACACAGGAGCTATGGGTTCAGACAACAGATTTGCAATATTGGAATCTGTTCCTGAAAATGAGAAGGATACTGGTAACACAGAGTCACTTATGGAGGATAGGAATGAAAGCCACTCTCATCAGGTTGTTTTTTCAGAAGAAACAAGAAAGCCTAGAGCTGCTGCATCAGGGGTGGCAGATCTGATGAAGAATTTGAAGAGAAGGAAGGGGCCTATTGACAAGGGAAAGGCTCGAGGTAAGGCTTCTGCCTTGGGGAGTCACTCTCCAACTCTTCATTAATGAACATCCTTGTTTGGAATGTTAGAGGACTCAATTGTCCTCTAAGGCAGAAACATGTAGTCAGTAGAATTTCTAAGTTGCAGATTGATATTGTCTGTCTTATTGAGACTAGAGTAAAGTTACCTAAAGTGCAGAAGATTGTTGACATGCATTTTAAGGGATGGAATCTCCATCATAACTACTCTGAAGCTTCAAATGGAAGAATTTGGATCCTTAGTAAGGTTCACCTGGATGTTGATATGAAGGACTCAACAGAACAGTCCATCACATGCCAGATTAATCTGAACTCTCTGAGGTTTTATTTGTCTGCCATTTATGGAAGTAATGAAGGAAGCAGAAGGAAATTGCTTTGGTCACACTTGCATTCCCTCAGTGGAACTACTCAAGGTGCGCCATGGATTTTGGCAGGAGATTATAATGTGGTAGCTCATCCATCAGAAAGCTCATGCTTTAATGGATCCCAACACAGTACCTCAGATATGAAAGATTTCCAACTTTGCATTGAACAGAATGCATTGATGGATCACCAATTTGTTGGTCCAATCTTTACCTGGTCAAATCATCAAGAAAATCATCTTGCCAAGAAGCTTGATAGGGTGATGATCAATGATCAATGGCTCATCTCTTTCCCACATTCCTATGTGGAATTTATTGCACCTGAAACCTCTGATCACTGTGCTGCACTAATCAAAACCAGCTTGGATAATCACTCTCCTCCCAAACCATTCAAGTTTTTCAATTACTGGACTAGGGATGCAGAGTTCATGGATATAGTTAAGAGCTCATGGCAGGAACCTACCAGAGGCGATCCTATGTCCAATTTGCATATCAAATTGAAGAGAGTGAAGCAGAAGCTAAAGAATTTCAATTTCAAGAAGTATGGAGCTATTAATGAGAAGGTACAAGCCAAAAGAAGGGAATTAGCAGAAGTGCAGATCCATCTACTAAGGAAGCCTGCAGATGTTGAACTGGCAGCAAAGAAAGATATCATTTCCAGGGATTTCAATAATCTTCTCAAAGATGAGGAAAGCTTTTACAAGCAGAAATCCAGAATTCAATGGCTAAAGGAAGGAGACCAAAATACAGGCTTCTTCCATAGGATGGTAAGGGCAAAGTTGAGCAAAAATACCATACATTCTTTGACGGATGCACAAGGAAACAGACTTGAAAACTTTGATCAGATTGCTACAGAAGCAGTCTCCTACTTCCAGAACTTGTTGGGATCCAAAGACCATATGGTCAAGGGCTGTAATCAGGATTTACTTGCTGAACTTCTTCAGACTTCCATCTCTGAAGAGCACCAAGCTGAACTGGTTAAAAGGGTAACTCCTGCAGAGATAAAAGAAGCAATGTTTTCGATTCATAGTGACAAGAGTCCAGGGCCAGATGGATTCACAGCTCACTTCTTCAAAACAGCTTGGCAAGTTGTTGGTGAGGATGTCACAGAGGCTGCAATGTTCTTTTTCAGGACAGGAGTGATGCACAAAGCCTTCAATTCAACTAGTGTGGCTCTCATTCCAAAATGCCCTAATCCAAGCACAATGAGAGATTTCAGACCAATTTCCTGTTGCACAGTCTTTTACAAATGCATCAGCAAGATTCTGACTAACAGACTCAAGAGCAGTCTTCCATTGGTGATCTGTCCCAATCAGAGTGCCTTCATTCCAGGCAGGAGTATCACAGACAATATCCTGCTTGCTCAAGAGTTAGTTAGAGGCTATGGTAGGAATACACTGTCCCCACGATGTGCCATAAAAGTGGATTTGCAAAAGGCATTTGATACTATCAGCTGGGATTTCATCTTTGCAGTCTTGAAGGCAATGCAGGTCCCTCAGCAGTTCATTGATTGGATTGAAAATTGCATTTCCACCAGTTACTTCTCTATATCTGTTAATGGAGGACTTATGGGCTTCTTTAAGGGGGCAAGAGGAGTCAGGCAAGGTGATCCCCTTTCCCCCTACCTCTTTGTGATTGCTATCAATGTCCTGTCTAAGTTACTGGACTCAGCAGCACAGTATGGGGTCTTCTCTTATCATCCAAAGTGCAAAAAGCTTCATTTAACTCATCTGAGTTTTGCTGATGATCTGCTAATCTTTGCCCAGGGCAATCTTGATTCAGTGAAGGGTATTCAGCTAGTGCTAAGTCAATTCTACACCTACTCAGGGCTCCAACTTAATAGCACCAAAAGTGAGTTCTTCTCCACAGGAATTGACAGAGAAGAATTAAGGCTCATCAGAGAGTCCACAGGGTTCATTACAGGCACACTGCCTGTCAGATACCTGGGGGTTCCATTAGTCACTAGAAGATTAACTATGACGGACTGCGAGCCACTTTTGGAGAAGGTGACAGCAAGGGTTAGAGGATGGGCAACAAAGTTCTTGTCTTATGCTGGAAGGCTTCAGCTTATCCAATCAGTTCTGTTTCACCTGCAGAACTTCTGGTGCAGACATTTTGTTCTGCCCAAGCAGTGCATAAGGCAGTTGATGCAGCTATGTTCAAGCTTCTTATGGAAAGGGAAGGAAGGCCAAGCTAAGGGAGCTAAAGTTAGCTGGAAGTCTATTTGCTTGCCAAAATCAGAAGGGGGACTTGGTGTAAAGGACACTGTCACTTGGAATCAGGCATGTATTTTAAGGAATTTTTTGGCTGTACTGATTGACGCAGGCTCCCTATGGATAGCCTGGATCAAGACTTATGTGTTGAAGGATAGAGACCCATGGCACATCTCTATCCAGAGTGGGAGCAGTTGGAATTGGAGGAAGATCATGCAATTGAGAGAGGTGGCTGCCAGAATAGTTCTCACTACTGCTGATGGAAGCTGCAAATGGCCTTTTCCAGAGGGAAAGTACCAAGTGTCAGCAGTGTGGAACAAGATCAGACCCTCAGCTGGGAAAGTGGCTTGGAATAAGTTGGTATGGTGCAGTTTTAATATTCCTAGGCATTCTATTCTCTCTTGGATGGCAATCCTAAATAGATTGGCCACAAAGGATAGGCTTATCTCCTGGGGAATGGCCGTGGATGATAAATGTCTGTTGTGCAAAAAAGAGAGGGAAACCAGAGATCATCTATTCTTCACTTGCTCCTACTCGAAACAGATATGGCAGAGAGTGATGGTACTTTGTAGGTTAAAAAGGCAGGTTGCATGTTGGACTGTAGAGCTTCAATGGGCCTCTGTCAACCTCAGAGGTAAAGCTCTAATCACAACGATATTGAGGCTAGCTTGGAACGCAGTTATCTACCTAGTTTGGAAGGAAAGAAATAATCGTTTGTTCAACTCAACTGAGCAAAAGGAGGAGCACCTCACTGAGCAAGTGAGAGACATGATCTCGACCAGGTTAAGTGATCTTAGGAAGATTAAAAGAGATTCAGTTAACACGTTTTTATGTAATTCTTGGAGGTTAAATGCAGACATGTTTGTCTAATGGCATTGGTTTTCTGATTTGTTTAGCTAGGCTAAGCTAGCCTTGTAACATGTAGCAGCATTGCTGCTTTCTTGGATATATGAAAATATACTTATCCAAAAAAAAAAAAATGGAAAGCTGATGTAAAACATGTTTTTTTCTTGGTCTTTGCCTTCCTTAAAAAGAACATATTTTTCTCCATTTCTAGGAACATACGTATATTATTGTAAGACTGCTAAGAAACCATTAGCAATTTGAGTCTATATTTTAATAATAATCATTTTAAGTCTCCAACACGGGAATCACGATTAGGCTTTGCTTGTTATAATTTTGAATACGATCTAGAAACACTATATGCATATGATATATTTAATAAATATGATACGATATGTTTAAATATAATTAATATGATTAATATAATATATTTAATATACGGAACATATATTCTTTTAATAATTTATATTGTATTATGTTTACACAATTATAATGGAAAAAAGTATAAAACACCATGCGTAGACAGATTACCAAATCTAATAATGTCCAAAATACTTCTCCATTCAGCTCTTGAAATTTGTTTTCCTACATATTATATAAGGATTTGATAACTCGTATAATTATATAGTTTTTAGTTATGTTTTATTATTGTTTTGTGTCAAATACGAGTTATTATTGTTTAGTCTAATTGTGTTTATGATCTTTTATATTTTTATGTAATTTGGTGTTTTTCACAAGTTTCTTTGAGTGATTTCAGATTACTAGAATTAAGGGCAAATCCAGTTCAGTTCCAGTTCCGACACATTTTGCCATATCAGCTATATCTGGAGTTTCACTGAAGCAATAAGGCTGAAATTTGTAGCCGTGCAAAGCTAAGAGGCATATCTATCTTTTTCATGTTTTATACTTCTTGAAACGGAGTCGTTTTCCCTAGCGAAATCGACCATCAAGTTGGCTGATGTGCAATGACGTCTGTGCTGACCTGTTTTCGTATTTTGCCCATATCTGCTTATCCACATCAGCAAATGAGCTGATTCCAATGGCTATGGATCCGTAACTGATAGGGGAACCTTTTTCTAGAAGACCATGTGATCAGATCAGGCCTCCAACATTGACGAAATCGACCATCAAGTTGGCTGATCAAAATTGTCATACAATATGACGAAAATTGTTAGAAAAATTCACCCACCTATTATACCTACCTTTGAAATTTGTAAAGTTTGTCTCTTGTCATTTAGCCTTCCAAAATGTGTATAAATAGAGGGCCTTGGATGATTGTAGAGAATCATATTGTACATAGGTAGGATATTAGCCATTTTAATAAAATTCTCTAAGTTTTCTTCTTCTTTCTTTTCTCTAGTTTTCTTTCTTTTCTCTAGTTTTCTTTTTCTTTAGAGAGAGCAAGAGGTTGGATAATTAATATTCTTCCTCTTCTTCTTTCTTTCTTTTATTTTCTTCTTAGATTTTCTTTAATTTTATGTTTATGTTTATAATGCCTATGCTAGGCTAAACTTCTATTTGGTTAAGGGTGATTTCAAAGCCCTAGACATGTTTTGTGATTGATTTTCAGATTCTATCTATCATTAATTTTCTATCAAAGTTGCTTATGTTCTTCTACAAGAATTGTTCATGATGTTGTCTAGATTTATTTAGGTGTACAACTAGATAGATCTTGATAATTATCTATTGCTAGTTTAGGAGTCTTGATCCGTGTAATTGTCTTGATTTCCTATTCATAAGTGGCAATTTGTGATTAATGATTATGGTCAAGTTTTCAATAATTGCAAAGTGGAACATAACCTAAGTTGAACAATCCGAGCTTATGTGTTTGTTGCTTAGATCAACCTATCTTTCTCATCATAAAGCTGCCATTAAATTGAATTTAGAGAGCTTATTCTAGGTTGTTTAATGGTTAGAGATTAAATAGAGAGCTTGTTCTATTTAACGACAAACTAAGGAAAGATTGGGGTAACAGAGCTTGTTGTTATCTACGGTTGTTAACTTTGATAGTTGGTTGATATTGATAGATCTGAAATTGATTCTTAATGATGTCTAGTGGTGGAGAATGAAACCTTAACCATATTTTTCATATTTGATTCTTCTTACTTATTTGTTTTCTTACTTTTAGTTTGCTTATTTTTTATATTTATTTTTATTGGCTGGTTATACCGCCTAATTTGTATATTAACTTTGTTTTATTTTTATTGGCTGGTTATACCGCCTAATTTAGTATATATATTTTTATTGGCTGGTTATACCGCCTAATTTAGTATATATATTTTTATTGGCTGGTTATACCGCCTTGCATCTTATTCTTATTATTTACTTTAGTTTAAATCTGGTTTCAAAAACCCCTTTTCTTTTATTGTTCTTGAATTTAAGTTTTAAACTATTAACTTATAAACTAAAACCCAATCCCTGAGGACTCGACCCTTGCTAACTACTATACTTACAATTTATCTTTTTAGTGCAAGGTTAAATAAGATACACTCTTTTGGGTGCATCAAATTTTTGGCGCCGTTGCCGGGGATTGTTTTCTTTAGTCTATTTGTTACTTGGTTTATTCTTATTTTCAGTTCTAATTAGTTTTATTTTCTTGTACATACAAGTTTTTCTTATCAAATTTTGAAAAAAAAAAAAAAAAAAAAAAAAACGATGGAGTTGAGCAATCTAACACTTGAAGAGTTGGTGGCATACATGAACATGGAGAATCAACAAGCCAATCTCACTTCCCTAGTTCAACAATTGGCCATGGGAGGATGTCAAGGCCATCAAGTGTTCCAAGACCAACAGTATGATCATTACTCAAACACTTACCATGAGGGATGGTGGGATCATACTACTTATGGCTATTCGGAAAATTACCAAGAAGTAGATCCTTATGCCAATTACACTCATCCATCTAGCTTCAATCAATCATGGTCCCAAGAACCAGATCTTTTTCAACCACCACATATGACTCAAAACTCAGGTACTTCTTTAGAAGATCTTGTCTATTCTCTTGTTACTGATACATTGCAATTTCAACAGGAAACAAGGGCAAGCATCCAGAGTTTGGAAAAGCAAATGATCCAATTGACTAGTAGTATGGTGGGATGGGTAGCACAAAGATCTGAAGAACTCCCTGCCCAAACGATGATTAACCCAAAGGAGAATGCTACGATTGTGACCTTGAGGAATGAGGAACAAGATGAGGATGAGACAAAATTAGAGATGGATTCTATTCTTGAGGATAGTGAAGCCACAAATCCAAATAAGAGTATTTCGGCACCTGAGGTAACGTTTAAGGTTCCACTTTTTACTAATGTTTCTTCTCCACCTTTTCCTAGTAGATTTGCAAAGTTCATGGAGGAAGAACATGAACAACACATGCCAGAAACCTTAAACAACTTGTTTGTGGATGCCATTCAACAAGTATCAAAATATGCTCCATTCCTCGATGAGATATGCACCACAAAGGATGATGGAATAATACTTGTAATGGAGAATGCATCCACTGTTGTGCAAAGAAAGCTTCCTCTCAAACGCATTAATCTGGAAAATTTCATGTATGAGCCTGACAAGCCTAAAAAGCCAAGAAGGGGTGTTGGTTAGGTTCAAAACATTAACTCAAGTGTTAATTGGGAAGGCAACCCAATTAAAGAAGAAATTGCCAACCTTCCATATTCAGATTTGCTTTCTCTTTCTTTTCCTTTTTCTTTTCTTTTATTATTTTTATTTTTATTGTTTTTATTTTTATTTTTTATGTTTACTTGTTAATTTTTGTTTAGTATTTTAGGATTATTTAGGTTGCATGAGTTTGTTTTGTTTTGTTTTGAGTCTAGTTGTTCCTATTCTTATGTTATTAGTTCTTTTCTCTTACACATGATTCTTTCATTTGGGTTAATAGACTTACATTGAGGACAATGTAAGAATTAAGTGTGGGGGGAATGATTTAGGATTTCTTTTATTTTTGTCTACTATTTTTTTTTTATGAGTCTTTATTATTATTATTATTATTATTTTAGTGTGTTTTAGTTCCTTTTTAATACAATGATGAGATATGAATTGCATAAGTCTAAAACAGATTTATTAGTGAGAAGATTTTCATGAGAATTGAGCTTGATGTCAACCTTTTTATGAGCCAATGTTAATATGATATGTTGATTGAGAAAGAAGCATGTTTAGACTTAATCTGACTAGTATAATCATCCTTGTGAGTTTTTGAGCCTATAATGATTGATGCATTATACAAATCAATCTAATTTCTTTCTTGAGTGCTCTTATGATTACATGATTCTCTAGAACTTGCTTTAAACCGTTTGAGACTATATTGATACATGTGACAACATGAATATGATAGAGGCATTAGGATTATAACCAGAGCCAAACAGCCATCCATTATTAACATTCCCCCTAGTGAGCCAATTTGAGCCTACATTGAATATGCTGTTTTATTGGTAACCACAACTTACACCTAGCCTAAATATACTTATATCCTTACCCTTGTTCTAAAGATGGATTATATATTTTGAGACATATTGCAAAAAAAAAAAAACAAGGGATATTTTTAGTTGAAAATTTGGGTTAGAAGGAAAGATAAGTGTGGGGGAGGAGAGAGGCAAAAGTCAAGAGAAAAAGAAAGGGATCATTGTCAAATACATTCCCATATTAAAATATATATATATATATATATCTTCTCTTGGACTTCTAGTTAAAGTAAAGAAAAAGATGTTACAAAGTTGGTTAGAATGATGCAAAGGCTCAACATGAATATTTAACCTATGTTATTATGTGCTTTATAAGAGTTTTGAGAAGTTTTATTTGTATGATCTTATTATGTCTCTAAACTCTATGAACTCTTTGGAACCTTTGTGATATCTTTATCCTTTTGTTCTTTAACCACATTATAACCCTTTGGCCCCATTACAACCTTGAATAAAAACCTCTTGATTTATGAAGTTGTATGATCTAAATAGTGGAGAATAGGTGGACAAGCAAGCATATGGTAGAAGTGTTTTCATGAGACTGATTGAGTGTAAACACTTTACCACTACTTTAAAGAGTGAAAATCATGAGGGTATCCCATGTGAGAAGTTGAGATTAAATTTGAACATGCACTATTTTGATTGAGATATGTTATGTTAATTTTAGCTTAACTCAAACAATTTACATTCAAGCTTGATTTTTTGTGAAATTCTTTAAGCTATTGATTAGTTTATAAGACTTGTTCAAAGATTGTCTCTAATTTGTATTGAAAGGATTAGGAGTAAATATTTTTAGTATATGTAGTTTATTTATATTTTAGTTTTTCAATGTTTGTGGGTATCGTTCTAGTAAACCCTCACGAGACTAAACTCGTCCACTAGGGACACCTAGGGGTTTAAAGGCTTGTGTCACATGCTAAGTGCCACCGTGATTTCCTACGAAAGTGGATTAGATTAGATTTTCTTATTTTATTTTTATTGAGTCGTTGCTAGGGACTAGCAACAATCTAAGTGTGGGGGTGTGATAACTCGTATAATTATATAGTTTTTAGTTATGTTTTATTATTGTTTTGTGTCAAATACGAGTTATTATTGTTTAGTCTAATTGTGTTTATGATCTTTTATATTTTTATGTAATTTGGTGTTTTTCACAAGTTTCTTTGAGTGATTTCAGATTACTAGAATTAAGGGCAAATCCAGTTCAGTTCCAGTTCCGACACATTTTGCCATATCAGCTATATCTGGAGTTTCACTGAAGCAATAAGGCTGAAATTTGTAGCCGTGCAAAGCTAAGAGGCATATCTATCTTTTTCATGTTTTATACTTCTTGAAACGGAGTCGTTTTCCCTAGCGAAATCGACCATCAAGTTGGCTGATGTGCAATGACGTCTGTGCTGACCTGTTTTCGTATTTTGCCCATATCTGCTTATCCACATCAGCAAATGAGCTGATTCCAATGGCTATGGATCCGTAACTGATAGGGGAACCTTTTTCTAGAAGACCATGTGATCAGATCAGGCCTCCAACATTGACGAAATCGACCATCAAGTTGGCTGATCAAAATTGTCATACAATATGACGAAAATTGTTAGAAAAATTCACCCACCTATTATACCTACCTTTGAAATTTGTAAAGTTTGTCTCTTGTCATTTAGCCTTCCAAAATGTGTATAAATAGAGGGCCTTGGATGATTGTAGAGAATCATATTGTACATAGGTAGGATATTAGCCATTTTAATAAAATTCTCTAAGTTTTCTTCTTCTTTCTTTTCTCTAGTTTTCTTTCTTTTCTCTAGTTTTCTTTTTCTTTAGAGAGAGCAAGAGGTTGGATAATTAATATTCTTCCTCTTCTTCTTTCTTTCTTTTATTTTCTTCTTAGATTTTCTTTAATTTTATGTTTATGTTTATAATGCCTATGCTAGGCTAAACTTCTATTTGGTTAAGGGTGATTTCAAAGCCCTAGACATGTTTTGTGATTGATTTTCAGATTCTATCTATCATTAATTTTCTATCAAAGTTGCTTATGTTCTTCTACAAGAATTGTTCATGATGTTGTCTAGATTTATTTAGGTGTACAACTAGATAGATCTTGATAATTATCTATTGCTAGTTTAGGAGTCTTGATCCGTGTAATTGTCTTGATTTCCTATTCATAAGTGGCAATTTGTGATTAATGATTATGGTCAAGTTTTCAATAATTGCAAAGTGGAACATAACCTAAGTTGAACAATCCGAGCTTATGTGTTTGTTGCTTAGATCAACCTATCTTTCTCATCATAAAGCTGCCATTAAATTGAATTTAGAGAGCTTATTCTAGGTTGTTTAATGGTTAGAGATTAAATAGAGAGCTTGTTCTATTTAACGACAAACTAAGGAAAGATTGGGGTAACAGAGCTTGTTGTTATCTACGGTTGTTAACTTTGATAGTTGGTTGATATTGATAGATCTGAAATTGATTCTTAATGATGTCTAGTGGTGGAGAATGAAACCTTAACCATATTTTTCATATTTGATTCTTCTTACTTATTTGTTTTCTTACTTTTAGTTTGCTTATTTTTTATATTTATTTTTATTGGCTGGTTATACCGCCTAATTTGTATATTAACTTTGTTTTATTTTTATTGGCTGGTTATACCGCCTAATTTAGTATATATATTTTTATTGGCTGGTTATACCGCCTAATTTAGTATATATATTTTTATTGGCTGGTTATACCGCCTTGCATCTTATTCTTATTATTTACTTTAGTTTAAATCTGGTTTCAAAAACCCCTTTTCTTTTATTGTTCTTGAATTTAAGTTTTAAACTATTAACTTATAAACTAAAACCCAATCCCTGAGGACTCGACCCTTGCTAACTACTATACTTACAATTTATCTTTTTAGTGCAAGGTTAAATAAGATACACTCTTTTGGGTGCATCAGGATTATTATCCTGTACACTGCTAGTAGATTTGTTTTAAGTCCACAAGCGGTGCTTACATGCTTCCGTAACTTTTCATGCGATTTATATTTGTACAAACTGACCGACGGATTTAACAATATCGTACTCGTCATGCATGTAAAGTTTTGAATCGATCCGATATCCCTATCGATCGAGAATACCATGTCTTTTTCAATATATATTAACTATCGAATTTTTTTTACATCATAACAAATAGTTAAATATTTTTAATTTACTCAAAACTTGACGTGCATGATCTACGCAAATAGAACCATGAATATGACGATCAGATTAAAAAAATATAAATCGTATGAAAAATAAGCGTGTAAGTACCTCTTATGGACTTAAAAATATCCATCGACAATGTATAGGATAATAATCCATTATATAAATCAAAAAGGCAGTCTTAATTTAGAATATATTTATAAACCTTGGGTCTTTTTTCCATGCCGAAAGGTAATTAGCTTTTGACTACCAACAGCGTGAAGTATTACTGATATCAATTCTCAACTTGATTTATTGGTGATTTATTGATAGAGTATTTTAGTTTAAAAATACTAATGATTAAATTAAAAAAAAAAAAAAAAAAATCTAGTGAACCTAGTTGTATCATTTAATAATTTGGATTTGTTGAGTCAAGCCGCAAGTTTAAGCATAAAAAATATTGATATCATGTTTAGATTCTATCCAAGCTCGATCCACTCCAATCCACTATCTGGGTGGAAGTGAACAAACATTACGTGTAAAAAAAAAGTATTTTAAAAGAGAAAAGAAGAAATTATTTATAAGTAATTTTTTAGAGAGAAGTTGATAGGCTTTTAGGAAAAAATATGTAAGTTTTTTGAAAAAATTAAAAAACATGAATACTCTTATTTTACTATTTGATATTATAATTTTATTTTGATTTTTATTTACTTTACTAATTGATATCATTTTATTCGTGACATCAAATTCAATAAAAAAATTTATAAGCGGTATAGATTTTCGATACATAAAAAACCATCAATTTTTTTTTACTAAGCCAAGATTGCAATTTCATTGAAACAGCAAACAATTTACAGCAGAGTAATTCTTGTTAAAACAGGGTCCATACAAGATACACCAGATGAATCCCAATTAAAACTGGGTCAAGACAAAAAGCAGCAGAGGATATCATAACAAGGCAAAAGCTGTAAAACAACAGATACAAAACCTTTAACCAGCATCATACTTAAAACCACCAGATTTGAGGGGTGAATAAGCCAAGGAGCAATTCTTGAAACAATTGCACAATTAATGTTGAAAGAATTTTGCTGTTCTTATTGTGCCTGCTGGACAACAAATACCATCTCTTTTTCTTTACCATGTTTGCAAGGATGTAAAGCTGATGCTGCTCATGCAATGCTTTAGCCTTTCCCTGGATCTCAGAAATTCTTTCTTAACCGAACGTTTCTAAGGACAGAATCAAGCTGCTCCAAATTATGAAGCTCTCAGACTCGAATTCTACAAATCTTCTCATATAATGATTTTGGCTTCATTGTAAAACCTCCATTTTGACAACAAAAAAAAAAATTTTGCATGTTCCAGAAATTGATTTGCAAAAAGTTGCATTTCTGTAAAATAATATCTTGTACACCATTCAAGGGTCCTCTCCATACACCAAGCTAGGAAGTAAAATCTTTCATTCGATTAAAATCTCATGGTATTAAGAGCAACCTGAAGCTCAATTGATGTGAAGAGAAAATCCAAAGAATCTCATAGAAGCCAGCAAAACAAGTTTACGGGCAACATCAAACCCAGATAAATGTAAATACTACAGGAAACAGCCTATGGTATATTTAAACTAAACCCAACATCTTTCCCACCTCCCATGTTGCTTTCGCCTCTTCTTCAACTAAAGCTTTCTTTCTAGTTTGAGAATCATCAGTAGAGAGAGGTTTATCAACTACCTTGCTATATTTAAACTTGAGCTTCTTAGCTTTATGATATTTTTTCAGAAATGATCTCTTCTTTTTATCCATTTTTGAATACAGAGCCTCCTCTACCTCCTCTAAAGTTTTGATTTTTTTATTTTCCTTTTAAGGAGCTCTCCTTGCCTCACATCGATGGAGTTAACAGAACCCCACACAGATATGGATTCATGGATCTCCATTGCACTAACCGATCCACCTGGATTATTTAACAATAAATGATCTTCAATTTTTTCCTCTGGCCCGTATCCATTAGAAATCTCCTTAAAAGAGTCAACATCATTTAAATTGTCCAAGGCCATGCAAGCAACCTCGTGACTAGTGGCATTGTCAGCAACCCCAATATACTTTTTCGAGCTATTACTGCTAGCATCCTTAGATGTAGACTGTTCATCTTCATTTCTGACATCTTCCCTTCTGAGATTATTAGAAACATAAGAATTCTCTTTGAAATCACACAAGAGTTTTGTACCATAAAAAACCATCAAATTGTTACATTATTGTTCAAAAATTTATTTAAACACTTGAAAATAATTGGAATGTTATGACCTATAAATTATTTGTTAACAAAATCTTATTATTAATTTAAACACTTAAAAAATCCATTTACAATTTACTTAATAAAATCATAATTGAAGTTCCTTTTGACGACGATGAGCTAGGCTTTCTCTTTGTTTTACTTAATTTGTTTCTCTCACTAAGCACTAACTAATAATCTATGTAGGCCTTGTCGGAATCTCATGATTTCTTCAAATTTGTTTTCTAAAGTCTTAATTTGTAAAATTCGAAAGTAAATCTTAATATAGAATATCTATAAAATTTGGTTATTTTCCAGGCCAAAAGGAAATTACCTTTTGACAAACAACACTACTAATTAATTAATTAAGTTATCGTTTTTGTTTTATAGGATTAGTCCGGACCCCTTTTAGTAATTTGCAAATTCATCTTTGTTGTTGCTGAATTTTAGTTTTTAGGATGACGATCTTAATCAAGTTCAGTTGGATTGATTTATACAATCTTTTTAAAATATGACATTTAATAGATTCGTGTTCGAATTTTAACACTTATAATTTTTTTCTCTATTCTCAAACTATAACTTATCTTATATCAATAATAATAAAAAAAAGGTGAGGACCCAAATCGAGATCAACCCAATTTGTTATTACAATCCTTTTAAAAGGTGACGTGCAACATATTTAAAATTTGAATTTCAAGTAAACTTTGAACACCCTTGTAACAAAAAAAAGAAGGTTAAGATCCAATCTCCATTCCCAAAAATACACGGAGTCTAGCTAGAGAAAACCTCTTAGACAAGGCAATTTTCTTTTGCTTTCTTGACACGACAGGTATAAATATAATCAATACGACATATTTAATATACGTTTTAAATTCGTAATTAGGATTTTGAAAAAACTAATAATTTATATTTATAGTTACATGATTGACAAAAAAAAAATATAAAACATAATTTACATACACGAATTATCATATTTCATAGTTTTGTAAAATCATTTTTTGAATGATAAAATTATGAATAAAGTGGTCTTTAACATTCATGCATATGGGACCTTGTCGTGATTCACACGTAAATAATAGTTTTATATTATTATCTCCATTACTTTGTGTTTTTACCTTTTCTGAGAGTAGTTTCCTAAACAACTAGAGGAAATAATGAAAGAAAGAAATCAAATTAAGGCTACTTAATTCTAAAGTTTTTTTTTCTTCTTGTTTTCAAGAAAATCTCTCAAACATTATATTAATATAAACCTGTTTATAGATTAGATTATTCGTTTGATCTAAATTAGATTGAGTCTGAAAAAGTAAACTTTTTATTCATAGTTGATCTAACCCGATTCAATTCATAAACATTATTTTTTTATATAATTTTACAAACTCTTTGATGAAAGTTTTTTTTTTTCCCTAAAATACTATATAATCTGGAAGGATGTCCTAATTACCTACCACCAAATAGATTAGAATAAATAAATCTTGATCCCTTTCCATGCCGAAAGCAAATTAACTTTTGACTACATCCAACACCAAGAAATGATTTTTTAGATTCAGTAATTTTGGACACAACATGACTACACGATACAAATATGATACGAGAAAAATAATTAAAACATGAAACGAAAAAAATAATACGAACACAACACGAAAATACGAATGTATCAAAATTTATATAAATATATAATATTTCAAACACGATTATGACAGAAAAATAATACAAATGGATATAAATATACGGATAATTGTAAGACAGCTAAGAAACCATTAGCATTTTGAGTTTATATAATAATAATAATAATAATAATAATAATAATAATAATAATAATTCTTGTAAGTCTCCAACACGTAAACCACGATTAGGCTTTGATTGTTATATTGTATAGACCTCATAATTTGGGATAATTTTGAATATGATATTAAAGTATAATACGAACATAATATATTTATAAAAATATTGTAATAAATACGATACGATATGCTTCAAGAAGATTAATATAATTAACACACAACATATTTAATACATGTATCATATTCTTGTTTAGATTTTGACAAAATGTATTTCGAAAGAAAAAAGAAGTTACTTATAAGTTGTTTTTTAGAGATAAGTTGATAGGCTTTTAGGAAGAAATAGGTAAATTTTTAAAATATATATATATATATATATATAAAATATGGATATCCTTAATTTTTAAAATATGAATTCAAAATCGACCCGCGAGTCAACTTACGGACTAACCACTTTAAATACATGATTTAAAATAAAAAACTAAAAAAATTATTTTTTAATTTTTTTCCCGACAGATCAGATACGGATCCTAAATCGACTTGCGAGTTAACGTGCGAACCAATCCCATTAAATACATCATTTAAAAATAAAATAAAAAAAAAAAACTAAAACTACTTTCTTTTTTTATTTTTTTCTCAAACAGGTCGGGTATGGATCCTAAATCGATATGCGGATTAACGTGCTGATCAACCCTTTTAAATATATCATTTAAAATTAAAATAGTAATAAAAAAATGTTTAACTTTTTTTTCGTACGGGTGAAATACGAATCAATCACTTTAAATAAATGAATTAAAAATAAAACTAAAAAATTAATTAAAATTTTAATTTTAAATTTTTTTCAAACGGGTCGGGTTCGGATCCTAAATCGACCCACGAGTCAACGTACAGATCAATCCCATTGAATACATCATTAAAAAAAAAAAAAACCTAAACATCTTAAAATCTTAAAAAAAGACATCATTAATTTTTTTTATAGTTGGACCAAATTATGCCTAATCTATTTAAAAAAAGTCTCTTGCATCCTAAGAACTCAAAAATCATAATAGTAAATTTAGCATATAAATTTACAAACATTTTAATGACGGCAAATGTAGTGGCCTTGTTGAAACTTGAGTTCATGAATTTTTTCCACCTAAAAAATTCCTAATTACCTACCACCAAATAGATTAGAATATATAAATCTTGATCCCTTTCCTTGCCGAAAGCAAATTAACTTTTTGACAGACTTCCAACATTAAGAAATGGTTTTTTTTTTTTTTTTTTTTTTTTTTTTAGATTTGGTAATTTTGGATATAACATAACTATATGATACGAATATGATATTTGAAAAATAATTAAAATGTGAAACGAAAAAAATAATACGAACACGACAGAAATACACGAATGTATCAAAATTTATATAACACGAATAATTAACGTGTTAAAATTTATATAAATATATAATACTTTAAATATGATTATGACACAAACAAATAATATGAATACGATACAAATACACTGATTATCATATCTACTTTTTTGCATTTAATTTTTCTCACCATTATTTTCTTCTTTAATCATAATTTACGAATCCAAATTATAGGAGTCAATCTTCCATGTAGGGCCTTGTAAGACTTGTTTAAATGTTGTTTATAAGAGTTGTTGATCAACTTAATTAATTATATATATATATATATATGACATTTAAAAAATATTTTGTTATACAAAGTTTCGAAGAAGATAAAAGCAGACTAACATTTTGTTGTTAACAAAATTGAGATAATGGGAAAGGATTGGCTAACGACAGTAAATAATCGAAATCCTTTAGAAGCATTTATAGAATTTTATACCTTCTGAACACGGTATCAAGTTAAAAAAAAAATTACAATCATAATTAAATAACTTTTAATTATATACATGTATATTATAACGAAGCAGTTTTTGCAATTTAGATTTTAAAGTTGTATTAGTTTGTTTATTTTTGAATGGTTCATAGATCGAATTGAGCCGGATCAGGATCGGTTAGCCAAAAATATTGTTTGTTCATGGGTCGGTGCCTCGTTTGATCAGGACAAGATAATAAAAAATTTTGCTTCTCCAAAATCTAACTTGACTCGTCAGATCCAAAAATAATTTTACTGTTTAATTTTTTTTTTTATATTTTCATGATTAAAATTTTAAAAAATATATTTTTATTAATTAAATAGTAATTCAAAATAGTCTTAAGTTTGGGTCAAGAACATCCTATCCTAAACTAGACCTGTTAGGTTAGATAAATAACCCTATTCAAATTTATTTTACACTGTTTGGAGAAAGACGAAAAAAGCATAACACATGAAGGTAATCCTCCTGAGAAGCTATTGAACCAGAAAACTTGTTTTTGGAGAGGTTTAAGGACACCAAAAGGCTTGTCAGTTGTGGCAATGGACCCGTGAAATTATTAGAGCTTAAATCTACAAAAGAGCCAAAAAACAAACATTTTTGGTCAGGAAAGATACTACTACAATTATTTGCTAGAGTTCTGATCTGGTTGAAAGATAGGTTTAAGTATATACTAGCATAGAAGTGTTCCAAAACCAATGTGGGACGGAATCTGAAATTCCCGCAGCTGAAAAATCAATTTTAGAAGGCAAAATATCTTCATATCGAATCCATTCCGGGAAAACGTGGCCCTAACTTACAAGAGCCAAGAGATAGAGTATGTAGTTGAAAAGGAGGAATCCACCCAGAGTTGAATTTTAAAGCCAAAGAACTGTAAGATAAATCCAACTTCCCTAAGTTGCTTAGATTAGAGAAATGTGCTTCGGAGATTACAACCTTATCAAAAGAATTTCCAGGAAGCTCTAATGTCGAGAGGTTAGAGAGCTGTCCGATGTCTTGGCTTATGGTTCCATTTAAACGGTTGTATCCAAGACTTAGTACTTGCAAAGATGTAGTTTGAAGAAATCCAAAAACATCTCCTCTGAGATTGTTGGATCCGAGATCTAATGAACGCAAACTACATATATTCCATAAAAATGTAGGAATCTCACCATCAAGCAGGTTGCTGCTCAAACTAAATTCTCTTAGAGCAATCATATTCTCGAAAGTTTCAGGAATCGAACCTGTCAACTGATTCGATGAAAGATCAAGAGTGACCAATCTCGAAAGGTTTCCTAGTTGAGAAGGAATTGATCCACTAAATTGAGATCCAAAGAGAACCAGATAGGTCAATCGTTTAAGAGAGCCAATGAACTCGGGAATGTGGCTCCCGTTAAAATCATTGAGACTGAGATCTAGATAACTCAAATAAGACAAATCAAGCAATGAAGGACTAATTGTACCTGTTACATTTCCAATTTTGCCTGGGAGATCAAGCTTTACCACATGGCCAGTACTGTCGCTGCACCCGACACCAATCCATGCACAGCAATCGCCATTGTTATCCTCATCGTTTCCCCATGAAGAGATGTCGAGCAGTGCAAAAGTACCATACTTGTAGTTTACAGCTGCAAGGCTGTGCTTGAAGTCGAGCAACGCTTGCCTCTCACTAGCTTTGCACCTTATTGTAAGGCTAGCTTCAGTGGGTCTCTCAAGAAGAAAAACAAGTGCCAGAAATAAAACTAGGAGGAGACCAAAGGAGTACTTTTTAGTGGACATTATAATCAAGCAATCTGATTGTGTTACGTTTGAAATAAAACTAGGAGGAGACCAAAGGAGTACTTTTTAGCTTCAGTGGGTCTCTCAACGATCAACATGATATATTTATTATATTTATTATATTTTTTTTATAATTTAATAATTTATATTATATTTATGTTTACGCAATTATAATGAAAAAAAAATATAAAACACGACATTCATGGACCGATTACCAAATCTAATAATGTCCAAAATACTTCTCCATTAAGCTCTTGAAATTTGTTTTCTAACGTATTCTATAAATCAGAAAGTCAGTCTTAATTTAGAATATTTATAAACCTTGGATCCTTTTTCCATACCGAAAGGAAATTAGCTTTTGACTGCCAACATCCAACAGCGTGAATTATTATTGATATCAATTCTCAACTTTGTTTATTTGGTACCACCAAATAGATTAGAATATATAAATCTTGATTCCTTTTCATGTCGAAAGGAAATTAACTTTTGACTATGTACGGCACTAAAGAATGGTTTTTTTTTAATCCGTAATTTTGGATACGATACGATTATATAATTTATAAAAAATAATTAAAATATAATACGAAAAAATAATCGAACACGACACGATTAGATGAATATACCAAAATTTATATAATACGAATTATTAATGTGTCAAAATTTATATAAATATATAGTATACAAACACGATTATGATACAAAAAATAATACGAATACGATACAAATAAACGAATTATCACGTCTACTTTTTTGCATTTAATTAATTTGTCTCACCACTATTTTCTTCTTTAATCATAACTTTCGAATCCAAATTAGGAGTCACATCTTCCATGTAGGGCCTTGTAAGACTTGTTTATAATAGTAAATTTTCAACTTAGTTAGTTATATATATGACATATCAAAAATATTTCAATTGTTATAAATGAAGATAGAAGTAGGATTAACATTTTGTTGTGAACAAAATTGAGATAATGGGAAAGGATTGGCTAACGCCTAACGACAGTAAATTATTGAAATCCTTAGAAGCATATATATATATATATATAATTTTATATTTTTTCTGACGAGAATATCAAGTAAAATATTACAATCATAATCAAATAAATTTTAACTATATATGCATATAATAACGAAGCAGTAGTTTATAATTTAGATTAAAAAATTATGTTGGTCTGTTTATATTGAACTCTTCATGAGTTTGGTCAAATCGCGTTATAAGATCGATAGTTAAAAAAAATTTCTTGTTCATGGACTTGATCAGACCAAGATCAGATAAAAAATGTTTTGCTTCTCCAAAACTCAGTTCGATCCAACCTGTCGGGCTAAAAAAGCTAGTTTTAAAATTTTAAAATTTATATATTTCAATTTAAATTTAAATAAAATATTTTTATTAATTAAATAATAATCCATAATAAGCCGGATCGAAAAATTCTATCTTAGATTTTGCCTACTGAACGGATAACCTAATTTTTAAACAGATCTAACTTATATTTACACCGTTTGGAGGAAGAAAAAATTTGCAGAAAACATGGAGGAACATCAAGTACTGGTTCCTAAAATTTCTGATGTGATCAAGCTAAGATTTGGTAGCCGTACTATTATTTGCTTCTTTTTCTGCAAAATTTTGTCTATGTCTTCAATATAGCATTGATTGATTTCTTTTATTTTAGGGTTAAAGGGCAATGCTGTGTTACCATTGACATAAAAGCTTAATTTTTGGCCATTACAGATATTATAACCTTGATGCTTATTATAAGCGTAAAATGGAGAAGGAGAATAAAAGGGGTGTTAAAAAGGTTCTCCATTCAAAGGTACGTTATAATGCACACATATGTGCTTCGATTTTTCATTTTTTTTAAGTATTCGTGTTCGACATCCGTGTCAGACGTATATTCGGACATGAATGTGGATATGACTCTCCAAGAATCCTTCAAATATATGAAAAAACTTAAAAAAATTAAATATACCATATCGAACTCATACTCGTATCCGACACTCACACCCGAATCCGAATAACAAAGATGAGGACTGCATCATTTATGCCATATTGAAATTGAAAGTAGCTGATACCCTAGTTTTTGGAGTTTTCATGAATAGAGCTTTATTTGAATTGGACTTATATTTGACGACTCATGCATTTGTGTTTGTCTTAATCTCTATTCTATTAATCAGATTTGCAACTGATTGGCATAATAGCTTAAAAACTGCCATTTGCTGTATCTGTTGGCTCTGGTATTAGATTCATCATTAAATTAAACTTCTTCATTCTGTAACTGGGACAGTTTTTTAAATGCAATTTCGTTATTATATGCTTCTTGTCAAGTTCGTGGATCTTGCATAATTTTATAAGGCTGTTTATTTACACATCCCTTCTAGGTTATCCAGAATTGAGGTGAGTATCGGATACGATATGTCCGACACCGGATGTTCAATTTTTTTGAAGTTTTTTTTTTATTATATATATTTGGATAATTTTACCCTCGTACCCATGTTCGAATATGTGTAGGATACGGAAAATGAAGAGTCCAGATAACATAGCATTCCTTAATCATCCATTTTCTGGTATCTATTCAGGCTCTAATCTTGAATCAGAAGCCTTACTTTAATGAACCTGGTTTGGCACATCATAGTGGCACACCAAAAGGTGAAGTATTGTCCAGGCAATACAATGAAGATACATTTATCTTGTCACTGAAGACAATGATCTACTCAATGAGGAGGCCTCCAAAGGTAAGTTGAAAGGATTATTTTTTGATCTTTCCATTAGCTTTTAAGCTGGAATTTGGTAAGATAATGTTATCGATGATAACGTAGGGAAATTTTGTTCCACAATGCGAGTTAGAATGTATAATTACCATTGCTTCTCTTTGGCTTAAAATTCTAATAAAATCATGTTTGGCTGCAGCATTTTGAGGACTTTGTTGTGGGCCATTTCTACAGGCGTGCTCATGATATTCTTGTGGCATGTAAAGCATATATGGATGGTGCTCAGGTAGGTTGCCTGGTAAAAGGTGGTGTTCAAGATGTCGACGAAGGTGATAAGAGCTGCTCACAGAAGTTTAAGGTCTCTGTGGCTGGATGTGTAAATATGCTCGTGAAAGAATTTACTGTTACTCGGAGTCAAGGATTGTGAGAAATTCCTTACTGCCCCCGAATGTCAAGATAATGGAGTTGATAATATGCCCAAGGCTCCAATATGAACTACTTTTCGAAATTAAAATTTTGAAACTTGATCAGAATGGTTTTATTTATAAATATGCATAGTAGTTTCATTGATTTCTTATCAAGTAGTTTAGAATTGAGTCGAGGAATGTCGTATGCTTTCGTTCATAGGACGCGTACAGATATTTCGACATTGTATATAAGGATGGGGGTTATTGGTTCTTTTTCACTTTTTCAATCGTATGAAATCATTGTTTCATTAGAAGTGCACAACTTAACACAAGCAGGGAATATACTGTTAAAGCTCTGCAGTTGATCGGATCATTTGGCGATGATGACCGGAGGTGGCTAGGAACTATTGCTGGAAATTGGTATGGTGTTCTGTTTCTTAAGTAATTGTAGATAAGGACTTTGAGAAATCTTCAAGTATTCTGGTTGTTTTCCTGCTGGGTTTAAATGCAAAGTAAAAGTTTCCCATTCTTTAGTTCGTTTTAAGAGCTTTTGTATGCACATAAATTCAATATTTTGCCCTTTTTCTCTTTGGAAGAGGTCTAAATCCTTCATTGTTGATTCAGTTTCTTCCAAATCTTCTTGATATGGATAATAACATCTGAAGTTATTTTCATGGTGATATTAGGAAGCATCATCACATTTAGAGTGAAAAGAAGGAAAAGAAAGAAAAAAGTTAAAGGGTTTCTTTTATGGATGTTAATTGGGATTTTTTTTTTTTGGGTACAATGGAATTCGAATCTTAAATTTATTGAATATCACTTTTTAAAGGTGATTGTATGAATAAATTGGATTAAATCTCAAGTTCATGTTATATTTTAAAGGTGATTGTATGAATAGATTGGATTAAATTTTGAGTTCGATTATTGAGGTTCTCTTTCTTTCTTTTTCATTAGTGTAAAAGCTTTGCACTTCTCAAGCTAATAATGTCTCTCCTGAAAAAAATATAACTTTGACCTAGTAAAGATAACCAAGCTTCCTGCATACAGAAATGAAGACGATAAAGATTAAAAATATAATCAATAAGTTTTTCTTGATGAAGTGAACCCTTTAATCTGATCAAGAAAACCAAAATTCTAACAAATAGATGTAAAGAAACAATAGAGAAGAAAACAATCCTAAAGAAATTAAGATACAATATGTCCAAAAAATTGTAAAGTTTTTTTTTTTTTTTTTTTTAAAGAGAGAATAATACATATACGGCAGTTATTACATGATTTTTAATCAAAGCTACTAAATCTTAAAAAATATCACTAAAATCGGACCAATAAAAAAATTAAAGAATTAAAAAGTGACAATTTATAATAATTTTTATCGAATAGAGTCATCAATTCGGATTTTCCCACCTAAACAGAAAAAACAAATTCCACATCAAAAGCCCAACAATAGAGATATAAATTAAAAAACACTATGAATAACCAAATTAAATATCCTTCCATCATTTTTCATGACATATCTATATATACCACACATTGTTACTAGCATTTCATATGTTGCTCTTGGATCAGTGCTTTCACATCGATACCTTCATGGCATATCTTTAGGATGTTTCTTAGAAATGAAAGTGAAAAGGAGTTTATATCAAAGTTGCAATGCAGGCCTGAAAGGGAACAAGACATACGAGGATTAAGAGCTATATGCAGAAAGTTCCAAGTCTTCCTTGATCTTGATGCTGTCTTTACGTGTGCTACACTATAATCTTTGTTATCCGGACCTTTTATTTTTTGTAAAATATCCGTATTCTCAACATTTATATCTGACACATATTGGGACATGAATATGGATATGATGCTCCAGATATATGAAAAAACTTAAAAAAATTGAGTTATAATCATGTCGGATACACATCGTGTCCAACACTCATCCAAATCTGGATAACATAGACTATAATGAGAATAAAAGAGTCTTTTGAATGCAAGATCGGGCGGACTGCTCCATGATGCATCACTTCAGTTGTGCCGGCAAAATGTTTAATAAGACAGATAAACTTGCTTAAAGACAAATTCCAAAAATAAATTTGACATGTATATTAGAGCTTTACAATATGGCCGATTGTTTCTTCGTCTTTGATGTTACAATGTCAATGAAACATTCAATAATGCTACAGATTTGTACACTCACATTTTTCTTTCTGTTCATTAGTTTTTCAGCAAAATCTGTGTCATCTGCTGAGATTGTATTTGAAGAATCCACTGAGAATAAAGCTCTCCAATCTGCCATGGCTGAAATGGAAGTATCCAGTGAGAGTGACAATGATTTCTCTTATTCTGATTATTGTTCTTCAATTGTTCCTCAGTAAATCACCAACTCTAAAACTTACACCGAGAGTTTTGGGACATTTGATGGGTACGAGACTGGTTATTACATTGGTGGAAATGGAATTCTCAACTCAAAGATAACCAGAATCTCAAATTCATTGTCGTTTGAAACCAGATTTGTGTCTAAAACTGATGCAGATGGCGTGTTGAAGATTAAGGGAAGCTTGACATTTTACAGATCATATGATCCATTAAGTCCATTTTCTTTGAAGCTCCATGGATTCTGGTCAGAATTTTCTGGGAAACTTTGTATGGTTGGAACACGTTCTGCTTACTCCAAAGAAGGTAATCTGCTACTCCTTCAGCAGTTTTCAAGCTTAAAAATCTCAAGAATTCAAGTAATATCACTGCTTTAATTACTGGAACTTTAGAGAGTCTAAGTTCTAGTGATAGGGTGAACTACTTTGAACCAATTTCCATAATCATGTTTCCACAATTGAATTATGAGTACACTTTTGATTTCAGAGAGTCTGTAGATGAGTTTTCTGCTGAAAATACTGAGCAGAATTTGCCATTCAAAGAACTTCCAAGTAGAAGCTTTTGCTCAATAATATTGGGCCCTGCAAATGTATTTAAGTTGCAGTACACAAGTGACTGCAGCTCTGAAAAGCAAAATTGCCTTCCTTTTGTTTGGCTGAATGGCCATTTGCCTCGTTTTCTGTCATTTTCAAGCATTAGGTGTTCAGAGGTTGAAAAGAGAATTCAGTTTTTGGTAGAATTTAGAAATACTAGCCATGTTGGAAACTACCCATCTTTCAATCCCAACACAACATTGATTGGAGAAGGAACATGGGATGCTAAGAAAAACCAGCTGTTTGTTCTTGTTTGCCAGTTTTTAGACATCACAGACTCTTGGTCTAATGCTCATGTTGGTGATTGCACAACAAGGTTGAGCTTTAGGTTCCCTGCAATCTTGTCAATCAGAGAGACTAGCAGCGCGATGGGGCGAACTTGGACCACGAACACTGTGAATGATTTCGGTTACTTTGATAGGATCGTATTCCGAAGTACTGGGAATCATATGGAGGAGGTTCCAGGTTTGAAGTATGAGTACACTGAATTCAACAGAGTAAAGAATTTATGCCTGAGAAATGAGCAGCTGGTCAGAAACAAGGGACAAAGATACCCAAGTAGTCATTCCACAGATATGAAATTTGACATGTTAGTTAAAAGTTCAGAAAAAAAATCTGGATGGGGTTTTGCAGATCCTCTTGCCATTGGTGACCAGTTATACAAGCCGTATATGTATCCAATGGATCTTCCTAGCCCCATGTTTGAAAGAGCAGTGTCTGCTGCAAGGCCTATCAATGTTAGCTATGAGGTGAGCATCACATTGCAAACTCCTACAAATGTAATTGATGGACTTTATTTTTCTTATCTAATTGAAGAGAAAGTGGAGATTACTGCTGAAGGGATTTATGATTCTGAAACTGGAAAGTTGTGTATGGTTGGTTGCAGAAAGTTGGGATCCGATAATCAAGTGTTCGAAAATGATTCTATGGACTGTGAAATTCTTTTGAACTTTCAGCTAGCTCCATTAGAACCAAATCAAAATGGAGGTTATATCATGGGAAGCATTGAAAGCACCCGAAAAAGTTCTCATCCTCTTTACTTTGATCTTCTGGATGTGTCTTCAGCTACTTACAAGACCGATCAACGAAGAAGTTCAATTCGGACAGTGGATCTTGAGACTACAATGGTTCTAATATCTAACACATTAGTATGCATCTTTGTAGGATTGCAGCTTTATCATGTGAAGAAGAACCCAAAAGTACTATCCTTAATTTCACTTGTTATGCTTGCGATTCTTATCTTGGGCTACATGATTCCTCTTGCACTAGACTTTGAAACCTTGTGCTCAAACAAACAAGATCAAGACAAGGTTTTTCCCCATAATGGTGGATTGTTTGAACTAAATGAAGTGATTATGACAGTAGTTATGGTGGTTGCTTTCTTATTGATACTTTGCCTTCTGCAGTTAAAAGCCTCAGCTAGATCACATGACAGCAACCAAAAGTCCTTGTGGTTTGCTGAGGAAATGACCCTACTTGTGCTTGCATTTCTATATGCTGCCGGGGCCAAATTTACGCTACTTGTCGGCTGGGAGCAGCGCAGATCATCAGATGTTGTGTGGCTCCTCTCTTCGCCTGTCGAATACCGGCATCATCCCATCTGCAATGACTTGAAATCATATGCAGGTTTAATATTAGACTGTTTTCTTTTGCCTCAGATACTTCTCAACATGTTCTCAAACTCAAAACAAAAGGCTCTCAGTTGTTCTTTCTACATTGGAACCACTTTTGTTCGATGGCTGCCACATGCATATCATCTTTATCGAAATCACAGTTTTGGTTTCTATAACATATTACAGTTTTCTTTGAATCCTGACGAAGGTTTTCTCGATGCTGCTTGGGATGTCACTAGGCTTTTAGGGCTCCTGCTGCTTGCTGCAATCATTTGCTTTCAGCAAATGTTTGGTGGTCATTGCATTCTTTCCTCAAAACTTAGACAGTTGGAAGCATATCCTGAGGAGGTCCATTCGTAGGTGAATCATTAAGTCCAGAGAAACCTAGTTCCCGATGGATTCGGCTCACCTCCATTACTTTTTAATACATCTTTGATTATGATTCACGAGTATGATTTTTACAATTAATGAGTGTGTCATACATGTGAACGGTAATAATAAATATATTGAAAAGTAATTGATAAAAAAGTAAAAGACTGGATCCTAACCGGTTCGTGATATGGTATTTCCTCGTTGCTACTATTTTGAAATAATTTTGAACTATAAAAAGGAAAATTGTATGGTTTATCCAATATATTTGTACAAGAAAGAGCATAAAAGTAGCATCAAGATACAACTTAAGTGCTTAATTGGTAGCAATGCAATACATTTTTATAAGCCATTAGTGATTTGGATGCTTTTGAATGCACTGAAGTCTAGTTTTGTTCTTTCTCTTGGGTTTTGGCATGTCACTTTTCCTATGATAGTCAATAGAATATATTGGATTATTCTATGAACTATAGAATGCTTTGAGGTGGAATTTATCTCTTCCCATAACAAATTGGTTAATAGTGAGTATAATCGGGATTTAAATTACGGTCATTGATGCGTCACGTTTATCGTGGTTGTGGATGTATGAATGCTATCGCGGTCAATTGCGATGAATATCAACGAAGGAAAGAATCGAAACCACAAAACAATGACTATAATGTTGCGACTGTTATTTAAATCCACAAGTATGATAATAATTCTGAACACAATGTTTACACAAAGATGATAGGAATAATGGATTTTCACCATATTCACAAGATATTTTCACTTGAAATAACAGTTATAATCTATGTTACTCGGACTTAGGGTGAATGTCGGATATAGATATATTTTAGACACAAGTATGCTCAATTTCTGTAACGTTTTTTAATATATTTGGAGAATTGTAATCGTACTCATTTCCAAATAAGTGTCGAGTATGAATGTTGGATACAAATATTTTAGAAAAAATGTAGATTCAAAAATAACATAGGTTATAGTTAACTGATATCAGAGCCAGAGTCCAGACCATTAATGTTCCATTTATTTGTCAATAGTGAACTATGGTGCAAATAGGGTAATTCTTTATTTTGGCAATATTCAAACAATGCACATTAAATCTAGTCCATTAGCCTTGGTGTGGGTCAATATTCATGTTTTAAATTTAATAATTTTAATTTAGAGATAATAATGTTTATTTATTTGAGTCCAGACCATTAATGTTCCATTTATTTGTCAATAGTGAACTATGGTGCAAATAGGGTAATTCTTTATTTTGGCAATATTCAAACAATGCACATTAAATCTAGTCCATTAGCCTTGGTGTGGGTCAATATTCATGTTTTAAATTTAATAATTTTAATTTAGAGATAATAATGTTTATTTATTTTATATGGAATTTTGTAATTATTTTTAAAAATTGATTGATTAAGGTTAATATTAATTTTTTTGAGTAGTAAGCATGGATCAGTTGACTGAGCTATAGGAAACATTAATTCTATCCTATTAATCAAAACAAGAGAAATTTCAATTAAAATAACTAATTTTCCTTAAAATATGCCAATAAAAGTAGAACAAGTTACAATATAGAAAAACCTATTAAGGCCTTAATTAACTTAATTTGCTTGTTAAAAAATGCTGAATTAGCTTAAAAGATGCTGAATTTCTTTTCTAATTAACTTAAAAGATGCAAATTTGTCGAAATTATGGAAGGAAAGCGCTATTCTTTCGACTCTTCATTTTTCTTGAAGTACTCATGTTCAATATTCGTATCCAACGCATATTTGGACATGGGTATATGAATATGACTCTCCAAGCACCCTCCAAATATATGAAAAAACTTAGAAAAACTAAACATACCCGTGTTGGACACATACCTGTATCTGACACTTACACCCGAGGCGGAGTAACATAGCCCTGTTCTATTGACAGCAAGCCTAGCAAGTGGTGTAAGCAATCTTCTGGTCTTAGCTGTTTCACCTAGGTTTGATTATTATAGTATTGATTTTGGATGGGAATGCCAATTGCAATTAGAAGTGGGGTTGGGAACAAGCATAATGGAAAGATAACAGTGTATGGTGGAGCTGAAGACGGAAGTATGGACATTGAAGCTTGCTTTTTACATGAAACATTGCAGGCTTTGGCAAATGAAGAGTTCATGGGTGCTGTCACAATTTAACTAATTCAAAATTCCAAAATCTACGTTGTTTAGAGTAGACTTGACAATCCATGTATCCGTGATCGTGTTCGTGTATTTTTATATGTCATAATCGTATTTAAGATATTATATATTTATTAAATATTGATACGTCAATAATTCGTGTTGTATAGATTTTGACATGTTTGTGTTTGTGTTTGTGTCATTTTTTAGTTATTTTTCTCGTGTTGTGTAACCATATCGTGTCAAAGTTGCAAGGTCTAGTTTAGAGAGTGAAATAATTTCCATCAAACTAGGCTAGATTATAAGATCCCCTAAGTAAAACTCCATAGTTGCAGACATTTGGTTCATCCCTGATCCCCAGTAAGTTGCCCACCAGAAAGATAGGATGATCCAGCTTAACTCCTTGAATAGTAATCCTAGTCCTAGACTTGGTTTATATTTAAATATCTATTAATGTTGTTTTTATTAATTTATGCCTTTGTTCTACTGTATTTTTCATGTTTCTTTATTAGCAAGCAGTAAAATTTATAATTCATTAAAAAATGAAATCTGACAGGTCTAGAGTTTTCTGTTTTCAAACACTATTATTTAACTTAATTGATTTATGCATTTATCTTTAAAAGGTGATATTCAACAAATTTAAATTTGAATTTCAATATTTACAACCTATTTACCTATTCTCAATTTGAGACCTCTTTATAGTAAAAAAGAAACATTGTTTACTTTGCAGCAATACATCCTACATAACACAATCCTAGGCAACCTTAATCACTTTTCTACTTCACATTTTCCAATGGGTTTAAGCCATTCATGAATGCCTTTCCTTGTTCTCAAGCAATGCTTCTCGACTTGGAAGGCAATGTAATCGTGTAATGTAGGGTTTTATAAATATAAATGCTAAATAATTGTTTTTTCAATACGGGATTTATTGTTTATACATTAACATATATAACCTTGTTTCTTTCTCCCTTTTCTATATATATATATATATATATATATATATATATATATTTGTTTTCTCATGGAAAAATCAATGTAAAACAAAGAGACATTCGATTCTCTACTTCCAGCAACTTGAATCTAAATTGTATCCTTAAGTTATCCCTTTTTTTTTTTTCCTTACTTTGTTGTGTTTAAGGATGTAATCGAATTAAATCGAGTTCAAGCAGTAAGAAGCTTGAGTTTGATCTCGAGCTTGATTCGAAACTAACAGTTTGAAACTCGTGGCTCGAAACTTGGCTCAAGCTCGATCGAATTTCATTTTTAAAATTCGAGCTCGATTCAAGATAAAAATCAAACTGTTCGAATTTGTTTGTTTCTCATGCTCAACTTCAAACTCAGATTATTTGCACTCAAGCTCAAATTCGAGTTCGAATTGAAATTTTTTCAATACTAATTAAAAATAATAAAAATATATATTTGGAAACTTGCGAAACATGCGAGCACAGATATCTCGTTTACACCTATAGTTGTGTTGTTCCATTTAGTAAAAGCTTGAAAGCTTCATAGCAAGTTTGATATCTGTGTTTTATGTTATAAGGACTCGAAAGTAAGTATCAGATACAAGTGTATATTTGAAAGATCATATCTCATACTAATATCCGAATATGTATCCGACATAAATATTAGACACGAATACTCCAGAAAAATTGAAAAGTCCAAAGTAATATTGCCTTTGCTGGATTTTTAGGAAAGGAAATTTAAATGACATTTTTTGTTCACACGACTTAAAGCTATTCAAATGCTATTAAAGACATGTAAACCACAATAGGACACAATTTTAATACTATTAAAGCAAGCACTCAATCGCACCAAAACAACATGATAGGCAACCAATCATATATATGAGACCTAAGCAACATGAAAAGGAAACAAATATAACTTGGTTTCAATCCTAACAATCTCGAATAAAAAAAATTGCGTTTTACTTCGTGAAAAACACTTTGATGACAAAGATAAAATGATTATGAACTCGGAGTTTAACTCGACCAGTTCATGCAATCATTTTTAAAAAGTGATATTCTGCAAGTTTGGAATTCGAATTCCAGTATTTCTAGCCCGTTTCCTTATCCCAGATTGCGACCTCTTTTGTACCAAAAAAAGATAAAATAATTATACTCCAAACCTCATCAAAGGACTTCACCGGTCACCCTCTCACCTGCTTCTTCACTGAGCAATCCAACTTCCTCGATATTTTCATCTTAAGCTGATAATTATTCTTCAACCTGCAAAGAAAATATAAACATAAGAAAATTATTTTTATAAAGAACATAAAATGCAAAAAATAAAATTCATTAAACTCCAAGTTTCAACTATGTAAAAGAGAATGAATTAAATGAATATAATTTTAAACAGTAAAAGGCTATATTACCCAGATTCGGGGTGAGTATTGGATACGAGTTAGTGTACAAACGGATATACTCAAAATGTTTAAAGTTTTTTTCATATATTTAAAAGATCATATCTCATACTTATGTCTGAATATGTGTGTTTAAAGTTTAGATGTCATATACGAATACTTGAAAAAAAATAAAAAATACAAATAACATAGATAAAAAGTCTAGCAAAAAGAATTATTAAGACTAGACTAGTGACCAGTAGTTTACCAGAATTAATGTTTCTTTCCCAGCCGGTCCTTTATAAAATTGTAAATTCCCATCCGTTTTGGTTGTGGCCCTGCCTCAACCTCCACCTCCTCATAGATATTACGTTTTCGCTTTACAAGGGAACCATTACCTATTGATCCATCAACATCAGAGTGTTGATGGATATCTTCAAATTTTGCAGAACTTTGACTGCTATGCTGCTCTTTTATTTGTTCCATCTCGTCCAAATCTTTCTCATACACTATTCGAAACCCACACTTCTTCACCTTAACAAAGTGGTCATCTGAACAAGAATTGAATGACATCTCAAGTTCATCGCATTCCTGATCTGAGCAATCTGATGTTGATAAATTCTCGATTTTGCGATCACCCCATTCGTCCACCAAGGAAAACGGATCTAATTTGTCACGCGAGTAATAACGAAGAAAAAGGTGGTCCTTCACTATCGGTTGGTTATCTTTTTTAGGTAAACCCCACTCAAACTGACAGCGAGGTCGACAATTTCTAGGCAAAACAGCTCGAGACATTAACTTCTCGTCCCTCGGAGCATCATCATTGACAAAAATGCAGCAGAAAGCAACTCCCATCCACTGACTATCATTCCGAATATTGAGAGGCAGAGGTATCTTAATTGAAGAGACATCTCTCTGATGGCTGAACCATTCTGGGATTTCACTTCCAGGTATAACAATATCAAATATTTTTTTTGAATTTGCAAATACCTGCAAAATAAAACTCCCGTTGTTTGATAACTAATACCATAAATTTTTAAGTATGAGGTTCTGTGAGAGAAAGAGAGATATTAACCAACCTTAAGATGTTTTTTCAGCAATGTTGATGCATTGATGTTCTCAGCCAATCTGTAGCAGTGAGTACCTATAATATATGCAAAATCATTTGAAATGCGTAAACCATATGAATCGCATATATATGCACAATCATTTGAATTGTATACTTTTGATGGATTTGCAACTATTTCCAAAGAGGCACAACCATCTATTCTCAATTCTTCAATACTTGTTGAAAGCTCAGGCAACGATTTAAGCTCCCTGCAATCTGACAATATAAGATATTGAAGCCTGGAAAGTCGATTAAGAGTTGCAGGTATGCTGATGAAATTGTTACCACTGAGATCAAGCGAGTTCAAATAGGATAAACAACAAATATCACTAGGAATACCTCCTTCACAAAGATTGCAGTCCCTTAGATTCAGCTTTGTTAATGAACTCAAACCAGACAACTGAGGTAACAATAGAGCCATGGAATCCATCCTTCCTCTTTGGATTACCTTGGAAAAAAAAGATTGCAGTCCCTTGCGTCCATTGAAAGACAGAACTTCAAGATTTTTAAATTGAAAAATGAAGGATGGTGGTTTTGTTATGGCAGTTTCACTTATGTCAAGCTCCTCCAAAAATTCCACTTGCTGCAAATTCTCTGGCAAATTTTCAACTTTATAACAGCCATAGAGATTAAGATCTTTTAGACATTTACACCCATCTATGCTGCTTGGGAGACTCACAAGTTTTCTGCAATATTCCAGATTTAACAACTCAAGACTGCTGAGATGTCCAATTGAAGACGGAAGTTCTTTAATGCCTGTCATATCTAACCGAAGCTCCAACAAACATTCCATTTTGCCATCAATCTCTGAAAAGCTTTCAAGATTTGAGCAGCCTGAAAGAGTTAATGTTTCGAGAGATTCCATTCCAATTTTTCTTGGAAGGCTCCTAAGACATTTGCAGTCACTTAAATCCAAATGTTTAATTCTGCTGTGATGTCCAATCGAAGATGGAAGTTCTGCAATGCCTGTCCCATCTAAATAAAGCTCCAGCAAACATTCCATTTTCCCATCAATCTCTGGAAACCTTTGAAGATTTGAGCAGTCTGAAAGAATTAATGTTTCAAGAGATTCCATTCCAATTTTGGTTGGAAGACTCCTAAGACTTTTGCAGGCTCCTAAATTAAAAAGTTTAAGCCTCTTAAGAACTCCAATGGATGGATGAACATCTACTAGTCTGGTACAACCTTCCAAAATCAAACTTTCAAGATTTGGGGCTGCTGTGAAGTCTGGTGTCTTGATCAGGCTTTTGGACCCTTTGAGGTTGATCACTTTCAACTTATACAAGGGCTGTAGAAAACAATAATAAATTAGAGAGAAAAGAGAAAACATAAGAAAGCTCATTTTTGTTGTTATTTTTCTAACTTAATCAAATTTTAATCATTCACCTTAATAAGCTAAAAGACAAAGATAAAATGAGTTAATTCTTACTATGTTTCCCTTCCATAGTTGTTCAATGCGGCTATAAGGTAGGAGAAGTGTAACAAGGTTGTCTGGTTGGAAGCTTGAAGGCAAGGATCTTAAAGGACATCCTGTCCAATCTAAAAGCCGTAGCTCATCAGAAAGAAATTTGAGATCACGACAATTTGTGGGACAAAAGATTCTGAGCAATCTCAATTTTTTCATCTTCAAGAAAGCATCGGCACTCAAAGTGAGCGTCTTGTTCGATTCCCTGATAACCATGGGCAAAACAAAAATGAGCTTCAAAAATATAAAGCATTCAGTACCTAAAAGTTATGTTGCCCCGACTCTTTATTTTTTTGAAGTACTCGTGTCCGACACTCATGTCTGACGCATATTCGGATATGGTATGGAGATATGACCCTCCAAAAACTCTCTAAATACATGAAAAAACTTCAAAAAAATTAAAAATACCCGTGTCGTACACATATCCGTATCCGACACTCACACAAAATCCGAATGACATAGCTTTAAAGAACTAGAATTAATATTCACAAACACATACATCTATCTATCTTTTTTCGACAGAGTAATATGTTATTTGATAAATAATCAAAGAATTAATATCAAGTATTGAAGGTTTTTGCCATTTACTTTTTAATGGTTTTTGTTTTTACTAAAAATAATGAAAGGCAAAAAAAAAGCAAGAAACAACACACAAATAATAAAAAGTATAGCAACAACATCAACCAAACGACAGTTTTTAAAAAAAAAAAAAAAAATTAATACAATCAATTTTCCATCTACTTGATTTTAATATTTTATTGGTTATGCTTTAATTTTGATTAGTCATTTAGTGATTACATTATGACTCTTCTCTTCAATTTTGATTAGTTTCATGATTGAATCTTAAGAATGAAAGATGGCAAACATGAGATGAGAGAGAGCTACTTTTTTTGTATTTCAAATTCAATGGACTTTCATATGTAAAAAAAAAAAAAAGCAAAAGAATGAAACCTAGTATAAATATTCTTTGTTCTATCAATCAAGATTCAAGATCAAGAATAATAATAATAATAACAACAATAATTATAAAATACATATATAAATAGATACACATGTATGTTCTTTTACCATTTATTGCCGATGATCATGCCTTGAACCATTTTCGTAGCCTAAAAATCAAGAGTAAAGTATAAGAGGACACAAAAGGATAGCATAAATTATATGATATATAGAACTCGTGAAAATTTACATTTATGATTATCATTCTTATGTTTAACATTATTATAATCCTTTGGTTGAAATATAGTAAATAAAGAATTTTGAACAAAGTAAAATATTTTATAATGAAAGTGATTCAATGAAATTAAATTTTTATTTATACATATCGTATAAGTCTTATTAATATTTATAATTAAATAAAAATATTTTAAACGACATGCTTTAAAGATATAATGAACAAAGATATTCGTTTCACTCAATCAAATATTTAAAATGACACTTTATAAATATCATAGATTATATATATTTTTGTTCAAAAGATGCTGTACCTGGTGATAAGAGAAGAGATTGCAGGTGCTGAGATTTGAATCCCAAATCTTCTGAACGTCACTTCTTAAAGGTGACTATATTAACCAATTAGACTAAACCCAGAGCTCAAATTATATATATATTTTGATATATATTATAGGTATATATAGATTATAAATATAAATTATTACTATCTCTTGTTTTGAGAATTATATATATTTTTAGTATTGTAAATCTCCATTTTCTAATCCCACATCATAAAAATTATTTGCCATGTCACTAGTATTTTCTTCTTTATTTTTTGGTATCCTTTGTTAAGATTCTAACTTAAAAAATTTTAAAATAAAAATTTAATTAAGTCTAACTAGAACCATGTGCACTCATTATGAGGATGAATAAAAAAATGTGAAAAAAATGTCTTAGAAAAGGAAAAAATTAATTGGGTAGTTTGTTAAAGAGAAGAGGGTAATTTTTTTAGATTTGTAAGTAGTTTTTTTTAAATATAAAAGTACCTAAGTAGCTCTAATATTATTTAATTAGGTTTTTAAGTAATTTCATTGACTGAGTTAATGTCTAATTAACTCGTGACATCAACTCAGTCAAGATCTTTAATATTAGTATAGATGATTAGCCATGTCATTGTTTTTAACAACCATTTATAATATTCCTTAATTATCATGTTGAGTAGAGATTCTAAATACATAAATAAATAGTATGCAAGTTTTATGGAATGACTTACAGTGTTTTTTGTTAGCACATGATCGACGTCCCTTTCCTCCCACAATCTACAACGTTTTCCAGGTTCATCAACAGATTTCTCCCTAACAATTTTTCTTCCCATCTCTTGTAGCAAGTCATGCATCCTCAAGTTGTTGAGTTCATCAACTTTTATGAGAGATTTCTTAATGAGAACATCGATTCCAATATCTGGGAAAAACTCACAACCATCCAGTACTTTTACTACAAAATCTTTTTTCTCCCATTTGAAGAAGCATGCTATATCTAGAAAAATATTCTTCTCACTTTCTTCCAATCCATCAAAACTTATTTGAAGTCTGTCAAGAATATCTTTGTTAGAATCTCTTTTAAGTCTTTCAATTGCACTTCTCCATTGAGCTGCATCTCTACCGCAAAAAAAAGACCCCAAAACTTCAAGAGCTAAGGGAAGTCCACTAGCATATCTTACAACATGTTCAGAAAGCTCAACGAAATCATTTTCTGGCACTGTGTCACTACTGAAAGCTTTCAATTTGAAAAGATGAAGTGCTTGATTGAAATCCAATGTTGTAGGCTTATACACATCATCAACATTATAGGATCGCAGCAAATGTTCGTCTCTAGTTGTTACGATGATTCTGCTCCCTAAACCAAACCAATCACGCCTACCAACCAAGCATTTTAAGTGTTGTATGTTATCAGCATCATCAATAACAATAAGAACCTTTTTGTGTGACAACCTATGACTAATGATGACATTCCCATCATGAACATTGAAAAAATTGAAACCTTCATCAAACAAGGTGTTAGAAAGAAGTTGTTGCTGTAAAGAAACAAGTCCACATTTCTCTGAAACTTCTCGAACATCAGCAAGAAAGCTTTTACATTCAAAATGAGATGACATTTGGGTGTAAACAACTCTTGCAAGAGTCGTTTTGCCAATGCCACCCATACCACAAATTCCTATAATGCGGACATCATCTTCCCCAATGTCTATTTTTGAATGCAACTCTTCCAAACGTGAATCGATTCCAATCAACTCATCAATAACAACCGGATATGTTTGACATAATTTTGCTGATATCTTTTTAACAATGTCTCCAATGAATTCTGATTCATGCCTACAAACAAAAAAAGAGAAATAAAATACAGTTTCTACTTGAGAAATTAGCGGCTAATGAAAAAGACTTCCGACTTTAAATTAGACATGTTTGGTGACAGACAGCCTCGACCCAAATAGGTTTTTTTGTAATCTAGATCGATATGGCCCGTCCAGATTACTATTTAAATAATAAAGATTTTTTTATTTAAATTTAATTATAACAATATTAATATAAAAATAATTTTTTCAATATTTAATATATTTCAAATAGTAAAATAGGCTTTCAGACAAAATTTGGGCAAGCAAATTTTTGTTACTATTCGGACTCGACCAGCTCTACTCATGAACAACTCTACTTTAAATGAGCCCATAATTTAAGAAGTCAAAATATAAGGACACAATCTTTTATAGAACAAATTTAGGATACCCTTAAAGGCCTCAAGTATATTGTTGTACTTATTAGTAGCTGAAATTGAGAATTACCAAATGTCTTTTAGGTTACTAAAAATTATTTATGATTTTGTTTTTCATAAATGGTTAATATAAAAGTAAATCATAATTTTTTTTTTATTTCAAACAAATCATGGAAATAGTGATCAATTTATTTTTAGAGACAATTTTATTCATAATAGAGTTTGGGAGAAAAAACAGAGCAAGAATAAGGACGACTATGTTATAACATCAAAGAAAATAAATTACCCTTTTGCTATACCCGAAATTTTTTATTTTTCTTAAAATACTTATATCCGATACTTATTCCTGACACATATTCAAACATGAGTATCAGAATATAATATTCTAAATATATAAAAAAACTTTTAAAAAAATTAAAAATAACCATATCAAATATATACTCGTATCTGACACTAACTCGAGTCCGAATAACATAGCAGTTTAGTTTAGTTTAGTTAAATGGAATTTAAAACTTAAAATTGGAAAGTAGAAAAGGAAAGAATGAGTTACCTATTATTTAAATGCCATCCCTTGACATTAGCCACTTCAGTCAAAGCAAGTCGCCACCTTTGGATCTTGTCTTTATCTTCCTTGTATCTCTCTTCATGTTTGGCAAAGGCTTCTTCAACTTTCCCTTTCTGTTTTCTTAAATCAGATGGATCAACATCATAGAATATTGGAAAAACTTTATGTCCCTTCTCGTTTTTCTGCTCAACAATGGCAGCAAGCTCGTCCAAGCACCAACCTGAAAAAGCATATGTTTCTGAAAAAACGATTACCGAGCACCATGATTGTTGAATTGCTTTAAAGAGTTCTGGTGCGATCTCTTCGCCAGCCTCCAGCTTTCGATCATCCCTGAAAGTGACGATTCCATTCCTTTTTAAAGCAGCATATAGATGATCTGTGAAGTTCCTGCGGATATCTTCACCTCTAAAACTCAAGAAAACATCATATTTCTGTCTAGAAATAGATGAAGAAGAAGATGAAGATGAAGGTAAAGACAACATGAGGAAGTCGAGGAAGAGAAAGATATATGAATTTGGTGTTCAAAACAGTTTCTTCTTTTTCTTCTTCTATTTATAAGAAAATAGATCGCCCAATACCCAGAAAGAAACTAGAAACAGTCAAGTATATGAGCATCAAGAAAGAGAACAACAGATCAATTTCCAAGGAAACAAACAAACATTTCTCAACAATTTCTCTTTACATTTCCCACGCTTTTTTCTCAAACGAATATCAATAATATAATAGCTATGAAAGCGCGTAGTGGTGGAAATTTGGGGTCACAGATCAGCGATGATGGTCTTTCCAGGAAGAATCCAAGAAGGTGAGGGTAGATTAATTGGTTGCTTTCTTCACTATTGTTTATGAAGGAGAATGGAAGATACCTATTGCCTATTGTTTAATTATATATAAAGAAAAGAAAGCGGTGGGCGGTTGGTTTTATCCAGACTTACACTAGTTTTAAAGTTGAGAGAGTGGTGGTGACCAAAGGAAAAAGGCTAGTTTAATTATAAATAATAATAATAATAAAGTGATGGGCGGTTGGTTTTATCCAGACTTACAATAGTGAATACAATATAATTTTACAATACCAATATAATAATTAAAATATAATATAAAATATATTAAAATATAAAAAAATTACACTAATTTAATATAAATATATAAATATATCAAAATTTATTATTATAATTTGTTACCATACAATATATAATTTGTTACCATACAATATATAAATGCCGGGCTTAGGTATGGTACCAACTCACTATATACTTGTTCATGCCCGGCTCGACAAATTTTGCCAAAATCAGTTCATATTTGTAAATGGATAGTCCAAATCCGTTTAAACCTGACCATATTTTTTATAAAAAAAATTAAAACAAATATTTTTTATTATTATTTAATTTTAGTAATTTTATCTCTTTTTTTCTTTCTTTTATTAAGTTTTAAAACATGAATAAACTTAGCATATTTTTAAATGTTTATACTATAATATTATATATATTTATTTTTTATATGATATAAATTACATAATGTATATAAAAATAAAAATAAAATATTATATAAATGAAAAATGGGAGGGCCAGGCTGGGCTCGGGCATTGATAGTTGGAGCCAAGGTTCGGCCCATTTTCTAAACGGGCCTTATTTTTTTACCGAAGCCTATATTTCGAACCTAATATTTTTGTCCAAACCCTTCAAAATATAGGTGGGCTTTCGGACTTGGGCGGGTAGCCCGGCCCTTAAGCAGGTCTAGGTGGGATACGTGATGAGAATTTTACTGTAATATAAAATGAGTTACAAAAAAACATTGTTCACAACTGCACAGATATATGAATGACACCTGCCAAAGATGGAAAAAGAATTTTATGAATTGTTGAGAGTATTTTTGATAGAGAAAGAAAAGAATGAGTGAATAGAGAGAAAAAAAAAAAAGACATTGGAGCTAAAAAGTAAAGAAGATGAGAAGAACGGAGAACAAAAAAAAAATAATAGAATGAAGAGAAAGAAAAAAAAAATCGGACCTACATGAATATTATGAAAGAAGGGAAGGAGAGGGATACTACAAGAATGCCTTCATCACGCAATTCTCCAATCTTTTTTAAATTTTTTTAATCTTTTTACTTTCTCTTATTTCTTTCATTTTTCTTTCTTCTCATTATTAATTTTCTCATCTTTTTCTTTCATCTTATTTTTTTTAAAATTTTCTTTAGTTCTTTTTTAATGTTTTTATTTTTCTCTATTATCTTTATTGTAGTAAAATAATTGAATAAAAATAATCAATGATATTTTTTTTGAAAAACAATAAAAAAATATACATATTTCAAATTAAAATATTTAAATCTCTTTTTCATCTATTATTTTTTAGATATTATATTAAATATATTATCATTTTGAATAATAAAAAAATTATAAGAAAAGATTAGAGCTATCAAAGGACCAGGTTCATCTCCAAACCTGAAGTCTCGTTTAATATTTATGAGAGTTTGAATAAAAATATTAAGTCCATTAAATGGGTTTGGACAAAATTTTGAGATCGCTTAAAAATGAGTTGGACCTTGACACCAACATTTAAGGTCTAAACTCAGTTCAATTCGACTACTAATTATATAATATATTAATTTTGTATGTTTATATATTATATAATTTATATTATATAAAACTATATATTTTAATGTATACATTTAGAAAATATATTAAGCTATCAATTTTTAAATATTGATAAAGGGAAAATACTAAACACTAAATAAGAATATAATATTTTTATTTTTTTAGAAAAAAATTATTTAGATGGGTCTAGGATGTATCATTTATTATTTAGACAATTTTGATAAGAATTTAAGACTCGAATAGTTGGGTCAAACTGAACTTTTGTAAGTATATATCATATTGATAATATATCTATGCTGATTTAAACTTGATCTGACCTTATCCAATTCGATGCATGAGCACTTTTTTAAAAAATAAATATTTTATTGATCCTTATATTTTAAGTTTTTTAAAAGCATAAATAATATGTAGTTTTTAAAATAAAAAAGTATGATCCGAGCGAAGCCGAAAAAGTTTTCTAGTAATGAAATAATATGAGCTCTAAAAATATCACAATTCTTGATTATAATGATTAATAGTGGATTAAGATTCCTAATCAATAGAAATAAAATCTTAGGCTGTTATAACATACTCATGTTACCTACATTTTCTTCTCCCCCCCCCCCTCCTCTTTTTCCTTATTTTAAGAATACACTCTAAGATTTAAGGCTAAAATTCAAACTACTAGCATTTTTTTTCTTCTTTTTGTTCATAAACCTTATTTCGTGACTGGTATATGTGATTTCTCTCCTTGAATATTCACTTTCTCTTCAAACCTAAGGGCCAAAGTTACCATTTTAATTAGCATATGGTTGTTCTTATTTTTGCTGATATTTCATTGGGAAAATGTATGTTATCGGACATGAGACGAATATGTGTCCGACACATATATACTTAATTTTTTAAAAAGTTTTTTCATGTATTTGGAGGATCATGTCCTAATACCTATGTCGAATATGTGTCGAACACAAGTGTCGAATACGAATATTTAAAAAAAAAAAAATCCAAGTAACATAAAAGAAAATATTTACTATTTCATGCACAACTGCCTCCATATCAAACAAGGAAAAAAGAAAATCATCACTCTTTTTTTTTTCTCGAATACAAAGAAAACCATAAGTGTAGCCTGTCTAGGCTTTGATTATTTGCAAACAGAGAGGTTTGACAACAAATTGGACAGAGATCAAACTGAAAGAAATAATGAAAATTCTATTGGCATATCTTACAAAAAACGAAATAAGCACAACCCTCAAACCATTACACAACTTTCTTCAAAAAATTATTGATTTCCTTGTGTTCTCCACAAGCATGAGAAATTACCTTCAGCTGCAGTTCCAACCACACCTGAGAATAGGAAAATATACACAACTCTATTATTTTATGGAAGCAAATTTTGCAACCTGTATAAAGGCATGCTAAACGAGATTAAAGCAAAAAAAAAAAAAAAAATTATAAGCCTTTTTCCTTCTTGAACTTATTGAAAGAGTGATACCTTTAGGTTTGAATTATCCTCTTTAACCTTGCTTTCAGCAGAACAAATGAAACATAGAGCCAATCCTTCACATTATCCAAGAAGAAAAAATAGGAATGCCTCCAAGAACGGTTGAAAAACACAGCACCACAAAATCCCCAAAAACCCACAGCAAATCCAAGTCCCATGCCAGCATAAAACCATTTTCTGAATTCATCAAAATCATCTTGGCCTCTTCCTGGTTGACCACGAGGTTTTTCCACTGGTCCTGAGCAATTTGGTGTGACTGGAGGACCACAAAGTCCATGATTATGGGTAAATGTTGAAGGATCAAAGAGCTGTAGTTGAGACCCTGTTGGAATTTTCCCTGACAAATAATTATGGGACAAGTCCAAGCTACCCAGAAATGTCAACTCTGACAAGCTTGGTGGGATGCTGCCTGAAATTTTGTTTCTTGACAAATCAAGCGATTCTAATTGTCTTAATTGCCCAATCTTTCGAGGGATTTTGCCAGTCAACAAGTTCCTTGATAAATTCAATGCAACCAATTCTCGAAGACTAGTTAGTTCTTCAGGAATCTCTCCTATTAATTTATTACTCGAGAGATCAATGACTATTAACAGTCCAAGAATTTTTGCATACTTTTGCTTCATTCCTTTCCATGTAAGTAGTGCCTCGTCAACATAGTCAACATCAATGAAAAATGAATTAGGATCTATTTTTCTTGAAATGGAATGCTCAATTGTTCTGCTTAAATTCATCTTTTGAGACATAGAAATGAAATCACTGAAACATCGTGGAAGGGTGCCAGAGATTTTGTTTACAGAGAGGTCCAAGATTTGAATGTTATTCAAGCCACAAAGTTGACGGGGTATAGTTCCATTAAATTGATTGTTTTGAAGGCTAAGAAAAATTAAGACTGAGAAACTTTCCCCTATCCACTCAGGTATATTTCCTGATAGTTTGTTATCACTTAGGTCCAGAAATTTTAAATGCCAACAATTTCCTAAAGATGAAGGTAATCCTCCTGAGAAGCTATTGCTGCGTAAACTGAGCATTTGAAGAAACACTAGAGATCCCATCGATCTAGGAATTGAGCCAGACAAATTATTCTCTGCCAAATTCAAGGCTTTTAGTCTGAAGATTCTTGCAAAACAATGGGGAATCACTCCAGAAAATAGATTGCTCGAGAGATCAAGCAACCTGATTGTGTCTGGAATTTCACAAATTGAAGTGATTGAACCAGAAAACTTGTTTTTGGAGAGGTTTAAGGACACCAAAAGGCTTGTCAGTTGTGGCAATGGACCCGTGAAATTATTAGAGCTTAAATCTATAAAAGAGCCAAAAATCAAGCATTTCTGGTCAGGAAAGATACTACTACAGTTATTTGGAAGAGTTCCGCTGATCTGGTTGAAAGATAGGTTTAAATTATATACTAGCACAGAAGTGTTCCAAAACCAATGTGGGATGGAATCTGAAATTCCCGCAGCTGAAAAATCAATTTTAAAAGGCAAAATATCTTGATATCGAATCCATTCCGGGAAACGTGGCCCTAACTTACAAGAGCCAAGGGATAGAGTATGTAGTTGAAAAGGAGGAATCCACCCAGAGTTGAATTTTAAAGCCAAAGAACTGTAAGATAAATCCAACTTCCTTAAGTTGCTTAGATTAGAGAAATGTGCTTCGGAGATTACAACCTTATCAAAAGAATTTCCTGGAAGCTCTAATGTCGAGAGGTTAGAGAGCTGTCCGATGTCTTGGCTTATGGTTCCATTTAAACGGTTGTATCCAAGACTTAGTACTTGCAAGGATGATAGTTTTGCGATTTCATTAGGCACCCTCCTGAGAAGCTATTGCTGCGTAAACTGAGCATTTGAAGAAACACTAGAGATCCCATCGATCTAGGAATTGAGCCAGACAAATTATTCTCTGCCAAATTCAAGGCTTTTAGTCTGAAGATTCTTGCAAAACAATGGGGAATCACTCCAGAAAATAGATTGCTCGAGAGATCAAGCAACCTGATTGTGTCTGGAATTTCACAAATTGAAGTGATTGAACCAGAAAACTTGTTTTTGGAGAGGTTTAAGGACACCAAAAGGCTTGTCAGTTGTGGCAATGGACCCGTGAAATTATTAGAGCTTAAATCTATAAAAGAGCCAAAAATCAAGCATTTCTGGTCAGGAAAGATACTACTACAGTTATTTGGAAGAGTTCCGCTGATCTGGTTGAAAGATAGGTTTAAATTATATACTAGCACAGAAGTGTTCCAAAACCAATGTGGGATGGAATCTGAAATTCCCGCAGCTGAAAAATCAATTTTAAAAGGCAAAATATCTTGATATCGAATCCATTCCGGGAAACGTGGCCCTAACTTACAAGAGCCAAGGGATAGAGTATGTAGTTGAAAAGGAGGAATCCACCCAGAGTTGAATTTTAAAGCCAAAGAACTGTAAGATAAATCCAACTTCCTTAAGTTGCTTAGATTAGAGAAATGTGCTTCGGAGATTACAACCTTATCAAAAGAATTTCCTGGAAGCTCTAATGTCGAGAGGTTAGAGAGCTGTCCGATGTCTTGGCTTATGGTTCCATTTAAACGGTTGTATCCAAGACTTAGTACTTGCAAGGATGATAGTTTTGCGATTTCATTAGGCACTGACCCCGTCAATTGATTCTCAGTTAAATCCAAATACTCTAGCGAGTATGTTGTGCATAAAGATGTAGTTTGAAGAAATCCAAAAACATTTCCTCTGAGATTGTTGGATCCGAGATCTAATGAACGCAAACTACATATATTCCATAAAAAAGTAGGAATCTCACCATCAAGCAGGTTGCTGCTCAAACAAAATTCTCTTAGAGCAATCATATTCTCGAAAGTTTCAGGAATCGAACCTGTCAACTGATTCGATGAAAGATCAAGAGTGACCAATCTCGAAAGGTTTCCTAGTTGAGAAGGAATTGATCCACTAAATTGAGATCCAAAGAGAACCAGATAGGTCAATCGTTTAAGAGAGCCAATGAACTCGGGAATGTGGCTCCCGTTAAAATCATTGAGACTGAGATCTAGATAACTCAAATAAGACAATTCAAGCAATGAAGGACTAATTGTACCTGTTACATTTCCAATTTTGCCTGGGAGATCAAGCTTTACCACATGGCCAGTACTGTCGCTGCACCCGACACCAATCCATGCACAGCAATCGCCATTGTTATCCTCATCGTTTCCCCATGAAGAGATGTCGAGCAGTGCAAAAGTACCATACTTATAGTTTACAGCTGCAAGGCTGTGCTTGAAGTCGAGCAACGCTTGCCTCTCACTAGCTTTGCACCTTATTGTAAGGCTAGCTTCAGTGGGTCTCTCAAGAAGAAAAACAAGTGCCAGAAATAAAACTAGGAGGAGACCAAAGGAGTACTTTTTAGTGGACATTATAATCAAGCAATCTGATTGTGTTACGTTTGAATACATTGCTGACACTTCAGGCAATGCCCTCCTTAAATAATGGATTTGTCACAAATTGTTAATTATTTTGTTGTGGAAACTGGAAAGCTGATGTAAAACATGTTTTTCTTTTTCTTTTTCTTGGTCTTTTTTTTTTTTTTTCACCAATTTTTTCTTGGTCTTTACCCTCCTTAAGAAGTTTTTCTCCATTTCTAGGAACATACATACGACAGCTAAGAAACCATTAGCAATTTGAGTTTATAAATGTAACAATAATCATTGTAAGTCTCCAACACGGAAATCACAATTAGGCTTTGCTTGTTATAATGTCTTGGCATGATAATTTTGGATATGATCTAAAAATACAATACAAATATAACATGTTTAATAAATATGATTAACACGAACAACATGATATATTTAATATATTTATTATATTTTTTTTATAATTTAATAATTTATATTATATTTATGTTTACGCGATTATAATGAAAAAAAAATGTAAAACACGACATTCATGGACCGATTACCAAATCTAATAATGTCCAAAATACTTCTCCATTAAGCTCTTGAAATTTGTTTTCTAACGTATTCTATAAATCAGAAAGTCAGTCTTAATTTAGAATATTTATAAACCTTGGATCCTTTTTCCATACCGAAAGGAAATTAGCTTTTGACTGCCAACATCCAACAGCGTGAATTATTATTGATATCAATTCTCAACTTTGTTTATTTGGTACCACCAAATAGATTAGAATATATAAATCTTGATTCCTTTTCATGTCGAAAGGAAATTAACTTTTGACTATGTACAGCACTAAGGAATGGTTTTTTTTTAATCCCTAATTTTGGATACGATACGATTATATAATTTATGAAAAATAATTAAAACATAATACGAAAAAATAATCGAACACGACACGATTAGATGAATATACCAAAATTTATATAATACGAATTATTAATGTGTCAAAATTTATATAAATATATAGTATACAAACACGATTATGATACAAAAAATAATATAAATACGATACAAATAAACGAATTATCACGTCTATTTTTTGCATTTAATTAATTTGTCTCACCACTATTTTCTTCTTTAATCATAACTTTCGAATCCAAATTAGGAGTCACATCTTCCATGTAGGGCCTTGTAAGACTTGTTTATAATAGTAAATTTTCAACTTAGTTATATATATGACATATCAAAAATATTTCAATTGTTATAAATGAAGATAGAAGTAGGATTAACATTTTGTTGTGAACAAAATTGAGATAATGGGAAAGGATTGGCTAACGCCTAACGACAGTAAATTATTGAAATCCTTAGAAGCATATATATATATATATATATAATTTTATATTTTTTCTGACGAGAATATCAAGTAAAATATTACAATCATAATCAAATAAATTTTAACTATATATGCATATAATAACGAAGCAGTAGTTTATAATTTAGATTAAAAAATTATGTTGGTCTGTTTATATTGAACTCTTCATGAGTTTGGTCAAATCGCGTTATAAGATCGGATAGTTAAAAAAAATATTTTGTTCATGGATTTGATCCGACCAAGATCAGATAAAAAATGTTTTGCTTCTCCAAAACTCAGTTCGATCCAACCTGTCGGGCTAAAAAAGCTAGTTTTAAAATTTTAAAATTTATATATTTAAATTTAAATTTAAATAAAATATTTTTATTAATTAAATAATAATCCATAATAAGCCGGATCGAAAAATTCTATCTTAGATTTTGCCTACTGAACGGATAACCTAATTTTTAAACAGATCTAACTTATATTTACACCGTTTGGAGGAAGAAAAAAATTGCAGAAAACATGGAGGAACATCAAGTACTGGTTCCTAAAATTTCTGATGTGATCAAGCTAAGATTTGGTAGCCGTACTATTATTTGCTTCTTTTTCTGCAAAATTTTGTCTATGTCTTCAATATAGCATTGATTGATTTCTTTTATTTTAGGGTTAAAGGGCAATGCTGTGTTACCATTGACATAATAGCTTAATTTTTGGCCATTACAGATATTATAACCTTGATGCTTATTATAAGCGTAAAATGGAGAAGGAGAATAAAGGGGTGTTAAAAAGGTTCTCCATTCAAAGGTACGTTATAATGCACACATATGTGCTTCGATTTTTCATCTTTTTTAAGTATTCGTGTTCGACATCCGTGTCAGACGTATATTCGGACATGAATGTGGATACGACTCTCCAAGAATCCTTCAAATATATGAAAAAACTTAAAAAAATTAAATATACCCATATCGAACTCATACTCGTATCCGACACTCACACCCGAATCCGAATAACATAGATGCGGACTGCATCATTTATGCCATATTGAAATTGAAAGTAGCTGATACCCTAGTTTTTGCAGTTTTCCTGAATAGAGCTTTATTTGAATTGGACTTATATTTGACGACTCATGCATTTGTGTTTGTCTTAATCTCTATTCTATTAATTAGATTTGCAACTGATTGGCATAATAGCTTAAAAACTGCCATTTGCTGTATCTGTTGGCTCTGGTATTAGATTCATCATTAAATTAAACTTCTTCAATCTGTAACTGGGACAGTTTTTTAAATGCAATTTCGTTATTATATGCTTCTTGTCAAGTTCGTGGATCTTGCATAATTTTATAAGGCTGTTTATTTACACATCCCTTCTAGGTTATCCAGATTTGAGGTGAGTATCGGATACGATATGTCCGACACCGGATGTTCAAGTTTTTTGAAGTTTTCTTTTTTTATATTTTTGGATAATTTTACCCTCGTACCTATGTTCGAATATGTGTAGGATACATGTATAGGATAGAAGTACTTTAAGGAAAATGAAGAGTCCAGATAACATAGCATTCCTTAATCATCCAAAGTAAAGAGACTCTCAAACTCTATGGACTGTGAAATTCTTTTGAACTTTCAACTAGCTCCTTTAGAACCAAATAAAAATGGAGGTTATATCATGGGAAGCATTGAAAGCATCTGGAAAAGTTTTGATCCTCTTTACTTTGATCGTCTGGATGTGTCTTCAGCTACCTACAAGAAGTTCAATTCGGACAGTGGATCTTGAGACTACAACGGTTCTAATATCTAGCACACTAGTATGCATCTTTGTAGGATTGCAGCTTTATCATGTGGAGAAGAACCCAAAAGTACTCCCTTCATTTCACTTGTCATGCTTGTGATTCTTACCTTGGGCTACACGATTCCTCTTGCACTGGACTTTGAAACCTTGTGCTCAAACAAACAAGATCAAGACAAGGTTTTGCCCCATAATGGTGGATTGTTTGAATTAAATGAAGTGACTATGACAGCAGTTATGGTGGTTCCTTTCTTGTTGCTATTTCGCCTTCTGCAGTTAACAACCTCAGCTAGATCACATGACAGCAGCAACCAAAAGCCCTTGTGGTTTGCTAAGGAAATGACCCTATTTTTTCTTGCATTTCTATATGCTACTGGGGCCAAATTTGTGTTGCTTGTCACCTGGGAGCAGTGCAGATCACCAAATGTTGTGTTGCTCCTATCTTCGACTGCCGAATATCGACATCATCCTATCTGCAATGACTTGAAATCATATGCAGGTTTAATCTTAGACTGTTTTCTTTTGCCTTAGATACTTCTCTACATGTTCTCAAACTCAAAACAGAAGGCTCTCACTTGTTCATTCTACATTGGAACCATTTTTGTTCGATGGCTGCCACATGCATATCATCTTTATCGAAATCACAGCTATGGTTTCTATAACTGATAGACAATTGAGACTTTTCCTTGGTACTCTAAGTAGAATATAGTTTTTTTTTTTTTGTTTTGAAGTCAATATATGAAAACTGACAGTGATTTGTCTGTCAGTGTGTATCTTGTGGTTAGGTGATGTTTTGTTCAAATATCTTGTAACTCCTTACTTCAAGGAGTATTGGTTCAACAACCTTACCTAAGGTTATTTTGTATTCCTATATTAAAAGTATGAATGAGAAGCAAAACATACAGAGCGTTCTCTTCTCAGCTTCTGTTTTTCTTTTTCTTTTCTGGTTTTAAACAACATGGTATCAGAGCTATAACAGTGATCTTGAAGGACTGTGAGTGAGTGAAAAAAAACAGAAAAAGCTTCTTTCCTACAACCCTTAAACACCTTTAGAACTTGTTAATGGCCTCCAGCAACTTTGCAACCCCATCACCTCCTATATTTGCAGGAGAAAATTACCCCATTTGGGCAGTAAAAATGAAGGCTTATTTGAGAGCCTTTGACATGTGGGAAGTTGTAGAAACAGGCTGTGAGACACCTCCCCTAAGAGAAAATCCAACTCTTGCTCAAATGAAACAACACAGTGAAGAAGTGGCAAAGAAATACAAGGCTCTTTCCTGCATACACTCTACTGTTTCGGATGTGATTTTCACCAAGATAATGGCATGTGAAACAGCCAAGGAAGCTTGGGACAAGCTTAAGAAGGAGTTCCAAGGAAGTGACAGAACAAAGCAAATCAAGTGTTGAATCTATGGAGGGAGTTTGAGGTTTTGAGGACGAAATATGTAGAGATTGTTAAAGACTACTCTGTCAGGCTCATGAAGATAGTGAATCAACTCAGGCTGTATGGTGAGGAGCTTCCAGATAAAAGAATAGTTGAAAAGGTTCTTGTAAGTGTTCCCAAGAGGTTTGAATCCAAGATATCCTCTTTTGAAGACTCTAAGGATATCTCTAAGATTACCTTAGCAGAAGTTGTAAATGCTCTTCAAGCATTGGAGCACAGAAGGGCCATGAGATTTGAGGAACCAACTGAGGGAGCTCTTCATGCAAAGCTCAAAGACAAGCAAGCTAGCAGTAGTATGGGAAGGATGCAAACTGGTGAGAGAAAAGACAAAGAGAAGAAGGATGGAGATGACCATAAATTTGAAGGCAAAAGAGGAAGGTTTTGACCTTTTCCTCACTGCAAGAAAAGAAACCACTTAGAAAACTACTGCTGGTTCAGACCTGGAGTCAAATGCAGGGCCTGCAATCAACTTGGCCATATTGAAAAGGTTTACAAAAACAAAGCAAACCAAAAGGGACAAGCTCAAGTTGTCGAAAAGCTTGAGCAAGAAGAATAACAGCTGTTTGTAGCTACACATTTTGCAGAAAATAGCAGCAAAGCAGTCTGGTTAGTGGACAGTGGATGCACTAACCACATGATATTTGATGCCAATCTCTTTAAGGAGCTGGACAGATCCTACACCTCCAAAGTGAAGATTGGAATGGAGAGCATGTGGATGTCAAGGGAAAGAGAATGGTGGAAATCAACACTGCCTCAGGTACCAAGTTTATAACTGATGTTCTATATGTGCCTAAAATTAGTCAAAATCTCTTAAGTGTAGGTCAGATGCTTGAAAAGGAATGTTCTTTACATTTTAGAAATATGCCATACATTATATATGACTCAAATGGTTCAGAAATGATAACTGTTGGTATGAGAAACAAAAGCTTTCCTATGACTGGAAACAAACAGAACTGCATGCCTATGCCAGTGCAGTAGATGATTCTGCCTTATGGCATAAAAGACTAGGCCATTTCAGTTATTCCACCTTGAAGCATATGCATGCTGATGATTTGGTTCAAAATTTGCCTGTCATTTAAGACAAAGCTGATGTGTGTAGTGCTTGTCAATATGGCAAGCAAAACAAACTTCCATTTCCACCTAAAAGCAATTGGAGAGCCTCAAAGAAGCTAGAGCTGGTGCACACCGATGTGTGTGGACCTATGAGCACACTTTCCTTAAATGGCAGCAGATACTTCTACTATTTGTGGATGATTATTCAAGGTTCTACTGAGTTTATTTCCTCAAACTAAAATCTAAAGTGTTCGAGATCTTTCTAAAGCTTAAAGCCATGGTAGAAAGTGAATCTGGATGTCTGATCAAAAGGCTCGAGTCTGATAATGGAACAGAGTACAACTCTGGGGAATTTATCAAATTTTGTGAGCAATCTGGTATAAAACAGTAGTTAACTGTTCCTTACACTCCTCAACAAAATGGAGTAAGTGAAAGGAAGAACACGACAATCATGGAGATGGCCAGGTGCTTGCTATATGAAAAAGACCTTCCTAAAAGGTTTTGGGCTAAAGCTGTTAACATATCAGTATATCTGATAAACTTGCTGCAAACAATGGCCTTGAATGGGAAAACTTCTTATGAAGCTTGGCATGGAATCAAGCCTTCAGTTGACCACCTCCGAGTGTTTGGATGTGTGTGTTATTCTCTTGTCCTAGAAGTGAAGAGAGACGAGCTTGACAAAAGGGCTGAGGTTGGGATCTTCCTGGGGTACAACAGCAAATAAAAAGGCTACAGGCAATATAATGTAACTTCAGGGAAGGTTGTGGTCAACAGAAATGTTAAATTTGATGAATCAGCAAAGTAGAATTGGGAGCAAAAAAAGATTGAAGCTTTAGAGCCACTTGTAATGCTTCAAGAACAGAATGAAGATTCAGAGAGTGACACTGAAGTTCCAGTGAGGGGCACGAGATCACTGCAGGATGTGTATGACAAATGCAATGAAGCCATAATAGAGCCTACAAGTTATTCTGAAACAACCAAACAAGATGCATGGAGATCAGCAATGACTCAGGAAATGAAGATGATTGAAAAGCAACCTAACAACTTGTGGGCAGACCAACCAACCATACGGTGACTGGTGTCAAGTGGGTTTATAGAACCAAAATCAATCCAGACGGTTCTATAAACAAACATAAGGTCAGATTGGTTGTTAAAGGCTACTTTCAGCAGCAAGGTATTGATTTTTCAGATACTTTTGCTCTTGTGGCTAGGCATGACACTATAAGGCTTCTGATAGCCTTAGCAACAATGAAGGGATGGTGAGTTTATCACTTAGATGTGAAATCAACATTTTTAAATGGCTTTCTTGAGGAGGAGATCTATGTTGAGCAACCAGATGATTTTCAAGTTCCAGGGAATGAAGACAAAGTGTATAAGCTCCATAAAGCCCTCTATGGCTTAAAACAGGCTCCAAGGGCCTGGTATAGCAGAATTGATGCCTATTTGCTGCAAGAGGGGTTTATAAGAAGTGAAAGTGAAGCTACATTGTATGTGAAGAAGCTTGAAGATGAAGAGCAGCTTATTGTGTCCCTATATGTTGATGATTTACTTGTTACAGGTGACAATGAGGAGTTCCTAAGACATTTCAAACAGAACATGAAGAATGAGTTTGAAATGTCTGACTTGGGTGAAATGAAGTACTTTCTTGGGATGAAAATCCATCAGTCTGATGCAGGCATCTTCATTTCTCAAAGGAAGTATGTCTTGGAAGTGTTAACAAGGTTCAAAAAAGAGAAAAGCAAATCAGTGGCAACGCCACACTAGTTGTGAATGAAAAATTATCCAAGTCAGATGGTGCTAGTGATGCTGATGCCTCTGTTTACAGAAGCTTAATTAGAAGTCTATTGTATTTGTCTGCTACCAGACCAGATATTATGTATTCTGCCAGTTTACTCTCAAGATTCACGCAAGCTCCTATTCAAGTTCATTATGGTGTAGCTAAGAGAGTTCTAAGATACATAAAAGGGACAGCAGATTATGGTTTATGTTATTTGAAGAATGAAAGCAGTAAGCTCCAAGGGTATGCTGACAGTGACTGGGCAGGAAATGTGGATAATTCCAAAAGCACTTCAGGGTATGTTTTTTCATTTGGAAGTGCTGTGTTTTCATGGAATTCGAAGAAGCAAGATGTTGTTGCTTAATCCTCTGCTGAGGCTGAGTATATCTCTGCAGCAGCAGCAGTAGCAAACCAAGCCATTTGGCTAAGAAAACTTTTGGCTGATTTGGAACAAAATCTAGATGAAGCTACTTCAATCTGGGTTGATAATAAGTCAGCTATAGCAATCACTAAAAAACCTGTTCAGCATGGAAGAACCAAGCATATTAATGCTAAGTTTCATGCCATTAGAGAGGCTGAAAAGCTTGGTGAAGTTATTGTTGTATACTGTAAATCAGAAGATCAGATTGCAGATATGTTGACTAAGGCTGTTTTTAAGACAAGGTTTGAATTCCTAAGGACAAAGCTTGGAGTCTCCAAGAAAAATCTCAAGGAGGAGTGTTAGACAATTGAGACTTTTCCTATGTACTCTAAGTAGAATATTGTTTTTTTTTTTTTTTTTGTATTGAAGTCAGTATATGAAAACTAACAGTGATATTGTCTGCCAGTGTGTATCTTGTGGTTAGGTGATGTTTTGTTCAAATGTCTTGTAACTCCTTACTTCAAGGAGTATTGGTTCAACAACCTTACCTAAGGTTATTTTGTATTCCTTTATTAAAAGTATGAATGAGAAGCAAAACATACAGAGCATTCTCTTCTCAGCTTCTATTTTTCTTTTTCTTTTCTAGTTTTAAACAACAATAACATACTACAGTTTTATTTGAATCCTGACGAAGGTTTTCTTGCTGCTGCTTGGGATGTCACTATGCTTTTGGGGCTCCTATTGCTTGCTGCAATCATTTACTTTCAGCAAAAGTTTGGTGGTCATTGCATTCTTCCCTCAAAACTTAGACAGTTGGAACTTGGAAGCATATCCTGAAATTCGCAACCGATGGGTTCGGCTCGCAGTCATTACTTTTCAAAACATCTTTAATCACGATTTACAAGTATGACTTTTATAATTAATGAGTGTGTCATACATGTAAAGGTAATGATGAATGTATTGAAAAGTAATCGATAAAAAAGTAAAAGATTGGATCCTAATATGTCCATGATATGGTATTTCCTCGTTGCTACTGTTTTGAAATAATTTTGAGTATAAAAAGGAAAATTGTATGGTTTATACTATATATTTGTACAAGAAAGAGCATAAAGGTGGGATCAAGATGTAACTTAAGCGCTTAATTGGTAGAAATACAATACATTTTTATAAGCCATCAGTGATTTGGTTATTTTTTTAATGCACTGGAAAGTCTAGTTTCGCTCTTTCTCTCAGTTTTTGGCATGTCACTTTTCCTATGATAGTCAATAGAATATATTGGATTATTCTATGAACTATAGAATGCTTTGGGGTGGAATTTATCTCTTCCCATAGGAAATAGGTTAATAGTGAGTATAATTGGGATTTAAATAACGGTCGCAGACGCGTCACGTTTATCGTGGTTGCAGATGTATAAATGTTATCGCGGTTAATTGCGATGAATATTGACGACGGAAAGAATCGAAACCGCAAAATAATGATCATAACATGGAGACCGCTATTTAAATCCATGAGTATAATAATAATTCTGAACACAACGTTTACACAAGATGATAGGAATAATGGATTTTCAACATATTAACAAGATATTTTCACTTGAAATAACAGTTATAATCTATGTTATTCGGATTCAGGATGAATGTCAGATACAGATATATTTTAGACACATATATGTTCAATTTTTTAAAATGTTTTTTTCATATATTTGAAGCATCGTACCCATACCCATATTCAAATAATTTTCGGACATGAGTCTTTGATACGAGTATTTCAAGAAAAATGAAGAATCGAAGTAACATAGGTTATAATTAACTGATACCAGAGCCAGAGTCCAGACCATTAATGTTCCATTATATATTTTAATGGTCTCAAGTGAACTCAATTCCTAAATGATTTTTTAAGTAGTAGCCTCTCAAAAATGGTAGATTATGGAGTATGGAGCAAATATAGGATAGTTCTTAATATCCTTTGCTTCTCTTTCCCACTTCAGCAGTTCTTTGGTTCATAATCATAAAGTTGTAGGAAGCTAGACTTTCAAAAGGCGTGGATCAAAAGCTAAACTTAGAAAAAATAGAGTATATACATGTCAAATATATACATGTCAAATATATACTTATATTTGACACTCACCCAAATCCAAATAACATATCAAGTCAAAATTGGTTTTGCTTCAGGTTTTTGGGATATTGGTATTGACAGATCAATTTTGCAGCCTTTTTGTGTTCAAAATTGTTTGTATAAAGATTTCTTGAAATTGTCAAAGTTACCATATTTCTAAACACCAATAAAAACTTCAGGCATTTGCTTGCCTAGAAACTTTCAAGCAATTGAAATTTTGTGCACTACTGATGGCTTACATCCTGTCAAGATTTCATTAAAACGAAAAATAACATGAATATAATATGAATATATTAAAATTTATATAATACGAATTATTAATGTGTTAAAATTTATATACATATATAACATTTGAGTAAAAAAAATTGACACATCATTTTTTTTTTTCAAATCATCTTTTCTGTCAGTTTCACATGTCCATGTCAGCATTTAAACGGTTTTCCATTAACACTGTTATCAATTTTACTTCTTTGCACCAATTTCAAATGTACAAGGATTAAATTACTCACTTCTATAGTACAGGGACTAAAATATACTTTTGACTATAGTACATGGACTGTTTAAGCACTTTAACAAAGGAAAGCCCTATTCTATTGTGTTGAAAAAAATAGCCCTATTCTATTGACAGCAAGCTTAGCAAGTAGTGTAAGCAATCTTCTGGTCTTAGGTGGTTCAACTAGGTTTGATTATAATAGTATTTATTTTGGATGGGGAAGGCCAATTTCAATTCGAAGTGGGGTTGGGAACAAGCATGATGGGAAGATAACGGTGTATGGTGGAGCTGAAGAAAGAAGTAAGCTTGCTTTTTACCTCAAACATTGCAGGCTTTGGCGAATGATGAAGAGTTCATGGATGTTGTCACAATTTAACTAATCCAAAATTTCAAAATCTACCTTGTTTAGAGTGGACTTGACAATCCATGTATTTGTATTATGTTCATGTATTATTATTTTTCATAATCATATTTAAGGTATTATATATTTATATAAATGTTGATATGTTAATAATTCATATTATATAGATTTTGACTCACGTTTGTGTATCCGTGTCGTATTCGGTGTTACTTTTTCGTATTGTATCATATTTTCTTTCGTGTTTTAATTATTTTTCTCGTGTCGTGTAATTGTATCGTGTCAAAATTGCGAGATCTAGTTTAGAGGGTGAAATTATTTCCATCAAACATGAAATTTTAATAAGATTTACTAGACTAGACTAGGCTAGACTATAAGACCCTCTTAGTAAAACTCCATAGTTGCATACTTTTTGGTTCATCCCTGATCCCCCTGTAAGTTGTCCACCATGAAGATAGGATGATCAAGCTTAACTCCTTGAATAGCAATCCTAGACTTGATTTATATTTAAATGATATTTTAATATCTATTAGTATTGTTGTTATTAATTTATACCTTTGTTCTACAATATTTTTCATGTTTTCTTTATTAGCAAGCAATATAATTTACAATTCGTTAAGAGGTAAATCCAGCAGGTCTAGGGTTTTGTGTTCTAAAATATTATTATTTTATAAACTCAGAATTTAACACAGTTAATTCATGTATCTACTTTTAAGAAGTGGTATCCAATAAATTTAAATTCGAATTTTAATATCTGCAACAGCTTACCTATTTCTAAGTTGCAACCTCTTTATACTAAAAAAAATTATTATTTTGTTTGATTTTTAATTTATTGAAACTGAAACACAACTTTGTAGCAATACATCCTATATAACACAAGTGGCCCAAGGCTGAGCAACATGAAAAGGTAACAAATATAACATTGTTTCAATTCTAACGATCCCGACTCCATAAAAGATTGTGTTTTACTTCGCAGAAAACACTTTGATGACAAAGATAAGATGATTATGAACTCAAAATTTAATTTGGACGATTCATGCAATTAGTTTTAAAAGATTGCATTCAATAAATATGGAGTTCGAATCCCAACATATGCTATCCCTTCTCTTATCCCAAATTGCGACATCTTTTACATAAAAAAAAGAAAAATAGATGATTATGCTCCAAACCTCATCAAAGTACTTCACCCTCTCACCAGCTTCTTCATGGAGCAATCCAACTTTCTCGACATTTATGTCTCAAGCTGATAATTATTCTTCAACCTGCAAAGAAAATATAGATATAAGATAATTTCTTTATATAAAAAAAAATAAAATGAAAAAAAAGTAAAATGTAAAATTCATTAAACTCCAAATTCAATTATGTAAAAAAGAATGAAATAATTGAATAAAATTTTAAATATTATAAAAGACTATGTTATCCGGATTCAGAGTGAGTATCAGATACAAGTTTGTGTCCGACACGGATATACTCAATTTATTTAAAAAAAATTCATATATTTGAAATATCTTATCTCATATTCATATCCGAATATGTATTTAAAAATGTCAAATACGAATACTTAGAAAAAAAAAAAAGCACACGAACAACATAGATAAAAGATCTAGCAAAAAGAATTATTAGGACTAGATAAAATTTGCAGAACTTTGACTGCTATTCTGCTCTTTTATTTGTTCCACCTCTTCCAAATCTTTCTCATACACTATTCGAACCCTACACGTTTTCACCTTAACATTGCTGTCACATGGATCGGATGGGAATGATAACTCAAGTTCATCGCATTCCTGATCTGAGCAATCTGATGTCGATAAATTCTTGGTTTCGCGTTCAAGGAAAATGGATATAATATGTCACGTGACCAATAACGAAGAAAAAGGTGGTATATTATCATCAATGACAAAAATGCAGCAGAGAGCAACTCTCATCCACTGATTATCATTCCGAATATTGAGAGGCAGAGGTATATTAATTGAAGACTCACCTCTCTGATGGCTAAACCATTATGGGATTTCACTTCCAGGTATAATAATATCAAATATTTTTCTTGATTTTGCAAATACCTGCAAAATAATGTTAAAGTGATCACCGACTACTCTCCTCCAGATTCTAGATTTTTTCAAAATACTCATCTCTAGATTTTTCTTCTCTTAGAGTTATTTTTTGCCTTATCTCTCTTTCTCTAGAGTTTTCTATCTCTAGGTTGTTCTTCAATATTCTTTAGAAATCTATGTCAAACATTACTGCATAGCTGACATATTGGAACATTGTAGAAATTGTTATGTCGATTTAGTATGTCTATATAAATAGAGCCTTAGGTATTGTGTGTTGTGTGTGGTGTGTAGAGAGAAAAAGAAAGAAAAAGATTTGAGTGAAAGCTTGTGTGAGGTTGTCTCTATTGATAGTTGGTGTTCACACCAATTGTATTTGTTCTTTTCTCATATTAATAAAAGAGTTGTTTTTCGGAAGTTACTGTAGCATACCGAGATAAAGTTACTGTAGCAAATCGGTACTGTAGCACAAAACTACAATCGGTACCGAGAGTCAGAAATCAACAAATTGGTATCAGAGCTAGACGGTCAGGGACCGGAGTACGCATATCGGAGAAAGACAGTCTGGGACTGTGAAGATTATTGGTCTGGGACCAAGACGATCGAGGATCGTAGTTCGTGGAGACGTGGAAATTCTGCCGGTACACGGTTAGGGACTGTGAAATTAAGTGAACGAGAATCAAATTTGAGGTAAGTGCAGGGCACTCTCAAGACACTATGGCAGATATTTCTAATTCCGCTAGCAACATTGAGAAGCTCAATGAAAACAATTACAATACGTGGAGCATCCAGATGCAATATTACATGCTCGGGCAAGATTTATGGGATATTGTTAACGGTGAAGCTTCAACACCACCAACTGATGCTGGAGAACTAAGAAAATGGAAGATCAAAGCCGGTAAGGCCATGTACGTGTTATCAGTCACCATTGAGGATGGTTTATTACAACGCATCAAGGATGCAAAGACACCGAAGGAAGCCTGGGACACACTCACACTGTTGTTCACGAGGAAAAATGATGCTAGGCTCCAACAATTGGAGAATGAACTCCTGTCAATCTCGCAGCAAAATATGTCGGTAAGCGAATATTTCTCTAAAGTTAAAACTCTTTGTGATGAAATTTCAAAATTAGATCCAGAAAATGTCATTACCGAAACAAGGATGAGAAGAATTGTCATCCATGGCTTGCGACCTGAATACAACGGGATTGTTACTGCAACTCGTGGATGGAGCAAAGAACCAACTTTAACTGAGTTGGAAAATATCCTAGCCAATCAAGAGACTTTAGATAAACAAATGTCTAAAGTCTCGATAAAAGATGACGAGAAAGCACTCTTTAGTAATAAAAGAGGCTTTAATAAAAGAAGCAAAGTTGTTACAAAGCCAGGCGTGGAAGAAAATAAATTTCGAAGGCAAGAAACATGGCCAAAGCAAGGGGGAAGGAGCTTTCGGCAAGAGGGAGCCCAGCATGTTCGAGAAAGAGACAAAAATGAAAATAGGTATCGTCGTCAAAACAATCAGTGTTACAACTGTGGAAAATCTGGTCACTTTGCTCGAGACTGTCGGTTTAAGCAAGTCCAAGGCAACGCGGCAACCTCGTCACGAGAAGAGAATAATAGCGAAGAAGAGTGGGATTTTCAAGCATCAATTGCTATTGAAGAATGCGAAGAACTTGCAGCTGCTTGCATCACCGAGTCAGAAGAAGAGTGTTCACTCGCATCGGTGAGTAAATTAATCGACTATAATAATGATTGGATAGTTTATTCTGGATGCTCAAATCACATGACTGGAGATAAGGAGAAGTTGACTAATACCTCAACATACAAAGGAGAACGAGTTGTGGTAACTGCAAATAATTCAAGGTTACCTATTACTCACATCGGCCAAACAACTATTGTGCCACGGTTTAGACCACACCAAATCGAGCTGCAAAACGTATTTCATGTGCCAGGTATGAAGAAAAATCTGCTATCGGTTTCACAACTCACTGCCTCAGGAAATTATGTTGTGTTTGGTCCAAATGATGTGAAAGTATATCCAAACTTAAAGCCAACAAGTACACCAATAATGGAAGGGAAGCGTCTGGAGTCAGTTTACGTTATGTCCGCTCAGACTGCATATGTGGACAAGACAAGAAAGAATGAAACGGCTGACTTGTGGCATGCGAGGCTTGGGCACGTGAGTTACCTCAAGTTAAAGGTAATGATGAAAAAGTCTATGCTCAAAGGTCTTCCTCAATTAGACATTCAAGAGGACACAGTATGTGCCGGGTGCAAATATGGGAAAGCTCACCAGTTGCCATACGAGAAGTCAAAGTTTAGAGCTAAGGAGCCTCTCCAGCTAATTCACTCAGACGTGTTCGGGAAGATAAAGCAACCTTCTGTCAGTGGCTGCCAATACATGATAACTTTCATTGATGATTTTTCAAGGTACGTCTGGATTGATTTTATGAAAGAAAAATCAGAGGCACTTACTAAATTTATAGAGTTCAAAGAAAAGATGGAAAAAGAAGTAGGCCGAAAGATACAATGCCTACGTACAGATAACGGGGGAGAATACACATCCAAGGAGTTTTCAGAATTCTTACAGGAATACAAGATACGCCGACAATTGACATGTCCGAACACTCCACAACAAAATGGAGTTGCCGAGAGAAAGAATCGGCATTTGGCTGAGATATGTCGAAGCATGTTACATGCGAAGAATGTGCCACCTCGTTTTTGGGCAGAATGTTTGAAGACTGCAGCTCACGTGACTAATAGGCTTCCACAAGCAAGGCTTGGTTTTATCTCACCCTTTGAGAAATTATGGAACATCAAAACCACGGTGAGTCACTTTCGAGTATTTGGTTGCGTATGTTATGTATTTGTACCAGATCATCTACGTAGCAAATTCGACAAAAAGGCAATTCGTTGCATATTTGTGGGATATGACGACTAAAGAAAAGGGTGGAGATGTTGTGATCCAACAAGTGGCAGATGCTATGTATCCAGAAATGTTGTGTTCGATGAAGCTTCGTCATGGTGGTCACCACAAGCAGTTCTGTTGCCAGACTCAAAAGAAATTGAAGAAAAACTTCAAGAAAATATGGAAGAACAAATTGAGCTTGAAAAGACTCAACCAAGTGACGAGTATTCAGAAAAGGCCCTTGATGAGGAAAAGTCATTTCGAGAAAATGAGTTCGATGAAAGAGATTCTCAGCCACTTCTGCGCAGGTCATCACGACAACGCAAACCAAATCTTAAGTATGCTAATGCTGCTCTAATTGAAGAAATAGAGCCAACAACTTATGAAGAGGCATCTGAGAAATTGGAGTGGAGAAAAGCCATGGAAGAAGAAGTTCAAGCCCTGAAACAAAACGAGACATGGGAGTTGGTGCCAAAGCCGAAGAAGATTGAACCCATCTCATGTAAATGGGTTTATAAAATAAAGACTCGACCCGATGGATCGATAGAAAGGTATAAGGCTCGATTGGTGGCTCGCGGATATTTCAAAAGTATGGGGTGGACTATGATGAGACATTTAGTCCGGTTGCAAAAATTACAACAGTACGAGTATTACTTGCCCTTGCAGCAAGCAAATCTTGGAAGTTATGGCAAATGGATGTGAAAAATGCCTTCTTGCACGGAGAGCTAGATCGAGAGATTTATATGGAGCAGCCCGAAGGATTCACAAGTAAAATTCATCCGGATTATGTGTGTAAGTTGAAAAAGGCACTCTACGGATTAAAACAAGCACCGAGAGCATGGTACGGTAAAATTGCTGAATTCCTAATACAAAGTGGTTACTCAGTTGCAGCAGCAGATTCGAACTTGTTCGTGAAAGAAAAAGAAGGTAAGTTGGCAATAGTCTTGGTTTACGTGGATGATCTAATCATCACCGGAGACAACGACGAAGAAATCAAACAAACTAGAGGCAATCTCTCAGTACGTTTTCAAATGAAAGAGCTTGGAGAGCTGAATCAATTTCTCGGGCTAGAAGTAATCCGTACCAAAGAAGGAATATTCTTATGTCAACACAAGTATGCAAAAGATCTTATACACAAATTCAGGATGACTGAGTGCAAGTCGATATCTACGCCTATGGAAGCCAATGCAAGACTCTGTAGTGAAGAAGGCAAAGAATTGGAAGACTCAACAAGTTATAGGCAACTAGTGGGTAGTCTAATCTACCTTACATTAACAAGACCCGACATTGCATTCGCTGTTGGAGTAGCTAGTCGATTCATGGAGAAACCGAGGAAACCTCACTTAGATGCGGTTCGACGAATCTTGAGGTACGTAAAAGGAACTATTGATTTTGGACTTCTATACAAAAAGGGAGTTCCGTGCCAAGTTATAGGATATTGTGATGTCGATTATGGTGGAGATCATGATACAAGACGATCAACAACTTGCTACATGTTTAGTCTTGGATCCGGCATAATCTCCTGGTGTAGCAAAAGACAACCTACAGTATCATTGTCAACCAAAGAAGCAGAATATAGAGCAGCAGCTATGGCAGCACAAGAAAGCACGTGGTTGATACAGCTGTTAAAGGACCTGCACCAACCGATTGACTCTCCAGTACAACTCTATTGCGATAATCAGTCAGCAATAAGCTCAGCTGAAAATCCAATCTTTCATGCCAGAACCAAGCACGTAGAAATACATTATCACTTTGTACGTGAAAAAGTACTTCAACGAGATGTTGAACTGAAATACATCAAGACTGAAGAACAAGTAGCTGACTTGTTTACCAAGGGACTTAGCGGTGCAAAATTCGATGAGTTCAGAAGACAACTTGGCATGACTACCAAAGCGAGCATCAAGAAAGAGTAGTCGTTGAGGGGGAGTGTTAAAGTGATCACCGACTACTCTCCTCCAGATTCTAGATTTTTTCAAAATACTCATCTCTAGATTTTTCTTCTCTTAGAGTTATTTTTTGCCTTATCTCTCTTTCTCTAGAGTTTTCTATCTCTAGGTTGTTCTTCAATATTCTTTAGAAATCTATGTCAAACATTACTGCATAGCTGACATATTGGAACATTGTAGAAATTGTTATGTCAGTTTAGTATGTCTATATAAATAGAGCCTTAGGTATTGTGTGTTGTGTGTGGTGTGTAGAGAGAAAAAGAAAGAAAAAGATTTGAGTGAAAGCTTGTGTGAGGTTGTCTCTATTGTTAGTTGGTGTTCACACCAATTGTATTTGTTCTTTTCTCATATTAATAAAAGAGTTGTTTTTCGGAAGTTACTGTAGCATACCGAGATAAAGTTACTGTAGCAAATCGGTACTGTAGCACAAAACTACAATCGGTACCGAGAGTCAGAAATCAACAAATAAAACTCCCGTTGTTTGATAACTAATACCATAAATTTTTAAGTATGAGGTTCTGTGAGAGAAAGAGAGATATTAACCAACCTTAAGATGTTTTTTCAGCAATGTTGATGCATTGATGTTCTCAGCCAATCTGTAGCAGTGAGTACCTAAAATATATGCAAAATCATTTGAATTGCATATATATGCACAATCATTTGAATTGCATACTTTTGATGGATTTGCAACTATTTCCAAAGAGGCACAACCATCTATTCTCAATTCTTCAATACTTGTTAGAAGCTTAGGCAACGATTTAAGCTCCCTGCAATCTGACAATATAAGATATTGAAGCTTGGAAAGTCGATTAAGAGTTGCAGGTATGCTGATGAAATTGTTACCACTAAGATCAAGTTCTTCCAAAGAGGATAAACAACAAATATCAGTAGGAATATCTCCTTCACAAAGACTACAATCCCTTAGTTTCAACTTTGTTAATGAACTCAAACCAGACAACTGAGGTAACATCAAAGCCTTGGAATCCGTCATTCCTCCTTGGATTACCTTGAAAAAAGAAGGAAGATTTGGTCGTAATTTAGATGATGGTCCCTTGCGTCCATTGAAAGACAGAACTTTAAGATTTTTAAATTGAAAAATGAAGGATGGTGGTTTTGTTATGGCGGTTTCACTTAAGAGTTTTTAGACATTTACACCCATCTATGCTGCTTGGGAGACTCACAAGTTTTTTGCAATCGTTCAGATTTAACAAAACAAGACTGCTGAGATGTCCAATTGAAGACGGAAGTTCTTCAATGCCTGTCCCATCTGTGTATTAAATCACGGTCGCGGATTTTGTCGCGGACGCGGTCGCGGTGTCATGGTTGCGGGTGTTGCGGACGTTATGTAATGCATAACGGTTGTCGCGGATGTGATTTTTTTTTATAAAAATCACATTTTCTTACAAAACAATATATTTATACATTTTGATATCATATTTTATTATTCTAATATTCATAATAATTTTTTATAAGTTTTATTTAATTTATAAAAATAAGAACTCTAATTTTAAATATAAATGTATTCCCTTGTCTTTGAAAAAGCTTACTCTAGATGGCTACTTCAATTTAGACAACATCGGACATGCCGCCAAAGACTTCGGCAACATATATCATACCTCCCGACAACAATTCTACACCCAAAATCAGTTTCCGATATTTCTTCCACAATAAAGCACATTTTCGATATGGGTTCTTCAACAAAGTTAAGAGTCGCAGCCAGAGGCCATGGCCACTCGCTTCAAGGTCAGGCACAAGCTTATCAAGGCGTGGTTATCAACATGGAATCACTCGTTGAACGATGTCCAAGCATGTACGTTGAAACTGGTAAGCTGCCTTATGTGGAAGTTTCAGGCGGGGAGTTATGGATTAACATCCTGCATGAGACTCATACTATACATGCTGCAATCACCCTCGCCTGTTAGAAGCAAATTTGAAATTTATGTACAAACTACTTCTGGTTTTTAGCCTAACTATGTCATGCCTTTTTTCTCCCAACTTTTCAAGCAAATATGATTTTCCATAATAATGAAAGTTTTGGATTCAAACCCGATTTTGATATTTCGATTTCAATGTTTTATATATCTTTTAACTTTTTGCCAAAGGCATCGTAAATGGTATGCTTGCGATTGGTATCAAAAAACATAAAAGACAGAATAGAATAAAGCAGACAAAACATAACAAAACAGGTGTCGCAAGCGTTACATCGCTTTTGAACTATTGTCGTGGCGTTACGTAACGTGTTTCGGTCGCTTCGATCGTGATTCGTTTTCTCCAATGCGTAACGTCGATATCGCGGTTTGGCAACCTCATTTTCTGTTACGATGCGACCGTTACGTAACGTAACGGCCGCATTTTAATACACTGCATCTAAATAAAGCTCCAACAAACATTCCATTTTGCCATCAATCTCTGGAAAGCTTTCAAGATTTGAGCAGCCTGAAAGAGTTAATTTTTCAAGAGATTCCATTTCAATTTTTCTTGGAAGGCTCCTAAGACTTTTGCAGTCTCTTAAATTCAAATGTTTAATTCTGCTGTGATGTCCAATCGAGGATGGAAGTTCTTTAATGCCTGTCCCATCTAAATAAAGCTTCAGCAAACATTCCATTTTCCCATCAATCTCTGGAAACCTTTGAATATTTGAGCAGCCTGAAAGAATTAATGTTTCAAGAGATTCCATTCCAATTTTGGTTGGAAGACTCCTCCTAAGACATTTGCAGCCTCCGAAATTAAAAAGTTTAAGCCTCTAAAGAACTCCAATGGATGGATGAACATATACTATTCTGGTACAACCTTCCAAAATCAAAATTTCAAGATTTGGGGCCTTTGTGAAGTCTGGTGTCTTGATCAGGTTTTTGGACCCTTGGAGGTTGATCAGTTTCAACTTATACAAGGGCTGTTGTAAACAATAATAAATTAGAGAGAAAAGAGGAAACATAAGAAACTCATTTTTGTTGTTATTTTTCTATCTTAATCAAATTTTAATCATTCATCTTGAAATAAGCTAAAAGACAAAGATCAAATGAATTAATTCTTACTCTGTTTCCCTTCCATAGTTGTTCAATGCAGCTATAAGATAGGAGAAGTGCAACAAGGTTGTCCGGTTGGAAGCTTGAAGGCAAGGATCTTAAAGGATATCCCGTCCAATCTAAAAGTCGTAACTCATTAGAAAGATATTTCAGATCACGACAATTTGAGAGATAAAAGACTTTGAGCAGTCTTAATTTTTTCATCTTCAAGAAGGCATCGGCACTCAAAGTGAGTGTCTTATTCAGTTCCCTGACAACCATGGGCAAAACAAAAATGAACTTCAAAATATACAAAGCATTCAGTACCTAAAAGCCATGTCACTCCAACACTCTTTTTTTTTTTTTTTGAGTAAAGGTTCTAAATAAATAAATAGTATGAAATTTTATGAAATGACTTACAGTGTTTTTTGTTACCGCATGATAGAGGTCCCTTTCCTCCCACAATCTCTAACAATTTTTCTTCCCATCTCTTGTAGTAAGTCATGCATCCACAAACATTTGTTGTGTTCACTAACTTTTATGAGAGATTTCTTAATGAGAATATCGATTCCAATATCTGGGAAAAACTCACAACCATCCAGTACTTTCATTGAAGAAGCATGCTATATCTAGAAAAATATGCTTGTCTATTTCTTCTAATCCATCAAAGCTTATTTGAAGCCTGTCAAGAATTTCTTTGTTAGAATCTCTTTTAAGTCTTTCGATTGCACTTCTCCATTGAGCTGCATCTCTACCGCACAAAAAAGAACCCAAAACTTCAAGAGCTAAGGGAAGTCCACTTATTTTATCTCTTTTAAGTCTTATTTTGTTAGAATCTCTTTTAAGTCTTATTTTATCTCATTTTTATTGTTTCAACTGATACTATTTTTGTTAGGGTTTATGAATCAAGAATGGATCTCTTAAGGGCTGTAATTATAGGAGCAGAGGGCACTCCCTACCATGATGGTCTCTTCTTCTTTGATGTCTTCTTCCCTGCTAGCTATCCTAAAGTACCACCGGTATGTAACTGAGGGTTATAAATTTGAAATATTATCTTGCAGCTTGTATGATAATATATCTTCTGGTATACATGTTTGGTCTGATGACTAAGAAATTGCTTGTTTCAGCATGTTTACTATCACTCTGGTGGACTTCGACTCAATCCAAATTTGTATAGTTGTGGGAAAGTATGCCTTAGTCTTTCTTAACACCTGGTCTGGTAATAAGAATGAGAAATGGATACCTAGCATGTCAACTATGCTCCAAGTTCTGGTATCTATACAGGCTCTAATCTTGAATCAGAAGCCTTACTTTAATGAACCTGGTTTGGCACATCATAGTGGCACACCAAAAGGTGAAGTATTGTCCAGGCAATACAATGAAGATACATTTATCTTGTCACTGAAGACAATGATCTACTCAATGAGGAGGCCTCCAAAGGTAAGTTGAAAGGATTATTTTTTGATCTTTCCATTAGCTTTTAAGCTGGAATTTGGTAAGATAATGTTATCGATGATAACGTTGGGAAATTTTGTTCAACAATGTGAGTTAGAATGTATAATTACCATTGCTTCTCTTTGGCATAAAATTCTAATAAAATCATGTTTGGCTGCAGCATTTTGAGGACTTTGTTGTGGGCCATTTCTACAGGCGTGCTCATGATATTCTTGTGGCATGTAAAGCATATATGGATGGTGCTCAGGTAGGTTGCCTGGTAAAAGGTGGTGTTCAAGATGTCGATGAAGGTGATAAGAGCTGCTCACAGAAGTTTAAGGTCTCTGTGGCTGGATGTGTAAATATGCTCGTGAAAGAATTTACGGTACTCGGAGTCAAGGATTGTGAGAAATTCCTTACTGCCCCCGAATGTCAAGATAATGGAGTTGATAATATGCCCAAGGCTCCAATATGAACTACTTTTCGAAATTAAAATTTTGAAACTTGATCAGAATGGTTTTATTTATAAATATGCATACTAGTTTCATTGATTTCTTATCAAGTAGTTTAGAATTGAGTCGAGGAATGTCCTATGCTTTCGTTCATAGGACGCGTACAAATATTTCGACATTGTATATAAGGATGGGGGTTATTGGTTCTTTTTCACTTTTTCAATCGTATGAAATCATTGTTTCATTAGAAGTGCACAACTTAACACAAGCAGGGAATATACTGTTAAAGCTCTGCAGTTGATCGGATCATTTGGCGATGATGACCGGAGGTGGCTAGGAACTGTTGCTGGAAATTGGTATGGTGTTCTGTTTCTTAAGTAATTGTAGATAAGGATTTTGAGAAATCTTCAAGTATTCTGGTTGTTTTCCTGCTGGGTTTAAATGCATAGTAAAAGTTTTCCATTCTTTAGTTCGTCTTAAGAGCTTTTGTATGAATAGATTGGATTAAATTCAATATTTTGCCCTTTTTCTCGTTGGAAGAGGTCTAAATCCTTCATTGTATGAATAGATTGGATTAAATTTTGAGTTCGTGTTGAAAGGAGTGGCTGCTAATGCTGCATGTTGTTTTCATTTTGAATTTAAGTTTTTTGTGTGTTTAAGTACACTGATATGTCAGTGTTGGTTGGTGATTTTTGTATCAATTTTTGGTCCTTAAATCATGCTGCAAGTAGGAAAAGAATGTGACTTGCAGTAGTTGGTGTTAGGTGAACTCTCAAGCTATATTGTAATCTGATTTCTTGAATGAAAAATGCTTGAACAAAAACAATACAGCAGCTCACTCTTTTTTCTTGTTCTGCTCTCTCTGTTTTCTTAAGTAGTCTTTGTTCTAACAGACTACAATTCTAAGAAAACTAACATGGTACCAGAGCTTTGTTCTTAGAGGACCTAAGCTTCTTGACAAATTTGTAGAGAGTTTCTGTTGAAACAACAAAGCAAGTCAGCAACAACCCAGAAACTAGCTGCCGTTTTACTTCCTCAGTAATGTCTTCAAGCAGTTTCTCTCCTCCTCCACCTCTTGTTTTTGCAGGAGAAAACCATCACATTTGGGTGGTGAAAATGAGGACCTATCTTCAAGCTCATGACCTTTGGGAGATACTGGAGACTGGAAGAGACCCTACACCCTTGAGAGGCAATCCTACACTTGCTCAGATCAAGCAGCATAGTGAGGAGGTAGCCAAGAAGTATAAGGCAATGTCTTGTATCCAAAATGGAGTTTCAGATGTAATCTTTACAAGGATAATGGCTTGTGACTCTCCTAAGCAGGCTTGGGACAGGTTGAAGGAAGAGTTTCAGGGTTCAGAAAAAACAAGGCAGCAACAGTTAATCAATTTGAGAAGGGACTTTGAGAACTTAAAGATGAAGGATAATGAGACCATCAAGCTGTACTCTGACAGAATTATGGCCAATGTCAATAGCATTAGGCTACTTGGAGATGAGTTCAGTGATAGAAGGGTTGTTGAAAAGGTGCTCACTACTCTTCCAGAGAAGTATGAAGCTAAGATCTCTTCCCTTGAAGATTCAAGAGACTTATCTAGCATCTCCTTATCAGAGTTGATAAACTCTCTGTATGCTCAAGAACAAAGAAGGGCAAACAGACAAGAGGAGCATGCAGAAAATGCCTTTCAAGCCAAAGGCAAAGACAAAGCTGGAAGTTCAGGAAACTCATTCAATAAAGGAAAAAAGAACTATAGCAGTGACAGACGAGAGAAGCAAAGAAAAGAAAATGAGGGCACTAAGGATGGTGGAAAAAGGAAATATCCACCATGCTCTCACTGCCAGAAAGCAACTCACTTGGAGAAATATTGTTGGTTTAGGCCAGACATCCAGTGTAGAGCTTGCAAACAAATGGGGCATATGGAGAGAGTGTGCAAGAATAAAGGGCAGCACCAGAACACACAGGCTCAAGTTGCTAATGGGAATCTACAACAGGAGAAGCAGATGTTCGTGGCATCCTGCTATGCAACCACTAGGGAGAACAAAGTGAGTTGGCTAGTAGACAGTGGCTGTACACATCACATAGCTGTAGCTGAAGAGTTGTTCGAGTGTATTGATAGAACATGCAGCACAAAGATCAGAATAGGCAATGGAAGCTACATTGAAGCAAAGGGAAAGGGAGATGTAATTGTGAACACTTCATCAGGTACTAAACTCATTACTGATGTTCTGTTTGTTCCTGAAATTGATCAGAATCTGCTCAGTGTTGGCCAATTGTTAGATAAGAATTATTCTGTTGTTTTTAAAGATAAAGAATGCATGATATATGATCCAGCTGGTTGTGAACTTGAATCTGTTAGTATGAACAGCAGAAGCTTTGTTTTAAACTGGAAATTTTCTAAGTCTAGTGCATATGTTGGTGCTAAAGATGAAACTGATCTGTGGCATAAAAGATTTGGACATGCCAGCTTTCACACCTTGAGTCATTTGCAAAAGCATGATTTAGCTTTAAGTCTGCCAAAATTGCATGAACACAGTGATGTGTGTGAAGTGTGTCAGCTGGGAAAACAACATAAATTACCTTTTCCAGTAAACAATGCTTGGAGAGCATCAGAAAGGCTAAAATTGATGCACACTGATGTATGTGGTCCTATGAAGACCCTCTCCTTAAATGGAAGCAGATATTTTATTCTCTTCATTGATGACTGCACTAGGATGTGCTGGGTTTACTTCTTGAAACAAAAATCAGAAGTTGCATCTGTATTCTGGAAGTTTAAAGCCCATTATGAAAACCAAACTGGATGTAAGATGAAGATGATTAGATCAGACAATGGGACTGAGTACACCTCAGATAAATTTGAAGAGTTATGTGCAATTTCTGGCATTGAACATCAGCTCACTGTCACCTACACCCCACAACAGAATGGGGTAAGTGAGAGGAAAAACAGGACAGTAATGGAGATGGCAAGGTGTTTGATGTTTGAGAGGAACCTACCTAAGAAATTTTGGGCAGAGGCAGTTAACACTGCAGTTTTCTTGCAAAATAGGCTTCCTACCAAGGCATTGAAGACTAAAACACCACATGAAGCCTGGTTTGGATACAAACCCTCAGTGCTGCATCTGAAAATTTTTGGATGCATTTGTTATGCACTTGTTCCAGCTGTAAAAAGGGACAAGCTGGATAAGAAGTCAGAGATTGGGATATTTGTAGGCTACAGCAGCAACAAGAAAGGGTACAGGATCTATAATCCCTTAACTGAAAAGATAAATGTCAGTAGGGATGTAAAGTTTGATGAAAATGCAGCCTGGAATTGGGAAAGAGCACAAATTGAATATGATGAAGACCAGATTACTGAGACTGATGCATTGCAAGATCAAAATGAAGCTGTCAATGATGATGAACCTGATGAGGACTATCCTGTGAGAGGCACCAGACCACTCTCAGATGTCTATGAAAGGTGCAACATAGCTGTTATAGAGCCTAGTGATTATGAAGAAGCTGCCAAAACAGAAGGATGGATGGAAGCTATGAAAGCTGAAATGTCAATGATTCAAAAGAATCAAACCTGGACACTTGTTGACAGACCAAAACACAAGAAAGTGATTGGTGTTAAGTGGGTGTTTAGAACCAAACTGAATGCTGATGGTTCTATTAATAAACTGAAGGCCAGGTTAGTAGTAAAGGGGTATGCTCAGCAATATGGTATTGACTTCTCAGAGACCTTTGCACCTGTGGCAAGGTTGGATACAATCAGATTGCTGCTGGCTTTGGCAGCTCAAATGAAGTGGAACATCTATCAACTAGATGTCAAATCAGCCTTTTTAAATGGCTACCTAAAGGAAGAGATATATGTTGAGCAGCCTGAAGGGTTCACTGTGGAAGAAAGTGAATCAAAAGTCTATCAGCTCAAGAAAGCCCTGTATGGATTGAAACAAGCACCTAGAGCCTGGTATGAAAGAATTGACAATCATCTACTGGAACTTGGATTTAAAAGGAGTCTTAGTGAGCCTACCTTGTATGTGAAGGAGCTAGAAGAAGGAAGCATGTTAATTGTGTCATTGTATGTTGATGATTTATTGGTGACTGGCAGCTGCGAGGACCAAATATATGACTTCAAGCAACAAATGAAAAATGTATTTGAAATGTCTGATCTTGGGAAAATGTCCTACTTTCTTGTAATGGAGATTCATCAATCTCAATCTGGTGTTTTCATAGGACAGAACAAGTTTTCTTTGAGCATACTAAAGAAGTTCTATATGCAGAACTGTAAGTCAGTTAGCACTCCAATGGCTCAAAGTGAAAAACTTAGCAAAGATGATGGTTCTGAGAAATATGATGAGAAAGTCTACAGAAGCCTTATTGGTTGTTTGTTATATTTAACAGCAACCAGACCAGATATCATGTTTGCTGTGAGTTTGTTGGCAAGGTTTATGCACTGTTGCAGTGATAACCATTTCAAAGCAGCAAAGAGAGTGCTAAGGTATGTAAAAGGCACCACTGATTATGGAGTCTGGTTTAAGAAGGCTGGGAAACTAAAATTAGTTGGCTTCACAGACAGTGATTGGGCTGGTTCAGTTGATGATATGAAAAGCACATCAGGTTACTTATTTACTCTTGGCTATGGAGGTTTTTCATGGAGTTCAAGGAAGCAAGACATTGTTGCTCAATCGATAGCAGAAGCAGAATACACTGCAGCTGCTGCTGCTGTGAATCAGGCCATTTGGCTAAGGAAGCTATTGAATGATCTGAATCTGGTTCAAGACAACGCAACAGAGATAATATGTGACAATCAATCTGCTGTTGCAATTGCAAAGAATCCAGTTTTTCATGGAAGGACCAAGCACTTCAAGATCAAACTTCACTTTGTGAGAGAAGTGCAGCAAAACAATGAGGTCAAACTGGTTCATTGCAGTTCAGAAGACCAGTTAGCTGATATATTTACTAAGCCTCTCCCTAAAACCAGATTTGAATGTTTAAGAAAGATGATTGGGGTTGACAGCAAAGCAGCCAAGGAGGAGTGTTGAAAGCAGTGGCTGCTAATGCTGCATGTTGTTTTCATTTTGAATTTAAGTTTTTTGTGTGTTTAAGTACACTGATATGTCAGTGTTGGTTGGTGATTTTTGTATCAATTTTTGGTCCTTAAATCATGCTGCAAGTAGGAAAAGAATGTGACTTGCAGTAGTTGGTGTTAGGTGAACTCTCAAGCTATATTGTAATCTGATTTCTTGAATGAAAAATGCTTGAACAAAAACAATACAGCAGCTCACTCTTTTTTCTTGTTCTGCTCTCTCTGTTTTCTTAAGTAGTCTTTGTTCTAACAGACTACAATTCTAAGAAAACTAACAGTTTGATTATAGAGGTTCTCTTTCTTTCTTTTTCATTAGTGTAAAAGCTTTGCACTTCTCAAGCTGATAATGTCTCTCCTGATAAAAAAATATACCTTTGACCTAGTAAAGATAACCAAGCTTCCTGCATACAGAAATGAAGAGGATAAAGATTAAAAATATAACATATTGAATCATGAAGTTCTTATCAATAAGTTTTTCTTGATGAAGTGAACCCTTTAATCTGATCAAGTAAACCAAAGTTCTAACAAATAGATGTAAAGAAACAATAGAGAAGAAAACAACCACAAAGAAATCTAGATACAAGAATCTACGTGATTTGGTTTGATCAATTGTGCTTTATGTTCATAAAATTGTAATTTTTTTTATTATTTTCATGAAGAGAATAATACATATACTGCAGCTATTACATGAGTTTTAATCAAAGCTACTAAACCTTAAAAATATCACTAAAACCGGACCCATAAAAAAAATTAAAGAATTAAAAAGTCCCATTTTTTTTTCCCCAAGAATGCTCCCAAATTTATAATTATTTTTATCGAATCGACTCATTAATTCGGATTCTCCCACCTAAACAGAAAAAACAAATTCCACATCAAAAGCCCAACAATAGAGATATAAATTAAAAAAACACTCTGAATAACCAAATTAAATATCCTTCCATCCTTTTTCATGACATATCTATATATACCATACATTTTTACTAGCATTTCATATGTTGCTCTTGGATCAATGCTTTCACATCGATACCTTCATGGCATATCTTTAGGATGTTTCTTAGAAATGAAAGTGAAAAGGAGTTTATAACAAAGTTGCAATGCAAGCCTGAAAGGGAACAAGACATACGAGGATTAAGAGCTATATGCAGAAAGTTCCAAGTCTTCCTTGATCTTGATGTTGTCTTTACGTGTGCTACACTATAATCTTTGTTATCCGGATTTTTTATTTTTTGTAAAGTATCCGTATTCTCGACATTTATATCTAACACATATTGGGACATGAATATGGATATGATCCTCCAGATATATGAAAAAACTTAAAAAAAAATTGAGTTATAACCATGTCGGATACACATCGTATCCAACACTCATCCAAATCCGGATAACATAGACTACAATGAGAATAAAAGAGTCTTTTGAATGCAAGATCGGGTGGACTGCTCCATGATGCATCACGTCAGTTGTGCCGGCAAAATGTTTAATAAGACAGATAAACTTGCTTAAAGACAAATTCCAAAAATAAATTTGACATGTATATTAGAGCTTTACAATATGGCCGATTGTTTCTTCGTCTTTGATGTTACAATGTCAATGAAACATTCAATAATGCTACAGATTTGTACACTCACATTTTTCTTTCTGTTCATTAGTTTTTCAGCAAAATCTGTGTCATCTGCTGAGATTGTATTTGAAGAATGCACTGAGAATAAAGCTCTCCAATCTGCCATGGCTGAAGTGGAAGTATCCAGTGAGAGTGACAATGATTTCTCTTATTCTGATTATTGTTCTTCAATTGTTCCTCAGTCAATCACCAACTCTAAAACTTACACTGAGAGTTTTGGGACATTTGATGGGTACGAGACTGGTTATTACATTGGTGGAAATGGAATTCTCAACTCAAAGATAACCAGAATCTCAAATTCATTGTCGTTTGAAACCAGATTTTTGTCTAAAACTGATGCAGATGGCGTGTTGAAGATTAAGGGAAGCTTGACATTTTACAGATCAGATGATCCACTAAGTCCATTTTCTTTGAAGCTCCATGGATTCTGGTCAGAATTTTCTGGGAAACTTTGTATGGTTGGAACAGGTTCTGCTTACTCCAAAGAAGGTAATCTGCAAACTCCTTCAGCAGTTTTCAAGCTTAAAAATCTCAAGAATTCAAGTAATATCACTACTTTAATTACTGGAACTTTAGAGAGTCTAAGTTCTAGTTATAGGATTAACTACTTTGAGCCAATTTCCATAATCATGTTTCCCCAATTGAATTATGACTACACTTTTGACTTCAGAGAGTCTCTAGATGAGTTTTCTGCTGAAAATATTGAGCAGAATTTACCATTCAATGAACTTCCAAGTAGAAGTTTTTGTTCAATAATATTGGGCCCTGCAAATGTATTTAAGTTGCAGTACGCAAATGACTGCAGCTCTGGAAAGCAAAATTGCCTCCCTTTAGTTTGGCTGAATGGCCATTTGCCTCGTTTGCTGTCATTTTCAAGCATTAGGTGTTCAGAGGTTGAAAAGAGAATTCAGTTTTTGGTAGAATTTAGAAATACTAGCCATGTTGGAAACTATGTCTTTCAATCCCAACACAACATTGATTGGAGAAGGAACATGGGATGCTAAGAAAAACCAGCTGTTTGTTCTTGTTTGCCAGTTTTTAGACATCACAGACTCTTGGTGTAATGCTCATGTTGGTGATTGCACAACAAGGTTGAGCTTTAGGTTCCCTGCAATCTTGTCTATCAGAGAGACTAGCAGCGCGATGGGGCGAATTTGGACCACGAAAACTGTGAATGATTCTGGTTACTTTGATAGGATCGTATTCCGAAGTACTGGGAATCATATGGAGGAGGTTCCAGGTTTGAAGTATGAATACACTGAATTCAACAGAGTAAAGAATTTATGCCTGAGAAATGAGCAGCCGGTCAGAAACAAGGGACAAAGATACCCAAGTAGCCATTCCACAGATATGAAATTTTACATGTTAGTTAAAAGTTCAAAAAAGAAATCTGGATGGGTTTTGCAGATCCTCTTGCCATTGGTGACCAGTTATACAAGCAGTATATGTATCCAATGGATCTTCCTAGCCCATGTTTGAAACAACAGTGCCTGTTGCAAGGCCTATCAATGTTAGCTATGAGGTGAGCATCACATTGCCAACTCCTACAAATGTAATTGATGGACTTTATTTTTCTTATCTAATTGAAGAGAAAGTGGAGATTACTGCTGAAGGGATTTATGATTCTGAAATTGGAAAGTTGTGTATGGTTGGTTGCAGAAAGTTGGGATCCGATAATCAAGTTTTCGAAAATGATTCTATGGACTATGAAATTCTTTTGAACTTTCAGCTAGCTCCATTAGAACCAAATCAAAATGGAGGTTATATCATGGGAAGCATTGAAAGCACCCGAAAAAGTTCTCATCCTCTTTACTTTGATCTTCTGGATGTGTCTTCAGCTACTTACAAGACCGATCAACGAAGAAGTTCAATTCGGACAGTGGATCTTGAGACTACAATGGTTCTAATATCTAACACATTAGTATGCATCTTTGTAGGATTGCAGCTTTATCATGTGAAGAAGAACCCAAAAGTACTATCCTTAATTTCACTTGTTATGCTTGCGATTCTTATCTTGGGCTACATGATTCCTCTTGCACTAGACTTTGAAACCTTGTGCTCAAACAAACAAGATCAAGACAAGGTTTTTCCCCATAATGGTGGATTGTTTGAACTAAATGAAGTGATTATGACAATAGTTATGGTGGTTGCTTTCTTATTGATACTTTGCCTTCTGCAGTTAAAAGCCTCAGCTAGATCACATGATAGCAACCAAAAGTCCTTGTGGTTTGCTGAGGAAATGACCCTACTTGTGCTTGCATTTCTATATGCTGCCGGGGCCAAATTTACGCTACTTGTCGACTGGGAGCAGCGCAGATCATCAGATGTTGTGTGGCTCCTCTCTTCGCCTGTCGAATACCGGCATCATCCCATCTGCAATGACTTGAAATCATATGCAGGTTTAATATTAGAATGTTTTCTTTTGCCTCAGATACTTCTCAACATGTTCTCAAACTCAAAACAAAAGGCTCTCAGTTGTTCTTTCTACATTGGAACCACTTTTGTTCGATGGCTGCCACATGCATATCATCTTTATCGAAATCACAGCTATGGTTTCTATAACATATTACAGTTTTCTTTGAATCCTGACGAAGGTTTTCTCGATGCTGCTTGGGATGTCACTAGGCTTTTGGGGCTCCTGCTGCTTGCTGCAATCATTTGCTTTCAGCAAATGTTTGGTGGTCATTGCATTCTTTCCTCAAAACTTAGACAGTTGGAAGCATATCCTGAGGAGGTCCATTCGTAGGTGAATCATTAAGTCCAGAGAAACCTAGTTCCTGATGGATTCGGCTCAACTCCATTACTTTTTAATACATCTTTAATTATGATTCACGAGTATGATTTTTACAATTAATGAGTGTGTCATACATGTGAACGGTAATAATAAATATATTGAAAAGTAATTGATAAAAAAGTAAAAGACTAGATCCTAACCGGTTCGTGATATGGTATTTCCTCGTTGCTACTATTTTGAAATAATTTTGAACTATAAAAAGGAAAATTGTATGGTTTATCCAATATATTTGTACAAGAAAGAGCATAAAAGTAGCATCAAGATACAACTTAAGTGCTTAATTGGTAGCAATGCAATATATTTTTATAAGCCATTAGTGATTTGGATGCTTTTGAATGCACTGAAGAGTTTTGTTCTTTCTCTTGGGTTTTGGCATGTCACTTTTCCTATGATAGTCAATAGAATATATTGGATTATTCTATGAATTATAGAATGCTTTGGGGTGGAATTTATCTCTTCCTATAACAAATTGGTTAATAGTGAGTATAATCGGGATTTAAATTACGGTCACGGATGCGTCACGTTTATCGTGGTTGCGGATGTATGAATGTTATCGCAGTCAATTACGATGAATATCGACGACGGAAAGAATCGAAACCATAAAATAATGACTATAATGTTGCGACTGTTATTTAAATCCACAAGTATGATAATAATTTTGAACACAATGTTTACACAAAGATGATAGGAATAATGGATTTTTACCATATTCACAAGATATTTTCACCTGAAATAACAGTTACAATCTATGTTACTCGGACTTATGGTGAATGTCAGATATAGATATATTTCAGACACAAGTATGCTCAATTTCTGTAACGTTTTTTAATATATTTGGAGAATCGTAATCGTACTCATATCCAAATAAGTGTCGGGTACGAATGTTGGATACAAATATTTTAAAAAGAATGTAGATTCAAAATAACATAGGCTATAGTTAACTGATATCAAAGCCAGAGTCCAGACCATTAATGTTCCATTTATTTGTCAATAGTGAACTATGGTGCAAATAGGGTAATTCTTTATTTTGGCAATATTCAAACAATGAACATTCAATCTAGTCCATTAGCCTTGGTGTGGGTCAATATTCATGTTTTAAATTTAATAATTTTAATTTAGAGATAATAATGTTTATTTATTTTATATGGAATTTAGTAATTATTTTTAAAAATTGATTGATTAAAGTTGATATTAATTTTTTTGAGTAGTAAGCATGGATCAGTTGACTGAGCTATATGAAACATTAATTCTATCCTATTAATCAAAACAAGAGAAATTTCAATTAAAATAATTAATTTCCCTTAAAATATGCCAATAAAAGTAGAACAAGTTACAATATCGAAAAACCTATTAAGGCCTTAATTAACTTAATTTGCTTGTTAAAAGATGCTGAATTTCTTCTCTAATTAACTTAAAAGATGCTGAATTTGTTGAAATTATGGAAAGAAAGCGCTATTCTTCCGACTCTTCATTTTTTTTGAAGTATTCATGTTCGACATCCGTGTCCGACGCATATTTGGACATGGGTATCGGAATATGACTCTCCAAGCACCCTCCAAATATATGAAAAAACTTAAAAAAAACTAAATATACCCATGTCGGACACATACCCGTATCTGACACTTACACTCAAGGCGGAGTAACATAGCCCTGTTCTATTGACAGCAAGCCTAGCAAGTAGTGTAAGCAATCTTCTGGTCTTAGCTGGTTCACCTAGGTTTGATTATTATAGTATTGATTTTGGATGGGAATGCCAATTGCAATTAGAAGTGGGGTTGGGAACAAGCATGATGGGATGGAAGTATGGACATTGAAGCTTGCTTTTTACATGAAACATTGCAGGCTTTGGCAAATGATGAAGAGTTCATGGATGCTGTCACAATTTAACTAATTCAAAATTCCAAAATCTACGTTGTTTAGAGTAGACTTGATAATCCATGTATTCGTGATCGTGTTCGTGTATTTTTATATGTCATAATCGTGTTTAAGATATTATATATTTATTAAATATTGATATGTCAATAATTCGTGTTGTATAGATTTGGACATGTTTGTGTTTGTGTCGTTTTTTAGTTATTTTTCTCGTGTTGTGTAACCATATCGTGTCAAAGTTGCAAGGTCTAGTTTAGAGAGTGAAATAATTTCCATCAAACTAGACTAGATTATAAGATCCCCTCAGTAAAACTCCATAGTTGCAGATATTTGGTTCATCCCTGATCCCCAATAAGTTGCCCACCAGGAAGATAGGATGATCCAGCTTAACTCCTTGAATAGTAATCCTAGTCCTAGACTTGGTTTATATTTAAATATCTATTAATGTTGTTTTTATTAATTTATGCCTTTGTTCTACTGTATTTTTCATGTTTCTTTATTAGCAAGCAGTAAAATTTATAATTCATTAAAAAATGAAATCTGACAGGTCTAGAGTTTTCTGTTTTCAAACACTATTATTTAACTTAATTGATTTATGCATTTATCTTTAAGAGGTGATATTCAACAAATTTAAATTTGAATTCCAATATTTACAACCTCTTTACCTATTCTCAATTTGCGATCTCTTTATACTAAAAAAGAAACATTGTTATTTTGTTTTATTTTTAATTTATTGAAACCGAAACACAACTTTGCAGCAATACATCCTACATAACACAATCCTAGGCAACCTTAATCACTTTTCTACTTCACATTTTCCAATGGGTTTAAGCCATTCATGAATGCCTTCCCTTGTTCTCAAGCAATGCTTCTCGACTTGGAAGCCAATGTAATCGTGTAATGTAGGGTTTTATAAATATAAATGCTAAATAATTGTTTTTTCAATACGGGATTTATTGTTTATACATTAACATATATAACCTTGTTTCTTTCTCCCTTTTCTATATATATATATATTTTTTGTTTCTGTTGAAAGTTACACCGACTCCTCTCTCTTATCTCTAGAATTCTCTATCTTTCTTCTACTCAAGTTTTCTAGATTTCTCTTCTTTGTTCTTTCTCTAGATTTCTCTTTAGAATTTCTCCTTAGTCTTCTAGTTCCAGAAATCTCTTCAGTTTTCTTCATTGAATAATCAAAGTCTTAGCTATCTAGAGAATTCTAAGTTGGCTACAACACCGACTTGAAGAGCTATAAATAGAGATGTGTGTTGTGTGATAGGTGTGTGGTGTGTAGAGAGAAAAAGAAAGAAAAAGATTTGAGTGAAAGTTTGTGTGAGGTTGTCTCTATTGTTAGTTGCTGTTCACACCAATTGTATTTGGTCTTTTCTCATATTAATAAAAGAGTTGTTTTTCGGAAGTTACTGTAGCATCCCGAGATAAAGTTACTGTAGCAAATCGGTACTGTAGCACAAAACTACAATTGGTACCGAGAGTCAGAAATCAACAAATTGGTATCAGAGCTAGACGGTCAGGGACCGGAGTACGCATATCGGAGAAAGACAGTCTGGGACTGTGAAGATTATTGGTCTAGGACCAAGACGATCGAGGATCGTAATTCGTGGAGACGTGGAAATTCTGCCGGTACACGGTCAGGGACTGTGAAATTAAGTGAACGAGAATCAAATTTGAGGTAAGTGCAGGCACTCTAAAGACACTATGGCAGATATTTCTAATTCCGCTAGCAACATTGAGAAGCTCAATGAAAACAATTACAATACGTGGAGCATCCGGATGCAATATTACATGCTCGGGCAAGATTTATGGGATATTGTTAACGGTGAAGCTTCAACACCACCAACTGATGCCGGAGAACTAAGAAAATGGAAGATCAAAGCCGGTAAGGCCATGTACGTGTTATCAGTCACTGTTGAGGATGGTTTATTACAACGCATCAAGGATGCAAAGACACCGAAGGAAGCCTGGGACACACTCACAATGCTGTTCGCGAGGAAAAATGATGCTAGGCTCCAACAATTGGAGAATGAACTCCTGTCAATCTTGCAACAAAATATGTCGGTAAGCGAATATTTCTCTAAAGTTAAAACTCTTTGTGATGAAATTTCAAAATTAGATCCAGAAAATGCCATTACCGAAACGAGGATGAGAAGAATTATCATCCATGGCTTGCGACCTGAATACAACGGGATTGTTACTGCAACCCGTGGTTGGAGCAAAGAACCAACTTTAACTGAGTTGGAAAATATCCTAGCCAATCAAGAGACTTTAGATAAACAAATGTCTAAAGTCTCGATAAAAGATGACGAGAAAGCACTCTTTAGTAATAAAAGATGCTTTAATAAAAGAAGCAAAGTTGTTACAAAGCCAGGCGTGGAAGAAAATAAATTTCGAAGGCAAGAAACATGGCCAAAGCAAGGGGGAAGGAGCTTTCGGCAAGAGGGAGCCCAGCATGTTCGAGAAAGAGACAAAAATGAAAATAGGTATCATCGTCAAAACAATCAGTGTTACAACTGTGGAAAATCTGGTCACTTTGCTCGAGACTGTCGGTTTAAGCAAGTCCAAGGCAACGCGGCAACCTCGTCACGAGAATAGAATAATAGCGAAGAAGAGTGGGATTTTCAAGCATCAATTGCTATTGAAGAATGCGAAGAACTTGCAGCTGCTTGCATCACCGAGTCAGAAGAAGAGTGTTCACTCGCATCGGTGAGTAAATTAATCGACTATAATAATGATTGGATAGTTGATTCTGGATGCTCAAATCACATGACTGGAGATAAGGAGAAGTTGACTAATACCTCAACATACAAAGGAGAACGAGTTGTGGTAACTGCAAATAATTCAAGGTTACCTATTACTCACATCGGCCAAACAACTATTGTGCCACGATTTAGTCCACACCAAATCGAGCTGCAAAACGTATTCCATGTGCCAGGTATGAAGAAAAATCTGCTATCGGTTTCACAACTCACTGCCTCAGGAAATTATGTCGTGTTTGGTCCAAATGATGTGAAAGTATATCCAAACTTAAAGCCAACAAGTACACCAATAATGGTAGGGAAGCGTCTGGAGTCAGTCTACGTTATGTCCGCTCAGACTGCATATGTGGACAAGACAAGAAAGAATGAAACAGCTGACTTGTGGCATGCAAGGCTTGGGCACGTGAGTTATCTCAAGTTAAAGGTAATGATGAAAAAGTCTATGCTCAAAGGTCTTCCTCAATTAGACATTCAAGAGGACACAGTATGTGCCGGGTGCCAATATGGGAAAGCTCACCAGCTACCATACAAGGAGTCAAAGTTTAGAGCTAAAGAGCCTCTTCAGCTAATTCACTCAGACGTGTTCGGGAAGATAAAACAACATTCTGTCAGTGGCTGCCAATACATGATAACTTTCATTGATGATTTTTCAAGGTACGTCTGGATTGATTTTATGAAAGAAAAATCAGAGGCACTTACTAAATTTATAGAGTTCAAAGAAAAGGTGGAAAAAGAAGTAGGCCGAAAGATACAATGCCTACGCACAGATAACGGGGGAGAATACACATCCAAGGAGTTTTCAAAATTCTTACAGGAATGCAAGATACGCCGACAATTGACATGTCCGAACACTCCACAACAAAATGGAGTTGCCGAGAGAAAGAATCGGCATTTGGCTGAGATATGTCGAAGCATGTTACATGCGAAGAATGTGCCACCTCGTTTTTGGGCAGAATGTTTGAAGACTGCAGCTCACGTGACTAATAGGCTTCCACAAGCAAGGCTTGGTTTTATCTCACCCTTTGAGAAATTATGGAACATCAAACCCACGGTGAGTCACTTTCGAGTATTTGGTTGCGTATGTTATGTATTTGTACCAGATCATCTACGTAGCAAATTCGACAAAAAGGCAATTCGTTGCATATTTGTGGGATATGACGACCAAAGAAAAGGGTGGAGATGTTGTGATCCAACAAGTGGCAGATGCTATGTATCCAGAAATGTTGTGTTCGATGAAGCTTCGTCATGGTGGTCACCACAAGCAGTTCTGTTGCCAGACTCAAAAGAAATTGAAGAAAAACTTCAAGAAAATATGGAGGAACAAATTGAGCTTGAAAAGACTCAACCAAGTGACGAGTATTCAGAAAAGGCCCTTGATGAGGAAAAGTCATTTCGAGAAAATGCGTTCGATGAAAGAGATTCTCAGCCACTTCTGCGCAGGTCATCACGACAACGCAAACCAAATCTTAAGTATGCTAATGCTGCTCTAATTGAAGAAATAGAGCCAACAACTTATGAAGAGGCATCTGAGAAATTGGAGTGGAGAAAAGCCATGGAAGAAGAAGTTCAAGCCCTGAAACAAAACGAGACATGGGAGTTGGTGCCAAAGCCGAAGAAGATTGAACCCATCTCATGTAAATGGGTTTATAAAATAAAGACTCGACCCGATGGATCGATAGAAAGGTATAAGGCTCGATTGGTGGCTCGCGGATTCTCTCAAAAATATGGGGTGGACTATGATGAGACCTTTAGTCCGGTTGCAAAAATTACAACAGTACGAGTATTACTTGCCCTTGCAGCAAGCAAATCTTGGAAGTTATGGCAAATGGATGTGAAAAATGCCTTCTTGCACGGAGAGCTAGATCGAGAGATTTATATGGAGCAGCCCGAAGGATTCACAAGTAAAGTTCATCCGGATTATGTGTGTAAGTTGAAAAAGGCACTCTACGGATTAAAACAAGCACCGAGAGCATGGTATGGTAAAATTGCCGAATTCCTAATACAAAGTGGTTACTCAGTTGCATCAGCAGATTCGAACTTGTTCGTGAAAGAAAAAGGAGGTAAGTTGGCAATAGTCTTGGTTTACGTGGATGATCTAATCATCACCGAAGACAACGAAGAAGAAATCAAACAAACTAGAAGCAATCTCTCAGTACGTTTTCAAATGAAAGAGCTTGGAGAGCTGAATCACTTTCTTGGGCTAGAAGTAATCCGTACCAAAGAAGGAATATTCTTATGTCAACACAAGTATGCAAAAGATCTTATACACAAATTCAGGATGACTGATTGCAAGTCGATATCTACGCCTATGGAAGCCAATGCAAGACTCTGTAGTGAAGAAGGCAAAGAATTGGAAGACTCAACAAGTTATAGGCAACTAGTGGGTAGTCTAATCTACCTTACATTAACAAGACCCGACATTGCATTCGCTGTTGGAGTAGCTAGCCGATTCATGGAGAAACCAAGGAAACCTCACTTAGATGCGGTTCGACGAATCTTGAGGTACGTAAAAGGAACTATTGATTTTGGACTTCTATACAAAAAGGGAGTTTCGTGCCAAGTTATAGGATATTGTGATGCCGATTATGGTGGAGATCATGATACAAGACGATCAACAACTGGCTACATGTTTAGCCTTGGATCCGGCATAATCTCTTGGTGTAGCAAAAGACAACCTACAGTATCATTGTCAACTACAGAAGCAGAATATAGAGCAGCAGCTATGGCAGCACAAGAAAGCACGTGGTTGATACAGTTGTTAAAGGACCTGCACCAACCAGTTGACTCTCCAGTACAACTCTATTGCGATAATCAGTCAGCAATAAGCTTAGCTGAAAATCCAGTCTTTCATGCCAGAACCAAGCACGTAGAAATACATTATCACTTTGTACGTGAAAAAGTACTTCAACGGGATGTTGAACTGAAATACATCAAGACTGAAGAACAAGTAGCTGACTTGTTTACCAAGGGACTTAGCGGTGCACAAGACCTGACTTAGCTCATTCTGTTGACACCGTCAGTCGGTTTCTTTCTAATCCAGGCAGAGAGCATTGGAATGCAGTGAAGTGGATTATGAGATATCTTCGGGGTACTTCCAACTTGAAACTTTGTTTCGGCAATGAGAAACCTGTTCTAGTTGGTTATACAGATTCTGATATGGCTGGAGACATTGACTCCAGAAAGTCCACTTCGGGTTACTTAATTACTTCTGCAGGGGGAGCTGTGGCTTGGCAATCCAGATTGCAAAAATGTGTTGCATTGTCCACTACTGAGTCAGAGTTCATTGCAGTGACCGAAGCGTGCAAGGAGTTGCTTTGGATGAAGATATTTATGCAAGAACTTGGCTTTACCCAAGAGAGGTATGTTTTATTTTGTGATAGCCAAAGCGCTATTCATCTTGGTAAGAATTCAACCTTTCATGCTAGGTCTAAACATATCGATGTAAGGTATCATTGGATACGAGATGTTCTCGATGCTAAATTGTTAGAACTTGAGAAAATTCATACTGATGATAATGGTGCTGATATGTTGACTAAAGCCTTACCAAGAGAAAAGTTTGAAATATGTTGTTTGATCGCCGGGATGGCGAACACCTCCACATAGTCGGGAGGGGGAGATTTGTTGGGCATGGGTCCCTCCTATATGGAGGAAATACCCATTCTGCCCTTTGCCCTTTTTTAAGTTGTGAGGGCTGTTGTATTTGGCAGAAGAGAGAAGTCAGAAGCAAAAATTGAGAGTGGCGGCAGAAAAAGAGAAAGAGTGAGTTGCACAGTTTTGATCAAGTCGTCGATCGGAGGTTCATCCGTGGTCCGATCTTCTTGATTTTCTGGCAGTGGCTACAGGATACGTAGATGTTGATTGTGTACGGTGAGAATTTTCATCTAAATACTATAACGTACTGTTTTGTGTCCGAATAGTAGTCACGTTTTTGGGGTGATTTCTCAACTTTCTCTCTTTGATTTTAATATCACTTGTTGATAGCTAAGTTAGAGTTGTGTACTCATTGTGTTAGCTGAATTATTGTGATATTGTAAACACACTCTCATTATAGTGGAGATTTTGACTGGACTCTTAAGTCCCATGGTTTTTACACTTTGATTTAAAGGGGTTTTCCACGTAAAAATTGTGTGTCTCGTGTGATTGGTTGTTGGTGATTATCCTTGGTTGAATTTGTGTTGCTGGAATATATATATATATATATATATATCAATGGCAAACATGAGATGAGAGAGAGCTACTTTTTTTGTATTTCAAATTCAATGGACTTTCATATGTAAAAAAAAAAAAGCAAAAGAATGAAACCTAGTATAAATATTCTTTGTTCTATCAATCAAGATTCAAGATCAAGAATAATAATAATAATAACAACAATAGTTATAAAATACATATATAAATAGATACACATGTATGTTCTTTTACCATTTATTGCCGATGATCATGCCTTGAACCATTTCCGTAGCCTAAAAATCAAGAGTAAAGTATAAGAGGACACAAAAGGATAGCATAAATTATATGATATATAGAACTCGTGAAAATTTACATTTATGATTATCATTCTTATGTTTAACATTATTATAATCCTTTGGTTGAAATATAGTAAATAAAGAATTTTGAACAAAGTAAAATATTTTATAATGAAAGTGATTCAATGAAATTAAATTTTCATTTATACATATCGTATAAGTCTTATTAATATTTATAATTAAATAAAAATATTTTAAACGACATGCTTTAAAGATATAATGAACAAAGATATTCGTTTCACTCAATCAAATATTTAAAATGACACTTTATAAATATCATAGATTATATATATTTTTGTTCAAAAGATGCTGTACCTGGTGATAAGAGAAGAGATTGCAGGTGCTGAGATTTGAATCCCAAATCTTTTGAACGTCACTTCTTAAAGGTGACTATATTAACCAATTAGACTAAACCCAGAGCTCAAATTATATATATATTTTGATATATATTATAGGTATATATAGATTATAAATATAAATTATTACTATCTCTTGTTTTGAGAATTATATATATTTTTAGTATTGTAAATCTCCATTTTCTAATCCCACATCATAAAAATTATTTGCCATGTCACTAGTATTTTCTTTTTTATTTTTTGGTATCCTTTGTTAAGATTCTAACTTAAAAAATTTTAAAATAAAAATTTAATTAAGTCTAACTAGAACCATGTGCACTCATTATGAGGATGAAAAAAAAAAAGTGAAAAAAATGTCTTAGAAAAGGAAAAAATTAATTGGGTAGTTTGTTAAAGAGAAGAGGGTAATTTTTTTAGATTTGTAAGTAGTTTTTTTAAATATAAAAGTACATAAGTAGCTCTAATATTATTTAATTAGGTTTTTAAGTAATTTCATTGAATGAGTTGATGTTTAATTAACTCGTGACACCAACTCAGTCAAGATCTTTAATGTTAGTATAGATGATTAGCCATGTCATTGCTTTTAACAACCATTTATAATATTCCTTAATTATCATGTTGAGTAGAGATTCTAAATACATAAATAAATAGTATGCAAGTTTTATGGAATGACTTACAGTGTTTTGTGTTAGCACATGATAGACATCCTTTTCCTCCCACAATCTACAACGTTTTCCAGGTTCATCAACAGATTTTTCCCTAACAATTTTTCTTCCCATCTCTTGTAGTAAGTCATGCATCCACAAACATTTGCTGTGTTCACTAACTTTTATGAGTGATTTCTTAATGAGAACATCGATTCCAATATCTGGGAAAAACTCACAACCATCCAGTACTTTTACTACAAAATCTTTTTTCTCCCATTTGAAGAAGCATGCTATATCTAGAAAAATATTCTTCTCACTTTCTTCCAATCCATCAAAACTTATTTGAAGTCTGTCAAGAATATCTTTGTTAGAATCTCTTTTAAGTCTTTCAATTGCACTTCTCCATTGAGCTGCATCTCTACCGCAAAAAAAAGACCCCAAAACTTCAAGAGCTAAGGGAAGTCCACTAGCATATCTTACAACATGTTCAGAAAGCTCAACGAAATCATTTTCTGGCACTGTGTCACTACTGAAAGCTTTCAATTTGAAAAGATGAAGTGCTTGATTGAAATCCAATGTTGTAGGCTTATACACATCATCAACATTATAGGATCGCAGCAAATGTTCGTCTCTAGTTGTTACGATGATTCTGCTCCCTAAACCAAACCAATCACGCCTACCAACCAAGCATTTTAAGTGTTGTATGTTATCAGCATCATCAATAACAATAAGAACCTTTTTGTGTGACAACCTATGACTAATGATGACATTCCCATCATGAACATTGAAAAAATTGAAACCTTCATCAAACAAGGTGTTAGAAAGAAGTTGTTGCTGTAAAGAAACAAGTCCACATTTCTCTGAAACTTCTCGAACATCAGCAAGAAAGCTTTTACATTCAAAATGAGATGACATTTGGGTGTAAACAACTCTTGCAAGAGTCGTTTTGCCAATGCCACCCATACCACAAATTCCTATAATGCGGACATCATCTTCCCCAATGTCTATTTTTGAATGCAACTCTTCCAAACGTGAATCGATTCCAATCAACTCATCAATAACAACCGGATATGTTTGACATAATTTTGCTGATATCTTTTTAACAATGTCTCCAATGAATTCTGATTCATGCCTACAAACAAAAAAAGAGAAATAAAATACAGTTTCTACTTGAGAAATTAGCGGCTAATGAAAAAGACTTCCGACTTTAAATTAGACATGTTTGGTGACAGACAGCCTCGACCCAAATAGGTTTTTTTGTAATCTAGATCGATATGGCCCGTCCAGATTACTATTTAAATAATAAAGATTTTTTTATTTAAATTTAATTATAACAATATTAATATAAAAATAATTTTTTCAATATTTAATATATTTCAAATAGTAAAATGGGCTTCCGGACAAAGTCTGGGCAAGCAAATTTTTGTTACTATTCGGACTCGACCAGCTCTACTCATGAACAACTCTACTTTAAATGAGCCCATAATTTAAGAAGTCAAAATATAAGGACACAATCTTTTATAGAACAAATTTATGATACCCTTAAAGGCCTCAAGTATATTGTTGTACTTATTAGTAGCTGAAATTGAGAATTACCAAATGTCTTTTAGGTTACTAAAAATTATTTATGATTTTGTTTTTCATAAATGGTTAATATAAAAGTAAATCATAATTTTTTTTTTATTTCAAACAAATCATGGAAATAGTGATCAATTTATTTTTAGAGACAATTTTATTCATAATAGAGTTTGGGAGAAAAAACAGAGCAAGAATAAGGACGACTATGTTATAACATCAAAGAAAATAAATTACCCTTTTGCTATACCCGAAATTTTTTATTTTTCTTAAAATACTTATATCCGATACTTATTCCTGACACATATTCAAACATGAGTATCAGAATATAATATTCTAAATATATGAAAAAACTTTTAAAAAAATTAAAAATAACCATATCAAATATATACTCGTATCTGACACTAACTCGAGTCCGAATAACATAGCAGTTTAGTTTAGTTTAGTTAAATGGAATTTAAAACTTAAAATTGGAAAGTAGAAAAGGAAAGAATGAGTTACCTATTATTTAAATGCCATCCCTTGACATTAGCCACTTCAGTCAAAGCAAGTCGCCACCTTTGGATCTTGTCTTTATCTTCCTTGTATCTCTCTTCATGTTTGGCAAAGGCTTCTTCAACTTTCCCTTTCTGTTTTCTTAAATCAGATGGATCAACATCATAGAATATTGGAAAAACTTTATGTCCCTTCTCGTTTTTCTGCTCAACAATGGCAGCAAGCTCGTCCAAGCACCAACCTGAAAAAGCATATGTTTCTGAAAAAACGATTACCGAGCACCATGATTGTTGAATTGCTTTAAAGAGTTCTGGTGCGATCTCTTCGCCAGCCTCCAGCTTTCGATCATCCATGAAAGTGACGATTCCATTCCTTTTTAAAGCAGCATGTAGATGATCTGTGAAGTTCCTGCGGGTATCTTCACCTCTAAAACTCAAGAAAACGTCATATTTCTGTCTAGAAATAGATGATGAAGACGATGAAGACGAAGGTAACGACGACATGAGGAAGTAGAGGAAGAGAAAGATATCTGAATCTGGGGTTCAAAACAGTTCCTTCTCCTTCTTCTATTTATAAGAAAATAGATCGCCCAATACCCAGAAAGAAACTAGAAACAGTCAAGTATATGAGCATCAAGAAAGAGAACAACAGATCAATTTCCAAGGAAACAAACAAACATTTCTCAACAATTTCTCTTTACATTTCACACCCTTTTTTCTCAAACGAATATCAATAATATAATAGTTATGAAAGCGCGTAGTGGTGGAAATCTGGGGTCACAGATCAGCGATGATGGTCTTTCCAGGAAGAATCCAAGAAGGTGAGGGTAGATTAATTGGTTGCTTTCTTGACTACTGTTCATGAAGGAGAATGGAAGATACCTATTGAGTAAAGTTTTAAAGTTACCTATTGACTACTGTTCATGAAGGAGAATGGAAGATACCTATTGAGTAAAGTTTTAAAGTTGACAGAGTGGTGGTGACCAAAGGAAAAAGACTAGTTTAATTATAAATAATAATAATAATAAAAAAGTGATGGGCGGTTGGTTTTATCCAAACTTACAATAGTGAATACAATATAATTTTACAATACCAATATAATAATTAAAATATAATATATATAAAATATATTAAAATATAAAAAATTACATTCATTTAATATAAATATATAAATATATCAAAATTTATATAAAATAAATTATTAATATTAAAATTTACTATAACACGTCTCACAATAAATTCATATGTTAAAAAAAAAAGTTTTTGGAAAATAAAATCCAATTGTAATGAATAACTTCAATCGTTTTCAAGTACTTACAATTTATTCTGATTCAAAAAATAAAGAGAAGGAAGATTAAGATAAGCGCATGCAAGTAGATCAGCTTATGAATTGAGTCGCAGCCTAAAAGTTATTTTTTTTTTTGTTCAGATTCGATTTTGAGCAAACTCGAGTTAATGTTTATAATATTAGTTAAAAATTAATTTTTATATTAATATTTATATAGTTAAACAGTGATCTGAAGTGAATCGAGCCTGTTCGGATCATCAAAATTCCTACCCAAGCTTGACCGGGCGAACTGGAGAGCCTTTCCCCGAATTTTCAAGGCCTTTGCCCTTTAATTTGATCATCTTTTTCATATGAAGCAAGCAAACATTGCTCAACAATTTCTCTTTATATTTCCTATCCTTTTTCTCAAATTTGGGATCACAGATCAATGATGATGCTCTCTCCAGGAAGAATCCAAGAAGGTGAGGGTAGGGGTGTAAATGAGACACCTGTGCTCGCAAGCTACTCGAGTTCGACTCGAAAAAAACTCGAATTTGATTCGGTCATTATCGAGCTCGAGCAGCTCGAGCTGTCGAGCGAGCCGAATTCGAGTATCTTAATACTCGATTCGAGCGGCTCGCGAGCCTAATCGAGCTTTTTATTTTATAATATATATTTTTAATATTAATTTACTATTTTATCCTTAATATATAAATATATACTAAAAACCTAAAACCTAATTTTTTAGCTTGTCTTCCTCTCACTCTCTCAGCCGCGCCACCTTCTCTCCCTCACAGTCTGACTCTCGCATTCTCTCTGTCACTCTACCTTGTCCATCTCTATCTCCTTTCTCTTCTTATTCCTTATTTCCCAAATCCACCATACAACACTCAAACACCGCTTTTCCCCTTCCTCTCACTCTCATTTGCCTAATTAAGTCCTTTTTTTCTTCTCAGATTTGCGGTCGATGCATCTGCCGGTAAGGTAACTATCTCTCTCTCTCTCTTTCCCTTAATATTTATTTATTTATTTATTTATTTGTATTCTACTCATTTTCCTTTTCTTTCACAATCCATTTCCTTTTTCTTTTTTTCTTCTTTTGATAATTATCACAAACGGATCTCTGTTTTTACTATAAACTTAGATTAATTAATTAATTATATAAAGGAGTGGTAGCAATGGAAGAAGATGAGGAAAAGGAAGAGGAGTTGATGGAGAGGGAACAAGGGTGTTTGGAACATGGGTTTTTTGACGGGTTGCTTGATGGGTTTGGGTCTTTTGAGAATTACTGTTTGCAAGATGTGTTGGGACCGTCTCATGATGGCTTGTAGCATTTCGAGAAGGGTATAATTTTAAGGTAATACTATTTTTTCTTTTACCTTGATGTACTTGTTTGTTGTAATTCTTTGTACTTGTAACATATAATAGTGTTAACTTCTTGTGACAATAGCATGTTCTTCCTAATGTTCTTTTACTTGCAGAAATAAAGGATCGATTATGCTTTGATTAATGCGAGTGTTTATTCATTGTGGATAAATGTAGGTTCATTGATGTTCTGATTTGCAGATTGAATGTTATATAGATTGTATCTTCTTTTGACATACATTTTGTTTTTGTGGTTGATATACTTGGTGTAAACTGTATTGCCGAGAAACTTGAATTTGAGCTTTTATTGGACTTTAAGAACTACAACATTCACAAACTAGAAAAATATATCATTAACAAAATCATATTTTCTTAATACCCTGAATAATTGACCATGGACTAAACATGTTAATTAGAAAGCTGTAGTAAACTTGCAACATATATACAATCTCTTAACTGTTAGAATAGTTTAATTTGTCTCTTATGCTACACAAGACCTTCTTTAAAACTTGCTTGTGTTTTGAGCGCTATGAGGTCAAACTTTAGGAAAAGCTTTATAATTGGCATTTCTATTATCATTGAATTGACTCTTGTTGATTATCCAAAAAAAAAGAATTGATGCTTGTTAGCCATTGGAAGAGCATCAAAAGGGTATTTCAGAATTCAGATATTTATTCAGACTTGTTGAACAAATAAGTTGTTTTACTATTTTTTTTCTGTGTTATTTTTCCTCAGATGCTAAATGTTAGGATAGGGAACCATGTGGATATTGGAGCTAACACATGCATTGATCGGGGCAGGTGAGTTATCTATTATCTCTGAATGTTTTCCACTCCTAACTAGCTTCTGCATTTCTGAGCAGACCAATGTCTAATGAAAGTATATCACCTATTTGGTTGTGCAGTTGGAGAGACATAGTAATAGGAAATCATTCAAAGATAGATAACTTAGTTCATGTGGTTTTTGTTGTCTGGCCTTGTTGATAGGCTTGCTCTAAGGTATGATCTTTACCAAAATGTTGGCCTTTGAAATTGGACATAATGTAGTCATCGGGAAAAGTTGCATGCTTTATGGACAGGTTGGCATAGCAGGTTCAGTGATGTATGTTATTATTATCTTTTAGTTTTTCCTTCTTTTGTCCAGTTTGCCCTTCAAGTTTCTCATGTATGTGAACTTGATGAGACTTTCAAAGTTTATGGGAGTTGTGATCATATTTGGTTTCTCTCCTACCATATGATAGGAGACTACGTAGTCCTAGGGGGAAGAGTAGCAGTGGTGAATTGTAGACTGGGAGCACATCATCTCTATCACTTAGTCCTGCATCAATTTACATGAAGTTGTGAACTGCTTCAGTTAGATTAATTTTGATTGAGACTTTTACTTTTTTTGTATTTAGAAAATTTTGGATTTGATTGTTTTGTAAGGTTTTTTATCATTATATCATTTTTAAAAAAAATTATTATTTAAATGCAAAAAAATTGTATATGAAACGAGCTCGAACTCGAGCTCGAACTCGAACTCGAGCTTGAGTACATAAATTGAGTAAACGAGCTTAATCGAGCCGAACTCGAATAGTTCGATTTTATCTCGAGCCGAGCTCGAGCTTGAAAAATAATATTCGATCGAGCTCGAGCCGAGCTTCGAGCTGTGAGTATCGAATCGAGCTCGAGCTCGAGCTTCTCACTATTCGAGCTCGGCTCGGCTCGATTATAGCCCTAGGTGAGGGTAGAATTTAATGCTTCATTGACTACTGTTTATGAAGGAAGAATGGTAGATAACTATTTGGAAGTTTTAAAGTTGACAAGTGGTGGCCAAAGGAAAAAAGCTACTTTAATTATAAATAATAATAAAGTGGTGGGATGTTGTTATTTTTTACTTGACAATCGTGAACACGATATGATTATACGATACAAATATAATACGAAAATAATTATTAAAATACTATATAAAATATGTTAAAACAAAAAAATTACATAAACATGATACAAATACACAAACGTGTCAAAATCTATATAACACGAATTATTAATGTATTAAAATTTATATAAAATATAATACTTTAAAAATGATTATTACATGTAAAAATATACTAACAAGATATGAATACGGATTGCCAGATCACTCTCCAAAAACATTAATGTTTTTTGCATTATTTTTAAGGGTTTTGCTAAAAAGTGTTCTTAGAATACTCTTTAAAATCAATTAATATATTATTTATAATAATAATATTATATTAAATATAAAAGTTAACAATTTTATACCTTATTTTCAATACATTTAGTGAAGATATTATTATATATAATAACCTACAAAAGTATCCTTAAATATTCGTCGAGAAAATCTTATTTTTAATTAAATATATATATAAACATACTAAAAACACATACATAATTTTTTCACTAATAATTTTTTTATAATTTTATTATAATCCACAAAGATTTATTAATTTTTATTTGGGGCTTTAGAATAAGAAAAAGATACACGCTTTAAATTCTTTTTATTAAGTAAACAAAAATCGATTTTGCTGAAAACAAAACCAAACTGATGAGATTTTCATTGATTCAATTAAAAAATAAAATAAATATTATAAATATTTTTATATTAAATAAGTATTAAATATAATAAATAGTTAATAAAAATATGTTTTTAGCTTAATGTTAAATGATTTTTAATATATAACTAAGAAATTAAATTTTCAAATCCCATCACTTTATTTTAATAAAAAACATAAAATTTATTTTTACCAATTTAATCCGATTGAACCGAGTTTTTACTGGTTCACTAAATCACTAATTCTTTAATACTCATCAGACTGAACAAATTTTCGATTCTCAATTGATCTCATGCGATATACCGGTCCGATCAAGTTTTTTAAATACTAAAATGCTGCCATTTTAGCATGAAATTACCAAACTTATATTTTGCAACTGATCCAACGATTCCCTAGTTGTTATATCAATGGTTTTAGGTTTAATGGTAAATCTAGGCAATTTGCACATGCCAAGTAAAAAAAAAACAGGGTCTTTTAAGTAGATTTGATAATATTGGATACGTTACGATTATACGATACGAACACGATACAAAAAAAAAATTAAAAACGACATGAAACACAACACAATATGACACGAAAAAGAAATACGGACATGATACGAATACACATACAAGCCTGATGAATGATTAATGTACTTGCACGTGAATCTAAGTGTAAAAAAAAATGTGCAAGTTGAAGAAGTATTAAAACAGCAACATATAGTCCGATAGGTAATAAGACACTAGGTGAAGAAATATTAAAGCAGAAAGAGGTTATTAGTTTTCGAATTCAAGAGCTATGATACGATACTAAATTGGGTGACCAATTATCCTAAAAGTTTAATCTGATAGAAAAAGATCCGAGCTTCATATTTAAGTTTCTACGAAGTTTTTCTAATGCTGCTATGAATTAACAAACAACAACACTAACAAAATTGTTGGCTGAAAATTTTGCTGAATTTAAGATTCAACTTCATCACCAATGGCATGGTCAATGACATAACCTCTTTGGACTGCAAGCAATTTCACATTAATCTTTTAGGGTGCAAAGACCTTACATTTGCAAATATTACCATCAATGCACCAAACGAAAGCCCCAACACTGACGGAATTCATATCGGACGTTCAAGTCGGATCAACATTACAGATTCAACTATTTCTACCGCTGATGATTGTATCTCTCTAGGTGGTGGTAGCCAACAGATTTCAATTTCAAGAGTTACATGCAAACAGGGTCATGGCATCCGTATCAGAATTGAGTATATCCGTGTCAGATACATATTCATATCCGACATTCATCCCAAACTCAAATAACACAGTATAAAGAGTCAAAGCTTCAAATTGAGCAGTGAGCATTCAAAGCCTTTAGCCCAATTCCTCTTCCTTGATCAACTCAACCTCTGTTTTGAAGAGAAGAATGGAGAATGAGACGATTGAAAAGTACAGGAATCCACCTGGTGAGTGAGTCACAAACGATCCAAAACTCGTCCCAATCACACACTGCCATGATGGTCCGTACAATGAAACCAAACTCCTAAAACAACACATAATTACTCACTCAGTCCTACAATTAAGTTAAATCTAAATCCAGAAAATAGCAATCAATGTTAGAAACAATGGATTTCATGTCTTTCTTCAATTTCATGTATAAAAGGAAACAAAGATGAATAGAAAAGAAAAAGAAAAACCATAGATATTTTATGTTCACTATATATCTCGAAACTAGACCTATTTAAGGGTTGAGTTATCAATTCGGTCTGTTTTAGGTTGGATTTGGATATAAATTTTTGTAATTCGGCACGGCCTGATCTTGCCCGAATTACTGTTTATTAATAAAAAATAATTTTTAATTATAAAAAATGTAAATATTAATATAAAAAATATATTTTTTAATATTTTAATATTTTTTAAACAGTCAACAAGCCTCAGGACCGGGTTTATGTCAGAGGTTTGAAAATAATTCGAACCGCGGCCTACCCGACCCGGCCCATGAACAGTCGAAACAAATAATTTACATAGGTTCCAAATTTTATCACAGAAATATTTTTACACCCAAATTTCTTTAGGATTTCGCTAATTATTACTTTAAGGATTTTTTTATAAATTATTATATATAATAATATTCATCAAATACATTGAAAATGAGAGAAAAAATTATCAACTAATTTATATAACACAATATTATTATAAATAGTATATGTGTAAATCTTAATATTCGACAAGGGTATAATCAATATGAAGTTTGAAATAATCTCTTCCTAAACTTATTTATACATAAATTAATTCTAAAAAAAAAAAGCCTAAGCCTGCTCATAGGTCGACAGCCGACCCGACCTTGCCCATATTGGGTCGGGTCTAGGCAGATGATTTTGTGATCCGAGCCAGCCCGGATTACTGTTCATAAAAATAAATAAATATATATTTTATTTAATTTTAATTATAAAAATATATAAATATTAATATAAAAAAACTTTTTTTTTTTTATTAATGAAGAAGAGTAAATTTGAACCCGCCCAAATTTCTTTAAGTTTATGTGATTCACGAGCCAATGGAATTGCAATGTGCTTTCACATGGCTGAAAGATGGGTGGTTTGAGTGAGGGGGGGTCCTAAAATAGAGTCTGAGATTGTTTACCGACACGGGTAAAGCATGAGAAATGGGAACTATGAAAACAAGAATGAGATTCTCTCTCTTTTGAGCTTGACTGTGGTTGGTAGTGGCCAGGACTCAAGGGATATAACTGTCAATTTTTGAGATGAGACGATTACAAGACACGAATATTATATAATAAAAAAACTTAAACACAACATAAAACATTATATGAATATACGAACGTGTCAAAATCATTATAATACGAATTAATAAAATATTAAAATTTATATAAATATATAACATTTTAAACACGATTGTAACATAAAAAATAATACTAATTATCAGATGTACTAATGGTTGCAAGCTGGCCTAATCTGGATTCAGTTTCCGCATACTACATACATGTTGGACTTAATTTGGACTCAATTTCTTGTAAGCAAGTGCAAGCCCATTTATAAAGCCCAAACTTTATTATTCAATATCATACATATATAATTTTGGCTACAAGAGCCCTTACTTAAGTGACGTGTTTTTTTAGGATAAAAAAGTAATTATTTTATTTGTCAAAGATAGTTTTGAGATTTTATGTACAAAAAGTAAAATTAAAAAAAAAATGAAGAGATGAGGGAACACTTGGCAATTCGTGTATCCGTATCGTGTTTGTGTTTTTTTCATGTCATAATGGTGTTTAAGGTGTTTTATATTTATATAAATTTTGACGTGTAAATAATTTGTATTATTAGAGTTTGACATTTTCGTGTATTCGTGTCGTGTCTGTATTTCGTGTCATATTTTAATTATTTTTTTCGTATCGTGTTTAATATTGTCAGGTCTAAATGAGGGTAAGTTAAAGAGAGAAACGGGAAAATGAAAGAAAAAAAGAAGAAGAGATGGGTGGGATTAGAGGTGCTTATGGACCGGGCTTAGGTATGGTACCAACTCAATATATACTTGCCCTTGCCCAAGCCCGGTCCTGCCCGAAATATGGGCCTCAAATTCTGTCCAAACCCGTTCATATTTGTAAATGGATAGTCCAAATCTGTTTAAGCCTGACCATATATATATATATTTTTTAATTTAAACAAATATTTTTATTATTATTTAATTTTAGTAATTTTATCTTTTTTTTCTTTCTTTTATTAAGTTTTAAAACATGAATAAACTTAGCATATTTTAAAATATTTACACTATAATATTATATATATTTATTTTTTATATGATATAAATTACATAATGTATATAAAAATAAAAATAATATATTATATAAATGAAAAGTGGGAGTGCCAGGCTGGGCTCGGGCATTGATAGTTGGAGCCAAGGTCCGGCCCATTTTCTAAACGGGCCTCATTTTTTTACCCAAGCCCATATTTCGAACCTAATATTTTTGTTCAAACCCTTCAAAATATAGGTGGGCTTTCGGACTTGGGCGGGTAGTCTGGCCCTTGAACAGGTCTAGATGGTGAGAATCTTGCTATAATATAAAATGAGTTACAAAAAAACATTGTTCACAACTGCACAGATATATGAATGACACCTGTCA